>JADHKH010000004.1:0-600000 GCA_019925625.1 Graphilbum ipis-grandicollis
GCCGCCCATCTATCCTAAGAACTAATATACAAGACTGCACGTGGGCCAGGGCACGCGTAACAGGGATGAGTGGAGTGGGTCACGTGCAGGCAGTAGGTAGTCCTTTACATAAACCCGTTTATAAATAATAGCTATATTATTTAATTAATGTTCACGATTATATTTACGACAGTTACGAAACTTCAAAAAAATACCGCTTTATAACGATACCGTTTTAATATACGAAAACTTTTAAACGAAGCTTTACGCTTTTAAAATTAATTTAAAAACAAGTTTAACACGCTTTACCGCTTCGTCACGTGTTAAACGACGGGCGACGTTTGCGAACGTTAATACGTTTAAAAAAGAGTAATGCTATTTGCACTTTAAAATCTGTACAGTACATAGCTTTTTGTACTAAGTCCGGCTAAAAGCTTTACAATTTATATACTTAAATTACAAGTGTTATCGAAACGCTTGGCTAGGTGAGTCTAGTGTACGTCCTGGTGACAGATTTACGGTTAAAATACCGGGGTTTTTAAGTGCGTGGCCGTGGGAACGGCCATTATTTAAAATCCTATGTACATGGCCGAGCCTAGTAAGCTTTGTACTGTACAAAGGTTAAAGTGCAAATAGCATTTTTTTACGGTGCGAATAGCATTACTCTAATTTAATAGATACCCTTACGCGCTGGAATTTCACCTATACTCTGCTCTCTACGCTTCTACTATTCAAAAAGCCTTTGGATTACGTTTTCGGTATAACGTCTAATAAAGAGTTTAAAGACCTTTATTTAACGGTTAAACAATGGATAGCCGTTGAAAAACTCGTTCTCGTTTTTCAGATCTTTTTAAAGCCTTTAAAAAGCTAGAAGGCGAAGTTTACGTTACTTTATCGACGGCTTTACTATATATTTACCAAATATTTGGTAAATTGCATACCTTAAAGGACAAATTCATCAAAGCCGAAATAAGAGAAGGAGACGAAAAGCTGGTTGGTTTATTTTTTTATTATAAGTTATTTACTTTACTAACTTTTATATTTAGAAAAAAAATTTCAAATGTTTTTCATTGGCTATACAATTCGGCATTTAAGAATTGGAAAAATACTTTCCGAATAAGTTAGCACATACGAATTTATCGCTTTATAAGCCGTATTTACTTAGTGTTATACTGGATCCTCCATTTAAATTAAGGCATTTTAAGTCTCAAGGCTTATTATGTCATTTTTCTGGAATTGAAAGAGAAGTAAAAGCTTCACTTCAATCGGAATATGAAAGGTATTTATTTATTTATTTTACTATATAAAATAAATTAACTAGCTTTGTTTTTCAATACTCAAAATGAAATAAGCCAATTTTCTAATTTGAATGCCGAATTGGCCGAACCGGCCTTAGATTATTTTAATGGCGTGAATAGTGACGGCAAATTATTTGTTAATTTATCGAATTAAGGCCTTGAATACGTTTCGTATTTAAACGAAGATTGTAAAAGTAAAGATGGAAGTATTTATGTCATAATATTTGTTTTTACTTTCTTTTACTAATTAAATAACTAGAAAAATCCGTTAACTATTGGCGTTTAAAACAAAGTAAATATTTATTTTGAAATGTAATAGCTAGACGGTATTGGCTATTCCGGCTACTTCAGCTGCGGTGGAGCGTGCTTTTTCAGTTAGTAGTAATGTAATAACAAAGTCGAGAAACCGTCTTTTTTAGAGACAGTTAAAAGGCTTATGCTATTAAAGTCTTGGAAAGTTTCTAACGTTAACGAGTTAAAACTTGTTATTAAAAGAAGAAATGGAAGAAGAAGAGGAAACCGAAGAAGTAGAATGACTAAGAAATACTTAATATATGTAAGTTTTTTACTTTTACTTTATAGTATTAATTATTAAAGCCTTTCTAAGTTTTTTGAAAGCTGTGAATTTTGGAAATTTTTGAAGATTTTTAGAAGTTTAGAATTTTAGAATTTTTAGAATCAATATATTAATATTCTAAAAATTCTAAATTCTAAAAAAAGAATATCAATATATTGTAAAAGTTAATATTAATACTAAAATTAATACACAAATTCTAAAATCCCCAACCCTGGTAAAACGTTCGGCGGTAAGCCGGTCATAAAGCTTATACTAAGCTTTTAAAACGGCTTTTTTGATAAAGGTAAAGATTAAAGTTTTTTATATGGTTTATAACGAAGTATACGGATAAATAAGTAAATAAAACACGAATAAATGTATTTACATACGCTCGTCGATAAGTCGTGTTAATAAAATTTACAAGTTAAAAGCTTAATAGTCTTATTAAAGCTTAAATGGCCAACTTATAAATTATCGTAATATGTATAAATAAACTTTCTTCGTAAGTTCGTTTACGTTAAAATAATAATGCGCTTTTTATCATAAAATATATTATTATCGTTTTAAATGTAATATGTAAATAAAATGTCTTTTTTAAGGTATAATTTTAATATGAAGTCAATCTGTTGAAAGTTATTAGTTAATTTGTATGAAAAAGAATATACCTTTCACTATATTACGTAAGTTTTGACGACGGTTTAACGAACGCTCATCGTAAAAAAGACGTTTTAATATATAAAAAACTATGGTTGCTAGCTTATTAACGGTAAAGCTGCTTTTAAGTTTACGCGTAATCGTTATTAACTAAATGGCTTTTATACGTACTTGTAAACCCGTTAACAAACTTTCGGCGAATTATAACTTCGTTTTTTATAGCGAAAAAATGGCGTCGTATAATATTAACCCAGAGTTATAATTTCATCGCCGTAAAAACACGTTTACCGGGCTAATACTTTTAAGTTTATCCCTTATTTAAAAGTTAAACGGTAAAAAACGAAACACTTAACGTACGATACGTTGCCGAAGGAAAGGTCTTTAACTTACGCGTTGACAATGCCTTTTAATACTATATAATCGGTAAGAACGATAAATAGTTTCTCCAAGCCTTTTAAATAATAACGTTAATGCTTTAATAATTTTATTATAGCCAATAGCTCGCTTTATCCGGTTTTTTATCGTTGCTTTTTTTGTTATAGCTTACATACGCAATATATTTTAAAGTGTTAATGTTTTTCGTACAGTTAAAATAAAGTATTAAAAATGACGTATAAAAAACGTCGGTTTTAACTTTCGTAAACAAAAATAAGTCGTAATATCGTAAAATAAACATTAATTAAAAACGTCTTTAAGTGTTTAAAACGCTTATTACTCGTCGAAGCCGAAGTGAAAAAAGGCTTTTATTTTAATAAGCTCGGTAAAAGGTTTAATAATACGAAAGTACCGGCTGATAAAGCGGCGGTAAAAGTTAGCATAGCTTAAAAAAACTAAGCTTTTATAAGTTTTTAAACGTTTGCTATTCGACGATCGTTTAAACTTTAACCGGGCTTATCTTTAAACCATTTTCATTAATAATAAACCCGAAAAATAAAACGGATTATTTAAAAAATTAACATTTTAAAAGCTTAATATAGAACTAACCTTGTTATAAACGGTCCATTACCATTTTTAAACAGTAATGCTATTCGCACCGTAAAAAAATGCTATTTGCACTTTAAAAATTTGTACAGTACAAAGCCTTTATACTAAGTCCGGTTAAAAGCTTCACGAGTTGTATGCCCAAATTACAGGTGTTATCGAAAACGCTTGGCTAGCTGAGTCTACATCCTGGTGACAGACAGATCTATGGGCTAAATGCCGGGATTTTCAAGTGCGTGGCCGTGGGAACGGCCATTTTAAAAACCTATGTACATGGCCGAACCCAGTAAGCTTTGTACTGTACAAAATTTAAAGTGCAAATAGCATTTTTTGGTGCTAATAGCATTACTGTTTTTAAATGGTTTTTGTACTTTTTTAATTTTAAAAGAATAAATATATCGTTTAAAACATAGTATAAATAACGTCGATTAGCCCGGTGAGCGTTTTTTACATATACGTTTAAAAAGTGGTAAAGGCATTAGTTAATCCAAGACATTCTAACCTTTTATTCAAAAAAGATAATATATCAACGTTTAAAAAAGTCGGTAAAGACTTAACGACGTTTATATTAAAGACGTTTTCGTAAAATCGAAAATAATTCTGTACGTTAAAAAGTCGTTGTTTATTAAAAGGTTGTCGACGGTAAAAATGTCTTTTTTTTCGTTAAGATTTGCGAAAGTGACTACGTAAATATACGCTTTTTTTCTTTCGAACACGTATATACGAAAAACTTTTACGTTTTTAACTAACTATAAGTTCGTTAAAGTCATAAGTCAGTGGCGGGTCTAAAGTTTATACTTACAGCTTTTAATTTAAAGCAACTTCAAAAAAGGTTTTCGAAGGTGTTTCGGCGATTTATCGTATAAAAGACCATTTTTTAAATACGCGTATTTTTAACGCAGTTAATAAAAGTAAAAAAGACACGATACACACTATTTAAATATATGCGAGCCTTATTAACTATATAAAATTGAATTCGAAGCCCGCTGATAAAAACCTTTTTTTATCCTAATACCTTCGCCACTTTAATATTAATAATATTAACTTCGAGACCGGTATTTAACTTAGCTACGAAATTATAACCGTTACTATTTTAAATATTATAAATAGCACGCCGAAATAGGAACAAATTGTAACCAAATTTAATACGCGTATCGCATTAATAAGCCTTTTAATTTAAAAAATTTTCTTAAAAGTATTTTGAAAAGCTTTTAACCGTTTTTTAATAATTCGTCGAAGTATAAATCTTCTCTTTACGTTTTATTTTCGCCGTTCCAATACCTGTTTACTTTAACCGCGGCCATATTTTGACGAAATAAGTTAATATACTTTTAGATTGTATAACTTATTTTATTACAACATTAACACGGTTATCGGGCGGGTAACAGCTTTTCGTTAATATTTAATCGTTAAATTAACAGTTAATATTTAATACTCATAATAACTTTAATGGTGTCGGTAAAAATGTTAAAGCGGCTATTTTAATAAAGCCCGTTAAAAGTGTTGATACGGTTAAAAAACTTTTAATACGGTTAAAAGTTTTTTTAACGCGGTCGAAGTTTGTTTTTATTGGAAAACAAGTTTTTCGACTATCCGACGAAGCTTCGTCGGTTTAAAATATAACGGCGCGTTTACGTTTACGCTTTATAATAGTCTATTAACGTTTTTGCATTCGTTGGTAATTTACATAACCGTTTTAATGTCTTTTTAAATATGTCGGTTTCGGTATTAAAATTAAAGTCGTTTATTTGAACTTTAAAAAACATTTAAAAGAAAAGGTTTTATTCGTTAAACTTTACGCCAAGCTTTTATAAAAACTTAATTTAGTCTTGTCGGTATTTAATAAATATTTGTCTTTTTTAAGTTATATTAAAAAATTTTTTATTAAACTTACTTATGTATTTATCTTTATTAAGATACTCACAGCAAACGAAAGTCGCGAAGTAAAATATTTCGGTTCAAATATAAAAAACTCTTTTTTGTCAAATATCCGCGGTACGCCCGCTATTAAATTACTAATTTATTTTTTAAAAAAAACCGTCATCTCGTTTATAACGGCTTTACGAGTGTTACTTTCGTTCGCTTATATTACGGCGGTAGTTTAACTTTAGATTTCTGCAGCCATTAATCTTTAACCCAGTTTTTTAACCTTGTATAAAAGCGGACGGTCGTTTTAAAATGTCAGTGGCTTTTTCGCACGTTAATTTTACAAATGTTATAGTAAAAAGCTTAGTTTATCTTTTATGACTTGCTTTATTATAGTTCTAATAAAATTTTAAAGTATTAATAACATTCAATCCGTTATTACGTTGAAAAGTTTATTATAATAAAGTACTTCAAACCTTCAAAAAGTTATTAATAAGTGAAAACGGCTTCAGTTCGGTGCGGCGGCTAAGTTTAAAAAGTCCGAGGGTCGAAAAACGAACCGGTTATAAAAGCTCGTCTAAAAATATTTTTAAAATTAAAAAGCTTAAAAACGGTAAAAAATTTATTTAAATATTTTAATCAAGTATAAAATTCGAAAAGGATATATAAAGTAAAAAAAGTATAAAAAACGGTTAACAGTCTTTTCGCACGTGGTATAAAAGACATAAAAATAATATGTAAAGTGAAAAATACTCTTTTATTTACCGACCTATTTACCAAAAGCCGGCGAAGGTTCGCGACTATATAACGTGCCCGAAAAGATGAAAAGCGCTTTTACGTCCTACCTGCCGGACGCGTAACATGGATGAGTGAAGTGGGTCACGTGCAGGCAGTAGGTAGTCCTTTACAATAAAACCGCGACATTATCCGTTAATAAGTTTAAGCCACCCGTAACGAAGTGTTTTACTTATCGCTTTAAATAAACATTAAGCGTGCGTAAACGTTAACCACTATTAATTTTTTTATAAAAGCGTTGGCAACATTGGCTTTAAAGTTAACTACGGTGCGCACCCGCGTCGCAGCGTTATTATAAATATTAAAACCTTTCGCGATTCGTCGCAATTATATAAAAAGGTAAAAAAGACGAATGTTAAAGCGTAAAAACGGCCGGGAATAAAATAAATATTAAACGGGAAAATGAAAATATTTGAAAAAAACTTTAAATAAAACGTTTAAATTAATGCATTTTTATAAGCACCCTCGCTTTTACTTCGATGGTTTAACCGCTTCGTCGTTTTATTTTTATTTTAATATACGCTTTTTTTACTCTACTTTACTACTTTTTTCGTAAACAGTAATTTCACCTTTAAAATACGTTATATTTTTTTCGAAACTTAATATAATCATACAGAAGCTAAGTACACAAGTCAGAGTGGGCGTCCCTCCGTAGTTATAGGGGTCTCGCCGGCTGATCGGGCGCCAACCCCTTCTTAGTGTGCCACGCATCCTCTGGTTGTCTGGTCAGTTATCGGTGGTCTTTCTCCGTCTGATCAGACGGGGATTGACACGATACTCCTTTCCTTCGAGACCGGGCTAGCTTCCTTAGTGGATTGGCGGGCCCTCCTGTTGTTGTGTATTTCGTTCATCTTTTGCTGGCCGCTTACGTCAGCCTATGGCCTTAAGCCTTAGGCATACGCAGGCCCTTGGCCCGTTACAGCCTTTCGCCGACGGCTTACCGGTGATTTTATGTCGGCGTACCGATAACGTCACGCCGTTTTTACGTTACGCGCCCGGTAGGCAAGACGTGAAAGCGCCTTTCATCCTTTCGGGCTCGTTATATAGTCGTGAGCCTTCGCCGGCTTTTCGTAAATGGGTCGGTAAGTAAAAGTTTATCTTTTATTTTATATACTGCTTTTATACATTTTATGTGTACGTGACGACTTTTAGCCGTTTTTTATACGGATATAAAAATTAAAAAAAATAAAAATTTGAAAGAATATGTAAATTTAAGGATTAATTTAATTATTAATAACCATTTACTTTTTACCTTTTTCCATTTGTTTTTTCACTTAAAGTCTTTATAATTTGTATATTCTTTCCTTTGAAATCCTTTTAAATTTTATACTTTATCTGTAAGGGGTCAATGGCGAGTGTATTCAACTGACTAATGCCGTATCTATCAATAGGAACGCATTACAGAAAGAGAGAAAAAGAAGTCAAATATCCCCGTGTCGTGAAATAACATAAATAAGGGCTCAAGGCTGTGGCACGTGCACCGGCTAGCACGTGCTCAGCAGGAGAAACAATCGGCCGAGTGCAGTCGAGGCCCTTCATGGGCGCAGCCCGTTACATTATCAACACTTGTTAATAAGTGTTGGATATTATGAAATAAGCCATTTTTTTATAGTGTAAATAGCACCACTTTAGTTTATTAATGTATTAGAATAAATTTTACGAGGTAATGAAACTCGGCCGGTTATTTGGTTTATTGGCTTATTAATGTATTAAAATAAATCTAGCGTGGTAACGAAATTCGGCCGGCTGTAAACTTATTAATATATTGATAATACATATATATTATAATAACTAATTTATTATTATTTTTATAAAGAATGAATTTATTAAGTATCTATGTATTTTTTTAAATTTGAAAATATTCTATATTCCGGTGAATATATTTACGTATTCTTTCCCAACCCTGTTTATAAGTAAGAAAAATTTATTTCGACCGGATCAAAAGTGAGGCGTGGCACGAGTAAGTACTCTACATAGAAATTCTCCACATAAAAATTAGGCTGGAATCCCAGTAGTTTTATTGGCTAACTTATTAAATACCGAGAATTTAACTTACGGACGCGTAAAATACGCAGTAAAGTTAAAAAAAAATTAACGACGCCAGTCACGTAAAAAAAGACTCGAAAAATAAACCTGCGTTAAAGTAAAAACTTTGATATAGCGTAACGGCTGGCTTTTTAATAGCGTGGCTTTTACTATGTGCGTTTCTTTTTTAATTAATACCGCTTAGGTTTTATGTAGGGAATTTTTATGTAGAGTACTTGTATAGGAAGATAATAGTAAATTTTCAAGGTGTTAATAATATGTTGTTTTTAAATAAAAAGGTATAAAAGCGCTTTTTTAATAAGTAGATTTTTCGTTACGTACATTAAATAAGTTATGTCAAGCTTAATGAAAAAAAGAATTTTTATAGACCGACTTATACTTTAGCCCGAACGGACTATTAAATATATGCTCCGACTAGTTATAACTTTAATTTAATTTTATTGCAGTTTTTTAAAAACTAATAAATTTAACTACAAGCTTTCAACCTTGGTATTCTCCACCTTTACATCACTCGGTAGTTTCATTCCCAACCCGGGCTACTAAATAATGTTTTTCGCAGGCTGATTTTGTAACAATTAATTGAACATTTTACGCCTCTGTCTAAGAAAATGGTTTTAAACACGGCCACTGTATCGCTGGCCGTCACACCCACAGTTGTCTCAACACTGGTTTCTCACGTAAGACGCGAAAGCGCTGCCGTACGACGTGCCCGCGCTGACAGTTTTGAACAGTACCTTCACTACAAAACGCTACGACGGCTACCAACGGCGCATCTCTCATATGACGAGGGCGTTCACCTGATCCGCTCGTTCTTAGATCACGCCTCTCACCACACCGTCGAAGAGCTACAGGCTTTTACCAGCCAGTGGGTACCGCATCCGCAATGGATCCGCGTCGAGGAGGCCGTCGTGCCAGACCGCCAACTGCAGCTTGCCGCTGCTTTGCTTCAGGAGCAGCTTGGGCCCAATGGCATTGCCCGGGTTGGTGGTCGCTTGTGGTGGCAGTGGCGACGGCCGCATAGCCCATTGCGTTTTGAATGGGTGGAAATGCGTTCCGATTACAGAGAGGTCAAGCGCGCAGCCACCGGGACCGGGGCGAGTCCAGAGGGCCCGGCAAGTTCCGGGATTTCTGGCCAGAGTGCCGGCTCAGCCCCAGGCCCTCCCCACCGCCGCGTTATGATGTATATCCATGGCGGCGCCTACTTCTTTGGCAGTGTTGGTGAGCACCGCTACCAAATGCAGCGCCACGCCCGCAAGCTCAGGGCTCGCGTCTTTGCCCCAAGCTACCGCCTCGCCCCCCAATTTCCATTCCCTTGCGGCTTGCATGACTGCCTGGCCGCCTACCTCCACCTCCTTGATGTCCAGGGCGGCGACGCTGCTACCATTGTTCTGGCCGGCGACTCGGCTGGCGGCGGCATGGTGTTGTCGCTGCTTGTCCTCCTGCGCGATCGGCACCTTCCGCTCCCAGCCGGCGCCATCCTCATCAGTCCCTGGGTTGATCTCACCCACTCGTTCCCCAGCGTTGGCACTGATTGTCCGCTCGACTACATTCCTCCCTACGGCTTCCACCACCGTCCAAGCATGGCCTGGCCGCCACCCACCGAAGAAGAGCTCTCCGAGATGGAGCTTGAGCGTGAGCGTGTGCATGGGCCTGGTACGGCTCCGGGTTCCAGCTCTGCTTCTGCTTCTAAGTGCCCCTCCGATACCAACATCCCGCACAACCGCCTGCACTTCACCGTTGATGGCAAAGATACAGTTATTAAAGAGCAAATCCAGGTGCGGGATTGACATGACTTGGTTTCTGCTTTTATACATCGTTGAATCCGGCACTGATGACCAGATGTATACAACCAACGACATGCTGGCCCATCCTTTGGTCAGCCCCGTGATGCAACCTACACTAGGCGGCCTACCTCCCCTACTGGTTATGGTAGGTGGTGGCGAGCTGCTGCGTGATGAGCAAATATACCTTGCTCACAAGTGCGCCAACCCAGCCAAGTATGCGCCACCGCTTACGGAGCACCTTGACGAACCGACGCGCGCAGCCATGATCGCCACTTATAAGCCAACCAACGTACAGTTACAGGTGTGGGACGACCTCTGCCATGTTGCGCCGACGCTAAGCTTCACGCGCCCTGCCAAGTACATGTACCGCGCAATTGCCCAGTTCGGTACCTGGGCGCTCGCGCACGCACAACAGGCGGGCACAGAAATGTCAGTGGAAGACGACCAGACCTCAGTCATCAGCACTTCGAGCTCAGACGAAGACGACAGCGATGATAGGGATGATATGAACAGCGGGGACCACAGGGAGGATTGGGGCAAACAAGGCAGCCGAAGTGTTAATGAAGGCCGCTCTTCTTCGACCAAAGACAAGAACTTGCAAGAAACGCCCGAGATGAGGATTGGCAAGGCAGGAGATCCGTTGCCGCCATTTCGCTCCCACATGATTCGCCAGCGCGTGACGGGCCACGGCGACGTGTTTGCCCTGGCGCCCGCCGACAAACTGCCCGGCTGCACCATGGCAGCTGAGCTGATTGGTGTTCCCAAGCAGGCGCCCGTCGAGAAGTGGCTGCAGGTGAAAGAGCAATGGGACGCTCGTTTTGCTGCCCAGCATGCAAAAGTGCAAAAGCGTCGTTTGCGCGATGCCGCCGTTGGTTTTGCGCCATGCGGCCCCGACGAACGGCCTCCTCCCAGCGCCTTAGCCGGCCGCTGTCGCATTGGCGGAGAGACGGAGGCCATTGTCAGTGCCAAGGCGATGGCATCGATGACGAAGAAGCACAAGAAGCGCAGCCTGGGTTTGGCCATGTGGTCGCTCTGGGGCTCGAAGCACGACGAGTCAGTCCTTTTACGGAGGCAGGAGGCGGAGGGGGCGACAAAAGGGAAAAGGACAGCAGAAGCGCCAACACCAGAGGCCTCAGAGACAACACAGGAGGCTTCAGAAGATGAGGCCGGAGATATAGAACGAAGGGCGGCTCTGGCCACGGTTACGAAGGAGGACGGTGTAACACCTTGGCCGGCGTTACCGCTTCACATTCCTGACAACGACAGCGGGATAACGGGTAAGCGCATTTTTCTCGGTGGTATCGCCATGCCATTCTCGCTTCACAAGGAGGCTGAGACTGCCAGTATGGTAACGCTGAATTCAGACGATTCCTCGGGAGGTGCACCCCCCTGAGATTTTGGCATAATGAGTGAACTTGGTATGCATATATAGCCCGGTGTCTTCACCCCTTATATTGATAGAGTTGTTACGCATCAAATAGTTTTATACTTTCATTCATATTAAAATCGCAATTTGTTTTTGTTTACTGACGAGTTGCCGTGTTTGTCGCCCATGCAAGCCTTGTCTATCGTACAGCCGATCGATGCTTTCTCGGCCTCCTGTCATAATCCCATAAAATTCGTTTCAATCCAGCCCATTTTCCGCCTTCCAACGCGCCAGGTAGGCGGTCGGGCTACGTGGACCGGCACCGTCACCGTGGGCGTCGGGGTAGACACCAAATGTTGGGCGCACCCGTTTCGTGATGAAGGGAGTGAGCTGGGAGTCAGTTATACAGCCAAGAGGACATTTGAACAAGCACGCCTCTGGCATGCAGAAAGCTCTGAGTAATTAAAGAATAAACCACTCTTACATTAAAATCTGCCAGGTTCGGCACCACATACGTGCGCACTTTTGCGTACTCGATAATGTAGCCACCACGTTTGGTGTGTCGGCCCATGGAACCGGTGCGCGTGCCCTTGTAAAAACCCTTGTTTATGTCCTTTGTCGTCAACTGAAGCTTGCGGTAAGGCCGCAGCAGAATGTCGGACGGCCGCATGATGTCGGATGTAGAGACGTGGTGGGAGAGCTGAGTTTCGGGCGATCCTAGTCAAAGTCTTTTTTCGCAGTAGTATCCAACGGCTTTGACCAGGCACTGCCCCATTTCCCACACCGCCTAAAAGCTAAAGCTTTAAAACGGCAGAATTTTGGAGAGCCCACTAAAAAAAATCTTGTAGCCCCCAAGTAGTAGTGTACATAACCTAGAACGTCCTTCAATAAAACTCTACTTCCCTCCTCCTTCAAAAAGAGTCGGCAACCCGGGAAAATTAGCATCCCCATAGACCTTTGAAGTTGTTATCACAAAGCAGCCGAATAATGCCCGGAAGACAGGCACACGGAAGGTCACTGCTAGCGGCACCCAACAGGGACGGCCGGAGTAAGAAACGCGGTCCCCCACGGGCCAAAAATAGCAATGATGGCGGCAGCAGCCGAGTCGATTTGCTGGCTTTGGCCGAAAAGCAGCTGGGGTCGACTAAGAGCAAGGGTGTACGTCTGCGGGACCTAGACATTGAATCAGAGCATGGAAAGCGGCGCCGCCAGCGGGGAGACGACAGCGACGAAGACAATGGCGGTGGTGAGAGTGGCCACTTTGAGGGCGCTTCGAAACGACGACGGCGCAACAAAGACGAAGGTGGTAGCGGCGATGGCGGTCTTGGCGACGATTCGGACGCTGAGATGCACAGTGACAGTTCTGGTAATGAATGGCATCTAGGCGTCGGCAGCAACGACGACGACTCGGAAATTGACAGCGACGAGGCCTTTGGAGAGAGTGACGACGAGATTGTGGATGCGTTTGCTTTTCGGGGTTCGAAGAAAAGCATGAAGACGCAGCGGATGACGAACAAGAAGAATGAAAAAAATGGCCAGTCAAAAAAGGATGGCGGCAGCGACGAAGATGCCAGTCTTAGCGATGGCTTTGACGATGACGAGGATGTCGGAGACGATGGCGCCGATCTAGGTGACGAGGCCATTGATCTTGCTCAAGCCTTAGATCAAGGCTCGTCAGGTGAGGAAGAACCGACGCCAAAGAAAAGAAGCAAACAGGCTAGACGGCCTATGGACAACGATGCTCCCGACAGCGAGGACAGTGAGGGCAGTGAGAACAGTGATGCAAGCAACAGCGACGACAGTCAGGATGGCAATCATGATGACGACGACAACACTTCTTCCGAGTCTTCCGATTTTGAATCCGAGGAGGACGTTGGCGACGATGACGATATGGCCAAGTTCGATGCCCTCAAGGAATTTCTGTCTACCCGTTTTAATAAAAGCGAAGAAACTGTCGACGACGATGACGATGCAACAGAAGCCAGGGAGGCGGCACAGGTTAAAGTCAGCTTAGGCGACCTCGGCCTGTTGGGTGTCAAGGGCCCAGTCATAAAAAAGTCGCTCAAGTTACTTTCCGCGGAGGACAAGGCGGCCAAGAAGAAGAAGCTGGACGTACCGCTGGCGCGCATGGAGCAGGACCGGCTGCTACGGCAAGCGGCAGCGGAAAAATCGCACGAAACGCTCGGTCGCTGGATTGAGACAGTCAAGCACAACCGCCGGGCCGAGCACCTCGAGTTCTCAGTGGCCGGGTCGCTAGCCAGCTCGGGGCTGAACACGCTGGATCTCGTGCCCATCAACCACAAGACGGCACAGACGGAGCTAGAGCAGACCATTTTCAGCATCATGGAGGAGAGCGGGCTGGGACCACGGGCTGCGACCGGGGAGAAAGACCAAGCCAACAAGGGAGGCGTTGCTGATGAAGGCAAGGCAGAGAAGGAGATGCTTTCGCCTGAGGAACTCAAGCAGCTTATTGGCCAACGGCGGCGCGAGCGCGAGATACAGTCGCGAGAGACAGCGCGGGCTAAGCGTATCAAGAAGATCAAAAGCAAGGCGTACCGCCGCGTCCACCGGCGTGAGCGGGCCAAGATGGAGGCCGCTCAAGCCGAAATGGAGGAGCTCGAGGGAGGTGGTGGCGGCGCGGGTCTGGACTCGGACGAAGAACGTGAGGCCGCGCACCGCCGCCGCGCTATGGAGCGAATGGGCTCACGGCACCGTGAGAGCAAGTGGGCAAAGCAGGCCAAGCATACAGGCCGTGCGGCCTGGGATGACGAGTTCCGCAACGGACTGGTGGACATGGCGCGACGAGATGAGGCCCTGCGGCGGCGGATCGAGCGCAAGGGGGGCGATGAAAGCGACAGTGACGACAGCGACAACAGCGAAGACGACGGAGACGGTACAGACGTTGGGTTCCGTGCCCGCCTGTTGCGCGAGCTGCGTGAGGCCAACAAGGAGACTGAAAAGGAAGAGAACACACGAGGCCCACACTCGGCGCTTCATGCTGTGCCCTTTATGAGAAGGGCCGAGGAGGCGCGCAAGAAGGAGAACGACGCGGCTGTCGCTCAGCTTACACGCGAGATGGACCCGGACTACGAGGGTTCCGACGAGGACGGCGACGACAACGACAACGACAAGCAAGTTGGCCGGCGGACGTACGGCCAGACGCAGCAGAAATCAGACAAAAAAAGAGACAATGTTGATACTGTTGCTGATGTCGATGCTGGTGCTGGTGTGGGCATGGATGCGAGTGCAGGTGCTGTTGTTGACCCGGCCAAGAAAGGGCAGAGCTTCGAGAGCCAGAAGTTCCAGAGTTTGGACAGCACTGAGGCCAAGACCGATGAGGGAAACTCATGGACAGAGGTGCGCTCGAGCAAGATCTCATCCAAAAAGAAGGGCAAGAAAGCTAAGGCGCCTGGCGGTGTTCTTGTCCTGGGGGATTTTGGCATGGCAGAGGTGTCGTCTGCGAGAGCCGTGGAGGACGACGATGATACTTCGTCATCGGGCAGCAGCGACAGCGAATCAGTTAGCGAGGCAAACGCCAAATCCAAGGCAGGCCGCGCCACCCGCGCCACCTCCTCCGCCAGTGGCCCAGGCGTGGTGCTGCTCAAGGCCTCGGGTGCACCTGTTCTGATTCGCCATGCCGGCCGGCTGACGCAGGCGATGGGCGAAGACGACGCCGAAGCCGAGTTTGCGAGCGAAAAGGCGCGACAGGCGGCCGAGGAGGCGGCGGCCGAGGTCGAACGCGCCACCCACGGGGAGCGGAAGAACGATCTGTTACCGGGCTGGGGCAGCTGGGGAGGCGACGGCCTGACGAAGCGCGAGCGTGACCGCAACAAGGCGGCCGAGACGCGGCGGCGCAAGGAGTTGGCGGCGGCGGCGCCCAAGCCAGCAGCGCGCCGGGACGCCAAGCTGGAGCGCGTGATTATCAGCGAGCGGCACGTGAAAAAGGTAGGTGGCAAAGTTCCAGCCCTAACAATAGCATACTTTTTGTCGTGTTGCCCATCTAACCAAACAGAACGATCTCTTCTTGGCCTCGCAGCTGCCACACGAGTTTGAGAACCGCAACCAGTACGAGCGGGCTTTACGACTGCCAATTGGTCCTGAATGGGGCACAAAGTCGGCCTTTCAGGAGGCCACTAAGCCGCGTCTGCTGACTAAACAGGGTGTGGTGCTGCCGATGGCGAAGCCGACGATGTAGGTGCTGGGACATGGCATATCACAGCCGGTTTGTTGGGGGTTTCAATGCGGTTCTTTTTCTTCTTTTCCGAGTGGAATTGACGGTTTATTACAGGGGTGGGGGTGGTTTTTTCATCAAAAGTTATCGTAAGCATCTTCTTATGCATATCCTGTCTACAGTTTAAAAATCAAGGTTTTCCCGCTTGCTTGTAAAAAAACGACAAGTATGGACTTTTGGAATGGTATGGGGCCAGAGGTTGCCAATCCGCGCCACAGGCGAAATTCTAGTACTGTCGGTTTGCTTGTATGCTCTGGGAAGTAGGCTAGATCGACGACTTTTTGCGAGGTTTTGTAAGGCAGTAGAAATACATTTCGAATGTTTGAAGGAATCACGAGACATTGAGTACTTCAGGCGTCTGTACAGCAAGGAAGTCGAATACTAAAAAATTAAAACTCAAAAGATAAAAGAGTGAGGCCGGTGTTAGATATTTTCTTCGAACTAAATACTCCATTCTAATAAAGACAACAAGCTTGTAAGCTAGCTTTTTGTCAAGAGTTTACAATTCAAATTACCACTGTTAATTTGTCTTTGGACATAAAATGAAAAGGCTTTTTCTTACAAATTGCGGCACTATCCCTCTATATGTTAAACATCTTTATTACACCCATAATGTGACAACCCGCCTCAAGGATATGTTATGTAATTTATACGCTCATTTACTTCAAGGATAAAAAAGACGTGGGCTGCGTCTCCCGGCTTATCGGACTGTTGATTGTGGGGGAGAAGAAATATAAAGAGCGATACTATTTGCACCCTAAAATTTGTAGAGTACAATCTTCTTGTACTAGCGTATTCCAAAAAACTCCACACTTGATAACCTCACACTGTAAAAATAACATTGCTTACACCAACCAGTGCTTACGATAATGTCTACGTTAATACCTGTCTCAGTACCTACGCCAGTGCCTATAATACTTATAATACTTATACCAGTGCTTGTATTAATGAATACGTTAGTTTTTACACCAGTGTTTACACTAGTGCCTCTTATGTTATGCGCGTACTTACAGTGTCAATTATCTGTAGTATCGTAGTGTTAGTAGCCAATAACAGCTGCTATAATAAAGGGGCGGCACGAGATGTGGAGTATTTATGAGCTGACAATGTACTGTACATTTTCTAGGGTGCAAATAGTAAATTTTTAGGGTGCGAATAGTATCACTCAATATATAACAGAGCTTATCAAAGACAGGATGGCCGCAATAACAAAATACAGGCTATTTAAGCTGGTGGATTTCTGATTTTATTTGCGGATTCACTTCTTTTATGGCTTGCACGCCCTCAATATGATGCTCCACACGTGCGACTTATTGTACATGCTGCCCTCGCATAACAAGCCGGGCGTATGGCCTCGTACGGCATCGTTCAGACGCACAGCATCAACAGCGTCATGTCTGGGCAAATTTCACCGCAAGCATTTCCGGCATCACTAAGAAGGCTGCGAACTCGGCCTTTCTGTTCGTCTCCTAAAGGCCAGGTCTCTGCGCCGCACTCCTTCCTTTGGTGAGGCTCCGCGTTATATACCACCTATGAGCTGTGCTGTACGAATTATACGATCTGATGGACTGAGAGCGGGCAGCACTGTTGCAGATGTGTTAGAGGGAGGGGGGATATATTCTTTGAGAACCGAAATTTATTCACTTCAGTTGTTATTCTTTAGAAATCTCAACTAGTCCTGCCGCGCCGGGTCCAGATCAATCTTTCCGACAATTTTGTCAATTTCCGCCATGATCTCGGGCGTCAGTTTGTCGCTAAACTCCAAAGCCTGCACGTTTTCGACAATCTGCTCTGGCCGTGAGGCGCCCGTAATGACGGACGAGACGTGGGGGTTTTTGAGGCACCAGGCGAGGGCCAGCTGTGACTGGGTGGCGCCAATCTGTTCGGCAATGGGCTTGAGCTTCACCACTTGGGCAATGGCCTCCCGCCACTCATCGCCCCCGTACCACTCGCTGCGCACCATGTTGCTGAAGCGATCATGACTCTCAGCAAAGCGCGATCCCGGCGGCGGCGCGTCGGGAGAGTCGTTGTACTTGCCACTCAGCAGACCCATGCGGATGGGGCTAAAAACAGTGAGGCCGAGACCGAAGCGCGCATACAGCCGCTGGTATTCGCCCTCCACGCGCCGCCGTGCCAGCATATTGTACTGCGGTTGCTCTACCACGGGTGCCACCATGCGTAGATCACGCGCGATGCCGCAGGCTTCGGCGATTTCGTCGGCTGACCACTCGGACGTGCCCCAATAGAGCGCCCAACCACGGTCAATAACGTGGTTGAAGGCTCGTACGGTCTCCTCCATGGGCGTCAGGCGGTCCGGACGGTGTGCATAGACAATGTCGACGTATTCGAGCTGTAGCCGGTCGAGTGAGGCACGCAGGCCCTCGAGAATGTGCTTGCGCGACAGTCCGTGGTTGTTGACTAGCACCTCACCGTTGGCGCCGCCCCAGTTGAGTTTGGTGCTGACAACAATATCGTTGCGCTTCCAACCGAGGCGACGGATGGCTTGGCCCATGACAATCTCAGAGCGGCCGTCGGCATAGCTCTCGGCAGTATCAAAGAAGTTGATACCGCAATCATAGGCTTGCTTGAGACAGGCGACGGTATTTTCTGAAAAGTAAGATACTAGTGTAGTAGGTTGAGAGGTACGAGTTGAAAAGAACGAATGCAATATAATGAGACATAGTAAATGAGAGACGAGAGAGATACGCACCATCTTCGACATGACCACCGAATCTAGATAGTGAGCACTCATGTCTTTACACTTGACGTGTCCTCCACCTCTCTCTCTCTACTCACGTTAACCAGCCGCCTAATCCCAGTACTGAAATATGTAAACCTGAGTTTCCGAGTCGTCGGTACTGCATACCGGTCTTTCGCGGTTCTGGCCAGGCCATTGTGCGTTGAGAATCTGAAGAGTATATGGGTAGAATACTTGTTTTATGAATATAGCTGCGTGCAGCCGAATGACCAACGCAAGTATGCAGCCCTAAACAATCAGATACAAATACGAAAATCAGAGAGCAATGGAAAATTCAACTGAGAAGTAAAGCAAAAGTCGAAGATGGTACTCTATATGGTCAAAGTTTTATCCCGGAGTAATTCTCGGAGCTTTAGCGCAAGCCAAGCCGACAACGGCTTTTTGGTTCCCGATGACGTCGGGCATCAATTGAGGCAGCACCGTTTCTTTCTCAAAACCAACGAAAATATAATTCTTGCAGAGCAGGAAGCAGGACCTCCAAAGCTAGTCGACACCATCTACCTGATACAATGTCTTGGAAAGAATCGACAGTTTACCAGATTTATCCGGCCTCCTTTAAGGATTCAACCGGATCTGGCGTTGGTGACCTTGGCGGCATCCTCTCAAAGGTCGACTACCTTCAGACGCTGGGAGTCGACACGGTATGGCTGTGCCCGATTTTTGAGAGCCCACAGGTGGACATGGGTTATGACATTAGCAACTACTGTGAGATTGACAGCCGCTACGGCCGCGTCGCCGATGTCGATGAATTGGTTTCCCAGCTGCACGAACGCGGCATGAAGCTGCTGCTGGATCTTGTGGTTAATCACACGTCGGACCAGCACGCCTGGTTCCGCGAGTCGCGCTCGTCTCGGGACAGTCCTAAGCGCGACTGGTATGTATGGCGGCCGCCGCGCATCGCGACCGACGGCTCGCGGCAGCCGCCAAACAACTGGCAGAGCCATTTCCAAGGACCAGCCTGGACGTACGACGAGGTCACCGGCGAGTATTACCTGCACCTGTTTGCGTCTGCGCAGCCAGATCTCAACTGGGAAAACCCACAAGTGCGCGCCGAGGTGCATCGCATTATGCGCTTTTGGCTGGACCGCGGCGTGGATGGCTTCCGGCTGGACGTCATCAACTTTATAAGCAAGGACCAGCGCTTCGCCGACTCGGACCAGACTGTGCTGAAAGGAAGCGAGTTTTACGCTGCTGGCCCGCGCTTGCACGAGTACTTGCACGGGCTGGGAAGCCTGCTGGCCGAGTACGGCGCCTTTAGTGTGGGCGAGATGCCATGCGTGCACGATACGGCCGAGATTATCAAAAGCGTCGGTGCTAGCCGGGGGGAGCTCAACACCATATTTCATTTCGAGCTGTAAGCAAACTGTTCCTCTGTTATTTCAGATTTACCTGCCAACTACTAACGTTTTTCCTTCTCAGAGTGGACATTGACCATGGCCCCCAGGGAAAGTTCTCTCCCCGGCCATGGACGTTGGCCGAATTGCGCACCATTGTAGCCAAGTGGCAGCATTTCATGGCTGAAAATGACGGTTGGAATGCACTCTATCTCGAGAACCACGACCAGCCACGCAGTGTCAGCCGCTTCACTCACTACCTTCACGACGACGACCCTGACCCGAAGCTGCTTGCCGCCGCCGCCAAGATGCTTGCTGTCTTCCACGGCACCCAAGCCGGCACGCCTTTTATCTACCAGGGCCAGGAGCTCGGAATGAGCAATGTGCCCGCTGCGTGGGGTATGGATGCCTACCAAGACATTGACTGCCTAAATCACTGGACTGTTGCCCAAGCCCAAAAGCAGCCACCACTCGACGATCACCGGCGTGCTAATTTACTGCGTGAATACTGCCACAAGTCGCGCGACAATGCGCGCACGCCCATGCAGTGGGATGCCAGTGCCAATGCCGGATTTTCTACGGCAGAACCGTGGATGAGAGTTAACCCCAACTACGCCACTGTCAACGCCTCCGCCGAGCTGGCTGATCCCGACAGCGTCTTCCACTGCTGGCGCCGCATGCTGGCTACCCGCAAAGCCCACAAAGATGAACTGGTATATGGCTCATTTGCCCTCGTCGACGAACACCACGACGCTGTATTTGCTTATACACGCACATCGTCTCGCGGCCGTGTTATTTTGGTCGCTTGCAACTTCACGCCACAGCCTGCTGTATGGGCACAGCCTCGCGGCATTTCCGAGGTACTCTTCTCGACGGGGGTGCGCGACGCCAGCAGCTTACAGGGAGAGGTGTTACTCGAACCGTATGAGGGTGTAGCCATGTTGGTAGAATGACAAGAGACGAAAGAAAAATAGTTTAGTAGATTCTGTAGACAATAATATCACAAGACCATAAAATACTAGTTGTAAAGCGGCAAAACCATGCTAACTATGCAAGAATCGTATTAGAAAGGCCCCAATAGACTGCCAGCCGACTCCCAAAATGTGTTCAGATCCGGAGTGCTGAGGTCCAAGGGGTTGGAGATACCCATGAGAGGAGTGTCCGACAGTAGCCACTGCGGATCAGCTGCATTCTCGTTGCTCTCATCGTAGTCGTAATGGCCGCCATGTGGTTCTGGAAAGTCAGTCAGCCGACCACTGCCTAGTCCGCCGCCTCCAAGCCCAAGCTCTGACATGCGGGCCCCCAATAGTGCCAGTAGTGTTTTGTTTCCACCACGGCATAACATTAACAAGCTCTGCAGCTTTGTGAGGACGTCCAAGGCCGTGGCGATACGTATGTCCGCCGCGCCGGCGGCCGTGGCATCGGCCACGGCATCTACTACGGTGCGGGCAATATCGTATATCTTGTACTCCTAAAAGTCGTTAGAGGAAAAACAAGCAGAGAGAAAAGTGGAAAAGGAAGTAAGAACTGAAGCAGCGAGATAAATGAAGAAAAGAAATGCCTACCATCGCCGGCCCGTGCGCCTCAACGGCCTCACTGGGCAGCCGCCCAATAGCGTGGAGGAACTTTCGAGCAATCTGGACGGGGTGCATGTCGCCGTCATCATCGCTATTATTGTAGCCGAGCTGCCGCCGCTCTCGGTCGTTTTTCATTTTTGCCGTTCGCACCGCCCGCCACAGCACCGCCAGCATCCACTGCCGTGTCACACAAATGTCGGCCATTTGCACGTCACAACCGTCCGTTTCGTCTAGCGGTACCTGGCCGAGCTGGCGTTGCAGGAGGGTGAGGAGGGGGGTTGGTGATGCTCTGGCTTTGAGACCAGGGCCGTGCCCGAAAGCGGGCCCCGTGAATATTCCATGGATGAGACCCACATCTAGATCCGGCTCTGGATCCGGCTCTGGATCCGGCTCTGTACCCGGTTCCGACATCCCTCCCTCCCCCGATAGCACATCGAAAGCTCCGGCACGGTCCAGCATCCAAAAGAGATTGACCAGACGCCGAAATCCGGGTAGAACCTGCGTTGCGTCGTCGAAATCATCCTCCCGCAGCCGCCGAATGTCGTACCGAAGCACCACTGGCAAGCCGTGAAGAAGAGCAACGCCTCTGCCAAGGGTTAGAAGGCAGGGAGAGTGAAGTAAGAGGCGGCGGACAATGCATGACTAGAACCCACCTTTCTGTCACATAAAGAAGCGCCAAGATACGTTGGCCCATGGCATCTCCGCTCCGCTGCAGGCCCAAGATCTGCGCCAGTGTCACAGCCTCACGCAGGTACAGTAATGAGCAAGCACCTCCTGGCGCCTTGTTCTCGTGATACACGTGCAAGAAAAAGGCAATGCGCACAGAATCGAGTGTCGGCAACACGCAGCGGTGACGGCGGCGGGCAAGGTTTGTCTCACACTCGGCCGCCATGACGGCCGCATCAACACCGCCTGCCTCGGTCAGGTCCAGTTTGAGTTGAGCAACGGTGGCTGCGCCTAGGGCGTTGGCAAGGGCGTAAGCGGTGCTGGAGGTCTCATTGATGCCGTCTATCCCACTCTCAAGATTCTCACAAACGGTCTCAGCTCTCCCACCACCACCGCCTCCCCCCCGATGCAGGGCCGAAATCACCAATTCCACCTCGACAATTGGCCACAATGGAAACAGACGCAGACGGTACACGCACAGACAGAGAACCAGTGCTGAAATCCCTGGTGGGCCAGAAGCTGAAGGGGCTGTGACTTGGTTGGCAGGAAAAAGCTGTTGCTTGGCCGAGGCTGCTGGGCGCTGATCAGGCGAGGAGGGCCCGTATAGATTGTCCTGCCTGCCCGACAACGCCCTCCTCCCTGCTTGTTGATCGCCCACAGCTCCTACCCTCAGGTCATCATCCCCGCCCTGCCTCTCGGCGATGAGATGTAGCGTCTTCGCTCGCAAGCTGCGCGGCCCTCGAACCAGCGGATTCCGAAATGTGCATGGCACTCCCACTGTAAGACATCCGGAGCACGGCGATGAACCAGAGCACCGAACCTTGCGCACCCGACAGCTCTCACAGGCTCGCTTGCTGCCAATTTTTCGCGCCATGGTAAGAATGGGTGGAAGGAGTGGGATGTCCTTCTCTGCTAGTCGTCCATGACAATGTATTAGCCAGAATTGCGCAACCGCGCTAACGCTGTCACTCTCCGCATTGAATACACACTAGGATATTTTGGGATAGAAGCACTAAACCTTCCAGAACTACACTACACTCCTCCAGCACTAATGCCACTTTCAGTACACAAAGCGAAAGTCGACCCGCGTATTGCCCTCTTTCTCCCGCGCGACTGTGTCTTCCTGGTAGGCGCCCTGCTCTTCGGACGTCATGGCGTCCCAAACGGCTGCCTTTTTGCGGTTCAGGTGCACCAGGAACTGTCGCTGAACCACAAACACGACCAGCGATAAAGCGCATATGCTGACCAGTACCTTGTTGCCCTGCTTGTAGTAAGGCTTGTCGTAACGGCGGTAGATTTGCGAGCCTATAAGCGAGCCAATCTGTACAATCACATTGTAGGTGGCAGCCGTGATGGCGCGTTTTTTCACGTCAAATGAGTTTTCCGAAATCCACGCAGATATGATGGGGTGAAAGTATGGGTCTAGACGCGGTGAGTAAAGGAAACTGTCAAAGATATGCAGACAAGAAGAAGGGGAGAGCATACATCCAGATACCAAGGTCACCAACGTGTAACGCGACCACTCACGACCGCCATCCGGCAATGTCAAAAGTGCTACCAGTAGCGGCATAATCCAGAACTCCCCAAAGAAGGCGTGCATTGTGCGCTCGTTCCAGTAGTCACTACTGAACGCCAATGCCAACATTGTTACTACCTGCAGCACTGCTGACGGCACCGTCAACATGTTGGCCGAAAATGTCGTGAAGCCCAGTCGCTTGATCGTCAGTGTCAAATACGCCTGCACCGGCGTCGCCGGGATGTACGCCACCAGTCCGATGAAATACAGCCCCCACATCGACTTGTCAGACCAAGCCAGTTTGATGTCTGTCCATGTAGCTGGCTCACGCAGTGCGGTCACGCCCTTGGCAGGGTCATCTCGAAGGATGCGCTGAGAGGCGAGTCAGACAAGGGTCTCGCAGCAACGCAGTAAAAAGGGTGAAACTAACATTGATCATAATACTCTCTTCGCGCTCCGTGTACCACGGCCGGCGCCAAAAGAAGCCCTTGGTTTCGGTGGGCGAGACAGGCAGATACAAGTACGACTACCGGTCAGTATGTGTGTTTTGAAAATCGTCTTGTTTCTGCCACCACTTACCAAAAGCGCTACAAGGCACGTCAGGATACCCTCCAACAAAAACAGCCAGAACCAACCCGGGTGGCCGCCTACGCCGCGCATCTTGAGAATGGCGGCTGCTAGTAACGCCGAAATGACGCGGGCAATGTTCAGTGACGACCAAAAGGTAGCCAGTCGGACCGACAGTTCCTTGGATGTGTAAAAGTATGTGGAAAAGAGAATGGCGCCTGTTGGCATAAGTATCAACGCTTTGAACAAGACATGGACATATCTTACCGGGAATAAAGCCGCCTTCACACAGCCCAATGAAAGCCCGTGTCAGGTAGAAAGACGTCCGATCTTTCATCCAGGCTTGGGAGAAAGCTGGGTGGTTAGATTTGCTAAACAGTAAAGCCATATATGCTTTTAGGAAAAACCTACACACAACTCCCCACAACAACATCATCGTCGGCAAAATATACTTGAAGCCATACCGCTTCGTCAGCATTTGCACAGGAAACTCGGCTACCAAAAAGGCCAGCAGCTGGATGGTTGTGCCATTATTATAGTCGTCCGTCGACAAATTTAAGTCATCCAAGAAGCTGTCAGCCAGAGCATTGCTCAAATTGCCACGGTCGAGTTGGAGACAAATGAACTAAAAGTCAGTCATCATCAAATTAGACATGGCAAAGAAGAAAGAAGAAAGCTAAAGGAACACATACCATTAAGCACAGCCAGCTCAGCAGAAAGAAGTCTGTCTTGCGAACCAGACGTCGCTCCTCTGCCGGATCCCACTCAAAGCTCGGATCCCAGCGATGCCGGCCCTCGTACGAGTCGTGCGGCGGCAGCGTATGTGCCAGATTCTCGCGCCCAGTTACTGAGAAGCCAGCCTGGGCCAGATTTTTTGCTGTGTACACATCCGCTGCTGCCGCGGAGTGCTCAATATCGGTCATGATGGCTAAACGAGGTGCTTTTAGAACGAAGCAAAAACCGGAACGAAACAGGGCGAGCGCAACTATAGACTTGTAGTTCACCAGACAGTGACGATATACCAGACTAACAAGACTACAAGGAGTTTATATACAAAGGGAAATAGATACATGGAGAAAGAGAGAAAAAAGCACCATACAAGATGCCTTTCAAGCACGCCATCGTTTTCGGACCCTCTATTCCGAGCGCATGAATGCCCCGACAGACCATTACTATTGACACCTTGCCCGTCGCGGCATCGCAAGCCAGACGTTCTCCGGATGGGGTTCTTCATGACTGGTATTCGCTTGGAAAAGGTAGCCCCGAAAAGTGGGCCTGCAACCTCCGAGATTTACTCCGGGGGTGCCTCCGTCAGAGCTCCGCCAAATCACATCATTGATGCCCCGCTCGAGTCAATGTATAAGCGGGAGAAGTTGTTCTGTTGTCTGGACTCCAGCTGTCCATAAAGTTACCGTCATGGCTTGATGTCTTTGACTCTGTCCCAGGCATCTCGGACGTTTTTTTCTTCCATTTACTGCTTCAATTCCCAGCCTCTTTGGGCTTCAGTTCTACACCTCCTCTCACGCCCTAAAATGCCTTCTGCTGAGACTAATAGTGACGCCTACATGGCAAGAACACGCTGCCTCAAGCCCCTCGTGGACTCGGGATCCTTGAGCAAGTACAAACACAGCGACGTTACCCCGGCCATCGGCAGGGAATACGAAAATCTGCAGGTGACTGAGCTGCTCAATGCGGACCTTCAAACAATAAAAGATTTCGCGGTAACGAGTGAGTACTAGCAACAAAAATAACAAGAAACATATAGTGAGCGTCAAAATTCAAACTGTGGTCTCAGTGCTGATAGTCCTTCCCATAGTCTCCCGACATGGTGTCGTATTTTTGCGCAACCAGGCAGTCACACCTGAGCAGATGAAGCAGTTCTGTAAACGCCTATCCGAGGTGGCAGGATGCGTAAGTCGATTGATGGATGAGAGGAAAGAAATTTGCGAGATTGGCCAGAAAAAAAGCTGACACAACAGCCTGCCTCCTCTGGCTTGCATGTACACCCTCTGACGGAAGAGAGCAGCGAGTTAGGCGATCAGATCAGCGTCATCAGCAGCGTTAAGCAGAAGAAGGGCGGTGGATTGACGCATCAGCTCAGTGACGTCAGCCGATTTGCCAGTGCTGGCTGGCACAGCGACATTTCATTTGAGCCGGTTCCTTCAGACTATGCCATGCTGAAGATCCACACTCTGCCACCAACAGGGGGAGATACAGTGAGTTCATCGTGGATAGCGTAAAGCAATTTTTGTATCTCGGTTTCATACGCTGACCGTCTAAAGCTCTGGGCTTCTGGCTATGAGATATATGACCGGCTCTCGCCTGCCATGCAAATCTTTCTTGAGGGCTTGACGGCCACTCACGATGCCATGTTCTTTCATGAGGAAGCTGAGCGCCTTGGTCAACCCCTACGCAAAGGTATCCGCGGCTCACCGCTCAATCAGGGTGGAAACCTGCGCGCCGTCCACCCGGTGATCCGAACGAATCGTGAGTTCTCTTGCCAGATCCTCTGTTGCGCTTTCATTAACCATGCAGCTGTCACCGGATGGAAATCGGTCTACGTCAACCGCGGCTTCACCAAGCGCATTAATGGTGTCACTAAGGATGAGTCCGACATGCTGCTAGCCTACCTTTTCAACCTCATCACCCAGAACCACGATGCCCAAGTACGCTTCCGTTGGCGCCAGAACGATCTGGCCATCTGGGACAACCGCAGCACCTGGCATTGCGCCACATATGATTATGCCGATGCCCGTGCAGGCGACCGCGTTTGCTCGCTGGGCGAAGCCCCGTTTTATGATCGCAACAGCAGCAGCCGAAAAGGTGCACTGGGGCTATGAGGGATTGGGCGTGTACTTGCCCGGTCGTCTTCTGTACCCCTGACTTGATGGGATTGTGATGGATATGACTCGATGTTTGCTTTGGTGCTTTTGTATTTTGATGATTTTCAGCGGAGAAATCAATTGTAGCGTTACGATAAATCAAATCAACATGTTCTTCCCTTTAGGCCACGTCAACTAGACCGGAAGCGAGATTTTGTTTTACGTTTTCAAAGATGTAGTGGCCTATATTCCCTAATACCAAATAACAGTACAAATGAAACACTATCGTACACGTTCGCACACATCCTAGAACTTTCATGTTGTCATCTTCACTACAGAAGATACTTTAGGCCCCGAAAACGCCCAACACCTTGTCGAGAGCGTCTCCCGGGCTGACGTAAAAGGCCAGGGCAATAATAACGTACAAACCCATGAGCTGATGGTTAACGAAAAGGTTAGTTAAGCAAGGAAAAAGGAAAAAGAAAACAATTGATAAAAGCCAAAACGACAAAAACTCACCATTGCTCCTTCGAGGTAGTTACTCTTGCCATCCTGCACAGTATAAGCAGTAACAATGACGCTCAGGGCAAAAACGACCGTTTCAAAAGAATCGAAGCGCAGCGTCATGGGCTGGTCCAGGACCAACCAGCCAAGGATGACCAACGAAGGGGTGACCAGCAGGGCAATCTGGATGCTTGAGCCCAGGGCGACACCGAGGGCTAGGTCCATCTTGTTCCGCGTGGCCACGACACAAGCGGTAACGTGTTCGGCAGCGTTGCCGACAATGGGGATCAGAATCAGGCCGATAAAGCTCTTGGAAAGTTTACCCGAGGCCACGATAGCGTCAATGCTGTCGACCAGGTACTCGGCGCAGACAGACACCAATACGGTAACGACGACAAGCACGGCGGCGGCCGACCAGGGGCTCATGTGCTCCTCGGCCTCGTGTTCAGGGAGATCGCTGTCTTCAGTGGCATCGATGCTGGATCGACTGGCCTCGGCGTCAAAGAGCTCCGAGTGTGTATGCAGCTGGAAAAACAGGAACAGGCCGTACAGCATCAGCAGGATAATGGCGGTGCCACGTGACAGCGTCAAGATGGAGCGCTCCTTTTCATCGGCATCGGCATGGCCAAGGGCGGCATACAGCTGTCATTTCGGGTTAGGAAGTGCATCCGAGAGGTATAAGAGATGAAGATCAGTAACCAAAAACTCACCGTAGCCGGGATGATCAGCGATGCCGATGACAGCGCCATTAAAGAGCAGCTGGTCTGGGCAGTGGCGCTGGCAAAGCTCTGCTCCATGGCATGGCCGCTGCCATCACGCATGTTCCAGAGGCCACCCAGCAGAAAGCACATGCCCAGGACCAGCAGCAGGTTCGACAGAATGGAGCCCAGCATCGACGCCTGCACCACTTCAATCTGGCCTTCTTTGAGCGCCACAATGCTGACAATCAGCTCGACGGCGTTGCCAAAGGTAGCGTTGAGAAGGCCGCCCAGCGACTCGCCCAGACGCACCGAGATCTCCTCCGTCGCAAACGAGAGCACGGCGGCCAGCGGGATAATGGCAAAGAAATTGAGAGTGAAGACGGCGGATGCGCTCCAGGCGCATGCGCCCGCCACAATGCCCAACGGCACAAACACCAGCAGCACGTTGACCGGGCTCGAGTACAGCGTCGCCTTGGTCACGTTGAGCACATGAGCCGCCGTGCGCACACCCACGTTGGCACTGTCGTAGCCGGGCGAGTGCCGCTTGTCGAGCAACAGACGGCGCGCAAAGCTGTGGTCGGCCCTGCCAGAGCCATAATGGGCTACCCCGTTCAAAGGGGCGCCGTCTGCCGGCGCGGGTGCCGCCCCATCCACAAAGTTGTTGACGCCGCCATCCAGCAGCGGCCGTCGTTCGTTTAGAGACGTCCGAGGACTCATGCCGACAACTCGCTTGATCTGTTTGCGAAAAGGAATGGTTCTGGCTGTTGGATCGGAGCTGTCAATCTTGTCTGCATGGCTAAGAGTGGTGGGATAGAAGGAAAGAAAAGAACCCCAGGACGGAAGACACGGCAAGAGAAAGATCATGAAAGCCAACAGAAAAGAGGGGCTTACACATATTGTACAAGAAGCAGAGAGTAGACAGAAAAATGGCCCGAGAGTGATTAGATCTGCTATGGCAACGAGTTAGTGTGCTTTGTTTTATCTTTGCAGTGCCGTTTGGGCTATCTGCGCTGCACAAGGGAGCTGCCAAGGCACCAATGGAAACACAGGCGAGGCAATGCTACAAGGGAAAGGTCCCAAGTGCAAAAGAGACGAGGCAGCAAAGAGGGCAGTGCAATGGTGGCGCAAGCAGGTGCAAATTGTACAGATCTTGGCAGAAAGGCCAAGACAAACAGTAACGGAGAATGGAAAGCGACAGGAGGGCCGGCGGAAGAGAGGGAAAAACGTACCAGACCAAGCTCGTGGGACAGTCAAGGAAAAGTAGACGAAAAGATACAGTGCCCCGAGGCAGGAAGACAAATGTAAAAGAAAAGGCGGACGAGTAACAAGAAGCAAGGACGCACGAAGACGTAGAATGGGAAAAGTGTAATACGGAACAAGGGCCATGGAAACGAAACAAGAGCTTTGAAATGGAAAGCAAAGCTGAGACTGGAGAAAAATGACGTCTGTTGTGTTGGTGGCAGCTAGTGGGCGAACCCTGAGCAGTTACTGTATTATAGTGTACTATGTATGTAGAATACTTCATAGGAGCTCCAGCTCAGGCTTGTCTTCAAGAACAAAGCCCGGGCGAAGGGCGAAGGCAGCGGGGCACTCGACAGCTTCCGAGGAAAGCAGACAACAAAAGCACTCTTTCTGCACGGCACGTTGTAAACAGCGCGAAATCCGGAAGACCTGGCAAAATGCGAAAACTCAGCTGAAAGGAGTGACGCGAAAGTGGAACAGCAGATCTGGAACAGCCGAGTGGATCCTCGCCCTGGCATGGCGAAGTACCTCTCGGCACAGGGTAGCAGGGGAGGTACCGGCCCAAACACGGTTAGCTTGCCAAGCGTGGCTATGGCCAGGAAGTGGAGACCCAATTGCGCTACCTGACGAAATCGATTACCGCAGGCCCTCGTTACGTACATCTTGGATCTAGCTATTGCCCATACAGCTGCTCTCAAACGGTCCCCCCCAGCGCTGCCGTATAGCACAGGTACCAGGTGCGACTGGCACCACCGTCGATCCAGCCATGGTCGAACCCCGGCTGTGCAAAGAAGCGCCAGGCAGAACGTGCGTCGGCCGTGGCCAAGTTGCCGTAAAGCACGCCGCGCCATCCGCCCTCGGCCTCGTCGGCCTTGCCGGCAAACACGTCCGCCCATTCCTGGGCCACAAAGGCGGGTGGCCGGCACAGCGGCGTGCACGGAAGCAGTGGCAGCATGTGGATCCCATGGATATATTCGGGGCGGCCACCGAAAAAAGTTGTGTGGTCAAGCTTGTTCTCAAAGAGGATGCCAGCGACGCGGTTGGCGGTGAAGGCGGCCGGCTCGACGGCAGGGCCCTCGTTGGCGTACAGGTAGTAGCAGGCCAGGGCGCGTGCCTGGACGGCAAGCATTAGGTTGCCCCGGGCTTCCATGGCGGCGTCGCCGCGCACCCGGCCCCACAGCTTGAGGGCGTAGGCGGCCATGACGTCCTCGGAGCTGGACTCCTGATTCTTGCCGTCCATGGACGGAAAGAGGCCATGCGCCCAGCTGTGGCCCTGGAACCAATCAAAGCTGCGCGACACGGGGAAGAAGCCGTCGCGGGCGCTGGGGCTCGCATAGTCGCGGGCCAGCAGATCGACATAGGTCGCGTGGCCGGGACCTGCGGCCATCCAGGCGTTGTCCAGATGGCCCAGCACGGCACCGGCATAGACAAAGTAGCCGTAGTGGAAGTGGTGATCGTTGTAGAGTGAGTTGCCAAAGTCAGCCATGTGGTCGCCGGTGGTGTAGGCGGCCGACGACACCACGCCGCCCCAAACGCCGTCGTACACGAGCGGGTGGCGCTGCCGGTTCTCGGCGAACCGTGCAAAGGCCGTCTGTAGTTTGCGCAGACCGGCCGTGGCCAACTCGCGCTCCTGCAGCAGCTCATGTGCGCAAAGCACAATGGTGGCAAATTTCGCGAGGGCCTGTCGTTAGCTGACAGGAAACAACACGTGGTAGAAACAGCACGGAGCGAAAACCACCTTTCCTCCAAAGTACATCGAGTCCAGGTCCGACTGTGCCTCCATGTCCTCGGCAAGCTCCTGCTTGGCCACGTCCACAAGCAGTTGCCGTACGTTTGCCGAAAGCGGTGGCAGCCTGGCCGTCTGTCGCGTGCAAGGATCCCAGGGCAAAAAGCCCATGCTGACCGGAAGCTCCGCCTCGGTCATGGTCCAGATGCGGGACATGACCGCCACGGCCTCGCCTTTGGCTGGCGTGGCCAGATGCAGCTGTGGCAGCAAGCACTGCCGCGTTGCCTCGTCAAAAGAAGCCACGTGGTGTGGGAGGGCATACATGAGAACACCGGACGCACCCTCGCCCTTCTTCCGGCCCTCCTCAACTACTTTGTAACCGAAGCTGTATCGTCCCCGTGCACCCATACACGTCCCCGACAGCGCCACACCGACCGCGTAGACGCCGCTGGCCTGGTCAAACGGTGCCAGGGATGGCGCGCCGCCTGGCACCTTGGCCACTTGCAGGATGCCGTAGAAACCATTCGTGGCCATGAGCGTGCTGGTCGAACCGGCGGCGGCGTACAAATCAAGCGGCGCTGTCCCCGGCCGCCGGCATGCGTACAGCACCCAGGTGCAACCGTCGTTCATTTTCAACACAAAACGCTGCTGGCCGGGCATGGGCTCCGATCCCGCTCCCAGTCCCGGCGCCTCGGGGAAGACGGCCATGGCCGACGACACCACAGGCACGGCACCGCTGAAGATGGCCGTAACAAAACCCTGGCCCTGCACCAGCGGGAACTGCACGGCCGGTAAGACCGTAGCACCCGAGGCTGCCACGCCCGGCGACGGCCAGAGGTTGACCATGACTGACATACCGGTGGCCTGGCTGAGCGTCAGCGCCGTGTCGGGGCCCAGGTCGGCAGCGCTGATAACAACGTTTTGCACAATGGGCGGGGAGAAGAAGTAAGGCGAGGAAGCGGCAGCGGTTCCGGCTCTGTGACTGCACGTCCCGCCGCCGGCCGGCCCAAACACCCGCTGCTCTGCGTCCACGTGCGAGACTGTCAGGCCCCAGCTCTGTGACGGCCCGCGCCCCTTGGCCCAGGACACCGAGTAAGGAAGAACATAGGCCGGGTTGTCCTGGCTGCCAAGCAGTAGGTTGGCATAAAACTTGTTGGTTTGTACCGGAAGGCCGTGGTCGGCCAGCCCGACCGGAGCCAGCGGGTGGTCCGTCCGAGTCGGGATCTGCGGCGGCGGCGGCACCACAGACACGGGATAGTCAAAAATGTTGTCATGGGGATCCATGTTTCTGGGATCTTTGTGCACAACCCAGACTGTTGTTGCAGTCGGTGCCGGAGCGAAGACGTTTTGCGCTGGCAATCGCGGGGCTGACTAAAACTGTATCTTAACGCCTAAATAGGGCAGTCTTTGCGACGCTGTAATCATCAGCTGTGGACTGGCTTGCTTTGATCTATTCGCTCTGCGTCCGCTGGTTGTTTCTTGGTGTCTCTTCCTCTCCTTATCCATCCTGCCCGCCCAGCCTGGGCATCTCCCCCCTCATCTCCGCCCGGCCTAGCACAGTGCCTCCCGCCGGCACTGCCGTACCTGTTGCCGACTCAGCGTCCACGGCCGGGCGAGCACGTCTGCTGAAAATGCCTGCCGCTTCGCCCAGAGATGCACCTCGTCCTCTGTCGAGCGTACACACGTGTACCGCACTATTTGTAGCTGTAGCTCGTTGCGGAAAGGCCGTAGCTCGCCGCGGAAATCCACTACTTGGCCGGTCAGGTCGGAAATAGAATATGCGTTTGTAGTATTCGTGTCGGCGCCCGTGTCAGTGCCCATATTTGCGTCTGCAACAGCGCTTTCGACGCCCACGCTTTTCTTCTTCTTCTCGCCCTCGCTCTGGTCGCCCTTGTCCACGCATTCCAACGTGCTGCCACTGCCGTCGTCGACCGTGTAGACCTGCTTGCCAAAGAACTCGCTGCACGACACCACGAGGCCGGCCACGCGCACCCACTTTATCGGAAGATTTGAGTAAAAGTAAATGTTTTGGCCTGTCGTCAGCATGGCTCGAGCCTTTTGTCTGGTTTGCCCAGAGACACACCCTCAAAATCGGCAAAACGCGCCAGTCGAGCCACGTCGGCAACGCGCAGAAAACACCACCGTGCCAGCGTCGGCGACAGATGGAAGCAATATTGTGGATAAAACTCTATTGATGCCGCTGGCTCTGCAAGCGGCTTGCACCGCTCTTGAGGCGCGGGAGCCTGCGGTCGCGCTCCGGCCATGGCATGGCGTTGTTGAGTGTACGACGTACACTAGAGCGCGTGGAGGCTGAAAATATTTAGTTAGGGGCTAAAATTAGTACAACGATTAGAAGCAGTTCAGCGCCGGCAGTTACATACAGCTAACTAATGTTAACTTCACGACAGCAACTATACTTGAATTATGAAAGCAACAAAAGGACAGCAAAAATGCGGCCAAAAACTGCCCGCCCAGATCCAACTCCAATTCAGACACCAAAACCCAACGCCAACCAATGGGATGCCTCGGTGGCAAAGCAAAATGTCCGTCTTCCTAGTCCGCTTTGCAAGTCTGGACGCACTCTGCTTGATCGGGATGTAAAGCTTCCCGCCATGTTTCGCACCGTCTTTGACCAACTTCTCCTCAACGCCGCGCCTTCTTGGTTCCGTTTTTGAGCCGTGCCGCTGCCGCCTGAAAGGCCTCCTCTGACGGCTCCCCGTTGTCATCGTTATCGTCGTCGCCGTCATCCGGCGAGGGCCGTTTCTTGCCCCGTTTGACCTTATTTTTGCTCTTGGTGCTGCCCGATGGTGGCACTGCACCGTACTTGGCCGCCAGGTTGTCCAGGAAGCTGGCTGCTCGGGCTTTCTGCCGCTGTTGGATCAGCGCCGCAAGTCCGGAGTCGGTGTCGCCCTTGGCCTTGGCCTTTCCTTTGCCTTTGCCTTTGTCTCCCTTTCCCTTTGCCGTTTCTCCGCCCTTCTCCGCGTCCTCACCCTCACCGTCCCCCTTCACCCCGAAAAGCTTTTCGTGTACACCTAGCTCGCGCGCATACTCCTCGGCCTCGCTAGCCTCGCGCTTGGCTGCCGCAGCCCGCGCCCGCCGAGAACTCGCCGTCTCACGTCTATATGCTGCGTACGCTTGAACCTCGCCGGCAGCCACCGCCGCGTCAATGATGTTGCGGAAGCGTGCGTCGTCTTCGAGCACGTTGCTCAGCATCACGCCCTCGTACACGCCGTCCATGCGCCCCTTGCTAGCCGTATATGCTGTTAATACGTCGGCACGCTCTTCGGCTGAGCCTTTGTAGACGGCGGCAAACTTCTCAATGGCGTCAGCCGAGATGGCTTCCGCAAAAGCTGCGCGGTAAAAGTCGCTCCAGCTAAATCCGTCCGTGTCCACCACCGATTCGGCTGTCGAGCCCGTCTCATCGTAGCGCTTGCGGCGCGCCGCGTCCGACAGTACTGCATATGCCAGCGCCACCTCTTGAAAGCGTGCATGCGCCTCGCTTCTTTTGGCCGACAGAATATCCGTGTCCTCGCCGCTGTGCCGCGCCGCCACCTTGTCGGGATGCCACTTGAGCGCCGCCTTACGATAGGCCGACTTGACTTGGTCGGCTGACGCCGCGCGTTCTAGTCCCAAGACCTCATAGGGGTCGATGGCTGGTGGCTCGCCATCGGAGAGGTCGTCAGACATGCTCGGAAGGCGTCGATTATGCTGGACGTTGATAATTTTAGAAACGTAGAGACTTTTCAAAAGGGACGAGCTGGTTGTATTATTCTTGCTCCAGTAATCTCCATACATGAGACGCGTCTGGCGCGTAGGAAAGAAATGGGTCGCGGGGTCTTAACAACTAACGTTTAGCGTGTACTGTCAAACAGAGTGCCAATCAGAGGCCTATAGGCCTGTGCCCAGACTCTGGCCTGATCGGGCATAGCCCGGAACACAGTTTTATATGGGTCCTGGTCAGGAGGATATTTTGGGGGTTTCGGCCATCCGCCCTTCTAGAGTTACAGAGGAATACACACATTCATGCCCAATTTAGTCTGACATGTACACTAGCTACACTGCGTCTCAGAGCAGCAATCATCCTAGCTAACTGCCGTACATTATCAAGATGGGCACAGGCTACCCTCTTCCTCTGACGGACATCGCTCCCGGCGACCATGTGGCTTACATGCGTCTGGCTTTGGCGATGGCGCGCTGCTCGCCGCCGAAAGCCACCAACTTTTGCGTCGGTGCTGTCCTCGTCGACGCCGCCAAGAACCACATCCTCGCCACTGGCTACACCCTCGAGTTGCCCGGCAACACCCACGCCGAGCAGTGTTGCCTGATGAAGTTGGCTGCCGAGTATGGCATTTCAGATGAGCATTTAGGGGAGGCCCTGGGGAGTAGAGGCGGTGGTAGCGGTGGTGCTGCTGAGACCGATGCCGAAGGTGCTGCCACTGACGATGCTGTCGCTGGCGCGAATACCCACCGCCGGCTCTCTCTTTACACCACCATGGAACCCTGCTCGGTGCGGCTTAGCGGAAACCTGCCTTGTGTGCAGCGCGTGCTGCGGCTAGCCCAGAGCCCCGGGATTTCCCTGACCGTCTACGTCGGTGTGACCGAACCGGACAAGTTTGTGGCCGAGAACAATGGCCGGACCATGTTGAAGCAGGCCGGTGTCTCTGTGGTGCACGTTAGCGGCATGGAGGCGGAGATTCTAGCCGTGGCTACAGCGGGCCATGGGGAAGGCCAGAAGGATATTGCATGCAGACCGGTAACGGTAGTAAAAGTTTTTAACGGTCTTTTATGAACAGTATACAACTGTGGCCCAGAACAGCGCATTCAAAGATCTAAGCCGGGTTTGCAGAATAAGATACATTGTTCCCTTCCCCTACTTAAATCTTCACTCCCTCCAAGATCGGCTTGGCCTCCTCCGACTGCCACCAGCTGATACCCGGCTTGCCAGGAAAGGCGTAAGCGTCCATGCTGGCGGGCTTCATCTCAACACTGTAGCCAGCCTCGGTGGGCGTGACATAGTAGCCGTCGCGGATGACGGCCGGATGCAAAAAGTGCTCGTGCAGGTGGTCGACGTACTCGAGGACTGACAGCTTACCGCTGACGGCCACATAGTCAATGGTGCTCAGGTGCTGTGTGTACTCCGGCAGACCAACACCGCCCGAGTGCGGCACAATGGGCACGCCGTATTTCTTGGCCATCAGCAGCACGGCCAGCACCTCGTTAACTCCACCCATACGACAGGCGTCGATCTGGCACACGTCAATGGCGCCGCTCATCAGCAGCTGCTTGAACACAACACGGTTCTGGCACATTTCGCCCGTGGCGACGCCAATGCCCAGAGGCCGCAGCGCGTCGCGCACTGCCTTGTGGCCCAGAACGTCGTCGGGTGACGTCGGCTCCTCGATAAACCACGGCTTGAACTCGCTCAGCTGCTTCATATGCTCAATGGCCTCCGGCACCGACCACACCTGGTTCGCGTCTACCATGAGCACGTTCCCCTGGTCGTAGCCAATAACGCTCCGTGCCAGCGCCAGGCGTCTCCGGTCCTGCTCCACGCTGTTGCCCACCTTGAGCTTGAAGTGGCGGTACCCGTGAGCCAATGTCTCGCGCAGCAGTGCCTCCATCTTGTCCTCCCCGTAGCCTAACCAACCCGCCGATGTCGTGTACGCCGGCACTGCCCGGTTAGCCTCGGCATCGGCCACGCGCTTCGCCTTGGTCGGCTCGGCCTCGCGCAGAATCGCCACTGCCTCTTCCGGCGTCAGCGCGTCCGTGATGTAGCGAAAGTCAATACAGCGCACAAACTCCTCCGGTGTCATCTCCGCCACGATGCGCCACACCGGCTTGCCCAGCACCTTGGCCCACAAGTCCCAGATCGCGTTGACCACTGCGCCTAGCGCCAGATGGATCACACCCTTTTCCGGCCCGATCCAGCGCAATTGGCTGTCGTTAACCAAATACCGCCATGTCTTGCCCCAGTCGGCCACCAGCGACGACAGCGTGCGGCCCTTGATCCGGTCGGCCACATGGTTGATAGCTGCACATACAATGTCGTTGCCACGGCCAATGGTAAAAGTCTACATACCGCCAGTGTCAGTAATTGTGACCGCTGAAACACCTATGTAATCCGCTTACCATGCCATGGCCAGAAAAGTCCGAGTCTGTCTCGAGAATGCAGTAAGCCGATGAGTAGTCTCCGGCCGCGTTCATGGCATCGGAGCCGGTCTTGTCGAGCGACGTGGGAAACCGCACATCGCGGGTGACCCAGCCAGTGATGGTGATTTCGGGCATGGCAAGTAGTGGTGAAAAAGATCTACAGTGGAGAGAAAAAGAGAGAGAAGAGGGGGGAGAGGCGAGAAAGGGAAGAAGGGGGTAAGAGGAAAAGGGGGGTAGATTACAGACAAAGTCAAGAAAAAGACAAGAGAAAAGCTCTTCTCAACGTGGATGCCGGCATCATCTTATTCCCTCGAGTCGCCATCCTGAGACCATTGTGATTCTCCGTGAGATAGTAGCTATCGACAGCTCCGAGGCCGCTGTAATGCCTGGTTTTGCGGGGCACTGGCTAAATTCCAGTCTAAAAGGGGTTGGGCGACTGCAAGCGCTGCTGTGATTGATGGAGAAATGTCGTCCAGCGGCCGTGGAGAGGGCGGGGGGGACGCGGTAGCTTCGACACGGGTATTTTGACATTCAAAGCGCACAAAAGTTTGCATCAACTCTGAGGTAATAGCTGGGTCCAGAGTAGTTGATAACCACAGAAGCTACAGAAAACGAGTGGCTCCGGAGGAAAGAGTATCGCTTCCTTAGGGAAACGGGCAATTACTGTCTGTTATTGGCCGTTGTAGTATGTAGTGTACTTTCCTGGCTTTATCATCGCAAGAAGTGGGGGCATCGCGGCCTTCGGCGGGGTGCACAGGCGAGGGGTCAGAGGCGGGGCTGACGGACGCGGCTATTCTATTTTCCTAGGACAGTGCAAAGATGTACATTTACGGTGTGTACACTATATGCTGTGGCAGGACCTGCATGACAAACCTCGTATCATGCCGGCTAGCTGGCATATACGGGCGCTGGTGGGCTGGTCACAGCCCGTATTGCACATATTGCAGACGAAGCGAAGTCAATACGAGCCGCACGCCGTGATCCTGCGAATCTTTCGGCGTAGGAGTGTCTGAGGCGTTGCTTAAGGCAATTGTTCAGTACGATTTTCTAGGCCATTTGCTTTCCTAACCTGTTTGGCGCTTCTCTTTCCCATAGCATAACGCCCTTTCAACGTTTCCTTACTCTTCTAGTGTACCCGTGAATACTAGAACAAGCTACCGAATCGAATAAGTCCATGCGTATAGATGTAAGGATTTGGCCCTGGCGATCACGATGCCCAAGGATCTGATTTAAGCTTGCCCAGCCACAGCCCAAACTTGTTTGGTCTGTGCACGACGGAAGAAGTGCACTAGTGTCACTACACCACTGAGGTGCTTAAGTCTAGGCGAGTTCAATGCGGTGGTTGAGCTCTTGGAAACCCCAGACGGTACTCGCCGGGCCGTTGTGTAGTCACATTCCTCGAGTAGTGTAGTGTAGTGTACAGGCATCACAGATTCAACCGTTTGATATGGGATGGCTCCATCTACTTCGTGCAAGGTCAATGCTTTTGCTATTCATCTGTCTTTCAACGTCGCTGCCTGCTATTCCCTCTAGTTCGATGCGCTTTGTCTCTTTTTTCTTTGCTTTTTCCCATTTCAGCTTTCCTTGTTTACTTATTCTGTTTTCCTGCATTTTTCTTCTTTCTCCTTCCTCGTCATTCGCTCTGTCTTCGTATTCCTGCAGCCTGGCAGCTGCGAGGTTGGGAAGGCCAAGCTGGACCCAACCTCGCCACATGCGCTTTCCCATGCAAGCTGGAGAGTAGCATGCACAGGCCATGCTAGCAGGGTACTTGAGGCCCCTGCCAATTCTTGCGCAACAGCCACGTCGCACCCTAGCAACCCCACTTTGCACCTTGCCTGGCCGCAGTCCACCTTTTTGCAACCTTCTCCCAGATCAAACAAATCAGACAACACTTCCCGCACACCACACGATGCAGGCTCTTTAGTACGCTTGCCTGCCCCCCTGTACATTGACAGAGGCCATAGAATAGGCACACTAGCACCGTATGGGTGGCTCGGGAATACGAGACTGTTTTCATTGGCTTTTTTTCGGGTTTTTTGAGGTGACGCAGTGGAGCTTTCATTGATTTATTGAAAAGGATGTGCCAAAAGTACGGGATCTTTGTCGTCATGGCAGGCAAGCAGGCGAAGAAAATAAGAAGGCGCTGTCGACATAGACTAGTGGAGGCCGGGCCCTCTTTGTGATTTCGTGAAAGAGGTTGGCTGTTTGCGTCCAAGGCCTTCATAAGAAACGAGCAGCCTTCGTATATTATTACACTCTCTCGAAGTTACATTTTTTCTTTTATTTATACCATCATAATTAGACTTTGAGCTTCCTCGACGTCACTGGCACTTCATCTGCCAATTTCTTGACGTCATTGCCTACTTCCCCCCCTCTTCCGCCATGGCTACCACAACATCTCGTCGGAGAAGTCTCTCTCTCCCTCCGTTTCCAACACTTTCGTTCTTCGGCTCTCGCGAGGCCAAAGCGGCCAAAGCAGCCAAGGCAGAGGCCAAGGCCAAGGCGGAAGCGGAGGCCAAGGCAAAAAGCGCCGAAGCCAGAGGCCGGGCACAAGCTAGAGACCGAGCCGACACGACATTGAAAGAGGCGGCAGCCACAGCAGGAGCAACCACTGTAGCAGATCTGAAAGCAAGAGAGGCCGAAGTCATAGACGCACAACCACGGCTGCGCCGGAAGCTTCAAAAGTTGACCAAAAAGGGTGAAAACGACTTGAGTGGCTCTGAACATGGCACGCTTTCGGTGCAGCGGCTCGACGACTCGTTTCTGTCCATTCGGTACGATGGAAAGCCGTCAGCAAGCCGCAGCAGCACCAGCAGCACCAACAGCTCCAGCAGCGCCAACGGCAACAGCAGCACTGCCGCCACCACAAACATCCACAGCACCATTATCAATACACAAGAAGCAGACTCGAAAGCAGCCATGGCCGAGCAACAGAAGCGCACCATGGCAATCGTTCAGGCCCAAGAAGCCGAAGCAAGGGCAAAAAAGCAGGCCGAGACGGCCACCAGTGATCTTTCCGCCTCTGGCATACCACAGCCGGTGCGGTCATTTGACAGAGAATTGCCCCGGGGCCGACGACAGCCACCGCCTCTGATGGTGCCACCGCCTCTGATGGTGCCACAGCAGTATCCACAGATTCAACACCCGCAGCTGAAGCACCACTCCCTGACAACTGAAATGGTGAACTGCAGCAACGCGGAGGCAGGCTGGCCCGGGTATTCGCACCGCAGTCCTCACAAGCCAGCCTCGTTGGCGTCCAATTTCTCGGCTTCTGTGGCCTCATCGGCTTCGGCTTCTACCCGCCACTCCATGGTGGCGTCCACGGCATCGCTGGCATCGACGGCCACCACAATGGCGCCCGGAGGTTTATCGCCGACCGCCTACGCACACGCTTACGCCAAAGCATACACGCACGCCTACAGCCGAGCTCAGGCAATGAATCGGGGGAAGGCAATGCCACCGTCACCGCCGTTGTCTCCACCGGGCTCGTCGTCGTCGTCGTCGGCGGCTTCGTCTTCGTTTGCTTTATCGTCTAGCCACAGCCACAGGCGTGGCTACAGCCACAACCATAGCCATAGTCACAGTAGCAGCAACAGCAGTGTGAGCAACTTCTCCGACTTCAATGCTCCGCCTGGCTACGGACATGGCAGTAAGCACCATCAGACTCTCTCTCACGGCGACCTCCACACTTCCCATGCCGATGTGGTTCCCGAGCTTTTGCATCTTTCGCGTGAACGTCAGCATGCGGAGGCAACTGCATTAGCCTCCGACTCACCCGACTCGGATAATACTCAGCCACGCCGCAAAGCCAAGACGCCCGTGTACTCCATCGGGCAACTCGAGGACAACAAGGACATACAACAGGTGACAACAACGGCAGTGACGGCTACCGAAGGCTTGCAGACACCGCCAGACTCGCCTCTATTTGGGGGTATCGCCCCGGGTGTCTCTGGTACGGGGCCTGGGCACGTCCGGGCCAAGTCCAGCATCGAGTGCATTGCTGAGGAGTACCGTGCCCTACTTGTTTCTCGCAGTTCTACCCTTACAGATGCCGACGACGATGCTGCCATTGGCAATGCCAACGCCGAAGCCGATGCTGCCCGGGCCAGGGCCAACATGACCCCCGCGCCCCTTGCGAGCCGCCAGCGCCGGTTTTTGCTGTCTACGCCCAAGAAAGATCAAGTGTCGCATTCGTCACAACCTGCACACAGCCGCTACGAAAAGGCTGGCTCTGTCTTAACTTTGTCGCCGTCGCCACCGCTCTCGCCCATTTCCATACCTGAGACGTCGCAATTGCCACAAACACCACAGACATTGCGCGGCCGCTCGCCCGTTGACAATTTGAGCCTGCAAATGTGCACAGACTTGCTGACGCGCGAGCTGTCAGCCGCCATAACGGACCGCAAAGCGTCCAAGGCGGCGGCGGCAGCGACGGCACCGGCACTGCAGGTGCTCGTCATGATTGAGGCGTACGAACGGCTACGGGACCAGCTGGTGGCCGATGCGCACAAGGACGACACTGCCGGCATCGCAGCTCAGACTGAAGCCATGTTGAGCGTGTGGCTGCAGTCACTGTACCGGATCCACGAGTCGCTGACAAAGGAAGACGGCGCACATGGTCGCAGGTGCGATTGGAACGATGGTGTTAGCGAGAGCCTCTACGACTCGGCAGATGAGTGATTGTCACCGGCGGGAATTAAACTTTGGCCCAACTTTTTTTGTTTTTGGTTTGGGTGAAGGATTTTTGGGGGTTTTTATTGGGCTATGACTACAAATGATTAATTGAGGACTTGGATCTAGATAGCAAAGATATGGAATTGGCATTAGATATGATTGCAATGAATAATATGACAATAGTTGAAGTGATGCTTCTTTTGGATGGAAACATCTGAGCAATTCGTGAAAAAAGACTGCTTTTTCGCATGCTCTCTTGTCCTGCCATACAATCGCTACGACGTGGCACAACACGTCCAACGAGACCCGTGCCTGCACACACACATCCAATCTGCCATCACGAAGTCACTGGCTCTCCGAAAGAAGCAAACGAGCGCAGTTACTAGGATCACTTGTACACACACGTGGGGATGATTAGAGTACCTAGGAGCCGTCAGGGAAGCAGACCAAGAATACGTTTACTGCGTTTAGGTGAAGTGATTTTTAGAGGATTAACTGGCCTGTCAGTTAGCTACGGACGTGAAGTAGAAATTGCATGATTAACAGGCAGCGAAGCTACACCGAGAAGTGAAGAGTATGCATCTGATTAGTCATCACCACTCTGTAGCCATTTTTAGAGTAGTGCTATTTACAGTGCAAATAGCATTACTCTTTCTAAACTAAAGACGCCATCATCTCCAGATTTCATCCACTGCATCACCAGCAGCCATGGATGACGATGAGTTTGGCGCTGACCCCGAGTTTCTGGCGGCCCTGGCTGCATCCGACGTTGGGGCTGCAGCGGGAGCGGCCTCCATATCCGTGTCGAAAACAACTCCCGCACCAGCTCCATCTTTAGCTTCCACAGCGTCCTCTACTGCGCTTCCTGAGGCTCACCGTCCCGCGACGACCCGTGTAATGCAGCCAACGCCACAGCGAATAGATCGACCGGTGACATCTGGTAATGACAGTACTATGCGGGTAGTGCAGCCAACGCCGCAAGCTCTACCGCGAGGGGTGATGGGAGTAGTGGGAGATGAATTAAACTCGGAGACACCTGCTGGTACCAACACCAGCATCGGTACCGGTGCTGCCATACCACTGCCACGGCCTGCTTCAGGCGCCACCATATTGGTGTCTCCCAGGCAAAAGGGAAACCCAATCTTGGCGCAGTTGCGCTCGGTGCCGTGGGAATACAGCGACATACCGGCTGACTACCAGATGGGCGCGACAGTGTGTGCACTCTTCCTCAGTCTCAAGTACCATCGACTGCACCCCGAGTACATTTATGCACGTATACAGCGGCTGCGTGGCGCTTTCCGGATGCGCGTACTGCTAGCCCTGGTCGACATGGACAACCACGAGGAGTCGCTGCGCGAGCTGGCCAAGACGTCATTGGTCAACCGTGTCACTCTGGTGCTGAGTTGGTCGGCAGCAGAGGCTGCGCACTACCTGGAGCTTTACAAGGCCTTTGAACACGCAACGGGATTTGCCGCCATCCGAGGTCCACAGGCCGGCGGCGGTGGCGCTGCTGCTTATGCCGAGCAGCTTGTGCAGTTCTGCACAGTACCACGTGCTGTCCACAAGGCGGACGCGGTGGCGCTGGTTAGTGCGTTTGGCAGCCTGCGGAATGCGGTGCTGGCTGACCCGGAGCAGTTGGCGCTGGTGCCGGGCTGGGGTAGCCGCAAGGTGCAGAGTTGGCGGCGTGCCGTGGAGGCGCCGTTTCGTGTGCGCAAGGGGGCGACGGCGCGACGGGACAAGGTAAAGGGAAGAGAGAAGGAGAAGGGGAAAGAGAAAGAGATGGAGCAAGAAAAGGAGAAGACAGGGACTGCTGCTGCCGGCGGCATTATCGGCGACGAGGACCCGAACAATGGCAGGATGGCCAGGACGGACATACTTGACCGTGCTATTTCGATTGGGAGCGTGCCTCTACGAGACATGCCGGGAAGTAAAAAAGATGTCAGCAAGGGCGAGAGACCGGGGGAAGCGGTCGCCAATCAAATCGGAGAAGAGCAAATCGACGGGAACGCGAATGCGAACATACAGCGCCCGGCTGAAGAGCTCAGCGACGGCGTAGCCATGGCACTGGCCCGTTTGCGGGAAATGGGATAAGCCAAATCGAGGCCAGGCAAGGTTAAACTGCTCAAAACGAAAGAACCAAGAGCTCGCTGGCTGTGTATAAGGGTTTATGGCTCTTTATCAAAGCGGTATGAATTTATGCCTTCAAAACATTTGGAAGGGTGCCAGCTAGAACTTTGGGTCAGGGATAATAGGAATAAAGTACAACCACGCTGCCGTTCATCTCATCTACAAAGGCTTCCAAGAGAAGACGGCTGATTTCTTGGACGGGATGAATTTACCTTGGCTCGTGCAGCCTCTGCTACAATATCACCATGCAGGCAGTTTTCTTTATCAGATGCAGTTAGCAGTAAGTAGCCAGTTCATAAAGCTGGTGGTGATCTTTGTGGCTATGGTCGCATATGCTATCCCTTGAGAAAACTTTTCAGCTCATGACGTGAACAACCCATCCTCCTGCCGGTAGTATTCATCCCCCCTTCCAGTGACTTTCTTCTGATAATAACTCGCTTGTGATCTAGATTCTAAATAACCGCCTCCAACCATCCACATTCTGGAGTTTTTCTCTCGCTGAGCCTTCTACTAAGACAGTATCTTGGCTACTCTGCTTTCCCATAATCTATCGTAAGATCTACTCTTATTACATCTGCCCCTAAAATATTTTACTCTCCCTCTCGCTTCCGGCCAACTGTCAATCTGTAACGGCAGCAGTCAGTATCGTGACACCCTAAAGTTTTCTCTGGTTCGGTGACACTACCTGCCATATCATGGTGTTTTCACGGGTTTAAAATCAGCACAGTGCAGTGCTGTTTTTCTGAACAGGCTCTGCCGACTTCATATCTCTACTGGAAGCTTGAAAGCCAATAAAATCCTTAGCAAGGGACATTTTCTTCTACAGTTTATGCACTCGCTGGCTGTGGTCGTAAGCTTGGCGTGTCTGTAAGTTTGGTTAAGAGATATTTGAGCACATGATGATTTGATACTGCTATTTAAGGACCTCTGCTTGGTTTGTGTCCCTCTTTCTTTCTTTGTGTCTCCTTGTGTCCTCTTTTCTTATACCTTTTTTCTTGAATTCATAGTTCCCAAGTACCATGCTTTGGAAGGCTTTTTTGTATCCCCAGCTAATCATGCTGGCGTCTGCAGTGCCGGCATACCATAATAGTAAGCCAGCGTATGAGTCGCACCCGGAGAGAATGGCAGCCGTTAAGGAGGCTTTTGGCCGCAGCTGGGCGGGCTATTCAAAGTATGCGTTTGGGCACGACTCACTGATGCCGGTGACCAACTCGTACAAGGATGACCGGTATGTGCAAAAGAAGCTCGCCCTCCTCCTTACTGTTTCCCTTTCCCATTCGCCTTGTTCAAATTATGTGTATTGACCAACAGCAACGGATGGGGTGCCAGTGCCGTGGATGCATTCTCGACCGCACTTGTAATGAAGGACGAGGCTGCTGTCGAGCAGATTCTTGAGTTTATCCAAACGATTGACTTTGACAAGGCTAATGGAACTGTCTCGCTGTTTGAAACGACTATACGCTATCTTGGAGGCATGCTGTCAGGTAACAACATTGTTTCTCTCGCCAATCACTCTGGCCATCCTTTATCTAACTTTGTAGCCTATGATCTCTTACAAGGCCCCTTGCGCACATATGGCCTGAATCAGACTGCAGTAGATGGCATATTGCGGCAGGCACGGCAGCTGGCCGATAATCTCAAGGTGGCCTTTGGAACACCCTTGGGCATTCCCGACAACAACGTCTTGTATGCACCAAAGCCATGCCGCAGCAACTCCTCACAAAACGGCCTTGCCACGATTGGCACGCTCGTGCTAGAATGGACTCACCTAAGCGACCTGACGGGCGACCCGGAGTACGGACGATTGGCGGCCCGCGGACAAGAGTACCTGCTGAAACCTCGGGGCAGACCCGGGATCCTCGCTGAGCCATTCCCAGGGCTTTTAGGCACGTCAGTCGATATTGCCACGGGCCAGTTTGTAGACGGCAGCGGTGGCTGGGGTAGCGGCGATGACAGCTTTTACGAGTACCTCATCAAGATGTATCTCTATGACCGGCAGCGCTTTTCTGTCTATAAGGACCGTTGGGTAGCGGCGGCCGAGTCATCGATGCAGCACCTGGCATCATCGCCCTTGAACCACCCAGACCTGGTCTTTTTGGCTGCATACGCCAACACGACCCGGCAGTTTAAGTCGGAGCACTGTGAGTTTGTTGTGTTGTCTTGTTCTTTGATTGGGTTCATGAACATGCCTTATGTGAAATTATACTCGTTTGTGGTTAACCTTTGAAGTGGCCTGTTTCGCCGGCGGCAACTTCATTCTCGGCGGCTTCACTCTGGACGAGCCTCGCTACATCAACTTTGGCCTGCGCCTTGTGGAGAGCTGCCACCACACGTACACGTCCACGGCCACGGGAATTGGCCCCGAGACTTTTACTTGGAAAGACAACGGGCGGCTATTGGCACCCAACTCCTACTCAAACTTCACCGGCACTATTCCCCCTGACCAGGCTGACTTTGCCGCTCGCAACGGCTTCTGGATCACCAACGGCAACTACCTTCTGCGACCAGAGGTCATTGAGGGCTATTACTACGCCTACCGGGCGACCGGCAACCGGCGCTATCAGGACTGGGCCTGGGAGGCTTTCCTGGCCATCAACCGCACTTGTTCAGTAGGCAGCGGCTTCAGTTCCATCATCAATGTCAACGATGCAAAATACGCCGGTGGCTTCCTGAACGCCCAGGAGAGCTTCTGGTTTGCCGAGGTGCTCAAATACAGCTACCTGATCCACGACACCGACTCAGTCTATCAGGTGCAACCGGACCATACCAACGAATTTGTGTTTAACACCGAGTGCCATCCGTTGGCGATGAAGGGGGCTTACTAAGGCGGGTCATATGGAAGAGGAGTGGAAATCATAGTTCCGTAGCATTATCATCCGTCTCTCACCGCAACATTTAAAAGTGTACGCCATGTTGCCTCTACCATAAGATGTTTTCTGATTCGAAAAGGGGACAGGGAAATTACCGGGCTTTACGTGGAGTAAGATAAACTGATGTAATAGTAATCAGACGGTGAGGGCCCTGCTTGACTTACATACTTTTCTCCCTGCATGACTTTGCTCTTATCATTACTTATATTAATGATATAGCCGGATACGGTCTTTTACAATTTCCACATTCTCAACTCTTTCAACGCTCTTCTTATGATATTCTCTTTTCCATTTCTCACCGTCTTTTCTTGGGCTGGCCTTCTAGCAGTTACTTTCGACAATAACCCCACCTTCCTTTGCATGTGTATATCGGGAGGGTCATGAGTTACTAGTATTTTCCCGTGGACTAGAATCAAATATTACCGCACGAATGACAGAGTTATTATCGTCCGGCCTTGCTTGGTGGACACCTTGTAATACACCAGTCGTCTAATCTTGTACACTACATTAACGACTTCAATCAACTGGTGTGAAGTTTGTATCAGCGCTATAGTCATGTGTACACTCTAGTATTCCGTTTTGGCCAATTATAAGATTTACTTGACAAATTGCTGATTATCCGGGAGCAAAAATCTTACAGATTGAGGTCCTAACCAGGCAAGTAAAATATCCACCCCTCAATGTTATTCGCTTGTCCGTGCCCCTTATGTTTTCTTACTCTCTTCCCCTCTTCTTACCGTCCCACACCTTGTTATAATACATTTACCCAGAAGGATCACACGGGTCGCTGACATCCCCAAATTAAATCAAATAAGGATCAATCTCATAGCCTTTACATCTAAAAGTGCTTCTTTGATCGGCTACTTTTCTTTGGGGTATCGACAGTGTAAGAAACAGGCATGGGCGATATTGCTAGAAAATATTATACTTTCAAGGTTGAAAATAAAATTAAGTACACTCACGGTGGACTAACTCATGTAAAGGGTGGTCCTCAGATAGGATTTAGCTACAGACTCCGTTGTGCCGTATGCTCCACGGCTTCGAGAATTACGAGGTGCTAATAGCTTCCTACCGGGTGTTATGAAGGATTGCCCGACTGGCCCAATAGAGTGAAGATGCCCTGCCCACTTCCGGCTATTTCGATAGTCTTATCCGGGGAGCCTCTTCCGAGAACATTTTCAACAGGTAAACAAGATTTAAACATCCACCTTCCAAGCACAACGTCCGAGTTTCCAAAACTACGCATGTCAGAGTGCTGGGTTGACACCATTAATTCAGCTTGGCATGTAGTCGGTCTTATACTTTGTAAAAGCCGGCCGGCTTGAGTCATTTAGCCTAAAACTTTGAGAACAAGTATGTTTGCCTTTTCTGTATAGGAGAGCAGGCAAGTGAAAATCGCCAAAAAGAGAGATTGGCCATGAAGATTCGATCAGGCAACAACAGCTTTCCACTTTCAGACTATTTTCTCATTTTCAAACATGATGGATCATATCTCTAGCTCACAAGCAAGAGTCAAAAGGTCGAGATAGTGCTACTTCGTTGCCACAACTTGTGTAATTGGTGCTAAAAGTCGTCTAGAGATTTACAAGAGCATGCCACGAGGGTGGCTTCGTTGGGTTGTAAGCGGAAAATTGTAGTCTAGTTGTAAAGATCACGAGTGTAAGCGAGTACTGCCACAATTATCCTAAATTTTAGTACGACAAGCAGCAAGCGCGGTTTCAGAAAGCTCTATGTAAATATTGTAGCTTGTGCGGGGCTGGTATTTATTAGTGTAATCCGTACGAGGTATTTCGACCCGGATCCACCAATCGGAGGCCCATCTGCTGAGAATCCACATCATGGGGCGCCAAAAGGGGGTGGATAGATGAAACCAGTAGCGACTTACGTAGTCACGGAAATCCCCTTTTACAGCAACGGTAATAGCTGCTAACGGCCGTCCTTCAAATCCTGTTTTTTTTTTAAATCGACTTCTCAAGATCTTACCGAGGCCATGCGACGGCATACGTCGTACTCTTCGCCATCCCGATTGCCTGCCAAAAGGTCGTCTGATATACGTCTTGTATCGTAAGAACGGCCTCGGTGCATCCGGCAGCACAACCCCGTTGAAGAGCCCGTCCCTCTAGGACTGAAGTAATATCTTAATACGAAGAAGAAAAGCCTTAGCTTGCTCCCGTCGTTTTAAGTTTTTGACCCAAACGGCCCACGCAGCTGTCTGTAGCACGAAGAACAGAGTGTATTTCCACTTCCCCGGTACGTATTCTACTCTCGTGGCTTACCTCTTGAGCAAGGGTGACTTTGTGAACTGCTCATACGAGTATGGAAGCCGCGGCGGAAAAACCGGCATAGCCAATGCCCGTCAATAAGCTTGCAACGGTCGAGGTATGACAATACTATATTAATACCATCATCATTCCTTCTCTGTATGTCCCGAGATTTTTGCCTCTCTTTCATTCCATCATCATCCAGTTCTCGGGCACTTCTCCAAAGTCTTGACTAGCCTGAATATGTTGTTCCGCTCTATCGCCTCCGGCCTTGGTGCCGCATTGTTCAGTGCAACTCGCGCTTACGCCTATTCGAACCCAGGCGCCTGCTCCGGCAACTGCTTCGCCCATGATCCCGCCGTAATTCGTCGTGAGTCCGACGGCGTTTACTTTCGCTTTAACACTGGATCCGAAATCGGCATCCTCAAGTCCAGTAGCCTTGAAGGCCCATGGGTTGCCCAGGGTAGTGCCCTCCCTTCTGGCAGCAGCATTTCCTTGACAGGAAACAAGGATCTTTGGGTGAGTTGAACACATAACCCCAAGTCATTGGTCTTGTCGTGCTAACCCTTTTCATACATACAGGCTCCAGAAGTCCATCTGATTGGTAGCACGTATTACATGTACTATACGGTGTCGTCCTTTGGCTCCCAAAACTCGGCTATCGGATATGCCACCTCCACGACCATGGAGGTGGGCTCATGGACCGACCATGGCAGCACGGGTGTTGAGTCTTCTACCGGTGACAACTACAATGCCATTGACTCGAACCTGATCCAAGTCGGCTCGTCGTACTATATGAACTTTGGCTCCTTTTGGGGCGATATCTTCCAGGTATGTCGGGACTACTGAGTATCTTTTTCTATTCAATTAAAATTGTATTTGGCACAAACTGACATCTCACCGACAGGTTGCCATGACCAGCCCGGCCAAGGCATCCTCAGCAGCGCCTTACCAGCTCCAGTTCAACTCGTCTGGGACTCACGCCGCCGAGGGGTCATTCATGTACTATCGCTCAGGCTACTACTACCTCTTTTGGAGTGCAGGTATTTGCTGTGGCTATGACACCAGCAAGCCTGCTACTGGCGCCGAATACTCTATCCGAGTCTGCCGTAGCACTACTGCTACGGGAGGTTTTGTCGACAAGACAGGCAAGAGCTGCACGGCTGGCGGTGGCACTATTGTACTTGCCAGCCATGGAACTGTGTATGGTCCTGGCGGAGAGGGCATCTTTGCTGACCCTACCTATGGCACCGTAATCTACTATCACTATGGTGAGTGTTTCTGCACCCAGAGACTGCCCATTCTTGAGTAATTGTACTAACTATCCCCAGCGAACACCAAGATCGGTCTTGCCGACAGCCAATACCAGTTCGGATGGAACGTCCTCAATTGGTCGAACGGATGGCCATCAGTATAAACGGATTGTTTAATCTGCCCTTCAAGGTTGGGTTTAGTTTCAAGAGCACTTTTTTCCGCTCATTCAAACAGTCTGACTATGTCCAAATTCAGTGCAAGCAAAAGCACAGCTATCAAAAGTTGCCTCATTACTCTTAGGCAGAAGTTAATACCACTAGCTTTTTTTCATTGTAGCACAAGCACTTGGAATGGATCCAATGGTAATGCGTCGACAAGGCTGCGCTTGGCATAATGGGTAAGAGCCGTAGTTGCCTCTGATTATCAATGGGCGCTAACTTTTCGGACCTCTTCCGAAAGCATGGCTCTGATTTGACGAAACTAGAGAAGAATGTAATAGCGGCGCCCTACCTACCGCCGATAAGTAGGCTTGCATTTTACAAGGCGGCTGTCGATGGTGCCATCGATTGCGTGCATCAGCAATTTGATTTTGGAAAAGGTTGCAGCTCTCGTACGATACAACAAGACACAGCCTCTAATGCCTTGGGCCGGGATAGAGGAACTACTCCAAAGAGATGGAATGCAGGCGCCTATTTGAGGGAGCGTCACCCCCCTCTCTCTTCGTCTGTCTCCTATATATGTGTGAGGCTTCAGAACAAGTCAAGCCCTTCTAATAATGACGCTGCCTGCTCCATTAAAAGTAGCCATTGTTGGCGGCGGCCCCGGTGGCCTAGCAGCAGCAATTGCACTTGGCCAGCTCAACGTACCAGGACAACCGCTGACGGTGGACTGGACACTATACGAGAAGAAGCCACTCATCAGTGAGACGGGCGGTGGCATCACGCTACAGCAAAACACATGGCGTATGCTAGAACGGCTGGGCGTGGCAGAGCGTATCGACGCGCGCGATTTCTTCCGAGCTACGGATGGCCGTGCCGGTGAGCACCGCAATGCCGTCACTGGCCAGCTGTTGCAGGTGAACCGAGTGCCAGATGACACTCCAACGCACCAGGTGAGTTGTCGTATGGTGCGGGCAAAGCTGCAGCGCGCGCTGCTTTCGGCTGTTGAAGACTCGACGCGCATCCGGGTGGCCAAGAAGCTGGTCCGGATTTCACCGACAGATGGAACAGATCAAGGGCGAGAAAAGCTGCGTCTTGACTTTGAGGACGGTGAAGTGACCGAGGTGGATCTTGTAGTCGGCGCCGATGGCATACGCTCAGTAGCACGGCAGCTTGTTGCCCCGGGACATACGTTGCGGTACAACGGCCAGTCGGCCTACCGCACAGTCCTGCGAAAATCGGATGTCGCCGCGGTCAACGGCATCCCCAGCTGCCCCGTGTTCTGGCAGTATGTCGGCGGCAAGTACGTGTTTACGTGTCCGCTCGGCAACGACGACTTTGAAGTGACAGCGCGCATCAGCCCAGACGGGGGAGGTGATGCAGCAGCAGTCTCTTGGGGCCAGCCCTTTGACCTGCACCGCCTGCTGCCACTATACGCCGAGTTTGCGCCGCCGTTGCGCCATCTCCTGCGCCTCGCCGCCGAGGCCGGCACCACACAAGAGTTTGCCATGTTCAACGGGCCGCGCCTCGAGAGCTGCGTCTTGATCCACGGCAACCGGGCCGGCCTCGCTCTCCTTGGCGATGCCTCTCACCCTCTCTCGGGTGCCTTTGGTGCTGGCGCCGGGTTCGCGTTTGAGGACGCTTACACCCTCGCCCGAGGGCTGGCTTGGGCCCGTGCCGGCGGTCGCAGCCTCGCTTCCGCTCTCACCGTCTACGATCGCGCCCGTTCGCTGCACTATCAAAACCTCTACAACACGCTCGACCGAATGGCCGCCGCCGCCAGCGATGTGACCCGGGAAAACTTGCCCTTGCATGACCAAATCCGCGAGCGTGTACTTCGCGCCGGCGAGACTAGTGCCGGTTGGGCGTACCGGTACGAGGCCGACGTGGTAGTTGAGCAAGTCATTCGCAAGGAAGAGGAAAAGGAGGCGGCGACCGCGAAAACTGCTCATCCCGTTTCAGGAAGGTCGGTTACTGGAGAAAGAAAGTTGCCAACAGAAAGAGACCTAAACCAGGCAAAAGAGGGTCCTACAGCTCCGGAGCTCATTACCAGCGCGGCCTGAGTATTTAGTATTTTGAGGCTCAGGGTAAACTCGGTGCGATTATGTCTAAATGTATCAGGAATTGTAGGGTTATTGTGAGCAAAAGAACACAATGATGTGAGGAAGAAGAATACAGAGAAAATACAACGGCCAGGCTAACATGTTGACCGGGACGTTTTTAAGCGCGTAGCAAAAACTCCTGCTAAACTTGACATTGTTCACCAACTTACGTTTATAAAAAAAGAGCTAATGCAAGGGTTAATAGCCATGTACAAAAAAAAGAAACCCTTGAAAAAATGATGTTTGTATAGTAGTAAAAATTTGGGACTGTCCGTGGATCGAACACGGGACCTCTCGCAATTTCAGCTCGAAAGCTAATACTCAGGGTAATCCCTAAGCGAGAATCATACCACTAGACCAACAGTCCTCATCTTTCATGTGACTTGTTGAGTTTTAGCCTAGTTGTGCAGCCTATAAAGCTACTGATAAAGTGTAAAAATAAGTTTCAATATCAAACGTAGCATTTTTATCTTTTACTTTATACCATTTTTAATTAATATTAATATAATGCCTTCTTAGTTATAAAATGTAAAAATAAAAAACATACGTTTACGTTAAAAAAAAAACTCACGTGTAAATAATACATAAAAAAGACATTGTTTTTTTACTAAAAAATAGTATAAAAAAAGGTCCTGCCCGGAATCGAACCGGGGCTACTGGAATCAGAATCCAATGTCCTAACCGCTAGACTACAGGACCGTAGCCGAAGACCTGTTGAAACAGGCCCGAATGATCCAGGCAGGGATCGAACCTGCAATCTCTTGGTTCGTAGCCAAGCGCCTTGCCATTTGGCCACTGGACCGGTCTCTGCTATTGGCCGAGCGATATGAAGGTAGGCATATGAATGTAAGTGTTTGCTTGGAGGTCGCAACGCTCTCTTTACTAAGCACTGGAAATGGAATACTGAAATGGAATACTGGAGAGTGACAAGTACGGTAGCGACGAAAAGTTCCAAGTGAGTATGGAAGGTCACAGGCCTGGGACGCATAAAGTTGTCTAATTGGCAGACAATGATCCCAAACTCTACGGCGGCGAGTATCATGCGAACGTGAAAGGGGTTAAGCATCTCTTTTTACAGCTCCAATAATAATATAGTGGCGGAACCGACCCGAAATAGTTTACTTATAGGTGAACGCTTCTCCGAGAAGTCATCTGCCTTTTGCGGCATCTGGGACTTGCTAGTCACCGGAGGTAATCCATGTCGAAACAATCCATGTTGAAACAATCAATCTTAAAAAGATAAAGCAGAGCGAGAAAACTGACAGTAAAAATAGCAATCTTGGTGGGAATGCATTAATGATAGAAACATGTTAGCCTGAGAGTCAAAATAAGACACCGAGGACGAAAAAAGAGCAAAATGAATGGATTTACGATCCGCATTTTACGAATGAAAGTAGTATTTAGTGTGCGGTAAGGCTTGGGATGGGAAAAGAGGGCGACTTCCTTATGGCCGTATTTGTTAAAATACGTCATTATCAGAAACATGCTCTTTCACGGACTGGACGTTTGTATTTCTGGAGAAGCCTTTGGCATGAGCTGGCATGACGTAAGGATATAGCTGTCTGATAAAACAAAAACAATCGGTGCTGGTGCATGATGCTTCCTTTAGACTAGACTGGCCAAAAATATGTGACTAATTTGAAGCTATTACAGTAAATTCGCGACCTAGTTTATTTGGGTAGTTTAAGTGACTATTGCAATGTACGTGTCAAGAGCAAATGCCAAGTATCTTTCAATCTTAAATGCACAGACATGATCTTTACCGACGATAGATTCACTTCTGCTAAGTAATATCTATTAAGAGCTTAGGCCTCTGAATTTTTCAGTGTTTTGCTGAACAAGGTATGTAAAAGACAGATTGTACCTGAATGAGCGGTACGATGTAATACACTGCCTTAACAAACGCTTCACAGTGCCCGATTAAACTAACTTACATTTCACATAAACGGCTAGTAAATTAAACGTAAACAACCACCTTTTAACAGTTTATTTCTACACGACAATGTGGTAAAAAAATCACGCACTATATCTAAAAAAACACAAAAAAAACGTACAGCAGCGGGTATTCGCTGGTCGTCACCGACCCAACTACTAATCCACCGATTACTGGTTTAACTAGGGGAGAGCGGACGGGATCCCGTGTTCTCCAGTATCTATGGCCGTACGTGCTGAAAGAGAGGCGACAGTGCATTATACTGCACAATGTAAGCTGCGGTAAACTATTCTCACCGGGGTGCACATTATGTGAAATTGACAACACGGTGAACCACTTGCACATGATAGCTAGATTAAAAAGGTACGGTAACTTAATAAAAATTCACTTTCCTAAATAAAACATGCCAAAGACTTGCTCCCTTACAAAAAACTCAAACAATCTCTCATCTCAGGCTAGCATGCCGCCTTGGACATGCTAACTCATTACGGTTTGCGAGGCCACTAATGATGGTTCAGTTATATAATCCAACATCAACTCATATGAAAGCCAAGACCAATCTTCGATGCGCTCTGTCAGGATCTCTCCACAAAGGCTGTCAAGAATAGGCAAGTGGTGTACCGAGGAGCATAGATTTGCTTTTACCCTACAAATCCAAGCTGCTTTCTTCGGAGCTAGGAAGAACGCTGCTGTTACACCGATGGCGTTTTCGGTAATCGACATTTCCAACTGCTTAGACGGGGCTACCTTAGAGTCTATGGGAGCTCGACAAGATTGACCTTGCTTATCTGTCCCTGTGACCTCCACTTCAATCTGGGGAAGACAATCACCCCGGCGTGGGGCCGTAGAAAATGCGGGGTTGGGTGGAGACTTCCGGGGTGGCGAAGCGTTTTTGACTGAAAACGGCCTAATCTGGACCCTGTTGTTGGGTTTCATTCCACAGCCTGGTCATTTATCTTCGTGCTTGCTCGCCAACCGCTCGGCCATCGCCGACATTATCTTTGCTGACGTCTTTGTTCTCTTCCGGCCACTCAGATTTATCCCCATCTCCTACACTAGGATGAGTCAACGCTGCCATCCATGCTACTTTTCCTAAACTCTCCAATGTCTCTGTAGCCAATGCAATTATTTGCTATTAATTACCGAGGGAACTTCTTTTGGATGAATGCAGCTTTACCGAGGCCTGTTACGTGCTTACTATTGGCTGAAGCTTCGTAGCTACGGTGAGCCCAAGGCCAGGATACCCCAGAAAGAGCCCCCCGTTTTTTCGCTACCCCGCATAATGCGTAACTGCCATGTGGGCCAAGATGCGGATGAGAATATCCAGATATAGCTTGATGTTTTATGTGGCGCCACACTGTTCCGTACGCTGTGTATTGTGAGAGCCTAGATGTGTTTTCATAGACTACACATTAACATAGGCGTGTTGATGGGGCGAATGCCAAGTAACCTACCTGAATCATCTACCCAAGGCATTGATGCTCTTATGTGTCAACGCCACTCTTCTCGTTAGCCAAATTGCCAGACCAAAAAGAAATCTTTCTTTCATTTTACCCCTGTTCTGACAAGTCGGGACTTGAACTACTCGACCCGAGGTTATCTATTCAAAGAAATGTATAAATATTAGCACATATAAAGGACATTGATACCCCCCAATTCTTCTCCAGCCCCGACTTGTACTTGTCAAAGATTCACAGCTATTCACCATCTTCACCATCTATGGTTGGTTTCTTGTACTCCACGTCCGTCACAAACAAACGCGCTTTGCTTCCACCATGGCCGTAGCCGATGACAATGCCGAGCATGGCAGCCGCCACTTTGGTGGTAAACTGGTTTTTGTCATAATTTTCATCTCCTTTGGCACAGCATCCTTTGGATTCTCCAATAGTGCGATTGGTTCCACGCTAGGGCAACCCTCCTTCATCGCCACAATGGGACTCGATGGTCCAAACGGGGCGGCTATTACCTCTGCTATCTTGTCCGTCTTTTTTGCGGGTGGATTTTTTGGAGCTTTTTGCCACGGCATGCTAGCAGACCGATACGGACGCAAAGCTTCCGCCGCAGTAGCTGCTGTCATTATGATTATTGCCGCAGCAATCTGCACCGGAGCGAACCATGCGGGAGTGTATATTGCATTCCGCTTTTTTTGCGGCTGGTCGTAAGTGCCAGCACTTCCACCTTTCAGCAAGACGATGTACAAGGCTTACATTCTTATTCAGCTCATACCAGTCCCTCTGCACTATCCCCACATGGGTTACCGAGATTACACCACCGTCACATCGCGGAATTCTTGGAAATATCATTGCCGTCAATATCGGAGCGGGATACGTAATTGCTTCCTTCAGCGGCGTCGGCTTCTACTTTGTCAATGGCAATGATCAATGGCGGGGTGTCACTGGCCTACAGATACTGTTTCCTTCTCTTCTGCTGGGGGCCATCTACTGGCTACCAGAGTCACCTAGATACCTCATCTCGAAAGGCCGTCACGAGGAAGCATTGGCGATCCTGAAAAGTCTTCACACCAGCGCAGGAAAGCACTCTGACCACTTTGCCGAAATAGAGTGCTATCAGATTCAACAGCAGGTCAAATTTGACAACGAGCACAAGATGACGTACATGGAAATATTCCTACACCCGACCATGCGAAAGCGTGCGCTTGTTACCATCTGCCTGACTTGGTGCATGGTAGGCTCTGGCGTCCTCGTCATTAACAGTGAGTGATGTGTTTTGCTCTCATTGATCTACTTTCTTACGGGTCTCAAAATCTGACGGGATTACAATACAGACTATGGTTCCGCAATCTATACAAGCTTGGGCTATGGCACAGTAGACACTCTTTTCTTCCTGGCTGGCTGGGTTTGTAACGCTATGCTTGCTCCGTTTATTTGCATGACGTTTGTGGACAGGGTGAGTCGAAACAAAATGTTCGCCCTCGGCTTCTTCCTCTGCATGTGCACCTTGATTGTGGAGGCAGCGCTGCAAAAGAATTTCCTCGGCGGCGACAACAAGTCAGGATTGGCTGCTGCGGTAGCCATGACCTATCTCTACGTCTTTTTCTATGTCCTCTGCCTGGACGGTCCCATGTTCTTTTATATCGGCGAGATCTGGCCGTCGCAGGTGCGTGCCCAGGGCTTTTCAATCGGCATTGGAGCCATGTGTCTTTGCAACCTGCTGTGGACTGCAGCTGCCCCGAAAGCATTTGCCAACATTGGGTGGAAATACTACATCTTCTTTATCATCCAGGCCGCCATTGGAGGAGTGGCAGCCATCCTCTGGTTCCCCAATACACTAGGGAAGCCATTGGAGGAGATTGCGGCTCTTTTTGGCGATGAGAAAGAAGTTGTGGTCTTCCAGAAGGAACTTGATGAATCGCGTTTTACAGACGCAATTGACTCAAAGCTGGCTTCTGGTGCTGAGGAAATTGAGAATGCAGAGAAGCGTGAAACTCAAGGGGCGGCTTAGAGTACTCAGTACCAACATTACAAGAAACTGCTATTCTGATAGTTGACAGCCAGAGGCTGTTTTCATTAAAACGAGCACATGCTGAGACGGAGACTTTCTATCTCAGGGTACACCTCTGCTGTCGTAATTTACAGCGTTTAATACGTCTATGCACGCGGAAGAAGCTGTATAAATTTATTTAGCAAAACGTGCCTAACGCTACCCAATCATACTTCGTACATGTAACTATCTAGGCGGTAATGCCAACATTGCTATAGTCCAAGCTGGTGGGTTTTCCGCGGCCTAGCACAGCGGCGGCAGGCTCCTTGTAGTCGACCCAGCCGAGGCCAGAACCGCAGGCCTTGTAGCCGTATACCTCGAGCACCTCGTCGGGGTAGTTCTTTGCGACCTCGGGGGGGAAGTGCAAAAAGATGTTCTCCTCTGAGCGGAGGTTGCCTAGAGTCATGAAAGCGCCGAAGACCTTGCGGCGCTCTGATTTGGTCTTATTCTCGCCACCGCCATGGTACAGGGCGCCATCAAATATAAGCGCATCACCAGGATCAAGGCAGGCCGGAATCGTCTCCTCAGGTAGAGGGTGGCGGTCCTCTAGGTCAGGCTATTTTGTGTTAGTTTATCCATGGTTTATATTATCCTTGCCACATCACAAACGTACCCATTTGTGGCTTCCGGGAATGACAACGGTGGCGCCGTTCTCGGGAACGGTGCGGGTCTGGGCTACCAGCATGTTGATGTCGACCGGCTGCTTGGTCGGGCGAACAACATGGTGGACGCCGTCGTCACGATGCAACTGCTGGGCTTCGGCGCCCGGGCCGACGTCAAAGACGGTGCTGGCGTTGGCAATGGGCTTGCAGACAAAGGTGCGCAGTTGGTCACCATAACGCGAAGTCTTGCGGATTGTGAGAAGGCGGTTGCAAATCTCCTGATACAGCGGGTTGAGCAGGATTTCCTTGGCATAGGACTGCGACTTGGCGGCAGCACCACAGATGCGCTTGGTGGCCTCGGGAAAGAAGTTGCCCTTCCAAACCTGGTCGGGCTGTTCAAAGGGCTTCAGCTCGGCCGCAATGATGTCGAGCTTCTCCTGGGATACGAGGCTCTTGATGATGAGGCCGCCATCACGGTCGAGGACCTCTAGGATTTCCTCAATGGGTGCGTCGGCAGGAAGTTTGACGAGTGAGGGGGCCATATTGAATATTTGACTTGGGATTTTCCTTGTAGATCAAGAATGAAATGAAACTCTTCACAGCATAAGTCAAAGAAACGGGCAGAGGCTCTGACCATCAATTATCTTATGGCGTGACAACTCTGGGGAAATCTGGGTATATAGACTAATAAAGCCCTGCCCTTCCAGCCTGCGTGTATCCGATACTATCTATGTAGTAGAAGGGAGGGGAAAAGAAGGGGAGGGTGGGTGGGGGGGGGTGAAAACGGAGGGAGTCGCAAACCAGGAAATGGAATCACAGTCTGGAGAGTATGAAAGCCCCGGATGATGGGAATATGCGAATCGGAATTCCGGCAAGCGAAAAGTTGCCGGATCAAGTACGGAATTTTGAACTATTCGAACCTAGTCAGAACCGTCTTTGAATGATAGAGAGCGACACCAAGATAGCAACGTGGCAAACTGGGTTAGCCCATATAGGCAAGTTTTATCGCCCCACGATTTTGGGCTGCTTTGACATTAGCTTATCTACCTGGCTATCAATCTGGGACTCAGCCGCCCGGATTAGAGCTAGGAAGAAGCTAGAACCTTGATGCCCCAAGAGTAATCGGGATGTGGCCAGAGCTGTTCCTTACTTATTAGCAAGGCAAGACGATACTGTTATTGTGGACCAGACTTTGATGGCGGGTTCGTTGAAAGTCAAAGTCGATCGGTTATATACCCAACCAAGATAAAAGAAGACTGAAAAACGAGAATAAGAATAAAGAAAAAAAGGCCAGAAATTGAAAGAAGATGCCTTCCGCTTTGCCTTGCATCACGACGCTTCCGTACAACGCCCCCGAGGCGGACATTTCGGAGGCGTTCAATCGCGATGGGTTGGTGATCCTGTCCGGCTTTTTGGACGAGGCCAGCGTCAAGGCTGTTCTGCAAGAGCTGGGACTACCACCCAACACAGAGGCGGAACCGGCGGCGGCAGCGGTGACGGCACTGGCGTCCAAGTCGCCGACGACGGTGGAAAAGGTCATTTTGTCAAGCTCCTTGAACCGTTTCCTGACCGAGAACATGTCCAAGACGACGCGCATCTGGCATGGCGACGAACGGCTGTCCAACACATCGCGGCCGTACCTGAGCGCGACAGTGGTCTTTGAGGCGCCGGCCGGGCGCGAGGCTGAGCCGATGCACCGGCATGACGACATTTATTTTGTGGATCACCCAATGGAGATACCAGTGGAGATCTGGGCGTTGGTGGCTCTCGACAGTGAGGGCGACGGCGTGGCCGGTAGCTGTGTGGACGCCGTGCTGGGGAGCCACAAATGGGGCGAGGATTGGTGAGTTTGAGACTGATGGAAGCTATTGTGCTGCTATTGATTGATCTTTGCTCTAACTGGGCTGTTTAGGGAACCGCACGGACATACTCTGGTCTCATCGGTGCTAAAGGCTGGAGACTGCTTGCTGCTGCATGGTTCGACCATTCACCGGGCTGGCAAGAATGAATCTTCGCGGCTGCGCCGGTCGCTCGGAGTCTCATGGACACAAGGACACATGCGCCAGGAGGAGAACCAGTTTCTCAACATTAGTAAGGAGACGGCCATGAAGCTAGACGAGAAGACGCAGCGCACGATTGGCTACAAGATGAATGCGCCATTTGGTGGCTGGTATGAGCTGCGCGATCCCCTGACGTATCTGCAGCCAGAGGACAAGGTGGACAAGACGATGAAGGAGTTTCTGGACCGCAATGATGAGGACAAGGCCGTCTTCCAGGCAGTGTAGACAAACAGATAGTAAATGTTGGACTACTGCAAATAAATTGAAATATCTCAAACCAAACATTTCCATATCTTATCATTTCCATATTTTGTTGACTCCCTGTAAAAGCACCCCCAACCCTTCCAATAGATGTATTCCGATCCTATCCTTGCCTGCCAACCTATACAAAGCACCACTGCCAGTCCATCTCCCGGCTCAGCTCGTCCCAATCTACAGCCGCCTTATCCTCCCAAGACGAGGCCTCGCGACGCCGTGACCACATCAGATTCAACGCGTTCTCGGCATTCTTGTAGAGAGGATCTCGAATGTTGCGGCCCATGCCGCGTATGCGCCTGATGGCGACCTGGGTCAGCGCAGCATTGCGGGCCTCGTCAATCTCAATAGCGGCCATCATGGTGGGCCAGAGGGAGATATTTTCAACGTCGGACGCCGGCGAAATCTGCTCGAGATGGCGAAAGGTGCGCTGCACATGGTGCTGGACTGTCTCGTGAGAATAGTCGAGGCGGCGGATCTTACGATAGTAGAAGACGAGGGCGGCCTGGCGGAATGCCTCGGTCAGGTGGGCGCGGTCGGGTGTGGTGTCTCGCGGGCGCCAACGGAAGAGCAGGTGCTCGAGCTTAATGGACTCGATAGACCACGTGTTATGCCAGTCCGGATCGGCGCCGGCGCTGCTGCTCTCCGCGGTAGCTGCTGCGGCTGCTGCCGACGTTGATGCCGAAGATGATGGCGATGACATTGACAGGGATGGCAACAGGCCACCACTTCCTTGGGCTTCTTGGGCTGCTTGGGCCACCTGAGCAGCCTGAGCCGCTTGAGCAGCCTGGGCTGCCTCGACTTCTTCGCGTGATTGTCGCAGCATGGCCATGCGTCCCAGCGAGTAGACGACAACGACAGGGCAGCCAATGAGTTTCTCAAAGTGCTCGTCCTCGCTGTGCTCGTGCTCGTGCAGGCGTGCAGACTCGCCTAGGGCCATACTTTGCAGGTAGTCCTCGCGGATGCGCCGGTAAATGTTCCAGTACTCCTCTGAGATGAGCAGCTCGAAGCGCGTCGACGTTGAAGCAAACGTCTCTATGGCTACCACACACTTGGCCAGACGGATCCAGCTATTAGCATCTTTCAGATCACTCTCGAGGCGGCCACGGAGACGCAGCAGTAACGTGGCGCCCTTCAGCCAGTGGTCCCAACCGCTGGTGCCACAGAAGAGCACCTCGAACGTCTGCATCAGCATGCAAGCGGCCAGCGTGGCATCGTCGCGCAAGACGTCTGGCTTGGCCAGATTCTCTCGCAAAAGTGTCAGCACCTTTTGCTTATGACGTAACACTTCGACGCTGTGGCCGCTGTGGCCACTGTCGAGAGGACGGCGGTATTGGCGGTGGTGTTGGTGGTAATAGCCGTTCTTGGCCATGTCGTCGCGACCGTCACTGCTTGGCTGCACCGATAGATGGTACGATGACAGAGCAATGATGGCGTGCATCAAGATCTCCGACTCGGTGGAGGCCGGAATGACAATACTCACAAACGGGTTGTCAGACGAGTTCCACAGAGGCATTAGTCGAGGGACGACACGTTCAATGTCTGGGGGAGTCAGTATGAGGATGGAAAAGTGCGAGAAAGAGGAACCAACAGTATTGGAGGTAAAGGCGCTTTTCCGAGTGCCCTTGAGACCATGTCGATGAGAATGGCAGTTGCCGCGGAATGTTGGGCAATATGTCGGCCTGAAATGTTAACTGCGGCGATGTTGTTGTCGGCGTCTGGTGGTCCTCGGCAGCGTTGGCAGGGCCAGGGGGGGGAGGCGGGCCGGGTGGGCCGGGATCCAGGTGGCCGGCCTGGCTGGACTCTTCCCATGCCAAGGGACTGAGCTCTGGAAGCTGCATCTGTTGGTCTGGCGGCACATTGGGTAACTCGGACAGCTCCTGTACTTCACCCGGCAGCCCCCCCTGAGCAGCCTCGGTGAAGGAGTACAGTAGTGAGGCATCTTGCATCATAGCCGCCAGAGGCATGCCATCCGATTTCTTATCCGGAGTCTCTCTTCTCTCGCCGTCGTCTACTTTGCTTGGCCTCGACATCACCGACAAGGTTTTGTGGCCGCCACTCTCGTGAATCAGCGCAGGCGAGGCCGCCATCTCGGGCGCGTCATGGCGGGCCTTGCGTCTCTTTGCTTCACGGATATCGCTTTGGAAGCGCACCTTGTATTTGCGCTGGGACCGGGAGGATTGGTCTGCCCCGTCAGCGCGCTCCTTGACTTTCCAGCCGTTCTCCGTATGCTATATTTCCCTGCTCACCTTTGATCTCCTCTGGCTGATCCGGGACCACGGCATTCTTCCATTTGAGCGACATGTGTTCACCACGTGGAAAGTGGAAAGCACGGTTATGATAATGCCAATATATCCTTGTTGGGAAGGTTTGTAGTCGGGAGTGTGGTACTGTCTAGTCTATACGATCTGGGAAAGAAATGCAGCCCTAGATAGGGTGTTGTTCTTGATAAGACTAGCTTGGGACTAGTCCAAGCCATGACAAATGGTAGCTAATAGTGTTAAACCACTGGTGACCTATACTTGGCCAATTCCTTCTGCTCGGACGCCTTCAACTATACTTGAAAAGGATGATACCACGACATTCTCCTTAGGCCGACACAAGCAACCATGCCCGTAACACCACCCAGACAGATTGAACTCAAGGGGAGTCCGAGAGAGGTAGGCTTCGAATTGGGCTTTATTTGTCATCATTCCTGCTCTTGCTTTTTGGTGATGGCGGCCCAAGTTTGTTGCTGCTGACCTTTGGTACCAGATCGGCCTGCAGCATGGTCGCCTCCTCGAGGCTGAGATCAAGCGGCAAATGGCCATTTACGAGGCCATGTTCAAGGTCACCTCGTCCATGTCGTGGCCAGCCGTGCTCGAGGTGGCCGAAGAGTACCGCGCCACCATTGAGCGGCTGACGCCTGATCTGCTCGTAGAGATGCAAGGCATTGCCGACGGCGCCGGCGTAAAATTACTCGACATTGTCGCCTTGAATTGCCGCAGCGAGATCGCTCTTGGCCGCTTCACCGACGGCTGCACCAGTTTGGCGTGGAATGAGTCCAAGGCACCGGCCGAGAAGGCGGTCGCCAACAAGGTCATTCTCGCTCAAAACTGGGACTGGACGGCCCAGGTCAAGCCGCAGCTCGTGATTATGTCGATTGAGCAGCCCGGAAAGCCGCGCATCCACATGGTGACCGAGTCCGGCATCATTGGCAAAATCGGCTTCAACTCGGCCGGCGTCGGTACCTGTCTAAACGCAGTGCGTGCCCGGCCGACTGTCGCCGACAAGCTGCCGATTCACGTGGCCCTGCGCCTCTGCCTCGAGAGCACGTCGGTCGACGAAGGAATGGCCACGCTGCAGCGCCTGGGCGGCGTCGCCTCGAGCCAGCACATTCTGCTGGCCGACAGCACCCACGCCGTCGGTATGGAGCTCTCACCCAACGGCAATGTATACCTTGCCGAAGACGAGGGCGGCATTGTCACCCACTCGAACCATTTTATCGAGAACCGTCTGGTGGAAGAGCCGCTATGGCTGCACGGCTCCCCCGTTCGTCTCGCCCGCATCCGCCAGTTGACCTCTGACCTGCGCGCACAAGGCATCTCGGGCTCTGCCGTCACACCCTCCCTGCTGCGAGACAAGGTCTTCAACGACACTTTTAACGCACCTCAGGCCATTTGCTGCCAGGAAGACCCGGACACGCCCATTGAGATGCGTTCCAGCACGCTCTTCAACATTATCATGACCCTTGACCCGACTAACCCATCGGCTGAGGTGCTATGGGGAAAGCCTGGTTCCGGGGAGACAGACGAGATCATAAAGATGCCAGCACATTCCTATGAAAGTTGTAAATAATATACACGGCCGTTTGGGTTTTCTGTGTCAGCTAGCACAATCACATTAGTCTGATCAACCTAATAGGCGATGCACCATGTGACTTTGGGCGTTTGTTTGAGTGATATTTTGTCAGACTAGAAGTGCAAGAAAGGCTTTTCGTGGTCGTGTACAAGGCTACACAGGATGGCGAAAGTCCGGCTCATCCCCCCTGGCATCTCTCTTTTCGAGACCACCAATCAGATGCGGCACTTAGCCCACAGCCACTGCATACAACTAGCTTCTCAGCTTTACATTGGAGCTCTCTTTGGAAGAATTTGTGCACCACATGCATCTTGTTTCGACAACACGCACTTTCATGTCCGCACTTTACTCTTCTGTCCGACAATGTCAACCCCGTTGCCGCCGCTGCTTGTACGCCTCGGCTTGCGTCGTTCTGGGCCTTGGGAGCCGCCGAGTGTGCTGGACCGCCTAATAGCCTCCCCCCTTGGCGCCGTAGCCTTTTTTCTTTGGAGGGCCTTGAATGCTGGCCGTGGATTTCTTCGCTCTCTCTCCTCTCCTCCCTTGTCCTTGTTGGCTCCCCCCATTCGCGTCGTCTGCATCTCCGATACCCACGATATCTTCGTCCGTGACCTGCCCGCTGGCGACCTTCTCATCCATGCCGGCGACCTTACTAATGCCGGCACGCCGGCTGATCTGCAGACACAGCTCGACTGGTTGGCTTCTCAACCGCACCCCCACAAAATCGTCATTGCCGGAAACCATGACACCTGGTTTGACCCCGCCGCTCGAGCGGCTGCTGGCCTGGCTTCTCGGGACAAAAATGACACTCCCGTAATTTTTCCCCGTGCCCTACACTATCTCGAACATGAGAGTGTTGTCCTCAGCTTTGACCACGGTCGGCAGCTGACCGTCTATGGTGCCCCGGATATCCCCCGGTGTGGGCCGTCTTCGTTTGCGTACGTTGCTCGTTGCGTTCCATCTCATCTCCCTGGCTCTCTGTCCCTGTGTTCCTCTGATACCAACCTGCGACGCTCACACATATCCTTAGCTTCCAATACGATCGCAATCTCCATCCGTGGAAAAATCTGATCCCTAATGGCGTAGACATTCTCATTACGCATACCCCCCCGGTAAGACTTTTATAATCCCTCTGACCCGCTGCAGCGGATGGCCGCTTTTTCCTATTTTTCTGACAGAATACCAGCGTCACCATTGTGACCTTGATATTGGCTGTGCTGGCCTTCTACAGGAAATCTGGCGCGTTCGCCCGTCGCTGCATGTCTTTGGCCATGTTCACTGGGGTGCTGGTCGTGAGATTCTCCACTGGGATGCCAGCCAGAAAGCTTACGAAATCCTCTCTGAGGGTACTCCGAACGACGGCAACAGTGATAGCTTTTCTCATTCTTTGCTGGTGCAAGCACGGAATCTGCCGAATCGCCTCTATCTTTTGGGAGTGCTGTTCTTTGGTGGGCTTTTGTCAGTTCTACCGAAAGGAGGCAGCCGCGCGACTGTTTTGATCAATGCTGCTCAAATGCAAGGGAATTCCGGACGTTTGGGAAACAATGTGCAAGTCATTGATTTGTGATTGGTGTTTCTAAAGTTGCACAACACATATGAGAGGGTGGTATTCTCCACAACCCATTGCAACAGAGCATGCGACCAAAACGGCGTGTAAGTGTAGGCTCCTTTGCTACCAAGATTATTAATAGTGTAGGTACGTTACACACATTTTATCAAGGCTTGAACAGCGTATTAATTACACATACGCTGTAATTTTGCTGTGCGGCCTAGTCTAGGTACACCTTCCGAAGAGCCACTTGACACTGCCCGGCTAGCCAGCTTACATTTATTTTCATTATTGTAGTATTATAACTAAGTAAATACGTTATCAGTCTCATCTGTTTTCCATTAATATTCATAACTCTTATCGAAACCAGGCCTCTTTAGTAATAAGTTACCGCTAGCTTCAAAACAACAATTTGATAGTGATTGATTGGGATAACAAACCTTATCTTGAGGTTTAAAAAACTTTACCGGTCTGCAAAGTCATCATGGCCCCTTTCGCATGTTGAACAAATAGAGGTATAATGAGAAGTGGGAGACAGACCATGGCCTTGAATAATGTGGTCTACACATTACTACGCGTAATTACCGAGCTTTGATGTTAAACAGATTTTCTTTATAACAGAAAGAGGTGACTTTTAAAAGTCACCTATTGGGAAATTGCAGTTTCCATCCAGCAAACCCATATGCACATGTCGGTTAAAAGATGTTGTGATTACAACGAGTGTTCTCAATGTCTAACACTGATTTCATTTCAATGGCAATGATATTGCCTTTTGTATTTGAGCTTTTGCATCCTGCCTCTATGCAATAAATTTCTTTGATTGGCTTCCCTATGCATGGCCTTTTTTATCCGTCAACATTTTCTCGCATTTTTCAATTTTTTTCAAGCGTTTTCAGTCAATATCACTCCTTCTTCTCTTCCAATGGGTGCTTCTTCGCCATCTCATCCAGGTACCGCAGAACCACCGGTCCCCAGACGGGCTTCCGTTTGTAGAAAGCAAACTTATCCGGCAGCTTGTGCAGGAGTCCGCCCAAGCGAGCTGCGAATCCGGGCGTCTCAGCAATGTCGACGAGACGGTAGAGGTAACTGTAGGGTTAGGGCAAGTCGTACGGCGAATGACAGATTCGAATAAGGAAACTCACGTCTTCGTCACAAAGCAAATCGCCTTTGTCCGCGGCAGTCGGCGCAGCACCTGCCGCTCAACGCGGAGCTGTACCTGGTTGATGTCAATGGCCTCGTCGGCCACGCCCTCGTCGTTCTCGTATAGATGGCCACCCTCTGTCAGGAAGAGCTCTTCCTTATCGTTGATGGCCCAGTTAACCCGCATTACCATGCGAGACGGCCCCACGTTCTTGAAGAAGCGGTCCATTGACTTTTTGAGCTTCTCGCGGTACATGGGAACAGGTTGGTGAATATCGGCCAGCGTCTTGTCCATCTTGTCGCGCACATGGAAACCGGCCGGGAAGGCTGAAAGCACAGCCTTGAGCACATAGTCGCCGTTGGGCGCCTCGACCAGGATGTTGAGGTCGTCTTCGACCAGCCGTCCGGCAATGTAGAGGGGGTGGTATTTGATGTACGGCTTGGACACGTCGTACGTTTCGCCCGTGATGGCGTTGTGGATGTACTTGCCGTCGTCCGACATCTGGAATATGGTTGGGAATCGCCGCGGCAGGTACTCAAGCAGACACTCAAGCATCTCCACGCAACCGTCATAGCCGCCATCGCGGCAGTCAATAGCGTCCGCGCCCACCTCTGCCACCACCTTCGCCTTGAGTTCCATGCGCGTCTTGTAGTTTTTATCAAAGACAATCCAGTCGTTAAAGTCGAGTTTTTCAATGGCTGGGGCAGGGTCAGCTTTTTGCGGTCAAAAACTCTAGGCTTCTCCCCGATACTGTACTCACCCATTGTGACGGTATAAACGCGATCGCTGATATAGTCGCGCATGTAATACTTGATCGGCTCCTCCTCCTCATAATTGAAGTTGGGCTTGTATGGCGTCACCTGTGAAAAGTCCAGCTTGGTCATATTGTCGTCTGGTCGTGGAGGCCTTGTTAGCATTTTTCCAATATAAAAGTCCAAGCGAAGCCTTACCGTCTGGAGATCCGTAATATGAGGGCCGTTTAACCTCTGTTGCTTGTGCCTTGGGGCTCGGCGGCGGAGTCTGCACAATCTGGCCCAGCTTGCTCCATCGCCGGCGCAGTGTCCAACAGTAGATGACCAGTCCGACAATGGTAGCCAGTGCCGCCCCAAGGCTCATCTGCAGCCGTGCCACAGTGGACGCCTGCGAAAACAGTATCATCATCACCATGACTGCTGATAAGGCCTGAGGAGCAGCTCTGAGGAGATCAAAACGGCAGATAACTTGAATGCAAACAAAACCAAATCTAATCACAACAACCGAACGAGCCGACCAAATCCGTCGCTTTGTTCAGAGCGTCAATTCAATCTTGTGGCGGTCCCTTTAACAAAATTTAGAAAAGGCTACATTGTACTATTGCAGCAACTTCCGGCATTAATAATAATGGCCTCGTCTGTCGTTTTTTCCAGTCGCTCACACCATTCCGCCTTCTCTGCCCTGGATTTCCCGCCTTGCCTCTTCTGATCTGGATGAAATCGCCCGCTGCCACATACTTTCCCGATATGGAAACCTTCTAACCCTTGTCCCGCCCCACTTCCAATCGCCGGCTAGAATAAAGGGTCCGGCATTTATTCAGCCCCCAAAAGAGCAACTTTTTGCACTGTTTTCCGGATGAGGCAAATTAGCGCCAGATTGGGGCAATTTTTCTGCTTATCGCTGACCTATCGTGTTATCAAGTACCAGAGCCCGTTCTGATTATGAGTTGATCGCGGCCAGATCCACTTGCTACACTCTGATATCAGCGTATGAGGAACTCTGCAATGTCGAGATAGCAGAGCTTCAGATAGGCGCATCGACCCTTTTGCATAATAACACGGGGAAAGGAAGCTGTCTGCCCAGTCTCTGGTTCCATCGTGCCATCGAGGTGCTCCTTCTTTTCACTTTCCCCTTTCTCCTTACATCTTTGTTAATTCTTAGTGACTGTGTTCCCCTGCCTCTTTCCTGTCATTCTTTTGGCACGTCACTTCACTCCACAAAAAGAGGTCATCAAGATGGGCAAGAAGGAAACTGTCGTTGCTACGCCATCGGCGCCCTCGTCGGACTATGAGTCCGGCCAGATTGTCGACATGTCGTCTGATGCCGCCCAGCTTGCGGCCCTTGGCCACAAGGAGGAACTTGGTAGGCTCCCAGCTTTGTTGCCTTTGTTTTTTAAAGATCCCGTGTGGTGTTCTGTGATTGGGCGAAAATTTAGCTTCTTTTAATCCTCCCCCTTCCGTCCATTTGTTGACCCCATTCAGAGCGCAACTTTGGTCTCCTCGCCTTGGCCGGCCTCGGCTTTGTCTGCTCCGGCAGCTGGTCTGGTGTGGCTCAGTCTCTAGTCGCCGCCGTCCTCAGCGGTGGTCCGGCTGTGCTTGTGTATGGCGCCCTGCTCATCCCGGCCATGATCATCTTTGTCGTGCTCTCGCTTGCTGAGATGGCTTCGGCTTATCCCACCACCGCCGGGCCACTGGAATGGGCTTACCGCCTGGCACCTCCTAAGCACGCAGCCTTCCTCGTAAGTTTGCAAATATCTGTAGTTCACCATCAAATTGGAGAAGAAATGTTTCGTGCTAAACTCTCCCTCCCTTCATTAGAGCTGGATGTGCGGTTGGTCCAACCTGCTTTCATGGGTCATTGGCGCCTCGGCCAACGTGGCCGTGATGGCCTTCCAGGTCATCTTCCTGGCTCAGCTGTTCCACCCCGGCTACGAGTCCCATGACTGGCATGTTTTCCTTATCATGGAGGGCATCCTGCTCATCAACGTGCTCATGAACGTATTTGGCACCCGTTTGCTTCCCATGATTGATACGGCCGGATTTTGGTGGTTCCTTGGCTCTTTCTTCATTGTTGGAATCACTGCCGTCGCCTCGGCCAACCCGCATCAGCCGGCCAAGTTTGTCTTTGCCACCTTTATCAACCAGACCGGCTGGGAGAACAGCTTTGTGGTTTTCATGAATGGTAAGTGTAATCATTGGAGAAAACAGAAAATCGTATATATGCTAACACCCACCTAGGCCTGATTGTTACGGCAGGAGTATGTTTCCTGAAACTTGTTCTGTAAATCTTTCTACGCCCCTGGAGCCTGACTGACCAATATCTCAGAACTTCGTCGCCCTCGATAGTATCAGCCATCTTTCCGAGGAGATGACCAACCCTAGCCGCACCGTTCCCAGAGCCATGCTGATGACCATTGGAATTGGCTGCCTGACGGATTTCATTGTCTGCATCATGCTCATGTTTTCCGTTGGCACTGATCGCCAGGCCTTCTTCGAAAGCGGGTGCGTCCAGAGTCTTGGCATTGCTTTCTTTTTTTCTTTGATTTAATGGCTAACTCAGACCCTCAACAGTGCTCCTTACTTGACCATTATGCTTACGTCTACTGGCTCCAAGGCGGCCGTCGCCTGTATCTCGACCATGCAGCTAGTCAACAACTTCAACAGTACCACGTCCGTCATCCAGGTCGGAAGCCGTATCATCTGGTCTTTTGCCCGTGATGGTGGCTTCATCTTCCCCAAGCACTTTGCCAAGGTGAACAAGAACCTGGCCTGCCCCTTGCTTGCCGTCATTATGTCCTGGTTTATTGCCGCCCTTGTCTCCGTGCTCTACCTGGCCTCTACCACGGCCTTCAACGCGCTGCTGTCCTGCCTGGTCATCCTCGCCTACTTTGCCTACTGCATCCCTATCACCTGCCTTCTTTTGCGCGGCCGTGTCTATGACCGTCCCGGCTCCTTCAAGCTTGGAAAGTATGGATGGTTCATCAACATTGCCGCCCTGTTCTTCATGGTGTTTTTGGGCGTCTTCTTCTGCTTCCCGGTCTACCGGCCCGTCACCAAGGACAACATGAGTATGCTTTCCCCCTTTCCCAATCTGTTGTTGATTTCAGTTCGCTAACTAAATGTCCAGACTACGCCAGCGTTGTTTCTGTTGGTCTTCTGCTGATTGCCTACGGTCTTTGGTTCGCTGTTGGCAAGAAGTCCTTCCGCGGCCCAAAGATGGCGGGCATTCGGGTAGGTGAGGTGGAAGAGGAGCAGCACAAGGATGATTGAAAAGCCAGATTGGCAGTGCTTGTCAATAGTAGTATTTAATTAGTTGGGATGATTGGTTTCCGGATAACTGGTTTCCCGTCTGGATAATTGGACAGTAGAATTTATCCTCTTATTGTGAATGTTTCTCTTCATAGCATGGGGTGTAAAATCCCTACACTGTATGACCGCCACATTTAATCTTTTATAATGCATTATTCTTGTGTTCTATTTTACGTACGGCCATAGATACTGGAGAACACGGGATCCCGTCCGCTCTCCCCTAGTTAAACCAGTAATCGGTGGATTAGTAGTTGGGTCGGTGACGACCAGCGAATACCCGCTGCTGTACGTTTTTTTGTTTTTTTTTCTTATTGGATTTTTTCAACGTTAAAAGTTGTCAGTACGAAAACGAAGCTGAAATGTTTATGGTGTATTACATTAATTTTATGTATAACCGTTAGTCGGGTTATTACTACTACTTACTTTTTAAACCAAGGCATAAGGATCTGGTCAGACTTGCCCCAGCGATAAAAGTAGGGACGGATTTTTTTTCTTTGGTGAGACATGTTTGCCGTATGCCTTCTGGGTTTTTCATATCAAGACGCCTTCATATAATAAAGCTTAGAGAGACGAAGCCTGGTCGGTAATACCAAAATGTGATGAGTTTTTACCAACGTTTACCTTGCATATGAGAGTTGTCAAAATGCATTAGTGTTGGATAGTCGTTCACAATAGAAGAAAACAAATGAAATCGAGAAAAAGGACTCGAGTATAACGACACAATCTCATATTCTGCCATTGCACTACATCAACCTTCCCTTAACTGCCTATACGACTTATAAGTAGAGGCGTGTCACCTAGATGCAATATCAGTATTTTAACCAATCAGTGCTGTTGCCAAGGTGTTGTTGGGTTTTGAATGGGCTATTGTGGTATTCTCTCAATTCATACTCCGTACATGACTTGCAAATATACAAAGCATGCATTGGAAATGACAACAGCTTGTTCACGAGCATCGGGTTTGCCGACAGTAAAACGTTTTTTTGCAAACTCGAGATTAAGTGGCGTGCCATTGACCCGATATACGTTGTTGCTGCCTGGCTGCGGAGAAATGTCAATAGTTTGCCGTAGCTTTGCCTCCATCGATATGTTACGCGTTTGCGTCGTGTTGTGCGTTTTCGTCTCGCCAGACCGTGTTTGTAACACGTTTTTGACGTATTTCTCTAGCACGATTCTCCGTGTGGATTCCGTCAACCTTACCATGATGGCAATTTCAACATGGTGTTCGGACGCTGCAAACCACCACCTCATTATTTTTCCCAGGCTGATCAACGTCTGAGAGACGCCGGCTCGATGACCAAAGTTGGCCATCGACCTGACGTATTCTCCCGCGCATGTGCCAAACAAACCGTGTCACTTTCCCCTATCACCACCAGCTAGCTGCACTACTGTAGGCTGTGCTGCCCGCCTGTAAATCGTCCAACCCCATCTTCATCAAGACGAGAGTGGGAAAGATCATTTCATTCAACGTCGCACTCATACGTAGCGTGCTCGTATGTAGGAATGGTGATTAGGAGCAGAAGCTCGTCTCGTCGGAAATGGAAGCGGAACTTTCTTCCACCCGACTCTCTTTCGTCTGTGATCTGGTGGAAGTCATCCCCATTGATACCTATAGTTATATCAGTGAGTTAACGGTTAAATATTACTTTTCTCTTTCTTACCTTCGACTGCAGCAGGGCTGAGATGGTTGTTATTATAGAATTGCGAAAAGTAGTGAGACTCTCTGACGAGCCAAACCCTCCCTTCAAGGCGAGTGAGAATGTAAGAACATAAGCAACAGTTTTAAAAACTTAAGCCAATTACGGTCGTGACATTAGCAGCATTCCAGGCACCTAGAACACCACATAGGCCGTGTAGCAGCAGTGCTACTGTAGCACATATTCAAGTGGCCGTACGCAACAACCGTCGTGGAAGTGTAGACTAATTGGATTTGAGAGAGATAAGATAAGGAGTTGGATGCGATAACGATAACGACAAAAAAATTCGCTACTAAAGTTAAGCCCAGTGAAAAGGACCTGGACAAAACTCATTTGTGCTAACAACCGCCATTATTTTCTCAATCGAACTTGCAACAACCACAACTACGACAATGAAGAGAAAGCGGGAATCCAAAGAGACGGCCAAAGAGGCGGGGACTCCGGCAAAGAAAGCAAATGCGACACCCAGCAAGGCTCCTGTCATGCTCAAGTCTGCCCTGAAGAAGAATTCGGAGGCCGTCGCGGCATCGACAGTATCAGAACGGCAGACCGAGTCGGTGGTGCGGCTCCCAAAGGATAAGGCCAAGGTCAAGGTCAATAGGAAAGAGAGTACAAAGGAAGTGCCGGCAAAAGTGTCAGCTCCGAGTGCTCCTGGCCCGGTGGCGGCAGCAGCGCCAACGGTGATTCAGATTGTGACCGGATCTTATGACCGGACGCTGCACGGAGTGACGGCAATGGTGGTAGGCGGCAGCGGCGAAAACAGCGAGGCGACAGTGAAATTTGCCGACTCGTTCCTGTTTAATGCACACACGTCGGCGATCCGCTGTCTGGCACTGTCGCCGCCATCGGTGCCGGTGCCGGGCCAAGCACAAAAAGTGATGTTGGCGACGGGCAGCACGGACGAGCGCATCAACATTTACAACTTGTCGGCACACCCTCCAGCGATGGCGACAGTAGCAGCAACAACATCGGCAGCCGAGGCGGCGGAAGAGAGCGCACTAGTCGCAGAACTGACACGGCGGCCGGCCATGGCTATGGCACAAGACAGCAAGAACCGCGAGCTGGGAACGCTTATGCACCACACATCGACCGTAACGCGACTAGCCTTCCCGACGCGGTCCAAGCTGTTGTCGGCGTCGGAGGACTCGACGGTGGCCGTGACGCGCACGCGCGACTGGTCGCTGCTCTCGTCGATCCGGGCACCCGTGCCCAAGCCAGAGGGTACGGGCGTGTTCCGGCCGAGTGGCGACACTTCGGCGCCCGGCGCTGCGCCCTCTGGCATTAACGACTTTGCCGTGCACCCGAGCATGAAGGTGATGCTGAGCGTCAGCCGCGGCGAGCGCTGCATGCGGCTGTGGAACCTGGTGACGGGCAAGAAAGCGGGCGTGCTCAATTTTGGCCGAGAGCTGCTGCGCGACCTGGGCGAGAAGATACGTCTCGGCACCGGCGAGGGCCAGCAGGTCGAATGGGGTCGGTGCTTTTCTACTTCTTCGGAAGAAGGGAAAGAAGAAGAGGAAGATGTCACCGACGAGTTTGCCATTGGTTTTGACCGCAACATTGTTGTTTTCGGCATGGACAGCCGGCCGCGGTGCAAGGTCCTGGCCGATGCCCGCACAAAGGTTCACGACTTTCACTACTTTGAGGTGGGCGACAGCAACAGTGCGAGTGCCGGTGCTGGGCAGCACTTCTCCGTGCTGGCTTTTGCCACTGAAGATGGGCGGATATTGCTGAGCTCGACGCGGCCCGAGGATCTGGATCAGGACCAGGGCCAGGTCGAGACAGAGACGTCTGTCGCTGAGGGCCTGGAAGAAAAGAAGAAATATAAGACGGCTCCAGAACTACGGCTGCCGGTGGCCCTGCGCATCGGCCAGATCGGTGGCAAGGCTGCCGGTGTGACCGGCCGTGTCAAGGCTTTCAAGGTGCTACCGGTCGACGATGTCGGCGACGGTCACCGCAGCAAGGGCTGGCTCATTGTGGCCGTGTCAAGCTCGGGTGCCCTGCGCGTCTTCGGCCTGGCCGAGGCTGAGCTGCGGCAGGCGTGGCAGCAGGCGATTGCCGCCAAGAAGGGCAAGGACGTCGCCAAGAAAGAGAAACAGCTGGGCCGGCTGCTGGGCTTATATGAGACGCAGGATCGTATTACGTGTGTTGAGGCCTTTGTGATGATACCACGGCCAGAGGGGCTGGAAGACAGCGAAGATGAGGCAGAAGATACAGACGGAGATGACGAGGGCGAGGAGAGCGAGTAAGGGAAAAGGGCTATTAAAAAAGAGAGAAGGCGGAGCGAGGACAAAAACATAGTTAGAACCAATGGCTGTAATAAAACAAGGCGTTTTATTGTTTCTATGTTATTCAATTTCTCTTGTCTTGGTATTTTTTCCTGGTGTGCGACATTCAGCCGCAAACTACCAACGGTCTAATTCTCGCTGAACCAATGAGAGAGCAAATGGTAAGAAAGTACCGCTGGCGGTTTGACATTGTTTGCAATTCCCGTTAACAGCAAAGGACGGCAAAGTAGTGCATGCGGGATACACGGGCCAAAAATGTGATAAAAACGGCGGTTGGTCTGCAGCACTATTTTATTAGGTGACGAAGCGCTGATCCCGTAACTGAAAGCATGTGATTTGCGGTTGCATTTGCGGGGGAGACAGAAGCCTGGGTCTCCTGAACATGCCCGCGACCGAAAGAAGAAACTAAAACGGCAGGCGCGACAACGGTCGTGTATTCTGCGATTGGGCGACAGCAGCATCGGGCAGCTGCAGCAATAAAAGAGCATCTGTTAAAATAAGGCCGTTTCCGCTCATCGTTTTGATCTTCTTTTTCCACCGTAGCTTGTTTCTGCTCGCGGTTTCTCCTGTATTCTGGCTTTCTGACATTATTTCGTGTCCGCAACGCGCGATCCTCCCAGCACCATTGCAGCGCGTGCAGACCTTTTTTATTTCCCCTCCCTTCTCCCTCGCATCGTATTCACATCGGTTTTCACTTTATTTTGTTTGTTTTACCATTTACCCCTTCCTTTTCTTGTTTTAGACATCTGGTTCTGACGCTACCGTATTGTTGCTATAATTATCATATACCCATAAGATCGCAGTGTCATTTTCCTTTTCGTTGGGACCTGGCCCCGGCCTCTTTCTCGTCTTGGCCTCATCTCCCTCCGGCACATCCGTGACGACACCTGGCCGCTTTCCATTACTGCGACTTTGACTTTTATCCTCCGGCCTTCAAGCCAAGACAGACGAGACCAGCAGACGGTTTTCCGGAAAAAAAACACGGCGACAGGACCAAGACCTGCCCAGAGTTGCGAGCTTCAGTTTTGCGAGCTCCTCTACTGGTTCGACTATTGCGGATTCCCGGCCTCTCAACCTTTCTCCCGCTTCTATCCCTCAACCTTTTCTTGGCCGATATCTTCCACCCGCCATGTCTGGTCCGGAACCGCCGCCCACCATTGTTCACCCAGTTCCGCGCCGGCCGTTTGGCTCTCGTCCGCCCGACCCGGCTCTAGCAACCGCCGGTCGAGTTGAAAACGACGACGACTACGACGGTGACGAGGCTAGAAAAAGGTGGCAGCAACAACGGCAACAGCAACAGCAGCAGCAAAAGCGGCAGCAACAGAGTTTCCTTGCCCGGTTCTCTCGCCCCGATTCCACGCCGACGAGCCCACTGACCGACGATGCCCCGACACGTGCCCTTGATCCTTGGCCTCAGTCCTTGGGTCGCAGCTGGCACCCGAGTCAGAGTCAGCTCTCGCTAGCTACCAGTTCCGTTTCCACCATCGTGCCTGAAGTCACCGACCCTGGCGCTTTTGTTGCCAGTCCCGTTGCCGATGCGATCGATCGCTCACAGTCTTTCCGGAACCTGACTGCCTCCACTCTCTTTGGCATCTTCAGTCAGTCTGTGGCTGATGACAGCGCTGCAAGTACCGGTTGCAGAACCGCTGGCAGTGGCTTCTTCCAGCCGGGAACTCCTTACGGGGCCGGGGCCGAGACGCCAGCGAGCGAGCGGCCGTTGGGCAGCAAGGACGACAAGGATGGCAATGACGATGGCGAAGGCGATGATTGCAAGGGAAATACTTCTCTGGGCGCGGCCGACATTGACGAGATTCGCCAGGCGTCGAGGTCGTTGCTCATGCTGCAGCAGGAGCGGAGACGCGGTGAGAGCATGGGCCTCAATGCCCATGAATCCGGTCTGCTCTCAGCACGGGACAGCGGCAGCGCCTCTTCCAAGCCGGTGCAGTCTGTGGCAAGACCGCAGAGGCAGCGGACTGTACACGGGGCCAGCCGCACCGCCCGCACTGTTGTGCATGCGTTCACGGCCTTGTCTGTGGTAAGCCGAGCAGCGTTGCTGTTCGTCCTGGGTATGGGCTACGGTGTCTTGGTGTCACGACTGCACAACGAGGCACATGGTGTTTTTGCCTCTGACGAAGAGACCGGGCACAGCGCTGCCGACACGGCCTCGGCAGCTCCCGCCTATGATCCTACCCAGGATTGGCGTTACCTTGCCTCGTGGGGCTTCTCAGGCATTGTTCTCGGTGCGCTCTTACCCTGGTTTGACGGCGTCTGGGAGCATGCCTTTTCCTACGAAAGCGGACGGGCCGCTGGCGAAGCTCCGAACAGAAACAGCCGCGCCGCGCCCGAAACAGATTGGGCACTTGTCGTTCGTGGCATAGGTGCCTTTGCCGGCATTGTCTTTGCCATTGTACGTGGTTTTTAAATTGTGTCCATTCTTCTTCCTTGCAATCGTCCCTTTTTCGATTTGTTCTTTCTGATCTTGTCGACAATCACTAACCACATTCACAGCGCAAACTCCCGTGGGCCTCGACAATGCAGGCATCACTAACGTTGGCCCTGGTCAACCCCTTTTTGTGGTACCTCATTGATCGATCAAAGCCGGGCTTTATCCTGGCCTCCGCCTTTGGTCTTGTCGGATCCATCGTGCTGATGATCCTCCAACTCGACCTGGCTCTCGATCCAAGTGGTGCACATCTCAGCTCCCAAAGAAGTCAAGGCAGCGCCAGTCTGTTCCAGAGCGGCAGCGCCTCCACTCTTCAGCGGCATAACGCGTCGGGCCATCCACCTGCCGCCGACCGGGATGGCGCATACGACGCCTTGCATGTGGATCGTATGGCTGCCACTATGGAAACTGCCATCTGGCTGATCAGTGTCCTTTTTTGCAGCTGTGTCTGCTTCGGAAATATTGGCCGTCGTCTAGCCTTACAGCAGCCCATTGCCGCGGTCCGGGGGCGGCTGGCGGACGAGCTCTGATCTCGGGCTTCTTGAGTGGCTGCATAACCCTTGTACTATTATGAATAGCCCTTTTTACTCGTGCATTATTTTTCGGGTTGGTCATTTGGTTACAAGTTTTTTATGTTGTACTCTTCATGTTTTGTTTTTGTATATTATTACATATCCTCTACCTTTTCTTCCAAAGGTTGCAGAAAAAGGTTGCATATTTAATTTTTGCATACAAATGGACCAGCCGACTTGGAAGCTACTCTTGATATATTTCATCGCAATCAGAGACCCGAAATTGATACCGGGATCCTGTTCGAAACGACAAAAAGAGACAATCAAAGGCCATAGTTTTTGTGTACTCCGTTCTGGCATTATCCCGACTTACGCTGGGAAATAGCAAAAAAATATGCTTTTCCAATGAAGCAAGTCGGGATCGAACCGACTACCTCCAGATCTTCAGTCTGGCGCTCTCCCAGATGAGCTATTGCTCCTGTTTTGCACAGGAATTGGAGGTTACTGTGATTGGGCAGCTGGTTAGAGAGGTAGATAAAGGGCATGCTGCTACGCGGGGTTACTTTGTTAAGCTTGAATTTGATGTTAATTGAAAAATTATAAGTTCACAGTTCTTAAAAAGAAAATTTAAGTAATTAGTTATCAACAGAATTAAATAGCATCGATCTTATATTCTAAAACGAGGCCTTATTGACATTCTAATCTAATCATATAAAAATAAAAGACAAAAATATAGCCTTGTAAGAAGCAAAAATCTGTGTCCAATGAAGCAAGTCGGGATCGAACCGACTACCTCCAGATCTTCAGTCTGGCGCTCTCCCAGATGAGCTATTGCTCCTATTTTGCATAGGAATTGGAGGATAACACATGCTTCGATAGGACGGGAATGGCTTAGGTGCACCTATATAGAGGGCGCCAGCGAGAAGCTTTGAGATCATCCCTGCTTTACTTTATGTTGAAGCACAAAAAGAAGACAGTAGAAATGTCAAAGGAAATAATTTTGCCGTAAATAAATGCCAGCAGAGCAATAGTACTGTCAATCCTGTTCCTTCTGACTTGATGGATTAGGATTGCCTACTACGTAAAAAACGTGCTTCTTTTTGCCCGTCGGGCAAGGCTGCAGTAATGTGATTATAAAATAAGGTACAAAGTACATGCATCAGCGCTATCGGTGGACAGTGCTCTTTCCTGAAGCGTAACGGCCGGCCATCGCGCTGGGGGGCATTACACTAGTGGGCGAATGCTTATGTACTCTGGCGCCCCCTTCCCGGGATCTCCTCTTTTCTATCCGCGCGTGTTTTGCGAACGGGGACTTTGCTGACCACAAAAACCCAACAACACGGTTTTGATTTCCCTGTTCTCCTGCCAGCCCGCCCACACGACCGTTGTCACAGCACGTAGACAAACGGAGGGGCAAAGCCTCTGTCCGCCGAGGGAAAAGGATCCACGCACTTGTCGCGCGGCTTGTCTTTTTTTTCCTCTCGTTAAGCGCGGCCATTTTCTCCTTCGACCCTTATTTTTTGTGCTTGTTTTTTCCTTCCTTCTTTCTGACGACTTTTTTTCGCTTGTCGCCCACAGCCTACCCGCGATCTGTTCTTCTGTTGTTACTTATTTCTGGCTTTTCGCCTCGGCGCCAGTCACGATTTCGGGGTTTGGCCACTTTGCTACCCAAGCGACATCTCCATCCTCGCCATCTCGACCCGACCTGACTTTGTTTTGCGCTTTCTGCTTCCGCCGCGCGTCGAACCACCTTTGTGGACGACTAAACCACTATTCTTCCTTCTCGAGAGGACCATTCGCCTCGAACTGACCACTATTGTCATCGCCGTTGTCGCCTTGTTGTCGCGTCTCGAGTCTCCCGGGTTTTGCCGTCGGCGCCACCATCCAAAGTCTTGTCGCTCTTGAGCGAGATTTGATATCTGTTTCACCCGCCTCTCTTCAGCGTCATTTCCCGAGGGACAGCTGGACGCCGGGAAGTGAGAAGAGAGAGATTAGAGGAGCAGGCGCATCGATTTGGCTGCCCCAATCGCCGTCATAGGATTCGCCTTGGCGGTCTTCTTCTCTTCTCGACCGTCTCTCGCTTCGTTGACCGTGTACTCGTGGTTTTCTACCATTTTCCTGTTGCAGCCACTGACTGGGAATCGTGCGGCGCGTTTATTTTTTTTCCTGTCGAGGCGGAGGAAACGTGGGCACAACCACACCGGCGCAACAATTGTGGTAGCAGTTTGCGGCAAAGACGAATACGATTACAACAAAATCTTTTCTCCTACGAAGCCCCCCTCTGCTACCGACTTCGAGAGGTCACCCAACACATTGATGATGGCACAACCGGTGCCTCATCAGCCGTCCGATCGCAAGCGAGTTAAGGTCTACGAGCTCCGTAACAATGACTGGTTCGACCGAGGCACCGGCTTCTGCTCGGCGGCCTATGTGACGGTATGTCACGCGCTTCTTGCAACTGCATTTGCCTCCGATTTTCTTTTACTGCGGCTGTACGCACACTGACCCGTTTAGTCCGACGACCCCGAGGGCAAGGAGCCGCGAGTGATTGTGGAGTCCGAGGACGAGCCGGAGCGGCTGCTCTTGCGGACGCGCATCAGCCGGGAAGATGGCTTTCAGCGACAACAAGGCAAGCAGGCCTCCACTGTATTTCAATCACTGTGCTCTGTGCTACTGTACTGACCGATCTGATCTATGCAGATACCCTTATTGTGTGGACAGATCCGGCCACAGGACTCGATATGGCTTTGAGTTTCCAAGAGGCGGAAGGCTGTCTTCTCATATGGTATGCTCACCCCCCCTATTTTCTTTTATTTTTATTTTCTCCACCGTTTTCTGACCGCCCAGGACTTTTATCAGTACCATCCAACAAGCCATGGGCGTTGTCATGGCCGACGATAACCTCTCGGACGACATGGCCCTGGAGATGCCACCGACAATTACACTGCCGCCGGCAGAGCTGGGCTCCCTGGCCGAGCTAGAGAATAGCATGCGCATGCTGAGTGCGTCGGCAGCGGGCCGCGATGCCCTGGCGCGATGTATCATGTCGGGGGAGTACATCCGCAAGCTGATTCCGCTGGTCAGCATGGCCGAGGACCTGGAGAGCCTGTCGGATCTGCACCACCTCTGCAACATTGTTAAGATCATTCTGTTGCTAAACGACACGAGCATCATTGAGCACGCCGTGTCGGACGAGTGTGTGCTGGGCGTGGTGGGCGCGCTCGAGTACGACCCGGACTTTCCGAGCCACAAGGCGAACCACCGGCAATGGCTGGACCAGCAGGGCCGGTACAAGGAGGTGATTCGGATCCAGGACGACGAGATCCGCAAGAAGATCCACCAGACATACCGGCTGCAGTACCTCAAGGACGTGGTGCTGGCGCGCATCCTGGACGACCCGACCTTTTCGGTGCTGACGTCGCTCATCTTTTTCAACCAGGTCGACATTGTGCAGCATCTGCAGAACGACGCCGGCTTCCTGGGAGATTTATTTGGCATTTTCGTCGACCCGAGCGAGGCGATGCTGCGGAAGAAGCAGGCCGTGCTGTTTATCCAGCAGTGCTGCGCCATTGCCAAGAACCTGCAGCCGCCAGCGCGCATCACGCTTTACAACAATTTTCTGTCGCACGGCCTGCTCAACGTTGTCAACTTTGGCCTGCGGAACCGTGACGTGGCCGTGCGCGTGGGCGCAACCGACATTTTGGTGTCCATGATCGATCACGATCCGCAAATGGTGCGGCAGACGGTGTACCGGCAAATGAACGATCAACAGCCGCAGCTGACCGACACCCTGATTGATCTGCTGCTGGTTGAGACCGACCTGGGCATCAAGTCGCAGGTCGTCGACGCTATCAAGGTGCTGCTCGACCCGGTATCGCCGGCGCAACTGTCCATGACGGACCAAAATGCGGTCGCGGGAGCGGGCGCCAACAATAGTTCCAAGAACGGCGACAACACCAACAGCCTACAGCGGCGGCCACCGATGGCGGCAGCAGATCCACAGCAGGTGCTCTTTCTGACCAACTTTTACGAACGCTCGGCGCCGCGGTTGTTCAAACCGCTGATTGATCTGGAGCACCAGACAGACCCGCGTTTCAGCGTGACCAACGATGGCATCTACAGCTGCCTCAATGACATTTTGTGCTTTTTCATCCGCCAGCACCAGCAGCAGTGCAAGTTCTTCATGTTGCAGCATAATCTGGCACTGCGGTTTGTGCAGCTGCTAGGCTGTCGCATCAATCATCTCCAACTGGGTAAGTTCTGTTTTTCGTTAATATCAAGACAAATCATATTTTCTAACCATCAGTCGCTGTTCGCTTTTTCCGCCAGCTTGCTGCTACGCGGGATGAGTTTTATGCACGCCACATTATGGAGAAGCGGTTGATTGCACCGATATTCGATCTGCTGGAGCGCATCCTGCCACGCGACAATCTGCTATGCTCGGCCTGTCTCGAGTTTTTCGACTTTTTCGCCAAGGAGGACCTGGGCGAGCTGAACCGCCACCTGGTGGAAACGTACCGTGACCGCATCCAGGCGCTCAGTTATATGCCAACTTTCCGCGACCTACTCAGCGGGAAACAGCCACAGAATGCACTACCAAATGCATTGGCCCTGCATCATGCGGCAGCAGCAGCAGCAGCGGCGGCAGCAGCGACAGCAGCGACAGCAGCGACAGCCGCCGGCTCTTCCTCTGCTTCAAGGGCCAATGTCGACGACGATGACGAGGGCGATGATAATGTCGATAGCATGGGTACTTCTGCAGCACATGTATCAACAGCAAGAGAAAGTGGCAGTGGAGCGACATCTGGCGGCGGTGCCGGAACGGAGCCAGTAAACGGCTTCCACAGGGGCCTATTAGCCATGGACCCGGATGAAGACGCCTACTGGAACGGGTCGGACGAAGATGACGATGACGTGCCAGCCATGTCGGCGACGGCTGCATCTACGCCATCGCCATCGCCATCGTTGGCTAAGACGACGACAAGCCGGATATTTTCCGGGCTAAACGCAGATGGCAACGGCGGGTCGTCGCCCATGCTGAAACAACTTGTGGATTACACGTCGGACGAGGAGGAGGAAGAAGGGGATGGGGAAGCAAGGGAGGAGAGGGATGCTCTAGACGGCCCCGATAGCGGCGGCAGGAGCAGCAGAAATGGGACAAGGCCGACGATAGGATTGGATGGCACAGCCATCTCAGACGAAGAAGACGACGCCCATGGCAATAGCAGCCAGGAGGAGAACGACGAGAATGTGGCGGTGGCAACTGGTGACAGCAAGGCAAGGAGCGTCTCGCCGTCATCGTCATCGTCGCCGTCGTCGTCACCATTGTCATCGCTGTCGAACCGGCCGCCACCGGAGCGGATATCAGAGAAACGACGGCGGGAAGAAGATGAGGAGGACGAGTTGGAGAAGTTGCTGGTGCAAAACAAACGGCGAAACAGCCAGTCTTCGAACCGGAACACGGCGAATGCAGTGCAACGAAGAAGTAATGGCGGCAACAACAACATTGGAGGCTCGGCGTCGGTGTCGGATACAAGGCCAGAGACGGGCGGAGGAGGGACGACGACGACAACGTCAGGCTCGACGTCCAGGACCACTGGTGCTTTGGGAGCAACGAGCGCGAGATCGGGAACAAGCACAGGCACAGCACGGAGCATCAGCACAACAAGAGGAGGATCCCCTGGCCCGGGAACAACAACGCCAGCCAAGAAGATATCCATTAACTTGACGTCGACACCACTCAAAACAGCCACAGCAGGCGGGCGGACAAGAGGGCCGGGCGATGATGCGGTATGATGGGGTGGTGCCAGATAAAGCTAAACAGAAAACAAAGAGCACATTCATGAAATCATATTTTTTTCACGTTTTATTATTTATCACTTTATTGAAAGGGGGGCATTAGAGAGAGGCGCTAGGCTAGGAAGGCAGGCCAGGGAAGGGAGGATAAATATTATATATTATATATCAACAGCTCTTTCTATGTGATTTGTTGTGACATGAAAAATAGGAGAAAAAGAGAAGGGATGAAAAGATTACGCTAAAAAGCAAAAACCGCTTTTATCACCTGACCTCCTTCAACGCAACAAAACCCGCTTTGATATCACCCGGCCTCCTTCAACGTAACTCACGCCAAAAGACTGGCAGGAAAACAAGACTGGCAGTCCAGAGAATATGAATGGCGCCCAAGATGGCAAAGGGCATGCGCAAGAGGGCGAGAATGAGAGTAAAGGGGTTGAGCAGAGAGGGCGCCGTCGTCAAAGTAGTGTTGGCGTTGAGATCGAGGCCGAGCATGACATTGCGCATGTGCAGACGGATGCCGAGCAGGGCGACACTGAAAAAGTGAAAGGCCAGGACGAGGGGCCGTTGCAGGATGCCGCCGAGCAAGCCCATGGGCTCGGCCGCGTAGCCGCGGCGGAAGTATTCAAAGCAGCCGCGGCGGAGGACACGCTGGGGGTAGGCGTCGGCGGCGAAGAGGGCGTAGAGGGCCTGGGCGAGGACGTTGATAATGGCGGTGAGGTGCTTGCGCTGCCAGTGGAAGCGGCCAAAGGCAGCGGCAACGGCGGCATGGTCGCTCAGGGAGGGGACGACGGCGGGATCGAGCAGGGCCACGAGGGCGACGGCGTCGTTGAGGGCGACGGTCATGCCGCCGCCGGTCAGGGGGTGACGCATGTTGTAGGCATCGCCGAGCAGGACAACGCCCTGGCCAGCGGCACGGACCAAGGCAGAGCGTGGCGGCGGCGGCAGCCACGAGTTGGGCATGCTGCGGGGAATGCGACCGTCTGGGCCGAGCGCCGCCTCCAGGCTGGGCTGCAGCTCCGTCGGCAGCGCCGGCATGACGACGTTGCGAATGTAGCCGCGCACGCCGCCGGCCGCAGACGCCGCTGCGGGTAATCCAATGGGCACGTCGATGAGCGCTCGGGTCTCGTGGGTGCCGATCTGGTACAGCAGGACCGGATAGGCGCTCGAGGCCAGAAAGACGTGGCCGAAGCCGGGCGGCGACAGCGGGCAGTCAATGAGCTCGAGGGCGTAAAACTTGGACCGCACCTCGGGGCTGCTGCCTAGCACGTCGGCACGGAAGCGCGAGGCATAGCCGTCGGCCACAATGGTGAGCTGGCCGAAGAAGCAGTCGGGCTTTTTCAGGGGAGGCTGTTGTGGCGGGGCGGCTGCTGCGGTCGGTGCCGCAGACGCAGGCTTGGGGTCTCCGCCCGTGGCCGCAACCGTGGTGCGAGCTTCGACGCCGAGAACCTCGTCTGGACGGTGGGATCCGCGGATCAGAGCCGTGACCTCGGTCTCGACCACGGTAATGTTGCGGTGGGCCAGGCAGCGGCGCCGCAGCTGCGTGATGAAGCGGCCGTGGTGGAAGCTGAGCCCAAACGGCTTGCCATTGTCCCCCGACGGTTTCTTGTCATCGGCAAAGGACAGCCGGCCGCCCGGGCCCGGCACCGGGTACGGCAGCACGACCTCTTCACCGTCATAGACCACATGGTAGCCGTGGCAGGGCATGGCGTCGATGCCGTCGAGGCAGTCGCGCAGGCCGAGCTTTTGCAGAGCCGCCATACCGCCAGGCTGCATCAGCTCACCGACAATGCGGTCCGGCTCGTGCAGCCACCGCTCGAGCAACAGCACGCTGCGGCCCTGCTCGGCCAGGGCAAAAGCCATGGCGCAGCCGAGCACGCCGGCTCCGACAATCACGACATCCGCCTCGTGGAAACGCTCGCGGCGCTTTTGCCGGGTATCGACCTTGGCATCGGCCATGGCGGGGGACAAGTATTATGATTGGAGGTGCTCTCTCCGTCTTTGCTCGAAAGGTCGACTGGCGGAGTGCTCGCTGCTGAAACTGGAAAAGGTAACCGAGGATGAAGATACAAAGCGTCAAGAAAGAACGGGCGAGTCGAGAGAAAGCCAATGGCTTGCAAGAGATAAAAGACGAGGAACAATGGACGAGAGCCGGACCAAAATATAAAAAAACGAAATAAGCATCCGAAGCAAGCGTCGGCAGTCGTCCCAGATGGATGACGGCGCAAGCTAGAAAAAAAGGGGTCCCGCAGGCCAGACCGGGGGGAGAACCAGGTCGTTCAACGGCCAGAAAAAGGTACAGTGGAAAAAAAGGCACGACAGCTGTGGCTCCATCGATCGAGAATCGCGCAACAAATGGCCTGTAGACGGCGGCACCACGGGCCAAGACGCCCCCAATGGCGGGCGGGCATGGCGCCACTTTGGCCTTGCCGTGGGCAAAATGCGCAGAAACTACAGGCGGTGAATGCCCCCCTTTATATTTGCCCCACTAGCAATTATACGCTGCGCTTTTTCTGGTGAAGAAGAGCGCCCTAGTCTGTAAAGTCTCATATTCACATGTCGAAAACGCTTTGCATTCTATCAACAAGACTCCGCCCGTACAGCCTATTAGGAGCATTCTACCAGTGGATGTGCGGCAGGAGATGCATCTGCCGGCGCAACAGGACCGCCGCCCGGGAATCTACGATGACTGCCAAGACCGTCTCTCGGCGCCGAGTCCGGGTTCGGGTCCGAGTTCGAATGCAAGCTCGGGCTCAGACTCGCGCTCGCCGGGCCTGCCGCCCCCGCCACAGCCTGCCGCATAATATTCAGCGCCGCCGTTTGTACCTCGAGCTGCTCGGCCGCCAGCCGTGCGCGCACCTCCCGCGACTGCGCCAGCCCGGCCTCGACGACAGAGCGCGCTTCCTTTACGTTGGGCGCGTTGTCGTCGTATTTGCGCAGCCGCGCGGCCGCCTGCTTGAGCTCGCGGTAGGCCATGCGCTCGCGCAGCACGCCGCCGCTGCCACGGCTCGCTTGGCCTACCGACGCGGCCGCGCCGGCAATGGTCATGCGCAGGCCCGCGGCATCGGCCAGGCTTGCATAGGCCGTCACCAGCACGGAAAAGTTCCACACATTGTAGCCGGGCAGGGCAGGGGAGGACGGCGGAGCCGAGGACGAAGACGACGTGGATGACATTCCGACCCTCCCCACGGCCGCCAATGCCAGTGCAATGGCCCCTCGCGCGTGCCCAGTCTTGACCAAGTGAAAGGCGGCCCGGTTCAGCGCCAGGTCGGTCACGCCAATCTGGCTCTCCTCCAGTTGCTGCAGCACCGTCTGGACGGCCGCGGTGAGGTTGGCCGCCGCCTTGTTGCCCTGGCCGCCGCCGCCGCCCTTGTCTGCTGCCGTCGCCGCCGCCACCGTTACTGCCGTTGCATCCACATAGGCCACGGCTAGGTACGCGGCGGCAGAGTCGGTGTCTTGGCCCGCGGCCCGTGCCGCCTGGAGCAGCTCCAGGGCCGTGCGTAGAGACGGCGAGCCGCCAGAGGAACCGCCGGCATCGGAATCCAACAGGCCCGGGTTCTGCATAGCCGTCGCCACGGCCAGCTTGAGACACTTTTCGCTCGGCGGTTGGCCGGAGGCGAGGGCGTGCCGGTACAGACGCACGACTTTGTGCAGGTGGCCAGAGGCAAAAGCCTTGCGCATAGCCACGTAAAGCTCGTCTTCGTCCGAGTTGGCCGTGCTGCGGTCGGGTCTGGCCGGTCTGGCGAAAGCAGTGGAAGCGGCGGCAGCGTTGGGAACGGCCTCGTTAGCCTCGCTCTTTGGGCTGTTGAGGCCGCCCTGATAGCTCCCGGCCCGCAGCAGCGACTTGACCCGGCTCTTGGCGCCCTTGATGATGCTTGGGCCGCCTGCTGGATTCGCGCCTGCCAGTGCGGCGTGCGTCATAATCGTCTGCGTCACGCGGTCCTCAAACTGCGGTCCCAGCACGCACAGCTGCTGGTAGAGCGTGCGCAGGTCGTTGAAGCCCAGCTTCCAGTGCCGGTGGCAGCTCTGCAGGATGGCGTTGCTAAACGCGGCGGCCTCGTCCACGGCCGACGCCGTGCTGCCGTCGTTGTCGCTCGCCATCTTTTGCGTGCAGTACTCGAGCCAGGCCACAAACGCCCGCGGCTCCTGTCGGGCGCCGTACTCGTTGGCCAGCAGCGTCACCAGCTCCCGCCCGGCCGGCACCCCGAGATCGTCGAGGTACGTCTTGATAAACACTTCCGTTTCGTCCATGGAGTGCGTCCGCAGGTGCTCTTTTGCAATCGGGACGAACACGCGCTCGGCATCGTGGGCCGCCGGTGTTCCCTTAAAGGTGAGAGGTCCGGGGGGGACGTCTTCATAAAAGCCGACTTTCTCGGCTTCCATCTCTCTTGCCGCCCTGGCTGCCCCTGCCGCTCCCGCTTCGAACTCGGCCCGGACGCCCTTCCAGTCGCCGGCCCGCGCCTTGTCCAGCGCAAAGAGCCCGCGCAAGCGGATATCGCCGGCCGCCGTCGGATGGACAAAGACCAGCGCATCAAAGTAGTCCTGCGCTTCGGCCGTCTGCCCAGCCTCGAGCGCAATCTGCACCATGACGCGGTACGCGCCGTCTGCGTGGAAGACAAGGCTGGCGAGCGGGATGCCGTCTGTGTTGGTCCCACGCAGCAGCAGCTCTGCAAACGCGTCCACCGCCGCCTCATAGCTGCCGCCCTTGTGGCTCCATTGGCTGTACAGCAGCTGTGTCACCCACGCCGTGCGCAGTCGACGGCTGGCCAGGCCATCCCGGCCAGGCCGGCACAGCCCAGCCAGAACTTGCAGCACGGCGCCACCCTGGGAGGAATGGCCCATCTGCACGGCCTCCGTCATCTGGTCGCCCAGGGTATAAAAAGCCCGGTGCGACAGCACCTCCGAGTCCCGCGGCGGCCGCCCCAAAAACACGCGCACCATGCGCCGAAAGTTGACCGTCGTTGTCGTCGTCGGCGTCGTCGCCCTTGTCGTCGGCTCCATTGCTCGCAGCTGGCTAATGAACCAGGCTGTAAAAACCGTCACATCGCCCGGGTGACGGCACACGGCCTCGTACACGCTCATAATGGTGGCCTCATGCCGCAGTGTAAAGGCCTGCTCTAGTAGCCGCTGCGCCACTGGTACCAGCTCTGGTGCCCGTCGCTTGAGAACTGTCGCCGCCCCACCGGAAAAGACGGGAAGAAACATGGCCGCTGCCTCCTGTAGGCGAGACGACACGGCAGCCGCCGTTTCGGCACCGTCCTGTTTCTTGGTCTTTTTCTTGGTCTTTTTCTCCGCGACCGCCGCGACTTCTGCTACCAGAGAAGCCACCACGGGTAGTGGTTTGTGTGCAAAGTAGACGGCCTCCTTGATGCTTGGGCACGACCGCACAAACGTCCGCAGTACTGCTTGGGCCAGATCCATGCGGCCGGCTTCCTGACAGGCTCGGCAAAGGGCCGCAGATGAATCCCAAAGCGACCGATAGGCGTCGTCGGAAGGCGAGGAAGAGGAGGGAGGAGAAGAAGAAGAGGAAGAGGAGCCGACGGGCGATGAGGATGTTGTGCCGACGGGTGCTGAAAACATCAAGTTGGTCGTCGCAGATTGTAGGATATGTACGGCTTTGTCTAATGACTGGTCAGTGCCGGCAGCTGCCAGCTTGGTGATTTGTGTAGCGGCCGACGGTATGTCAACAGAGGATGGGCGTGCTATAGCAGTCGACAGATTGAGAGTGCCGACTGGTGACCAGGGTGAAGTCTGGGTGCGGCTATGGTGAGAGATGGGGGAAGGCAACGGTTTTGCAGAGGTGGAAGAGGAAGAAGCCGAGTCGGAGGGCAATGGCGATTTCGGAGCCGATGAGGGCAGTACTACTCCTTCTGCCAATGCCGCCGCCAGTGCTTCTTCCAGCGATTTCGAGGCGGCCGGCAGCAGTCGCTTCGCCCGCCGAGACGACGACGGCGACACGGACCAATCGAGCAGCTCTGCCGCCGTCTTTTTCGAGCGAGCTTCGTCGTCCTTGGCCGATTTTCTCTGCCCTTTGCGGGAAGAAGAGGATGCCTTGTCGCCATCCCTCGCCATGGCTGCGGCCTTTTTCGACGGTGCCTCGGGAGCCTGCTTCGACCACTTGATTACTCCTGGCGCAACAACGATGCCATCCTCTTCCATGGTCAGCGCCATTACACTGCTGCCCCCCGAGTGATATCGTCGCGCTGCCCGGAGCTTGTCCGCGTTCCGCACGGCGCTGCGAGCTGCATTGATACGCCGCCGCCGGTCCTCGGCCACCAGGGCCAATGTGCAGGAAGTTCCGAGAACAAGGCTGCGCAATGCCCGGATGGCCGCCCGCGAAGGCACCGGCAGAGGAGGGGGGGCCTTCATGGAAGGGGTCGGACGGGGCTCTGAAAACGTGTCGGCGGAGGGCGTGGAGGGCACGAGAAGGAGCAACAGGTCTCGGCGGAGGATCGGCCGGCCGGCGGAGAACTGGGTATCGGTAGAGAGACAAACGGCAGCGGTAAAATCAGGATGCAAAGATTCAATGGGCTAATTCGAGCTGCGCCATGCCGGTGTCTTTTTGCAAAACGCCCGCCGCAGGAAAACACGCAAAACGATACGCGGGAGATCTCTCACGCCGGCCCAGAGAATCCTCGAGCGTTTGCGTGCTGTGAGCGTGGCCGACCGGAGAAAAAGTCGAAGCGGCAAATGGCCGAGAAAAAAGGCAGCCTCAAAAAAACATTTCCAAAAAGGCTGTCTAATACCTGCATTTCTTGTGGCCTGACTTTGGTGAATGTGGGGCAAATGTACCCACTTAAGCTTGTCTTGGTACCAATCAAACTGGGCGGCGGTGCGGCGGCAGCACGGCGGAGTTTGAACCGCATCGCCAACTCTCATGGAGAGTTGCAAGGAACAAGAAACGCTTGTACTGCTAGGCGATAGCACCGCTGTCGCTGGAAGTAATGATTTTGGAGAATAGATGGCAATAACATATAAGCTTTTGTCCAAGCCCGAATCTGTCGTTTTGTGTCGTAGACAACAGTCATTGTATAACAAACATCTCGACCAGCATTCAGCCTGTCCTCATCACCATGGCATCCTTCCGCCAGATCCTGGGCGTTTCGCCCTCCAAGGCGTCTCCCAGTGACAGCACCCTGGTAATTATTGACGCTCAGAACGAGTATGCAGAGGGTTTGCTCCGCGTGGACGCCGTCGAGAGCTCTCGCCACGCCATGGCCGCCCTCCTTCAGGCTTACCGCAAGCACGGCACTGGCCACAACATTGTGCATGTTGTGCACGATGCCCCAGCAACGGCGCCCGTCTTTACTGGCGGCACAACGCTGGCCGACGAGTTCTCTGAACTGGCCGCCGTGGCCGGCGAGCCCATTGTGCGCAAGACCCAGCCGGGCGCCTTTACTGGCACCGATCTGGAGCAGTACATTGCCGCCGCCGGACACAACAAGGTTGTTCTTGTAGGCTACCAGGTATGTTTTTTCTCAAGCTCGGGGAAGAAGGGGGGGGATACAAAAAGGCATGACAGGAATAAGAAAGGTTTTTTTTTCGACTTGAATATTTTTATATCTTTTCGAAGAAACAAATAAACAACCACTAAACCAAATCATAGGCTCATCTTTGTATCTCGTCGACGGCCCGGCAGGCAGCCGAGCGCGGCCTCGACGTAGTCGTCGTCGAAGACGCCATGGGCGACAGGAATATTCCGGGCGCCTCGGCCGCAGAGCTGAAGCGGCTGGTCTTGGCCGAGATTGCCGACGGTTTTGGCACAGTGGTGCAGAGCGCGGATGTGCTGGCCTGATGGATTCCAAAATACACAGAAAGAGAGATGTATTTCTATAAGCTCAACCTATCGTTCTATCCATGAGTTCTCTTCTAAGCCCAGCGCCCCCCCCCATCTCCGTAAACAAACGCCCCTTTTTTGTTTTGATCCATGCGTATAATACAAAAGCGGTCTTTTCTACTCCCGCTCTCTTCCCTTTTTTTTCTTTTTTAAGCCGTGCTTCATAGTCTTTCGGCAAGTTCGCTGGCTACCGGAAAAAGTGTCTCCAGCTTGCGCAAAATGGTCTGGTACAGCAAAAGCATGCAGCCGCTCTGAATGCTGGTCCAGACCACGCGCGGACCAATGCCGCGGAACCACCCGCCGACGCCTTCGCGCTGATAGATGAGCCGCAGGCCTGTGTACACCGACGAGGTCTCCAGCGTGACGGCGCCGGGTCGGGGGGTGTGCGTAGAGGGTGAGGAGGTAGAGATGAGCCGTTTCTGGGGGGGTGCGGGTGTCGGCGCAGGTGTCGGTGTCATTGTTGTCTTTGTTGCCGCTGTTGGCTGTGGTGTAGGCTGTCCTGTCGTCATTGCCGCCGTCGCCGCTGCTGCTTCCGGATTCAATTGTGTCTGTAGCCGTGTCTTGACCACGTCCAGCGGGCAGGTAATGGCGCCGGCCAAGCCGCCGGCGCCGGCGCCCGTCAAAAAGTCCAGCGGCAGCCCAATGTCGCGGCTCTTCTTCCACTGGCGCGCCCACGCCTGTGCCTGCTCCCAAAACATGAACTGCAGCGCCGAAAAGGGCAGGTCGCGGTACAGCGTCGCCTTGTAGCCGTAAAAGAGCGCCGACAGGCCCTCGTGGCGCACAATGGTCCGCGCCGCATCCAGCGTGCCCTTGTAGTTGTAGCCCGATTCGAAAAACGGGTTCTGGTAGCGGCCCTGCAGCTGCAGCCGCGTCTTGAGCACCTCGGACGGCACGTACACCACCGACGCCGCCAAGTCGCCCAGGAAGCCCCCGGCCAAGTAGGCAATGTGCGACTCCACGCCGCCGTCAATCATGTGCCGTTTGCTAAACTCGTATGTGCCGAAAAATATCACGGTGCCGGGAAAGGACCCCATTAGTGCCGGGAGCCAGCCCCCATACAGCCCGCGCCGCAGTCCTTCCTGTCGCCAGATGGTATAGTACGAAGACCCGAGCGATGTGTACTTGGGTGGGACGTGAGGGTCGCCCTGTTGCCGTGTCTTGACCGTGTCGAGTGAGTGCATCAGCATGTCACCGCACGTGCCTCCGAGGCCGCCGGCAAGCATAGACTAAAGGTCAGCAAGGAGAGAGGCAGCGGAAAGAGGGGAGAGAGGGTAGGCTTACGTAGAGGTAGGGCGGCCGCCCCTCATGGTCATCGTCCCCGCCAGCCACCATTGTGTCTGTGGATCACCTCCGAGCTGGCAGAAGCGAGAGTCGTCAACAAGCCGTTACCAGCGCAGGTCCATTGCGAGGGGACTGGAGTGAAAAAGGGGGGGCCCTGTGAGGGGTTCGGAGAGGCTCGAGAGACAAAGGTCGCGATTCAACAATGGCGGCCGCCGACACACACTTTTAAAAAGACTCAAAACGGAAAAACCAGTTGTGGCCGGTCGGGCCAGTCGGCCAAGCAGCTGCTCTTCAATCGATCGAGTCAGAAAATCGCTCGATCGGGCGACAAGATATCTTCTCTGTCCTTCTTCGCGTCCTCTCCGCTCCGGGGTGGCAGCCGTTGAATGTTGGGAGGCAGCAGACTTGGGCAGCCGTCGCAATATACAAAGAGGGACAGGCGCACAGGTAAAGTAGTCGGCCGTTGTCGTCACTTTGGGCTGCCTCGACAGAGAAGAAGTTGGCCCGACGGCGGGTTTTTTTCTTAGCGGCCGGTCAGCTTTTTTCGCCCACAACCGGGACCCACTTTGAGTCGGTTAGAAGTTACCTCAGCATTTAGGGTAGCTTCTCCACTAAAAGCTGGCAAGGCTACGGTAATATTAACGATCCAAAAGGGCACAAGAGAGCACCTATGAGAGGCTAAAGATCACACAACATCACAGAGACGTAACTGGGCATCTAATTGCTTTACTACAGATATCCGCGCTAGAATGAATACGCTGCAAATGGAGAATGTCTAAAAGTATCCGAATGATTTGAGTTCCTACACAAACTCTGTACAAAAGGGCAAAGAATACCAACTTGTTAGACCCTATTATGGCCTTACAATCTGGATATTGTACAGTTTGCACGCAATCCACTCTGATCTCAAGGCTAGCGTCTGGTGCATCAAGTCGTGCCCGGACCGTAGCAGCACTTCCGGCATCTCGCCAGCCCAGGTCGGCACGCATTGCATCCGCACGGCTGCATTGAGAATCTCCATGGCGGAAATGAGTCTGCAGAGTAAAAGTCAGTAACGATAGAAAGAAGACACAAGATGGAAAGATGGACAAGAAAAGTATGAGTTGGGAGGGAAGAAAACGACAAGAATAGGAACCCACCGGCTTCCCATCAAAAAGTCCACATCCATCTCCTCCCACAGAAACACTTGAAGCATCTTGGCCGCCGCCACCATGCCGTTCTGGAATAGTGCCCACGTCTGCATGTGCTGTGGGCTTGTCGGGTTGTTGAGCACGTCAATGAGCAACGGCCGCACCAGCGCAAACCGCGCGAACCAGTACAGCAACTTGAGCCGCGTCATACAGACAGAGTTGGCTGCGCCCTTGGCTGGCTCGACAGAGCACTGCAGCACGCTTGGGAGATAGTACAGCCATTCGTCTAGTTGGCTGCGCAGCTCTGGAATGAGCGGCGACAGTAGGGAAAAGGATGCGCCAGTGGGGGTAGTGCTGGTGCCGGAATACGTGTTTTCGCTGTGAAGATTCATGCCTGCTGTCGGGCTGGTGTCGGTGGCGCTGAGAATGCGCGCTAGCACTGCCCGCAACGACATCTCGGCCAGCGAAAGCATAATGTCGTTGCGAATAGACGGCGGCACGCACATGTTGGGCGTGATGTCGCAGCCCAGTGGCAACGCAAAGTGATCGTCTAGCAAATAGAGCGAGCTCTGTGGGAATGTGTCGTCAATCTCGTAGCAGAGGTCTCTGCGAGAGTCAGAATGCAAGCAAGGGGGAAGATTCCAGCATATCTATCAAATTGCCTACCTTTCTAGGTTGCGTGCCACCCAGAAAGTCGACCGGATTGTATTGCGTTCCGACGTGGTGTACTCGACGCAAGACAATTGACCCCTAGAAATTAGAAACAGATACAAATAAGCACGAAACTGATTTGATAGAAGAAAAGCTCAAGGATCTTCGCACCTCCGTATAAACGAATACAGTGCTGAACAGGCCGTGTGCAGTGACATGGCAAAGTTGATGAGCCGGCCCTTTTTAAGCAAAAAAAGGCACGACAAAAACTCTACCACGACATAGTTGAGGCTCTCCCGTGGGTTGGTGCTGCCGCTGTCATCGCCGTCCACGCGGCTCAAGATCTGACTGGCCGCTTGAAAGTCGGCTAGGCCACTGCAGCCTTCAGCTGGCTGGCTATATGCCTTGGACAATGCCGACATGAGCAGCGCATAGCACGTCGGCACATCCACTTTCATGCCGCCACGCTTGACTGAAATGCCAATCTCAAAGGCGCTGGTCTTGCACATGATGGGGAACGCTGAGTAGGCTGCGCGAAAGTAATCCTCAATGTGTGGGAGGAGGTCCTTTGTCGCTGTCGGAGTCTCGTGTGCTAACAGGTTTGGCAGCGGCGCCCGCGCCTCTTCGCACGCAAAGGGCGTCGTATTGTGGTATTTGGCCGTCTTGGGGTCGAACGGGTATGCCTGGGGGGCGCTGTGTGTAGATGGGCAGTGTGGTAGGGTATACGCAAAAGGGACTGGCGCTGCTCCTGGACCGGGTATGGAGACTGGAACAGTACCGGTGACAAGACTAGGATCCGTAACGGTCGCCGCGCTGGTGACGGATGGGCTGCTCAAAGGATCGGCTGCGCTGCCAGGACTGCGCGCTGGTAACGTCCCCGGGGGAGTCGTATAAAACTGAGTTGCAGCGGCAGCGGTGCTTTGCGAAAGAAGTGCACCAGTAGAAGAATTCGCCACGGCCGCCGTTGCTGCTGCTGCCGCTGCTGCCGAAAGAGACCCCGGGATTCCTGCTCTGTATCCAGGATTGTAGCTAAATGTGTCGGATAGTGACACCCTCCGGGAAATCTGTTCAGCCGACTTCATGGCTGTCTCTTCCGGCAGCGGCTGTCTATGTAGGCCTTCCTTGAGAGATTCCAGTGACTGCTCTATGCGTGTGAAACGGTCCAGCAACGCTGATAGTTTTTCACTGTTTCTGAGCAAGGTCAGCAAACAAAGGCCGGGCAGTCTCTTGGGATGTTGAAGCAGAAAGAGAAGCGCAACTTACACGGCCCCCGGTGGTTCCGGGTAGGTACATTGGAAACGGTGGCGTGTACAGTAGGAACAGGCCGGACGGCTTTCATTGCATTTGACTTTTTTGTGTCGACATGTATCGCAGGCCTTTAAAAGGATATTAGCCGAGAAGCCATGTGGCAGAGACACAAGAAACCTACTAGTGATGCTTTCTGGGAAAGCGGCCGGGCCCGCGATAGTGCTCGTGCTGACGTGTTCGGTTCCGATTCCGGCTCCCGTGTTGCTGCCGTTGCTGTCGGGCTGGTTGGCCGCAGCGCAATACTCTTGTATCGCTTATGCGCGGCCGGTGGTAGCTCGGGGCTTCGTCTATGCTTGTTTGCCCTTTTTTCGCGCATGCTTTTGCTGGCTTCTGCGTGACTGGCCATCCGGACTGACGGTACGGGACGGGACAGGATGAGATCGGATTCGACGAACAAGAGAATTGAGACACTCTGTACGGAGAGAATCAAGCCGGCATTGCTTGTCAGTGGCAAAGTAAATCTGACAATAGAGTATCGGCCATGCTCTTGGGTTGATGGGACCATTCGTTGCCTGGCGGAGCAAATCGTAGACAGGTGGGCTGGCGCCATCAGCCGGCATCAAGGCGTGATCGCCAACACCCATGATGATCCCACGGCGCCATGTTGCGAGTGATTGGAAGTGAACGACTAGAAAAGTGCCGCGACTAACTTTTCTCAAATATAAGCACCGAAATCACCCTGAAATCAGCATATAATTCAAAACATGCATGCTCCATACGAAATGACATCTTGATGCCTGCTCTCAGCGTTTTTCATTTTTTCGTAATGATGTAAATGACTAAAGGCCGTAGCCAGAAACAAAATGCCGCCAACATTGACAAAATTACTGTCCGAAGAGTCCTAGGCTAAGCTAATGAGACAACTATATCTGTAAAGCATTCACTTTCTCAGGCAAGTTGACTTACATCAGGGTCTAGCCTTCAATGTAGTCCGCAGCATTGATATTCGTCCATAATATCGTATTGGCTTCATTGATACGTCATGTCCCAATCTGTTCCATGGACAAAGACCCCAATGCTCGATGAAGAACTGCCCCTTTCAATGAACGTATTCTTATAAAACTCATCCTCAAGTATGGCGTCAAGTCAGGATTATAAGGAATTGTTCTAAACAGACACGTGAAAAAATCAGTATGCATTGGAAAATAGCTGGCGTCTTTAAACATAACCACTAAATTGATCGTCAGGTTGACCGAAAAGCAATTAATAGATGACTCTTGTATGAGCAGCAATATTTCCTAGGCCCCATATGATACCAGCAGTTTTATTTTACAGAAATAGAATGCTTCATGCTGAAAAACCAACATGTCTCAAAACGAACAGCTTTGCCCTATGGGACCGAAAAAATACATCCGCTCCCTGACTGGGCCTTACGATGCCATGGCCGTCCGCGCCTCGACAGGATACTCCCACCAGCGAACACGACCGGCCTTGTCCAATGGCAGCAGGATATGCGTGAGACGGCCGGTGATCAGACCCATGGAGACGGGACCGTACGTGTTACTGTCGAGGCTGCGGCCCTCGCCGGCATCGCCTTCGACCCAGACGTGGCCGGCCGGGACGCGCACGTACGCCGTGGGATACGGCTGCCGCGTGTGCACTACATCACCCTCGAGCCCGATGATACGCTTTACCGAGATCACTTCGGGGTGCACGGGACTCCTGGAATAACAAAAGGTCAGTCATTTTGTCTCAGCATTAACGTTTGCAAGACGACACAGCTTACCGCAAAAATACAACCATGCCACGCTCCAGACCACGCTGTGAGTAGAGCTTCAGGTTGAGAACCCAGTCTCTCTGCAGCGTCTCATTGAAGCGGCTGTTGAGAAACGGGTACATGGACGGGCCCTCAATGCGCGTCACCTCAGCCACGTGGCTGTTGAACCAAACCACTACCGGCAGCCAGGTGGCAAGGGCCAGCAGCCGGCGGGTAAACGGACGAAAGAACACATTGGCTTTGGTATCAGCACTGCTAGCACCTGTATTGGCTCCAGTATCAGCTTTGGCACCGCCTTTGGCGCTGCTAAATAATGACCGCCCGCGCTCTAGACTTGTGCGTGTGCGAATGCACGTCCATAGCCTGGACGAGGACATATAGAAGCGTTGGCAAACCCGAAGAGGCCGTAATGCAATATAGGGTGAGAAGAGGTTACCAGAGCGTTGTGAGCCTTTCTGTTGTCGTAAGTTCAAAAATACTCGCTCAGCCAAGCCCCACTTTCTGACATAACGCATCTTGTCACAAATCAAGCGTTATTACCGGGTTTACACCAGCTACAAACGCCATTCTGAGTATTCCGACTCCAAAGGGACACTTTCTTACTCCCTACACTTCTTCCATGTATTTTGTCATGCCTTGTATATTTTGTTACCCCATCCTAGTGGAATATCCCGTAACTATGAAAGACGCAGAAACCAAACATCAGCCGACAGAGGAAGTCACCCTCCCAGTTTAAAGCAGTCCTTTTTCCTTCTCCCGTCTAGACCGTCGGCCCCGGTGATTCGGATTCTACTTTGTAAGTGACAATGCAATACACCGCCATCTCGCTGCCATTTCCTAACCCCCCTTTTCCGTGTCTATGCCAGATTTTCGTCCCCCGTTGGTAGCTGTAATGGCTTGATGTGAAGGGGGGGGCATCACAGGACCGTGTCGGTCTTTCTCCTGTCGAATTTTCATCTCTCCTCCCCCCCGGCGTCATCTCTTTCTTTTTAGCAAGCCCTTCATGCAATTTCCGGCAGCTCGTTGTCGCTGTCGCTTGCGCTGTCGTCGCCGCTGACCTCCTCGTTCTCGCGCGCACGCTTCTCCATGAGCGCCTGCAGCTCGGCGTCATCCCGCTCGGTCACGGCCTTGGGCTCCATCTTGACCACCAGCTTGCCGCCGGCGCCCTCGATAGTTTCACGCACGTCGGCAATGGCCTTCTCGAGGCGGCTGATGCCGGTCTTCTTGTCCAGGCACGTGCTCGTGAGCACATACAGCGGCGGCGATACTAGCCGCACCTTGACCTTGTTGTCCTCCGTGTTCTCGGCCTCGGCCGTGCGCAGCGCCTTCTTGATCGCCTCGATACCTTCGTATGAAAAGCACGTCACTTCGACATCGGCACGCACTTTTGTCGGCTGTGGTGTCAACTTTTTGCCAATGTACGACTTCAGCTCCTCGGCCACGACTTCGGTCGGAAACGTAATGTCGGCCCACACATCGGGGTCGCTGGTTTTGTTAGCCTTGATACACTTCCGCCCTTACTCTTCGGATGTATACATACGTGATAGAGAGCTTGAAGGCGTCAAGTGAATGGCCGTATTGCTTGTTCAGCGGCCAGCCGATGCTTTCGTACAGGGTCTCGATCGGTGTGAGAGTCTTCTCAGCCACGTGCCGGAGAATCGAGTGCACCATCTTGCTCTTGTTGTACCGCTCGTTGCACTTCTTGACGTCCTCTGGCGACACGCGGCGTTTTGACAAATCAATGTAGCCCTTCTCCTTGTCCACACGCAGGACCACCACGCACTCGTTGCGGCCAACGCGCACCAATTTCTGGATACTGCGGATACGCCGTCTCGACAGTTCTGACAGCAGGATCATACCGTCAATGTCGTCGTATTCGAGCAGCTTGACGTATGCGCCCATGTCGGCGATCTAGCAAAGGTAAGCCCCCACCCTATAGCCCCGTTTCGATTCAGCAAAGGTGCCTTCTTCTGTTCCTTACCTGGCGGACGTTGACCATGACATAGCTGTCAATCTCCGGGTACTTCTCTGCAAGACATTGTCAGTGTCAATGCCAGTTGCGGGCGAGCACATGTGTGAGAAATGGAAGGAAGCAAGAAGCACACGCTGGTACGGCGCAAAGCCACGAACCCTCATAGAATCTACAGTTGCTGTAAGACATCTTGGCGACTGTGGGTACCGGAACCTCGTCCTTCCTGTTTCCTCCAGTGGTCGGTAAAGCTTCTGGGATAGCAACGGTTTTGGCACGAATTGAAATTCAGCAACGTGGTTGTTTTGCCTGACTTGGTTGTTTTTGGCTAAAGTTCAAATCCCATTAAAAAATTGAGAAAGCCGGGCGGGGCAGAAATTAGCTGTTGGCGTAAGAGGGGGGGCGCCTCTTTTTGAACCGAGAAAATTCCGCGCTCGAGTTTTGCCAGCGAAATTAGAGGCGTGGAAAATGTGGATGACTCGTGGGTATTATAGGCACGTAAATAAAACAATAAGGCTGCCGATGTCAGGCTGTGATGTTTCCTGCCGCAAAGTGTTGGACAAGATAATAGGAAAAATTACAGAAGATTTACTCGCAAAGTGCAAGCCAGTATCAGTGGGGTTGACTTGGTAGCCCTCATTATGGCTACTATTACTACTGTCACGGAACAACCAATTTCCGCTTACCGCTGTAGTCGCTACCGTTTATGTAATCATACTTTGCAAGCTTTCTCGCTGTCCCCAAATTTCTTGTCTTTAAATTTCTCCCCAGCTTTTCGCACATCCCTTTCTGTCTTCTTCAAGTTTTTCCCCTTCCAACTATCAACCCGAATGCGGGACTTTGACTCCTTTTGTTTTCAGCGGTACACAGACAGCACACAGACAGTGAGCTCTGGCGTGAGAGCTCAACGGGGTTGACTCTGATGATGCTGCCTTTATTCTTCTGTTGCTGCAACAGCTTCTGTCGTCCAGGATGAGCTTGTCTGATGTGGCCGATGCGGCCGCAGTTGTCACAGAGTCCAACAAAATTATGAATCATGGTGTATCTGCGGCCGCCGAGGCCTCCGCGGCTGCCTTTTCTTCCGTCATGTCTACGGCTAGCGAAGTCGTCGCAAAGCATGGTGCGTCGACTTGGATCGGTTCTTTTGCCAGGCTACTTTTGGCATTGATCCAGCTGGTGTCGAACATTTTATATTTTGTTCTCAAGTTGGCTACCATTTCCATTCCGACACTTATCTTCACCCTGTTTTCAACAACTCTGACGGTGACAATGAACGCAACTACTCTGTGAGTCGATCTTGGTCCTGTTCCATTTTTTGCTATTCTCTTTTCTCCTTGCTAACCAACAGAATGCTCATATTTGCTGCGGCCTTCTTCGTCGCAAGCTTGTTCGTACGGTACCGCTACCTGAACATGTACGCCCGTCTGCCGCCCGAGCCACAGAGAAAGGAGCCAGACGTTGACCTGTTTCCCGACACCCACGAGGAGGGTATCAAGTCTGGCATCTCTAGCTACCTGGACGAGTTTCTGAGTGCCATCAAGATTTTTGGCTATCTCGAGCGCCCTGTCTTCCACGAACTTACTCGGAGCATGATGACCCGGAAGCTGATTGCTGGCGAAACCTTGAATCTCGAGGAAGAGAAAGGCTTCTGCATTGTTGTGGACGGACTTGTTGAAATCTTTGTAAAGTCCTCGGGTAATGCCAAGGACTGCGGCAATACTCGTTCAGGCAACAAATTCGATCACACAGAGACTACGTCCAGTGATGAATATGAGAGCACTGCTCCTGGCCATCAGCGGTACCAGCTGCTGACCGAAGTCCGGAACGGCGTCCCCATGTCGTCACTCTTCTCTCTGATGTCTCTTTTCACGGAGGATATCAATCTGTATCCCAATGAAGAGGAAGCTGCAGATGCCATGCCGACCCATGGGCAGCCGCCAATGAGTGCTGGTTTCCGTGCGCCTCAGTCCTTCACCAAGTCCCCTCCTCTATCAGCACAGATGAACGAGGCTTCTGAAGCTCATGAGAAATCTGGGCGGACCACCAGAAAGTCGACTGCAAGCTCGACATCGGCCACAGGTAGAAACAGCCTACCCCGAATTCCTCACATGGCGCTTGATCCGCTTGCAAAAGGCCCCCAGAGACCGGCGCTGAAGCGGATGAACACTACCTCTGTGCATCCAGACATTATTGCTCGGGCTACCGTGGACACGACCATTGCCATCATTCCGGCCAGTGCCTTTCGACGCCTCATCCGGATCTATCCCAAGGCCACAGCACATATCGTCCATGTCATCCTGTCCCGGTTTCAGCGTGTCACTCTGGCTACCGCCTACGACTACCTTGGCCTGACGGGAGAGGTTCTCCAGACGGAAAAGAACATGTTCAAGTTTACGACTTGCCAACTCCCAAACTTTTTGCGCGGCGATGCCTTGGACAGGCTCAAGGACAAATTTCAGAGTGAGCGCGAACGCATGGGCCAGGACGAGGTCGACAAAGGCATTGCCCTGCACAACCCTGGGAGCGGCCGCCGGAAACGGACGTCGTCCACATCGCTGCGTAAGGAGGCTGCTTTGCACACCTTTACCAGGCAGCGGAATGTCTCGGCCGCCCAGTCTGTGCAGACGGCTATCACTGAAGAGCGGAGACCGGTGCTCAACAGCCACACAAACAATGCCGGCGATCTTCTTGGAAATGCGTCGCTTCCTATCAATCACATGGGTCTTGATCGGACGGCCATCTCTCGTGACTCAGATTTACCGCCCCCAGGCCGACTGACTTCGCCACTCGTTCAGAAGCCCTTCAACAATCAATTTGTGGCGCCCAAGGGGAGCCGGAATACTGGTGATAACAGAGAAACACTCGATGAGGACAATCTGTTTCGCAAATCCATTCTCGAGTGTATGTTTAAGGCCATTGGCTTGACGACCACTACGGCAACGCCACGGGAGGACCAATCGGTGGAAGCCTCCCCCCGGCTGGTGTCCTATGACAGCTCGCGCCAGAAAGCTATGTTTAGCAACAATGCTTTTGGGTTCATGGATCCATTTTCGGTTGATGGCGATACCGAGTCAATCACGTCGGGTGGCTTCACTACCGCATCAGCACAGACTGTCCATTCTCTCATGCAGGACATGGTGGAAGATGTTGAGATTGTCTTTTTTCCCAAGGGCTCGGTGCTAGTGGAACAGGGCGAGCGCAACCCAGGTATCTACTATGTCATTGATGGATTTCTTGACATTTGCCTTCCAGCCGAATTAGCGTCTCGTGAGGGTGTGATGCACTCCTCAGCACCAGGGAACACACCGACTGTAACGCCCGCGTCAAAGTTACCAGTTTACGATAGCCCATTTGGTTCTTTGTTTGAAAAGCCGTCGGCACAGCGGGCAAAACAGTTTTCAGCTTCGCAGACCGAGGACATGAAGTCGACGGATGCGCGGAAGAAAGGCAAGAAAGGACGCCGAAGCGTTGCGCTCATCAAGCCGGGCGGACTGGTGGGATACAATGGCACTGTCTCGTCGTACCGATCATTTATTGATGTGGTGGCCAAGACGGACGTGTATGTCGGCTTTCTCCCCCGCGTGTCATTGGAGCGTATTGTCGATAAGCATCCCATTGTTCTTTTGACATTGGCCAAACGATTGACGCACATCCTGCCGCGACTGATATTGCACATTGATTTTGCGTTGGAGTGGTTGCAGGTCAACGCAGGGCAAGTCATCTTCCACAAGAATGAGGAAAGCGAGGCCATATATATTGTGCTCAACGGTCGACTTCGGCTCGTCGACGACCGCAAGGACGGAGGTGTGGCGGTCCTTGCTGAACACGGCCAGGGTGAAAGCGTCGGTGAGCTCGAAGTGCTCACAGAGTCGTCACGCTCTGGCACGCTGCATGCTATTCGCGACACGGAACTGGTCAAGTTTCCGCGGACTCTTTTCAACAGCTTGGCGCAAGAACACCCCAACATCACCATCAAGATTTCCAAAATTATTGCTTCGCGTATGCGGACGCTGATGGACAACCCGGCGGGTATTCTGGCCAAGGATGGTGTCACAGGGACGAATGCTATTAGCAGAGGCTCATCTACGGAAAACTTGCGCACAGTGGCCATTCTTCCAGTGACAGCTGGTGTTCCCGTGGTGGAGTTTGGCAATAAGCTGATGAACGCGCTCAGCCAAGTGGGGACGCCCAACGGAGCGACCACCCTCAACCAGGCTGCCCTGTTAAACCATCTGGGCAAGCATGCGTTTAGCCGAATCGGAAAACTGAAACTCTCGCAGTACTTAGCCGATCTCGAGGAGAAGTACAGTCTTGTTGTCTACGTGGCAGGTAAGAACAAATGCTTCACTTGTATTTCTACAATTACTGCCTCCCCTCTATCGCATCATGATGAGAAACTATCAGTTCCAAAGACGAGCCTCGGCTCGCCAGGGATGGTTAACGTTAACTCTAATTTTTTCCTGATTTGCGATTTTTTACGTTTTGTTTATTATGCAATTGAAAATTTGCAAGACTGCGGCTAATTCATACGCAATACAGATACCAATGTCAACTCGCCGTGGACACAGACATGCATCACGCAGGCGGATTGCATTCTTCTTGTTGGTCTGGCCGAGAGTTCGCCCCAAATGGGTGAATACGAACGATTTATGCTCGGCATGAAGTCCACCGCGCGCAAGGTGCTTGTGCTGCTACACGCAGAGAGATATTCGACATCCGGACTGACGCGATCATGGCTCAAAAACCGCGTATGGATCAACGGCGGTCACTACCACATGCAGATGGACTTTCAGTCGCAGGCTGTACCTATACACCAGCCGCCGAAGCGATTTGGCCCCAGGTTGAAGGAACGGGTGCAGATTTTGCAGGCAGAAATTCAAAAGTACACGTCTCGTCGAGTGCGGCACAGCCCATATTATGCACCGGACGCACCATACAAAGGCGACTTTCACCGACTAGCGCGGCAACTGTGCGGCAAGTCCATCGGTCTGGTGCTGGGTGGCGGTGGTGCGCGTGGATTGGCACAGATTGGCGTGATCCGAGCCATGGAGGAGGCCGGCATTCCCATTGATATTATTGGAGGCACGTCGATGGGCGCATTTATCGGAGCGCTGTATGCACGGCATGCTGACGTGGTACCCATTTTTGGGTTGGCCAAGAAGTTTGCGGGCCGCATGTCCAGTATGTGGCGGTTTGCGCTGGATCTGACATACCCGTCGGCGTCGTACACAACCGGGCACGAGTTCAACCGTGGCATTTTCAAGACGTTTGGCAAGACGCAGATTGAGGATTTCTGGCTCGAGTATTACTGCAACACAACCAACATCAGCAAGAGTCGAGCCGAGTTCCACACGAGCGGATATGCCTGGCGGTATGTGCGGGCGTCGATGTCGCTGGCTGGTTTGCTGCCGCCGCTGTGCGACGAGGGCAGCATGTTGTTGGACGGCGGCTATGTGGACAACTTGACAGTGTCGAGAATGAAGTCGCTGGGGGCGGACGTCATCTTTGCCGTGGACGTGGGGGCGCTGGACGATGACACACCGCAAGCGTTTGGTGACACGCTCTCAGGGTCTTGGGCGTTTATGAACCGGTGGAACCCGTTTTCAACCACGCCGAACCCACCAACGCTGGCCGAGATCCAGGCGCGGTTAGCATATGTGTCGAGCGTGGACGCGCTGGAGAGAGCTAAGCGGATGCCCGGGTGTTTCTACATGCGGCCACCAATTGACGGGTACGGTACGCTTGATTTTGGCAAGTTTGACGAGATTGTCGGTGTGGGCTATGAGTTTGGGCAACAGTACCTCCAGAAGCTTCGGGATGAAGGGTTGCTACCATTGATTGAGGAGACAGAGGAGAAGAAGGCGTTGCGGCGGACGATGGCACCGCGGAGAGCGAGCATATGAAGCATAAGATTACGAGTTCCGATTAATGAATACACGTCTATGATTGGCTTATTTTTGGTATAAGTTGCCCAACCTTGAAAACAAAAACACGCGAAAAAATGCTTGAAAGCCTGTGATAACTATCTTGAGAAAGCTTAGACTCTCCGTTTTTGGTGAGCCACATAATGTACTGCCGAATGAACACAACGAGTCTAGTTGATTCGGTCTTGCGGTAGGGCTCCTTCCGGTCTTGGTTTTAGCAATTCGAAATTGACATAGATTAAAACCAGAACTTATATCGAGGCCACACGTGACTTCTTAGGAGCGACGTAAGCGGCCCGAAGTGAATACCGGCCCATGCAGTATAAGAAATCTCATTGCCATCTTTCCCCTCACAGCCCTTGTTAGTTAAAACGGCATTAGTTCAAGGGAAGGATTGGGAAATAGAAATATAAAAATGGACGCAAACGCCTTTCGTGAGGCTGCGACAAATTCGCTGGAGGAAAGTGAGTTCTTTTTGTCTTGCGTCCGTCTGATTTTCGTGATCGTCCCCGCAATTCAACTCCATTCTTCCTCTCTTCCTATCCCTCTAACACCCATTCTTCCTCTTGTCCTATCCCTCTAACACTTCTAGTTATCCGTTACTATGATAGCCTCGGCGAGCGCCCCGTCGTCTCGACAGTGCAGCCTGGCTATCTGCGCAAGCTGCTGCCGGAGACAGCTCCGGAGCAGGGCGAGGCCTGGGCGGCCATTCAGCAGGACGTCGAGCAAAAGATTGTGCCGGGCATCACGCACTGGCAGTCGCCCAATTTCTTTGCCTTTTTCCCTTGCCCGTCTAGTTATCCGTCCATTTTGGGTGAACTGTACTCGGCCACCTTTGCCGCGGCTGCCTTCAATTGGGTCTGCAGCCCGGCCATTACGGAGCTAGAGACAGTGGTGATGGACTGGCTGGCGCGCCTGTTGGGTCTGCCGGAAGAATATCTGTCGACGGGGCCGACCTATGGCGGCGGAGTCATGCACGGCACTGCCTCGGAGGCGGTACTGACAATGATGACAGCCGCCTGCGACAAGTACCTGCGTGCCGCCCTGGGCCCAGAGCTAGAGGGCGACCAGGCCCGGTCCGAGGAGGAGCAGGAGGATCTACGGGCAGCACGGCGCGGCCGCCTGGTGGCTTTGGGCAGTGCGGCAGCACATTCGTCGACGAAAAAGGCGGCCCGCGTGCTAGGGTTGCGCTTCCGCTCGGTTCCGGCTCGCGCGGCCGACGGCTACCGCATGACGGGTGAGGGTCTGCGATCCACGCTGGCCGCTGTGCGCGCAGCCGGGCTCGAGCCCTTTTTCGTGACGGCAACGCTGGGCACGACCGAGACCTGCGCCGTCGACGACTTTTCCGGCGTGGCTGCCGTGCTGGCCGAGGATGCCGCGGCGGCCAAGGCGCCGGCCGAGACTTGGGTCCACATTGACGCTGCCTATGCCGGCTCTGCCCTCGTCTGCCCCGAGCAGCAGGCGGCCGTGTGCGAGAGTGGTGATGAGCGTGAAAGCGGCACCGCCATTCTCCGTCGCTTCCACAGCTTCAACTTCAACATGCACAAGTGGCTACTCACCAACTTTGACGCCTCTTGCGTCTTTGTGCGCGACCGTCGCTGGCTGGCCGCCGCCCTCGGCGCCGACGCCCACTACTACGAGAATACCTTTAGCCGCGACGGCCTCGTCACTGATTACCGTGACTGGCAGATCCCCTTGGGCCGCCGTTTCCGCAGTCTCAAGGCCTGGTTTGTCCTGCGCACCTACGGCGCCGAGGGTCTGCGCGCCTACATCCGCAAGTCCATTGCCCTTGGCGAGCGTTTTGCCGACGCCCTACGCGCCCGCCCCGATCTTTTTGACATTATCACGGGCCCGCGCTACGCCCTGACTGTTTTCCGCTGTGCGCCGCAGACCCCCGACGAGGACTTGGCCGTCACCGACGCTCGCACCCGTCGCCTCTACGACACCGTGAACGCCACCGGCCGTGTCTGGGTCACTAGTACCACTCTCAAGGCCAAGGGCACCTCCATCCGCGTCATGACTGGCAACTACTCCACCCAAGTCACCCATGTCGATGCCGCCATAAAGCTCTTTATCGAAACGGCCGAGAAAATGAAGGAGTAAAAGCAACATGTACAAAAACAAGTAATTTACTAAACAAAGAGAAGCTGTATATATTCCCTTCGTATAAAGGTAATATGAGTTGAGTGCTGACGCGGCTGACGCCATTTGATGTACAAGGTTATAAGTCGAGTGGAATCCATACTGAAAATGGCATCACGGTTGAAAGCTCAACTGATATCTTTAGCTCGTTCTTTTCTACACTTTTGGTACTCACTAAAACTATTTACCCGGTTTCCCTAGTTCTACCTTTCCAAAGTGCAAGACCAGGCTACCATGTAAATGTACCACTATCTGTAGAACAGAGCGTGGTCCTCGTTTGTAGGCTGGCAAAATAGAGCATCAAATGCATGAACTGACAAATAAACTCAAAATTTTGTGATGTGGTTGGGAGAGCCTCAAAAAGCGGGGCTTTTAAGGGGTTAGGCACTTTTTGAACCAGCGCCTTACGGCCCGATTTTCTACTCTCCAGCTTCAACTTTTGCACGAATGGAATTGTAGACAGGCAAGTAAAAGGAACACGCAATTCGGCGGAATATGTGCCGATGGAAGCCAAGGCTGCATGCGAGTCTTCCGTTCATAAAGAGGCTACCATTCAGCTCCTTCGCGGACCAGTGACTTTGGAAGAGGCTCTTCAGGAAGATTCCAACATTATCAACGAGGCAACGTATTTGCCTGCCACCGAAAAGTTTTGCAAGCAGCTCTGGAAGGAGAGGGAATCCATTAAAGCTCTGGTGAGGCATCACCTTGGCCTCGGCAAGCAGGCCCAATGTGTATTTTCCAAAGAATGGATTCCGGGTGGATTCAATCTCTGCATACCGATCGAGGCGCACTCCAGCGGCACATGCTGGAAACTCATGTTGCGCTGTGCTATGCCGCACAAACTTGCAGAAGCTCGCTATCCTGGCACCGTTGACGAAAAGACAAGCTGTGAGGTAGGCGCATACGCTTGGGTGCAAGAAAAGTGCCCGGAAATTCGTGTCCCACAGCTTTACGGCTTTGGCTTTTCGGACCAGCGTACCGTACGTTTTACAACCGTTTATAAGTTGGCATTTTAGCGTTGCGTTTTGTACTTACCCTGATTAGTTCACACACGAAAGTAGGCGATCATTTTACGTCCGTATATTGCTACGTATCCGTCGTCTATTACATAGCTTTTTTCCGTCACCCGTTCTCCTTTCTCACTATACTCGCCACCAAACCATCCACCACTTGCCAACAGCCTATATGCTGCTAGAGAACGTCGGGTCAGAAAAAAGTCAAATGCTTTCCTTGACCTTTGACAAGTACCGCAATGACCAAAGCCGACGGCAGCGCCTTTATCGAGGCATTTCCAAGATTATACTCTCCCTAGCTCGCGTTCCACAGCCTCGTATAGGTTCATTTCGATTCCAGGATGACGGGACGGTATCACTTACCAATCGGCCCTTTCAATGCTTAACGGCCATCCTTGAAAACGATGGCACGCCGAGGACTTTTCAAAAGGACGAAACCTATGCATCCACAGAAACGTTTGTTTCCGACATGCTTACCTTTCATGACGAGCGTTTTCTCAGCCATCCCAACATGGTTACCGATGCGGAGAATTGTCGTGAAAACATGGCTGCAAAGGTTGTCCTTCGCTCACTCTCACACAAGTACATTCGGCGGGATCGGCGAAATGGGCCTTTTTTTCTTCAACTAGACGACTTCCATGCGAGTAATATTTTCGTCGACAACGACTGGAATATCACCTTTTTGATAGACCTAGAGTGGATTTGTGCTTTACCCATAGAGGGTTTAAGCATGCCTTACTGGTTAGCAGGGAAGGACATTGGCACGTACTCGCGACGAGATAAAAACTATAAAGAACTCGTCACTGTCTACGAAGAGTTTATGAGAATTTTCCAGGAGGAAGAGCGACTGCTTGTCCGCGGGCATGATATATCACAAATCATGCAGGAAAGTTGGGTGTCGGACAGAATGTGGTTTTGGTTATGCCTAAAATCTACCAACGCGATGGATCTTTTGTTCGCACAGCATATTTGTCCAAGATTCAGGCCCCCCCTACATTGCGAGGAGGAGAAGGTTCTGTCACAGTTCTGGTCAGAGGATGCAGATGAAGTCATAATGCGGAAAGTCGAGGAGCACAAAAAGTACGAACAGGATGTGAGACGTTTATTCATATAGCGACACCGCATCGTTTTAGCCATCATGTTATTGAGTACACTTTCTTATTAGCTGCCAACTGCTGTGATTGCGTGATGGCCGAATAAATGAGTGCAAGGCCTAGACCATGCAATTGCGACAGTCTATTATCTGCTAAAATTATTTGCTTAGGTCAAGTAGATGTCCATTGTTTCCCATATTCAAAGGGCCTGATTCGTAAGTTGAAGACTACACAATTCGTAAGCCTTTAACCCGAACCGGTAAACGAGCACATTCTTGAATACACTAAGCACCCTCCTCTCTACCTCACCCTTTCCTTTTCATTTCGGCTATTTTGTCATGGCCGACCACGAAGAGCGTGTGGCACTGGTAGCCTCACGCGTCCGTGATTTCTGGGAGAGAAAGCAAGCCTTCCGCATCTATCATGGCGCTACCAACAGCACGCGCGCATTGCCGGGACGCCGGGCCAACATGATCGATACCAGTTCGCTCCATCGAGTTCTGGCCATTGATCCTATCAAAAAGACGGCTGTGGTAGAGCCAAACGTGTCAATGGATGCTCTTGTGGCCGCCACTCTGCCGCACGGATTGGTGCCACTCGTGGTAATGGAGTTTCCGGGAATTACGGCCGGTGGCGGCTTCTCGGGCACATCGGGCGAAAGCTCGTCGTTTCGGCACGGCGCCTTTGACACGACGGTCAACTGGATCGAAATGGTGCTTTCAAACGGAGATGTGACAATGGCCTACCGTACAAAAGAGGAGAATACAGACTTGTTCTGGGGCGCGGCCTCGTCATTCGGCACGCTTGGCGTAATCACGGCGCTGGAGGTGCAACTACGGGATGCCAAGCCGTATATGCAGTTGACCTACTCACTGTGTGAAAAGTCTACGGACGTCCGTGCAGCCATCAAGAGAGAGACAGGTGTGTTTAAGTCCCCATGTCTTGTTTCTTCGGCTTTGTTTAAATACATATATATTTGTTTGTTTTATCTAAACAGTCAGATCAACCATTTGTCGACTATGTTGATGCTATCATGTTCTCTCGAAACTGCACCGTCATATGCTCAGGGCAGCTCGCAGATGAGCCACCCAAAGATGCCAAAGTGCAGAGATTCACACGCAGCATAGACCCATGGTTCTACGTCCATGTTCGCCGTCTCCTCCAGAATTTGCAATCCACCCCGGCTGCCACCGTTGTCGAGTATGTACCTCTGACAGACTACCTCTTCCGCTATGACCGTGGCGCCTTTTGGGTGGGCGTTTACGCCTTTCGCTACTTTCTAATGCCCTTTAACCGGATCACGCGCTTTCTTCTCGACCCGCTGTTGCATACCCGGACAATGTACCGGGCACTGCACAATAGTGGTCTAGCCGAGTCCTACATGGTACAAGACGTGGGAGTTCCGTACGACAAGGTCGACGAGTTTGTCAACTGGCTGGATACGGCCTTTGACATCTACCCGCTCTGGCTTTGCCCGCTCCGTCTGGCCCGGGACACGCCCCATTCTGGCTACGGCCTGCACTCTGACTTTGCCCGCCTCGACGCCCAATGCGACGCGACCAATGGGCTGATAAACTTTGGCGTCTGGGGTCCTGGTTCGTTTGACCGGCGCGAGTTTGTGCGGCTTAACCGCTTGCTCGAGAGCAAAGTGCAGGAGCTCGGGGGCAAGAAATGGCTGTACGCACGCAGCTACTACACCGAAGATGAGTTTTGGGCGAATTACGACCGCCGCTCCTACGATGCCGTGCGACGTAAATATGGCGCGGACTGGATGCCCAGTGTCTTTGATAAGGTGGTGCATGTAGACTTGGAGGCTGAGCAGCGCCAACTGGAGCACTGGGTCCCCTGGCTTCTGGCCTTGTTCTGGTCTCTCTGGCCTTTACAGGGACTTTGCGGTGTTCTTGCCGTTCTACTCGGCCGTTAGTTATCTTGGGGAAAAACGGAGGCATTAAGCAGAGAAAGAAGAGAAAGCATGAGCAAGAAAACGTGATACTAGTTGTCACGACGAAAGTCCACGAAGAACCACCAGCGATCTGTTAACGATTGTCTCTTCCTTCAAATAAATTAAAAAGAGGGTAATGGTAAAATTCATAAACAGCGTTTACTGATCATCAAAAGAAATAATATGTTCGACTTAATTTTGATTACACAGCAAATAGACATCGACTATGTAATTAGTGTTGTCGAAGCTGGAGTCATAACAACATGTCCCCTGTGGCGCAATTGGATAGCGCGTTAGACTGTTATCACACAAAGTGAAAGCAATCTATCTAAAGGTTGGTGGTTCGAGCCCACCCAGGGGAGTTATTTTTTGTATCTTTTTGCATTCTTCGGCGCTTTTTTTCAATTTTAAAAATATCCACCTACGTCTCTTCAATTGTTTTGAAGTTTCTCAGAAATACAGTTATTAACACAACAGGAAACATTTTGATGATCGATTGCAAATGTTACGGCCGTCACTATGAATTATCGTGACGAAGCGGAATTGGACGATAATGTATTGAACATCCCCAGCATTAGAAATTGAGCCGCAGGTCTCAATAAGGTAGCATGCGGATTTTGTACTTCTTTCTCTGTAAACGAAAGGATTTCCCTTAAGAACAATGAAGCAATTAAACATTCGAAACAGCGTCATCTACTTTCAGCATTCATAATCAGCAGATTTTCTGCCACGGATAATCATCGATGAGGCTATCACTGCGCTTTACACTCTCGACTGGGCTTCCATAAACTACTCGACCCCAAGTCACGGCAACGTATCTTATCTTTTGTATATCGCTGCCCCCGAGTGAAAAGTCGTTTGGCCATGCCGTCCTTGCATACATTTCTGGAGCTGCCCGTCATAAAGACGAAACGATGTTGGCGCCATGGCATGTATTACGTAAAATACATCCTATCCCAACCCAATGTGGTTCACTTAAAAATTGAAATCCAGAAAAAGCTTCAGCGTTTTCATAATGGCCGTGTAAAGATATTTCAAAGAAATTGAACTTGTAATTTGAGTTTTAAGATGCTCGAAAAATACCTGTAATTTTGCTGTGCGGCCTAGTAAATTTTAGGTAACTGCCCGGCAAGAACAACTATATGTATCGCTCCGGGTCGGATAACTGCTACTGTGGAGTGTTAAAGCAGAGCTTGAGGTGAATTAAGAAAGTGGAAAAAGGTCCCCACACGAATAAGAAAGATACTGAAGTGTATTCAATTTTGCTCCATAGATAGTATTACCAAATCTCATCCCGTCATGATTTTCCCCTTTCAGCTCAAACAACCGAAACAAATAAGCACGCTCTCTCGTTACTTCTTTTCCTTTGCTTCGGTCAAGGCCGAAACCATGCGGCGCTCCAAATCTTGCAAGGTATCAGAGTCAACGCCGGTAGCCTCAACCACCATGCCGTCCTGTTCCTCGGGACGGACGTAGTCCTTGGGCTCAAGCCAGCGACCCGACTCCATTTGCGGAGGTGGCCACAGATAGCAGAGTCCCCAGTAAACACCACCCGAGACGAAAATGCCAACCCAGTAGGCGACATAGTAGAAGTGGGTGATCCCCTTGGGGGCGTGAACACCCATATTGTTCAGAAAGCCGTAAAAGTTGGGAGCAATGCCAATGACGTAGGCAGCAAAGGCACGCAGATTAAAGCCGTGCGTGAAGTAGTAAACGCCATCTCGGGCCGAGGTGTAGCAGTCGGGGATGACAATGCGGCCGCGGCCGATGATGTAGTACTGGACGAGAAGTATGCCCGTTATGGCGGATAGGAACGTCTGGTAGGACGAGAGGAAGCGGACAAAGATGGATGCGGAGCCCTGGAGTGTTAGATTCCTTTTCTTCCACCAAGGCCAGCGTTTTTCCACTTACCAACAGGTACCACGGATTGATAGCTACAGAGACGACGGCACACACAAAGAAGCCGCGGCGAACGTTGATGAACTTGGGGAAGAGAGCGGCAAGATCGTTGCCTGCAGGCAGAGAGTTTTCAAAGATGGAACTGAAGACGGCGGAGTAGGCAAAGCAGAGAGCAATAAAGAAGCAGCCCGCACGATTGCTCGGAGAGTAGTCACGCGTCTGCAAGCCGTCGAGCAAGGTGATGGGATTCCAAACAATCTTGCCAAAGATCTTTTGGCCGCAGGCACACACCAAGTTGCCAACAATGGCGACACAAAAATTGGAAAGGGGGAAGCTGACGAGGTTGCCGAGCAAAACGTCTGATTTTTTCTGCGCGTAACGCTGAAAGTCGGAGGCGTTGGAAGCAAACGTGGCACAGTTGGCGGCACCCAGCATGATGAAGCGGAAGATGAGCCAGTGCTTGTCGGCGCCTTTGGCGCTGCCGCCCTGGCGCACGACGGGGCCAAGCCCGCCGGCCAAGGTGGCCACCCAGGCCAGCATGGAGATGGCGCAGATGACGAAAACGACAAGCTTGGCGTAGATGAGGGGCCGCATCCGCGGCACAGGCACGAAGAGAAACGCGCAGGTGGCCAGCCAAAAGATGACAAAGCCAATCATGCCACCCGTGGTCAAGGCCGAGCCAGTGCCCATGGTGTTGTGCAGGCGGGCGATGCCGGGGAAGATGGCATGCAGCATCACGTAGACACACTGCCCGCCCTGTACGGCGTTGACGCCGTTCCAGACAATGGCCATGACAGCGCGATTAAAGGTTGGCCACCAGGCGCCGTAGACGCCAAAGGCGGTACGGCAAAAGACGGGAAAGCCAACATGGTAGGTGGCACCGGCACGGCCGTTGAGCGTGATGACAATGGCAATTAGGATTTGGCCGCCCAGAGTACATGCCAGCGACTCCCACATGCTGAGGCCCAAGGCCTGGCCGGAGGAGGCTGCATACCAATTGGAGACGGTGGCCGTGGCAGAGAACCAAAACGTAAAGTAAGTGCGGCTGGACCAGGTCCGGTCAGCCAGCTTGAGCGGACGGATGTCGTCGTTGGACAGGAACCAGGTATCGTCGGTGCCGCCTCTTTTCACGGCGAGCCGCGAGAGCAAGCCGTGCATAGCCATTGGAGAGGAAAAAGGCAATGTGGGGGGGGTTCGCTCCGAGGGCCACTTCCAGCTTTGAATATGTGTCAAACTCAAGACGGCATCCGCTTTCCCGTCCGGCGATTCGGTCGTTCCTGGACTGGAAAAAAGCTTGGAATGACGGAAGTAGGCGCGCTCTCGCGGCGGGACTGTGAATCAGTCTTGTCGACGGGGCGCATCCTTCGTATCCATCCACATCGACTTACCCCCGTTAGGCTGGAGATATCTATTAGGGAGCTCCCTAAATAGGCATAGATTAGCGTCTTATCTCGGCTGCCCACCCCCTAATCTACGCATTCGTCTTAGTGGAATCCACCCCATGGGCGCAGGCCAGACCCAAGGCTTGAGTCTACACGTGATTCTATATGCCTCGGGCTTTTGTCGGCAGCCGTCGACTTGCGGGCATTTCCGTCCCACGGTGTCCAGAGTAGGGAATGCGGCATCTTGCAACGTCAGACCAGCCATCGCAGACGGGAAATCATGGCGGGCGAACTAGAGCGCCGAACAGAAACACCAGACAAAGTCGTCGAGGAGGAGGACGACGACGACGAGCAGGATGAGGAAGAGCAGCCTCACAAGCGACGACAAATAGACGCCGGCAGTCTTGGTGAGAGTGGCCCTGGAAGCGGTCCGGGTAGTGTCACAGGCGGTGGCAGCGACTCTATCAAGCGCCGGCGCCGGCGCATATTTTCCTGCGAGTCGTGCCAACGGCGCAAGTGCAAGTGCTTCTTTGACGCTGAGCTGCGGTCGTGTCGTCAGTGCCATACTTTGCGGTACATGTCCACCGTCTCATTCTCTGTGTCTCTTCACTTTCTGACATGGCAGTGTGGAATGCTCTTTACGTGAGAGTGTGCAGCCGACGGCGCCGGCTCGCGATGCCAGCGCTGCCACGGCGGCCATGCAGGAGAGGTGTGTTTCCCTCATCTCACCTTGTCGCCAAGTACTGATGACAGGCTGCAACGACACGAGGAGGCTATTGCGGAACTGCGCGAACGCATCGATCTTTTGACGCAGCAAAAAGTAACGCCACACGACCGTCCGAATGCGCAGCGCATCCGCTTCTCCTCGCCAGGGCCGGCACTGGAGCCGCCGCCAAACCCAGAGGACCTGTCGAACCCGGCAGACGAGTCGACCAGCTCGGCGCCCATTGTGGTTCTTCGCGAGATCGGGTCCAAGACCATGGGCAGCCAGCGTCGCACCGTCAGCCGTAAAGGCGCCGACCTCGTGTCCTTGCGCATCATTGACGAGGCGACGGCAGGCGAGCTGATCCAGCTGTAAGTGCTTCTTGGTGGAATCGCGACGAAAGCGTCCTTGTTGACCCAAAAGATTCCTTCGCTGGCATAGCATGTCGCGTATTTTGCTGGACATGGACATTAGTCTGTCGAGCCGGCAGCTACGTACGGCCTATCCGTTTCTGCACAATACCTGTTGTCTGCATGGCCTGGTGCACCATCAGGAGCTGTTTTGCACCATGGTGCACCGCCAAGTGTACGAAAACGTGCGCAGCATGCTGGGCCAGGCGCTCCTAGCAAGTCCACTGGCCATGGACGAGATCTACGCCATACTTTTGATGAGCGATGGAGCCACGGATCCAGCAAAGGTACGATGGCGCTTTCCGGGAGAGGCATCCGTCTCTGCTAACAGTCTGTAGGACGAAAGCGAATACATTGACAGCTGGTTGTTGACGGGCTACTGCGCGCAGCAGGCCATGCTAGGCATCAACTTTGCCAAGATTGTCGCCAATATCAAGGACAGCAAGGCAACGGCGGCCGACCAGCGCGCCATTCGGCTGTGGTCCACCATCTGTCTGAGCCATTTACGCTGGTCGGTCACGACAGGCCGGCCACCAGTCATTCGCAGTGCCTACATCAACCATTGCGGAATCTTGGTCAGCTTCTACGACGCTTCCAGCCAGGACGGCATGATGCTGGCCGAGGTGGTGCTTTGGCAGCATTTGTGCGGCAACGGCAAGACGCAAAACGGACGTGAAGGCGACGATTTTTCCGAATGGCGGGCCAAGTGGAATCATTTGCTACGTGAGTCTTTATCGCTTTGCTCAACCCGCGTGGTTCTAATCAACAGAGCTGCCCACGGCATCCAACCTTTGGCTTAGCTACTACACGGCCTCTCTTGTGGCCACTGTGCGCCTTCTTGAGCAGCGGGGCGAGAACCTGGCGCCTTCGGCCTTTTTGGCCGCGGTGGAATCGGAGCTGGATGGCGATGCTGGCATCGGCCACGACGGCAACAGCAGCCACGGCGGCGGAAACAATGGCAGCAACAGTAGTGCCAGTACCGATACACCCTCCATGGCCGCAATCAAGGTGCAGCTGCGCCGTGATGCCTGCCAGTTTGCCACATCGGTAGTCGAGCAGTTTTTGCGACTACAAGAGGCCCACAAGCATATTCTTTCCCTCAATGACTGGCTCTGCCTCGGTTACGGCGTCCTCATTGTCGGCCACTATGGCCAGCAATACGGCCCCGGGCCGGGCTCTGCATCGGGTGCAGGACGTGACACGGGCCACAGTCCGGACCTCGAGGACCTGGTAGCCCGTCTGGACGACTGGTGCAAGCGCACGCCTTCACGCTCGTGGCTGGTGCTGGCACGGTCTGTCCATATCACGCGCAGCCGCCTGCGGGCCCGACGCGAGCACCCCGACGCTGCAGCAGAACGTCGTTTGGCCGGCCGCCATCTCAGCATGGGCCACCGCGTGGTGGCCAGTGCCGAAACCAGCGGCCCCGACCTGGCTTCCCACTTGAGCATGATTCCTTATCCACTGCCGCCGCTGCAGCAGCAACAGCAGCATCCTCGCGAGGCCTTTTCCATGCCGCCGCCCATGGCCTTTGGCGAGAACGGCAATAGCGAAGCGTATTCCAACATGAACAACTTTTTCAGCGGCGGGTTTCTCGACTTTTCGAGCAAAGATGCCAACTATATGTAGCGCAGGCAGTATGCGTGGGATAGCATGGCAATACGATGCTTCAAGATCTTGTATGATAAAAGTTACCTCATTGACTTTTCAGTCACGTGTACCCTTGATGATGTCGCGGTGAGGATTTGCGGAAAAAAGTGCCATAACTGGGCTAGAATAGTAAGATGCAAGCCTTTGTAGTATAAAATCTTGTTATTCAAGGGAAAAATGACTGCATAGTGAGCACATCTGCCTTTTTTGATCAACATATTATCATCTTCTCTAGCTAAGACAAGGATGTCGTAATGAACATTTCGAGGTGCTCTCACAGCACTTGTGACATCCATTTATCTGTCTGCCTTTCCGGTTTTGTCCAGAAATATGCGACTATTCATTCATCTTATTCTTGGAGAGTCCCTCCGGTTTCTTGTTCACCATGTCGCGGTCCCAAAAGTTCACGCGGTCTCCATAAAGGCCCTTGGGATCGCAGTTGCTGGCCTGTTTTTCGAGCCAGAAGCGACGCTCCTTTTGTTCTTTAGTCGGATTATTCGTCTGATAGCTAGCCTTTAGAGTCTCCCAGCCCCTGCAGCTTCCCACGTCCTCCGCGACGGCATGGCCCGACCCGTCCAGGCACACAAAGCCAGAGGTTGGATCTGCACGCCCGACAACAGTGAGGTAGTGCTCCCAGCTGTCGCCAAAGTCGTACGTGTAGACAATGTCCTGGTCTGTTTCCTATCAGCAATAATTCCAGGGGAAGATTACGCCATACAACATACTTTGAAATTCATCCAGCAGTTGGAAGAGCTTGTACTTGTCGGCCTTCTTTTCTGGGGTATGGACATGTCGACGAACTCCCACGTGCATGCGGTCGATGCCCGAAAATGGCGTCTGCTTCACAGGGTCCACGACTCGGAAAAGAAACTCGCGTGGCGCCGATGCCGGAAGCTTGCCGCCGGGGGATGTATGAAGCAACATTTTCCGCTGGATGATATCCAGCATATCTTCTGGTGTACTGAAAGATGGATCTTTGACAGCAAAGTCAAAGGAATGCGTCATGGACCAGCCAAACGCCGCCTGAAGAATCACATGCAGCCGGTAGAAATCAGAATCAGCCGGGCAAGAAATGGTACGGACCACCTCAGGGTTGCTAATGTCTCCCGGAGACAGATGAAACTTGATGACGTAGTTGGGACGCTGGCAGCTCGTTTCATGCGTAGGCCATGCAGCAGTCTGGCACTCGCGGGAGCAATAGACTGTTTTCTTGCATCTGCTGCATGCTTTCAAGTCTGCGAGTGCGGCAACTTTTGTGCAGGAAGAATTGCCACACTTTGGCGAAGACATTGTGATCTGTTGTCGCCTAAAGCATTAATGTCAGATAAAAGAAATCAGAAAGGGTAGGAGAAAATAGGATCAAGTATAAAAGCGGCTTAAATGATTTCTTCCGCTTCCGGTTTACGCCGTTCGACGAAGAAAGAATTGTCAACAGACAACATGGCTATTCCGTTAGAAGACAATTTATGCCTCGCAGGACTTGGGGCTTCCATCAATCTCTTTTCGTCTTAATTCACTCCACCTCCACTTTTTCTCTTAAAATGATAAGGACATAATTCTCACTTGTTTCTCAAGATTTGCTCAGTCCTTCCTCACCGTCTACTCTCTTCCACTGGCTGAACAAATTGGAAAGTCAAGACTGGATATGAAAGAAAACAACATCAATAATCACGTAAAGAAGGATATAGCATTATTGGTTTCGATCACTTAGGAGACTGAGGTCAGAAAAAAGATCATCGTTGTATTCTCGTGAGAATGTGATATGTAAACGAGCACGCCCTGTTATGATAACACTACTTGACAACTGTTGAGAATGAGAGTTTACCCACAAACGCTCGCGAAGCGTCCGCCAAAATCATATGCTTCTAGACTGTAATGTCAAGTTGGCATGTTAAGCTATTACTGTTAAATATGGTATTATCTTACAAACCTTTAGTTTCTTCTACATTGAACTTTTACTAGGCCTATCTTTGGATGTATCGGATACTTGACATTGAAGTCTTATCACCCCATCCTAGCTAAAGTACTTCCACCTATAAAAAAATCAAAAAAGTACAGCAGTGGTCGTCACCGACCTAATTTCTAACCGATTACTGATTTAACTCGCATGAATATAAAAAAATATTGATTAAAAGTCATGGTCCCGGAGGGGCTCGAACCCTCGACTTTCGCATTTATATTCCATAGGAATGATATTAGTACGATGCGCTAACCAACTGCACCACGGAACCATTGCGAGCTTGTAAGCTGTTATTGGTCAATTGGGCCTGTCAGATGCTTATGAGGTGAGTGAATCCGTAGCCTCGTCCTAAGCTTTGATTTGATTGTGGTTCTAAAAAAGCAGGCTTGCTGAAACCTCATGTCCAAATGTCTTTGGTTTTCGGTTTACTCTAGCCTTGAAAGGAAACTGAGAAACTGAAGAAGGGATAACCTCAAAGGACGGTTTTAACTGATTCCAAAACTTTGTGTCATTGAACTTTTCTGTGAGTTTTCAACGTCTGTTTTCTTGCTTTGTACACTTTCAAATTCTTATTAATACAATTTCAGTACCATACCACGGGATTGTTGCAGTGGGCAACTTGAATCCTCAAGTCCATGGGGTGCGAGGTGTGCTCCTGATCATGATCGACTCGAGGGGGTCTGAAAGAAGATTCGTCCGGCATTGCCTTGCTTAGTAATATCTTAAAAATCGAATTTTAAATCAAAAACCATCCTTTAATTCATCACTAAGTGGTCCGCTTTTAACACCAAACTTATCATCATTACCATCGATAACGGAGTCTGGAACAACATTAAACTAAACGACCGCCTCGATTGGCTCCCTCAGCATCAACAAAACAGTCCCGACAAAGTTTGGCGCCGCTACGACCGCCAACAAGACGGCAAAAAGGAAGTCCGAAAATAAATCCTGGCACATGCTTCCAACACCTTGGCCACCGCCTTTAAAGACCTTTAGACCGAATATCCAAAAATTTGGAACAACACCCTTAAGGCCCGTCTCAACATTACCCCGGACGGACTCCGTATCGAGCTCCAAAATAAATACGAACACGCTATGCTCGCTATGGCCAAGCGTCCGGCCAATTTTGTCCAGTTGGCTCGGGTTTTCGCAGTTTCCCACTAGTCTTAAAATAGTTTTCAGAATCATCACATTCGTTCTCATTCTAAAGACAACAACAGACCTCAGGGCAGAGACATCCGCGTTTGTGGAGACCCGAGAAGAAGCGAGGGAAGCTCAATGGCAGTCACAGGTCCAAATGGCCGCTTAAGTGTCGGACTCGACACAACCCATACCTTGGCTTGAAGACTTGGTATGAGAAGTCTTACTACTAATAAAGAATACCAAGCTAAAGGACCACCTGCGACGTCCTTTAACAGCCGGAGAAAGAAATGCGAGAATTCCGGTGTTCAAGCCTATATAGACCGGTTTATAAAAGGTCGTCAAAACCAACCAGGTCACGCGGCTCGACATAGACGCCCTTTTCGGGAACCTGCACCTGCAGCTTGCATCACTTTCCAGTGACTTCAGTGTTGAGGCAAGATCATTTATACTTCCTAAGTCTTAGTTCACTCCCTTCTCGCTCTTCGGTCTCTACAGCATCAGGATCTTTACCTATAGCTGCTAACGGCCCTTTATGTATCCCCGTCAAGCTTACTTTACCAGCCAGACAAACACTCCATTGCAGCCTCACTTAGACGTCACCACACCAAGGTACACTCATTTAAACAGCAGCGTTTTCGTGGTAGACCGGCACGCTAAACGCAAAAGGCACAAAACTCACGTGGGAAACGTACGCCCATACCGAAAAGACATAGACAACAAGCCGAAAAACGTGGTTTTAGTCGGAAAGAGCTTTTCTTTAACGGAAAAAGGTGAAGACGACGACGACATAAATATAAATTTACGAAGACGGCAGTGAAGCCGGTTAAAGGCATGAAAGTATATACTGGGTCCTTCTTTAAACGGCGGCGGTGCGCTTTCGCCCAAAAACTGGTCCGAGTGTTAACGGTGGCTTATAGACCGAAATGATTATATGCCGAAAACGGTAAAAGCGGGGGGGAGGTCATGATTACTACATGTGAAAAGAAAGGGAGGCCCAGGAGAGGGAAGGAAGAGGAGTTATTTATTTACCAAGAGGATCCCGCTCGGGGCATATACTTAGAGAGAACACAATCCATCGTCAACATTCATCTCAGTTCGGTCTGATTGTCCTTCTTCTTTGTTGTCATTTGTGTCGTTACATACTCCTGGGCCACTGATGTAATCGTATGAAGTTCAAGGACGCGACTCCAAGTTGTGACGTTTACAGGACAGGGCGCGATAGTCGTTCGTGCTGCAAGCCATGGTTGCCTTGTTTCGATGCGTGAAGCCCTTAATGGCCGCCCTGGCCACCACTGGCTGCCGTCTTTCGCCTCCGGTCAGCACTCATCACTTGTCGTTGATACCATCGGTGCCGAAACACGTTTCTTGGCGCTCTGGCATATTCTTTGGCAGAAACTCATGGAATTCTGGAAGCAGCCAAGCTAGCCTCTGTGGCAGCCGGCTTTGCAGTCGAGCCGATTGGGCTGCTGTCACGGCAAAACTACAACCAGCTGGATGAGTGCTGGAATGGCGTTTGTTTCCAAGAAAGATATGAGTCTTAAAAGAATATTCGCAAAATAGCTGTTTTAGTAGCCATTCTACCATTATAGGTCGTATGGGACAATATAGCAGTTACGTAACAAATTACTAGCACGCAAGACGTATTAAAAGACTCTGCAGCCAATTGACATGCTGGTAGATGACGCCAGTTTGCCTCCATTGTTTTGCTTCTTGGCAAAAGACATGGAACTGCAATATTCAGCAGTGTAGTCACATAGTCGTAGTTCTGCATTGTATGGGATTCATAAAGTCTCGCGATATCAGCTTCATCGACTCCTGCCAATACAATCAGATATTAATGTTGAGCACAACTGACCTAAATATTGAATGGAAGGAGGCGGGACGACTGTCTGCGCCGAGATATCAGTCGAGATCCTCGACGGCGTCCTAGATCCGCTGCAACGGCGTCTACAGTGCTGGCATATCCATGTTACATTATTGATGCTTTAGAAGGCTTCTTATTTGGAACTCGTGCTATCAGCCACAGGCTGTCAGTTACTGGTTTTAGTTCCTTTTATACATCTTTTTTTCCTTGTTCTTTAATAGCTCATATCCTCCCCCCTTATTTATCTCGCATGCTGTGTGTTGTCTCCCCTGGGTACAAGACGAAAGATCGCCATCATGGAATCTCTTCAGCACAACTCCGACAAAGACCACGGCTCAAGTCATGTCAAAGCATCTGCCGACGAGGCTTCGGCCGACTTCCAAGCCATTGACCCGCTGTCTGGGGTCAAGCGCGGCCTCAAGACCCGCCATCTAAGCATGATGGCTCTAGCCGGGATTATTGGCCCGGGCCTACTAGTCGGCTCCGGCGGTGCGCTGTCCTCGGGTGGCCCAGCTGCTTTAGTCATCGGATTCGGTGTCATTGGCATCATTGCCTTTAGCATCATGCAGAGCCTCGGCGAGTTAACAACGCTTTACCCATCGGGAGGCGCCTTTACCTCGCTGGCCGACCGCTTTGTCGACAAAGCGTTTGGTGTTGCTGTGGGTTGGAACTACTACATCATCTGGTTAGTGTGATTTTCTCTTGTCCATAATCCTGTCTAACTTTTAGGTTTGCGGTTCTCGCCAACGAGTACAATGCCATCACCAGCATCTTTTCCTTATGGAGTGACAAGGTCCCCATCTGGGGTTACTTTTTGATATTCTGGGTATGGACTTTCTCTGCTTTTTGTTGACCACTCCATTCCTTTGCTCGTCGCCTGACTTTAGCAAAACAGTTTGCCTTTTTAGCCTTCCAGCTACTCGGCGTCGAGGCCTTTGGCGAAGCAGAGTTCTGGCTGGCGCTCCTCAAGCTGGCCGGTCTGATAGCCTACTTTTTGTTTTCCATCATGTAAGTCCATACCATGCGATTCCGCCAAACGCTCTCTGACTTGGCCCAGCTATGTTGTCGGGGGCATTCCTGGCGCGCCCGCTCTGCATGGCAAGTACTGGCATGACCCCGGAGCTTTTCCCCATGGTTTCCGCGGTGTCGCTACCGTCTTTGTCTTTTGCTCGACATTTTATGCCGGAGTGGAATCCATTGCCGTCGCTGCTACGGAGACGAAGAATCCCAACGTGGCTGTCCCCCACGCCATTCGCCAGGTCTTTTGGCGTATCCTCTTCATCTACATGGGCTCGGCCATCTTCTTCGGCCTGACCTGTTCCTCCCGAGCCGGCGGCCTAATCAACGGCAGCAATCGCGCGCTCAAGTCGCCCATGACCGTTGCCATTCAGACCGCCGGCTGGCATGGCGGCGTGAACCTCGTCAATGCCTTTATATTTGTCACCTGCCTCAGTGCCGTCAACTCGAGCATCTACATTGGCAGCCGAACCCTACTTTTCATGGCCCAGGACGGCAAAGCGCCGCGATTTCTCGGCTGGACCAACCGCCGCGGTGTGCCGGTGCCTGCCATTGTACTGACCAATGTATGTGGCGCCCTCAGCATGATGAACGTGTCGACAGGCGCTAGCAAGGCCTATGGCTATATCGTGAATTTGTCGGGCGTCAGCACCTTTCTCGTCTGGGGTGCCATCTCCTTTACTCACATTCGCTTCCGCGCCGCTTGGAAGACACAGGGCTATGCGCCCAGCGACCTGCCTTTCCAGTCGTTTCTATATCCTTGGAACGCCTACTTTGGCCTGGCTGCCAACATTTTTCTCGCCCTCGTCCAGGGCTGGGCCACGCTCTCGCCATTCACGGCCGGCGACTTTGTCGACGCCTATATTCTGCTGCCACTCTTTGCCATTATTTACGTCGTTTACAAGGTCCTGTTTCGGACCGAATACAGGAGCGTACACAGCATCGATCTCCTTTCGGGCCGCCGCCGTGATCTCGATGAGGACAAGGAGATTGCCAAAGGCGAGCTGGACGGCCGACTACCTCTGTGGAAACGTTTCTGGCAAAACTTTTAGACAGGTACATGTACCTATATATACGTTGAACATTGGCCACTTTCCATATTCTCATTAATACACAAAGTCACTGCTATCAAACGTCTGGTTGCCTCAATACGGCCCATTTTCATCAAAATTATAAAATAAAAACTGTACTGCAAAATTTACAGAGATCAAAATACTCCCGTCTTACCCGCAGCTTATCGCGACGAGTTCGAGTTGTCTCCGCACGAGAACGCTTTCACTGTAAAGATTAGCATCACAATTGAAAAAGTAGACAAAAATACAAAAAAAAACGTACAGCTCTTGTCGTTGTGGTAAGCATCGATAATGTTCTTCACGGTGGCGTACGAGCCGCCTGTGGTGAAAAAGATACCGATGAGAACAATGAGCCAGTGGAAGCACCAGATGGCCTTTTGACGCGAGGTGCCGCTCTTGTAGCCCCAGTGGTCGTATAGCCAGAACCAGCCAGGCAGGATCATGGCCAATGGCGCAAAGCAAAAGGTACCCGTGAGCGCCAGAATGTAGTTGAACCCGGGAATGGCTTCCGCCAGAATAAAGGCAAGGGAACCGAGCCCAAATACGCAGCCACTGGTATGGTTAGATGCTGTCTTGACGTTTCACAGCTTTCTGAGACTGATACTTACAACCACACCGACCAATGAATGATCGAGTTGGACTGGAGATGGGGGGTGCCGCGCAGCATACGCACGAAAACGTATTTTGCAGACAAGTGCAGGTACAGACACGCGCTGACAATCAGGCCAAGGAGACCAATGGCATAGGCCACGATCTTGATGGTGCCGCCGGCACTCTGCAGGGGGGGTCAGTAAAGGGACAAGAACGGATAAACCGAATGGAGCAAAACGGGGACAACGCACAGCCAAGGACGGACTAGCCACCCAAGTTCCACACCAGCGGTAGACAACCAAACTAAAGGCAATGTACGAAGAATTGACAATACCCATGGCCACGAGCACAGCCTTGTTGTAGTCCTTGGGGTTCTTCATCTCGGCAATGACAGGCAGGAAGCCCGACGAACCGGCCGAGGACACGAAAATAGTGGCCGATGCCGACATGCCAGCCACAAAGGTGGGGTGAACAATCTTGTAATAACCCAGCTCGTACGGGCCTGTCTGGGGAGCTGCCGCGGGGCGGTCGCGCGTGGTGACGCCGATACTGTCATAGCCTGTCAGTACGAATGGGAAGAAAAGGGGGGGGTTATGCACAAAGACATACACAACGATGAGAACAGCCACGAAAACAGAAGCAAAGCCAGCGTAGGTCATGAAGCCGAGCTTTTCAAACTTGCGGATCGAGGCCACAACCATAACGGCCACCGTCGCAATCAGAGACCACCACACGGTGCAGGCCGCATGGTGAGAGAGCGCATTGAGGCCAACAGAGACACCGACAATGCCAGAGCCGGTCGACAAAACGAAGCTACGTGAGGGGAAATATTAGCATAAGCCAGGTCATCTGTGCCTCGAGGCTGGATTGCTTACGCCAACATATACAGCGCGCCAGTCAACTCCATTACCCAACGACCACCGACAATTCCGGCCATGTCGACAATGGTGTGACAGCCAAGGTGGTTGTTACGAAAGTTTCCTTGCACGATAGCATTGTCTATGTGGAGGATTAGCAGTCATTTCTTAAGCTGATCAGTACCTTTTATTTACACTTACAGGTGTTAAACAAGCCCCAGCCCAGGACGGACAGAGAACCGCCCACGGCACCCAGTGAGCTCATGGTTGATGGGATACTCAAGACACCCGTGGCAAACAAAACTGTTTTACAGTTAGTGTCTCAATGGCTCATAGCTCATTACATCACCATAAACATCAACAAAGACAACGCGCTTAATGAGCATCTACCTTTGAGAAAGATACCAGACGCGCGAGGCCAGCTGACAGTGCGAAAGTTGACGCCGGTTGTCGTGGTCTGAAAGACCTCGTGTTCATCGTTGATATCTACCTTACCGGTGCCCTCGCTGGGCGTCACCAGTACACCGGCCTCGGCCTTCTTCTCCATGTCAGACATGGTAGGGTTTACAATGGGCGCTGTTGTGTGAAGTGAAGGCGCGTGTCAGCGGTGGTCCCTTTCGACGGTGCCCAGGATGTTTGTTTCCCTTTTGTGATTGGAGTGGACGAGGAGAAGGGCGCGCGGCGATCTTTCAAAATTTCCAAGGATTTTGAGAAATACGGTTCCCATCAACAGATATATGTTACGTGGCGGACAACCTCAGATAATGCACACAAATACTACTATAGAGAAGGTCTCCATTTTACAAGATAGCTGTCCTTGATATGGGGAGTATGCCGTCCACTGACGCCGATAACTTGGCATTCTGTACCACTTTGGAGCCAAACCCGGCAATTGTAACATGAATTTCTGGCAGATTAGATCTTATCGACATGCAGGTTCGGATGCGCTGCGAGCCTATTAGGTTTAGCTTCAGGTCGGATAATTGCCGCGACCCCCTGGCGCAAAACGATAAGACGGCCAGAAACAGCAGTTTCCAGGCTTTTTGCTATCACGCCGGTGCCTTTTTCTACTGGCCGGGGCAGTATGAAGGAGACAGAATGCTAGCTTTTGCAATACAACTGCCATAGACAGCTTGCTTGTGCTTACTGAAATGGAGCTCCAAAGAAGGGAATACGGCGTTTCTGCTATCCCCGGAAGCTTTGCTACGGAGGTGACCGGGTCTATCTTTCCCCAGGCACGTGTTATTGGGCTTCCTGGAAGGATTTAGTATGTCTGGGCAATTACTTTACGACATACGATAGCAAGATACATACGATAGGCTTTGAGCTGTCGTTCGGGTTTCAGACTACCAAATCGTGTCCTGTAGTTTCTTGTATCGCTGAAGCATTGCTATAAGATTGACAATGTCAGTACTTCAACGAGCCTAGAACCTGATGGCGTCAAATTGCCGCCCAGGCAGACAGATCCCAGATGTGACCCAAAGCTAAGAGGAAATAGTGCTGACACCAAGGTCCTTTTTGTTTCCGCTGGGGTGGACGAACCGGCCTGTCTGATGTTGGAAGGATGCAGAGGCCCTGTTCCATTATGTATTACCCAAGGCCATGGTTTACGAGCGATTGAGCACATGGCTTGCTGATCGCTAGTACTAAACCCTCCCCATGTATTACATGTAACTCATGCACCTCATGCACTACACAGCACTCAATGATACTCATCCGCGTTAGACCAGGCCAGATCAGACTATCTCGACGAGAGCTTTGGCGTTCGCGCACAACGCGGATCACGATATCCCATAGATTGCAGATGTTAATACAGGACGCTGCCCGATCACCAGGCCAACTCTTTATCTCGGGAAAAAGCCGAGGCTGATGCCTTTGAATATTGTCCCTGGGCATCATTTCGCTTATACCTCGTGTGTCGTTCAGTCGTGTATCTTATTTCCGACCACAGGAGCCGAGAATCAAACAATTCTTGCCACCAATTATCGGGCCTATTGCTATTCCCGCTATCGTTATCGCCAATGTCTGGCAATGTTTGCAGTGACATCGATGTGCAAATGCTGAGCAAGTGACAAAGTATGTTCTCCAGCGTCGAGGTATGTGTAATAATTCTGAGAAGGCTGCCGCCACTCGCCAAAAACGACAAGAAAGCGCCGACTAGTTTAGTGGCAACGCCGCCCCATACCGCGGCGAATCCCAGCCAGTTAGCCATCACATCTGCCGTTCCCGCTCTTTAGTGCTGGTACATAGTGTCAACGATCTCTAGGGTGAAAGCTTATGGCTCGAGTGCGGCGAATCCAAGACAAAAGCTTTGTACCCGGAATTTCCCGCGGCTATGAATTGCTGGTCCAGTTGGATTGAATAGCTGGGCCAGCCGATGATGGCAAAGGCACTGTGTTGGAAGCTATGGCGAGTGTTTCATTGCGTTGCGAAGCAATACTGCCTGATCAGACGCTTCTATGAGAAGATTCAGTCGCTCCGAGAGCACCCACTCATGCGTGCCAATGGACACTTCGAACAGACGCAGCAGATTGTAACAGCTGTTCAGCAGCGGATTTTCTCGGAGCGCAGTCTGAATCGTAACTTTGGCACGGTCGGATGGAACAAGCAGCTCAAGGCCGGCCTCGAAAATATCCTTGTAGTGGCTCCAGCAGACAGTGAAGTCATAATCAACAGTATTGCGGCCCTGTGGTAGGTGGTTTTTTGCGATGGAGGCAAAAGCTGCGTTGGTCTTGATCAAAGTCTCGCCGTAAGTTGCTGGTGTCAGGTTGCTGCTATCCGGAACCTTGCCATCACCGCTGCTGCTTCCGCCAATGCCTCCACTGCTGACCATACGCTCGAGTAGGCGCAATAGCGAGATAGTCTGAAAGTAGGTGAAGGCGCCGTAGTGGAACATGCCGTCCTGGCCGCCGTAGGGAGGCCCGTCGTCCAGCGTGGAAGGGAGACGCATTACGGCAGTGCGCTGCTGATATTCGGACCACCAGTCCGCCAGCTGGGCGCGGAATGAGTCAATCAACGAGGCCGGTGGCAAGCTGGCACTCTCCTGAGGACCGCCCACAGTGCCATCACTGGAACCTTCAAACTTGAGAATAGCGGTGTGGATGGCCGACCGCAGCTTGGCCGACATGTAAGACAGCAAAGCGATACGGCCCTTTTCCTGACATGCCGTTGGGTGCACCACCATCTTTTCCGAAGTCTTCCATTCCGGCAGGTAATTTGGGCGGCCAAACTCGATAGCCACATCGGTGTCCATGACGTAGGCGGTTCGAAACAACACATGCAGAGCCACAGTATCGTCGGCATTGAGGTCGGGGCTCTCGAGCAGGTCGAGGCAGATACGACATGCGGCACTAGCTACTCGCGATAGATTACCCGAGTTTGGGTGCAAACGCACATAGACACACATGAGAAGGGCAAACTGCAGAGACTCAATCGATGACTTGACAAATAACTGGGCCGTCTCCGAGGCCAGCGTCATGGAGTTGTCGTAGTAGTAGAGTGCGGTGGTGAAGGAAGCCGAGCGCGAGCTGAAAGGCTGCACCAGCGCAATGGCGACGACAAGGTTGAGGAAAGCTTCGGCCAAGCCTTTTTTTCCATTGCTGGGAACATCTTCATCTTCCTTGCTCCGGAGATCTTCCAACAGCTTTGGAATACCCTCCTTGCCCAGGATGGGGTAATACACCTCAATGGTACGGGTGTAGCGCTCCAAGAAAACGCTGAGTGCGTCGTCCGGCAATTCTCGTAGTGATCGCATGAGTGGGTCCGGATTGCGGCGCAGCGCCGCGGGCAAGACTGGCGCCCGCATGTCAGGCGCCCGCGGAACGGGCGGAAGCGGCGCAGATACCAGCTTTCCGATAATGCTGGTCTCGCCCCATAGGCAGGTAGACATGCCGAAGCTTGTTTCGTACTCAAGTAGCAGTGTCCTTGGTTCTAGGCGTGGTAGCGACGTAAAGCCGTCATAGATCGAGTGTTCCGCAGCTGGAGAGGAGCTGAGAGTGCAATGCCTCTTTTCAAGGGTGTGCATAGCCCGGGAAAGATGCTCTTGTAGTTGATAAAGTTGGCTATGCTGTTAGTATGATGTACTGTTTGATTCACTGTATATTACTCCGCTCTTACCTCCCGCTAACCCATTGCCCGTTGTACGACTCGTTGTACAGGCAATCGTGGCCATAGTCAACGCAATTGTGACAGGATGGAAGGGTGCGGCTGCACTTGATCCTCTTTTGACGGCAGAATTTGCAGACAGGAAGGCTCTCAAGGCTCTGGCGGCACATGCTGACCAGCTCCTGTGCCTTGAACATTCGCTCGACCGATCGAGCTGACGGTGAATGGCCCGCCGACGTGCCAGACGTGACGGATCGTGCCGATGCGGCTGAAGTGAGAGAGGTAGCTGACAGATTCTGTGGTGATGTGCCTTTGTCGCTGCCCCAGCTGGCTGGCATGGCTGGCCACTCGAGGAAGCCATCGTTGCCGAGCTCAGCCAAAAGAAGAGCTTCATCATAGACATCGAAGGAGTTCAAAATAGCGTTCGCATCTGAAGGCGTCATGTCAAAGACGTCGCCCATGGTAGTGTCATTGAAGGAGTCGACCAGGTAGGACTGCATGTCAAAGGTGTCAGTCTCCTCGCCGGCAAAGTAAGAATAGCCGTTTTTGCGGAAAATAAGATCGACAACTCTTTGCTCATCAGAGGGGCCATAAAGTAGCGTCTTTGGCGGCTGGTCCTTGAGAAAGGCCTCGATAATATTTTTGCTAAGCTTTTCGAGGAGTACACGACACTGCATGGCTGCAGGCCAGCGCTCTTCCATATATGTCTGTGTGGTCAGCTTCAGTGACAAGAGGATAGTGAAGAAACAAGCGTTGAAGCGTACAAAAAACTCGGACACGTGCGTCACAGCATCGACAATGACGGCCTTGGGAAAGGCCTCCTGCACAATGTGTGGGTAGTTTTGCATGCAGTAGAGCATCTGAGTGCCGACCTCGTAGGCTTGGTGTACAGCAGGCCAGCTCAGGATAAGCGAGCGCTTCCGGGCCAGCGTGAGATAGGTGTCTAGTATACTGATGAGGACCTTGACAAATTTGGCGACTGTGGCGTCGGTGGGGTAAGGGTTCCGAGGGCAGGGCATGTAGAGAAAGGCCAGACAGCGCCAGGCGGGCATATCTTTCCAGTCAGAGAGCAGCACGGCAGGTTCTTTTTTGTGATTTATGCTGCGCAGCTCGTCGATACGCAGCTCACAAGAGGCCAACCATTCGGCGTGATTGGCAAAGGGTGGCGGGAAGGGCTCGTTGCCGACGTTGACGGCGGTAATCTCAGTGAGGATGACGCAGTAGGCGAGATGTGTCAGATAGCGGGCAGTTCCGGGAGGATTTGCCAGGGCGAGAGTGGGCGTATTGAGGGCGGCGGAAGGAAAGACGTTGAGCTTGATCTGGTCGTCGCGAACGGCAAATGGGCGATGAATGGTAAGGGTGACGTTGCGCTCTATACTGTAGGTCTAAGAAGTTAGCATCCTATTTTCTCTTTCTACATTCCCCCATACAATGCAACCCCGGACGCCTCTTCCACTCACTGCCCAAAATAAGCGACGCCGGGCCTCAATGGTCTCGCGGCTGAGGTTAGAAGCCTCTGGGGGCTCCCGATGTAGTCCGAGTTCGACGGCAACGCGCATGGCCTCGCAAGCCGAGAACCACACGTCGACGGCCGAAGGCATGAGCAGACCATACTGAGTCAGAAGCAAAAGGCCCTGCAGGCAACGTATGCTGGTGGTGGACAACAGCTCGTCATCGGGGTCGGATCGCAGGGCTTCCACGCGCAAGGCCTCGGCCAAGTCCATGACCTGTTTCTGGGCGTCGGAGTTTGACGTCAGTGTAGCCACAGCCATGGCCATGACGATGAGGAAAGTGTCGCCGTTGGCTTGCAAAGTCTGCGGTTCGTGGAAGACGCGCTGGTACATGCCACGAAGCTCAGTGGGTGAGAAAACAGGGCACTGTGGCACGATGCGGTCAATGTAGACCTGGATGAGGCGTTCGGTAACATTTCGTGGCAGCAGCGACGCCAGACGTGAGGCGGCTTGGGTTTCAGGGGCGTCTGGGGCATCCTGGCTGCGGCGTGGAAGACTGTTATTGCTTCGGTGGCGCAGGGTCAACGGGAAGGGTAGCTCGGCGCTGCTATAAAGGCGGTCGAGGTGGTGGCAGCGGCGGCCAACACTGCGCGAGACAGAACGCCAGACCTGGACGGCGGTTTCTGCACCGAAGCGGTACTTGGTCACATCCTGGGCCTTTGGGTGGTGACCCAGGGACGCGGGCGTCGAGACGTGTTCACAGTTGCCGGCTCCAGGAGCTCCGAGGGCCGCTGAAGCTTCTGGACTGAGACTGGACGACAGTCCAATTCCAGAGCCGGCCTTGCTTCCCGGCGAAGATGCCCCGGACATGCTGGCCAGGTTGAGCGCCATCAGCTCGTCTTCAACATGCCGGATAGCCTCCTGCAGAGGCTCGACCAGCAACCTGTTGATCAGTAAGCTGCACTCGTTTCTTTTCAGACGCAGAGCTCGGCAAGGCTTCACAAACCTTCCATTCGGATTGCATCCTGGGCCGTCTTTGACTCGACTGCATTCGATGCCCACACGCATGCAGTTGGAGCAAGGGCCCTCGGGAGGTTGGCACTGCACTGTGAGCCGGGTGCACTCAAAGTTGTGCCGATCGAGCGGGACTGGCTGGAGGTGATACTACCTTTTTCTTGTGCCGCGAACAGCGTTTACAGGCGTAGGAAGAACTGCGTCGTGATCCGCGCACAGGCGGCCGCAAAGGCGGAGGTGGAGGCGTCCCCGAGACTCCAGAGGAAGGCATCATCGGCCGTTGTGCGTCCACAAATAGAAAGAACCAGGTCCAGAAGTGCAAATTGTGGGTAGGCACGACCGGGCGCACTTGGCAAGCTCGAAACCGGGGGAAAAGCGAGGACTTATCCCCTGCGAAAGCCTCCGAGGCAGGAGCATCGGGCTTGGTGGGATGTGTAAGTGGCCTCTGTTACCCATCCAGATCCCGCTAGCCCCTTTTGGCCGCTAGGATGCCGACGTGGACGGCGCCGTCTGCAATTGCCTGCCGCAGCTTATCTCAATCCGTACACACCTTTTTGCGCCTCTTGGAATACTCTACAACATACAGCAATGAAATTCCGTGTTTATTATCCACAACAGGTCGGCGGCTTACCGGCTACGCTGCTATGCCGCTATCAAGATATGACCCCTCGGAGCAGACGGACAGACTGTCTGGGTATCTCTAGATATATATAGACTATCATGGATTTCAGCTGCCCCAAACAAGCCTCGGATCCAAACTCTCAAGTTCCACACAGCCCAGGTCAAAATCCATCTATAACGGTGACAACATGGGCGACGCGATTGCAAACTCTCCGGGCTACCGGTTGGGTGTAGATGTTGGTGTAAGTAGTACTGCATATATCCCGAAGGAGTCTTTGTGCTGACGGGCTGACGGCCAGGGAACCTTTACGGATGTATGTGTGGTGACGCCGACGGGCGCGACAGTACGCGCAAAGGCGCTCTCTACGCCCGACCAGAGCGTGGGTGTCAAGCAGGCCATCGATAAGGCGCGCAAAATCCTGCAGGCTGAGTATGGCTGGTCTGGGAAGTTTGACTATATTCATCACGGCACAACAGTTGGTGAGTTTTCTTTTTCTTACCTGCCCCCCCATCTTCTGTTGCTCTTCTTGTTCTCTTCTGACAGCCAGCCACCAATGCCATTCTGGAGGGTAAAGGCAGCAAGGCAGCCCTTGTGGTGACGGCTGGACACAAGGACATCCTCAACCTGCGGCGGTCACAGATTCCCGGAAGTCTGGGCGCATGGCTGACCTGGGAGACACCCAAGCCAGTCATCCCGCTGGAGCTGACGGTGGATGCGCACGAACGTGTGGGCATTGACGGCACTGTCATCGAGCCGCTCAATGTCGACAAGCTGCTGAAGAGCGTGGCGCCTCTCAAGGCGGAGAACCCGAGCGTTATCTCCATCAGCTTTATCAACTCCTTTGCCAACAGTATCAACGAGCAGGAGGCGCGCCGCGTGCTGATGAAAGAGTTCCCCACGGCCGAAATTGTCATTTCCAGCGAGGTGTTGCCGGAAGTTGGCGAGTACGAGCGCACAGTGACAACTGCCGCCAACGCGCTGGTGAAGCCGATCCTCAAGAACTATATCAGCCACCTGAGCTCTATTCTGCGCGAAGACAGCGACACGATCCGCATCCTCAAAAGCGACGGTGGCCTGACCAGTCTGGAGGTGGCCGAGGAGTTCCCCGTCAACCTGCTCATGTCCGGCCCGGCTGGTGGTGTTCACGGCGTCTGCCATGCTGTTGCCACAAAGTACCGAAACGTCATCACCATTGACGTGGGCGGTACCTCGTCCGACTGCGCTTTGATTGCCGATGCTGCGCCGACTCTGCGTCGCGAGACGGCCATTGGAACGCTGAGCGTCAAGGCTCCCTCCATCGATGTGCACACTGTCGGCGCCGGCGGTGGCTCCATTGCCAAGTACAGCACGCTGAGCAAGAGTCTGCGTGTCGGCCCCGAGAGTGCCGGCGCCCACCCCGGCCCGGCCTGTTACGGCAAAGGTGGCCGTGAGCCTACCGTGACTGACGCCAATCTCGTGCTGGGCTATCTGCCGTCGGTCCTGCTGGGCGGCGAGTTCCGCCTCGACGTTGAGGCTGCCTTTGCCGTCGTTGGCGACCTGGCCCGGCAGATGGGCGTCACCGTCATGGAGGCCGCTCAGAACATTATTGACCTGGCCAACGAGTCCATGTACGGCGCCGTGCGTCTTGTCTCTGTCGAGCAAGGCCACGACCCCAAGGACTTTGCCCTGGTCGTCTTTGGCGGCGGTGGACCTATCCATGCCAACGCCGTCGGCGAGCTGCTGCACTCATGGCCCGTCATTGTGCCGCCCTCGCCGGGCATTCTTTGCGCCCAGGGCGACGTTGTCACCAAGCTGAGCCACGAGAAGACGCAGTCGTTTATCCGCACGCTCGGCAGCCTTGACCTTGCCGAATTCCAGCGCCAATTTGCTGAGCTCGACGCCTCGTGTATCGAGAAGCTCTTTGGCAGCAGCTCCTCCAAGGCCCCCGTCAAGACCGTCTACAAGGTCGACCTGCGCTACATGGGCCAATCACAGGAGATGAGCGTAACGCTGGAGAACAGCAGCGTGACTCCCGGTCCAAAGGCAGCCGACCTGGCTACCATGCAGTCGACGCTGCGCTCGCAGTTCGAGTCGGAACACCAGCGCCACTTTTCTTTCATCATGCCGCAGCACCAGATCGAGCTGATCCGTGTCCGCGTGATCGCCACCGATGCATCGCCCGACGTTGAGATTGGCACCAAGGAGAGCGACGATGTCGAACTGGCCGCACCCGAGTCGGCCATCATGGAGCGCAAACAAATCTACCACATGGGCTCCATGGTCGATGCCATTCTGTGGGACCGCGCCAAGATGGGTGTTCCTGGCACCGTGGTCCGTGGGCCGTGTATCATTAGCGAGATGGACTCCAACACGCTGGTGCTCCCGGGACACTACGCCAAGATCGACACCGCTCGCAACATTGTCATTATGCCGGAGGCAGCGACGGCGGCGGCCGAGTCTGCGGCCGATATGGATGCCGCAGCAGCCGAGAAGTACGTGGCTGAACGCACAATCGTGCCTACTCTGATGCAGTCGGCACTGTCCTCCATCCGGCGTGAGATGGACACGTTGATGCTGCGGGCTGCCATGTCGCCCGCCATTCGCGAGCAGCAGGACGAGTTCAACGTCGTGACGACGGCCGACGGCCAGATGCTAGTGGGCCAGTTTGGCAGCTTTATTGGCGACTTTCTCAACGTGTGGAAGGCTCCCATTGAGGAGGGCGACGTCTTTATCACCAACGACTCGTACAGCATGGGCGGTGCGGTCTCGCATCTGAACGATGTCATTGTGCTGCTACCCATCCATTACAAGCACAAGCTGGTGGGTTGGGCTGCCAACTTTGGCCACATGACGTGAGTTATCTGCCTTTTCTGTTTGTCCTTTTAAGTTCTCTATTTGAACACCATCTAACCAACTAAATAGTGATATCCAGGGCAGCACCCCCGGCAGTCTGTCTATTGACGCGCGCACCATTTACGATGACGGCATGCAAATCCCGGCAGTGCAGCTGTACAAGAAGGGTGTCTTGAACGAAGATTTGCTCACCGTGCTGTGCCAAAACTCGCGGTCGTCTGAATGGATGCGGGCAGACATCTTTGCTCTGCTGTCGGCCTGCAACACGGCTGGTCGCCGCGTGCAGGAGCTGTGTGACCGCTTTGGCCTGGAGTGAGTACTTCTCTGCCCCCTGCCGTGTGAGAGAACGAGACATAGTGACAGCCCAGGGTCTACAAAGCGGCTACCAAGGTGTTGTTGCAGCGCAACCGCACCGCCGTGTCCAAGCTGATCGACACGGTCATCACAGACAAGGTGGCAACGTTTACCGACTTTATCGACGACGACGGCCATGGCACTGGGCCCTTTGCCATCAAGTGCACCATGACCAAGAAGGACGGTCGGCTTATCTTTGACTGGGACGGAACGTCACCGCAGAGCGAGTACTCCATCAACTACTTGTTGTCGAAGAAGCTCTTCATCATGTACATTGTGTACTATCTCCTGGCCATTGCCGACCCCTACACGCTGGTCAACGGCGGCGCCAACGACCTGATCGAGGTGCACATCCCCAAGGGCAGCATCCTCAATCCAGTGCACCCAGCGGCCATCAGCTGCCGCACACATTTGCTGGGTCGCATCTTTGATGTCATCCAGGCCATGCTGGGCCAGCACATGCCTGCTCACCGGGCAGCCGCCGGCTTCTCGGACTCGCCGCATCTGTACTATTCAGGCTTCAAGCCGACTGGCGATTTCTTCTTGCTGTACCAGATCGGTTTTGGCGGTGTGCCGGCCCGGCCTGTGGGCGACGGCATGGACTGCCACTGCCTGTTCCCGGCCATCAAGTCGATCCCGGTCGAGACGATTGAGCTGTACTTCCCGCTGCGCATCGAGGTCAATGAGGCTCTGGCAGACAGCGGCGGCCCGGGCTTGTACCGCGGCGGCAACGCGCAGCGCACCCTGTACCGGTTCCTGTCGACGGGCGACGTCAACGTGCACGACGATCGGGCCATGACCCTGCCCTGGGGCTGTGACGGTGGCATGCCGGGCACAGCGTCGCGCAAGGTGCTGATTCGCTATTCGGTGGACCCGGTGAACCCGCCGCGCGTCCAGCTATGGTCGAAGCAGGACCACATCCGCGTGGAGCCTGGTGATGTGCTTGAGTGGATCACTTGGGGCGGCGGCGGCATCGGCGACCCAATGACGCGGTCGACGGACGCCGTGGTCACGGACATCCGCCGGCGGTTGGCCACGGTGGAAGGAGTGAAGAAGAACTACGGCGTGATCGTCGACCCGGTCACGTATGCCGTGGACGATGCAAAGACCACGGCGCTGCGGGCCGAGATAACTGCTGTCCGCAAGCAGAGCGGTGCGCCCAAGGAGATTTACAACCGCGGCGGCACGCTCAAGGAGTTGGCGGCGCGCTTTTCCGAGGAAACCGGTCTGCCGCCGCTGAAGCCGCAGTGGGAGAAGGATCCGTATGGGCCCCACGTCACACTGCCGTACGTGCAGAACTGGTACAAGATGATGCGCGAGAAGAAGGGCTGGGAGGGGTTGTAAGTCTTTCTAGTTAGTCTGCCATGGATAACATGATATTTTCCCTGAATAGTCTTGTAGAAAAGAACAAAGGAAGCATAGCTGTCAGATATCCGAAAGAACTGAAAATGACCTAGCTTGAAAGATAAATAAAGTGCTCCACTGAGAATGATTACTAATCGGCGTGACCCAGAGATAGCAGATAAACAATGGCAGCTTCGTCACAGCTCAACGTCGGACATTCCATGCCACCATGGTCGCAGACAGCCGTCGACCATGCCGAGATTGTCGTCTGCTTCGCTGACGGGAATGGCAGGTGCCCGTGTGGCATCCACGTCGCCGCTGAATAGCGCGTCGACATTGAAAACGGCAATATCCGCCGAAGCGCATCCAGCAGGAGCTTCGTCCTCTTTTGCTTCTGCTTCCGATACCTTGGGGGTTGGGTCCACGTCAACGGGCGTACGGCGGACGTCTGGGACGGCATCTGGACGACTGTCTTCAACGCTGCTAGCAGCTGAGCGCGGCGAGGGCGACACCGCGCCGGTGGAGCACCAGATCGAAGAGGAAATTGCAGAGATCAAGCGATACGAGGTAAGGCGTTGTTGGCCGACCAATGCTTTGAAGATGCGAGGAGGCTGACGATGGCAGGACTTTACAACAATAGGTATGCGACGCCACGCGCGTTTGTGTATTTGTGACTGCCACTAATCAGCCCAGACTGGGTTCAGGACGCGGCGCGCGAACGACTGCGACGCAAGAGCCGGCGACAGTACAATGCCGACATCTACGGCCATGGCCAGGCCGGGTGGAAGCACCGGCTGTGGGAGTTGTACGATGCAGCGCAGGGCTGGATTGTGGTGACGCTGATTGGCGCGGCCATTGGGCTGAACGCGGCAGTGCTCAACATTGTGACGGAGTGGCTGTCGGATATCAAGCTGGGCTACTGCCGGACGGCCTTTTACCTCAACGAGAGCTTCTGCTGCTGGGGCGAGGACAATGGTGGGTTCCGTCTCTTGTTGCACGCCTTGCATGTGGGGGGGCCAGGATGGGCGATTTCCGCTGACATGACAGGTTGCGCTGACTGGCATCGCTGGACCAGTTTCGGGCCGGCCAACTACATGCTATACCTCGGGTTTGCCATGCTCTTTGCCTTCACGTCGGCCACGCTGGTGCGGTCGTTTGCGCCGTACGCGGCTGGTTCGGGCATCAGCGAGATCAAGTGCATCATTGCCGGCTTCACCATGAAGGGATTTCTGGGCTCCTGGACGCTGGCCATCAAGTCGGTGGCGCTGCCGCTGGCCATTGCCTCGGGGCTGTCTGTCGGCAAGGAAGGCCCCAGCGTGCACTACGCCGTCTGCACGGGCAGCGTGGTGTCGCGTCTGTTTGACAAGTACCGGCGCAACGCGTCCAAGACGCGCGAGATTCTGTCTGCCTGTGCGGCCGCCGGCGTGGCCGTGGCCTTTGGCAGCCCGATTGGCGGCGTGCTCTTCTCGCTGGAGGAGATGTCAAGCTACTTCCCGCTCAAGACGCTGTGGCGCAGCTACTTTTGTGCCCTTGTGGCCACCGGCGTGCTCTCGGCTATGAACCCGTTCCGCACCGGCCAGCTGGTCATGTTCCAGGTGCACTACGACCGATCGTGGCACTTTTTCGAGATTGTCTTTTACGTGGTCATTGGCATCTTTGGCGGCCTCTACGGCGCCTTTGTGATCAAGTGGAATTTGCGCGCCCAGGCTTTTCGCAAGCGGTACCTGGGCCGCTATGCCGTGCTGGAGGCCACGCTGCTGGCAGCGGCGACGGCGCTGGTCTGCTATCCCAACGTCTTTCTGCGCATTGACATGACGGAGAGCATGGAGATACTCTTTCTCGAATGCGAGGGCGCCGAGGACTACCAGGGGCTCTGCGAGGCGCCGCGGCGCTTCTGGAATGTGGCGGCGCTGCTAGCGGCGACGCTTTTGCGCGTGCTGCTCGTCATCATTTCGTACGGCTGCAAGGTTCCGGCCGGCATTTTTGTGCCGTCCATGGCCATTGGCGCCTCGTTTGGTCGCACCGTCGGCATCGTCGTCCAGGCCCTGCACGACGCCCACCCAGGCAGCGTCTTTTTCGCCGCCTGCGAGCCCGATGTGCCCTGCATCACGCCTGGCACCTATGCCTTTCTCGGGGCCGCGGCCGCTCTCAGCGGCATCATGCACCTGACCGTGACGGTCGTGGTCATCATGTTTGAGCTGACGGGCGCCCTGACCTACATCCTGCCGACCATGATTGTCGTTGGCGTCACCAAGGCCGTTGGCGACCTGTTTGGCGGCGGTGGCATCGCCGACCGCATGATTTGGTTCAGCGGCTTCCCCTTTCTCGACGGCAAGGAGGACCACAACTTTGGCGTGCCCGTGTCGCAGGCCATGATTGCTGATGTCGTGGCCCTGCCTGCGGCCGGCACGCGTCTGGCCGCGCTCGAGCGCCTGCTGGCCCGCAACCGGTATCAAGGCTTCCCTGTGGTCGACAGCCCGGCCACGCGCGTGCTGCTGGGCTATATCGGCTGCACCGAGCTGCGCTATGCACTAGACCGCATGCGCAAGGCAGCGGCGCCCCAAAATCTGGACCCGGATGCCACGTGCGTGTTTGCTCCGGCATCCGACGGCGCAGCAGCTGCTACGTCTCCCCTTGTGCCGGATTTCCTGCCCGTGTCGACCGTTGTCTTTCCCGGCATGAACGAGGAGCCGGGCCACCGCTTTGACGGCCACCGCGGGCCGCCCCTCGACTTTTGCCGCTACGTCGACCGCACGCCCGTCTCGGTGCACCCCCGCCTGCCGCTCGAGACGGTCATGGAGCTGTTCCGCAAGATTGGGCCCCGTGTCATTCTGGTCGAGTACTGCGGCCGCCTTTCCGGTCTGATCACCGTCAAGGACTGTCTCAAGTACCAGTTCAAGGCCGAGGCTGCTGAGACGGTGCGGGACGAGAGCGACAGCGAATCCCATGGCCAGGAGCAACTGTGGGCCATCATGTGCTGGGCGGCAGGCTGGGTGGCCGACAAGGTCTACCGTCTTTCCGGTGGGCGCATACGCTTGGGCGGCGGCGACCGTGGCGTCCATGGCCAGTCGTACAGCGAGCTACGGAACGGGGCAGGAGGAGCCATTTTGGAGGGGACGGAAGAGACGGATGACGACGGCGTCGAGTTGGAGGTCAGATAGGGCATATCCAAGACGCTATTTGATAAGGAAGAATAGCTTGCCCAATATCCGGAGCTAGGAGCTACCAGCCGATAGCCGGTTGCACCGTCAGGACATTCTGATTGCTGTCCTTCACCTTGGTGTTGCGATATCTCAACGCTTGTTAAGCTTGGCAGTGCCATAGTGTAGACAGGAGGTAGACCTTTCCGGAAGCGACAAGGCCATTTGTGCCCAAACAGGAGCTTTTGTCCATAGCCGAGCTCTAGATGCAGCTGGGCTTCCCAGTGGAATTAGCGATGCGTTGTTTTCTTTGCGCCTATCTACTGTACTTGGCAGTTGATGCATAAAGACAGAGCGTGCTGTCGCCCTCAGCAGACCGGCTGATGGTTCCCGGTAGACTTGCCTAGAATTCTCCCCCTTGGGCCCTCTTGAAGCATGGTGATGGCACGGAAACTCGCCGGCCTAGCCGCCCTGTTCCCGCTGGGCGCGACCAAGAACTCGACCTCGTCGTCCCTTGCGGTGCTCACCAGTAGCGACACGGGCGGCTTTACCTTTACGCTGAGCCAAGCCAACTACTCGGCCAACACGGACAGCTACTGGACCGGCACCTACTATGTGCCGCCGACGAGCCAGGTGGCGCCTGTGGCCACCTACGCGGCCCCGGTCCTGTCTTCCGTCATCGGGTCGGGTGCCATTGTGCCGCTGACCGTGTTTGTGACCAATGCGTCTGTCGTCACCGGCCAAGTGCTTCGCGAGCTGGTGGCCACGTACGAAAAGGACGACGACGTTTTCACCCAGGCGTTTCTGCAAGGTACGTTTGCTCGGCCCCCGTCTTGGCTTGTTTTGACACCCGTCCAGGCGTCGAGATCTTGAGCACCAGACCGAGCCGGCTCGATGCTTCGGCCGTCCAGTATCTTGAGTCGCTGTCGGTCCGTTTCCTGTTGCTGTCGCCGAGCATGGTAAAAAAGTGCAATGCATCGGCGACGAGCACAGTATTTACCATTACCGTCGCTGCGCCCGTCAATGCGTCGACCTCCTCGGCCCGCATCATCCCGCCCGGTCCCTATGTGGCACGCCTCTCGGCCCATGGCCAGCTCGCCGTGCAAAAGGTCTACGCCCTCTTCTCCGACTACCAAGAAGCCTTCCACAACGGCGTCGTCGCCAACGACGACGGCTCCTACTCTGTGCTGCCCCTCTGGAACGCCGAGCAGTACGCGCCGCTGGTGCCCGTGCCCTCGCGCCTCTACTCGTCGCTGCTCGACCGCACGCAGTTCCCCTTGGCCGGCCTGCGCTTTGCCCTCAAGGACCTGATGCCCGTGAGCGGCCTCGTCACCACGGGCGGCTCGCGCGCCTATGCCCGCGTCTATGACACGGCCGCCAACGAGACGGCGCCGGCCATTGCGCGTCTGCTCGGACTTGGCGCCGTACTTTTGGGCAAATCCAAGCTGTCCACCTTTGCCTACGGCTCGTATGCCTACCAGAACATGGACTACTCGGTGCGTTCACTTTGTTTTTCCTTCTTTTCCTTTTTCTCTTTCTCTTCTAACATGCCAGTACTCTTGGAACGTCCGCGCCGACGGCTTCCTCGGCCTGTCGGCTTCCAGCTTTGGCCCTGCCGCAGCCATTGCCGCGTACGACCAGCTTGATTTTACCGTGGGAAGCGACACGCTGGGTAGCGTGCGCAACCCGGCTGACCGCGTCGGCGTCTATGGGTGAGTGACGGCAAGAGGGAGTGAGAAACCATTCTGGCCGAGATACTTATTCCCACGGCAGAATGCGCCCATCTTGGGGAGCCATTGACCTGACAAAGGTCATTCCCAGTGCAGTGTCCATGGACACGCTGGGCGTCTTTGCCCGCTCAGCGTCCATGCTACAGACCGTAATGGGGTCCTGGCAGACGGCCGAGAAGTCGGCGCTCCAAAAGGGCAACTTTACGCTTCCGAAAAAGATCTTTTACCCAGTGAGTTTGTTTCTTCCGCAAACAAAAGACAGCATCGTCTGACCCCCAGGTCGAATGGTTCCCCGTCAACACCACGGCCGCCCAGACTGTGATTGACGAATGGCTGGGCAACATGACGGCGGCCATGGGCATGGAGCTGGTCCACCAAAACGTCACGGCTCTCTTCCAGCAGTCCCTCGCGCCCAACGACACGCTCTCCAACTACACGGCCAACTTTACCAAGCTGACAAAGTTTGACAATTGGAACTTTTTCGGCAAGGCTTTTGTCGCCGACTACCGCCAACGCTTTGCCGGCCGCTGGCCCGAGGCCGACAACCAGGTGCTCACCTCGTGGCGCACCGGCCAGACCCTTTTGAACTCGACCAAGAAGGCCGTGGAGACCAAAATGGCCACTTTTGGCAGCTTTGTCAACACCCACGTGCTGCCCTACAGCGCCTCGACCTGCTCCGAGGGCCTCTGGGTCTACCAGATCGAGGACACGGGTGGCGGCGTGCCCGAGTACCGCGAGGTGCTCGACTACGATTACTTTCCGCCCTTTAAGCCCATGCGCGCGGCCTCCTTGGCGCCCTTTGCCAAGCTGGTCGACATTACGGTGCCCATTGGCGTCGTGCCGTACGACAGTGTCATTTCCAAGGTGAGTCTCGCCAGACATTATGGCCGGTCCATAGATGGCTAACCCGCCTAGATCGAGGAGGAGCTCGTCATCACCCTGAGCTTTGTTGCCCATCACGGTTGCGACACTGTGCTGATGGAGTTTCTGGCAGCCTGCGAGAAAAAGGGCTTCTGCAAGTCCACAAAGACGGGTATCTCGGCGTTTTAAAGGATGCGCACAGTTAACTTGCTCTAACTAGAGAAGCAATAAAATACAATATATTCAAGTGCTCTGCTAGTCTTTGTGAGGTTTTTTCCTCAAAAATCAGAAAGATTCATGGTGCTGTCAAAATTCTACTCGGGGGTGGCACAATGGTTTTTGGCGAGGCGGAAACAAGAGCTCCGTGATGAACATGTGGCCCAGCCTTATGGGGACCTTTTCGCCTACACATGACGGCAAGCTGGTTCCATCAATGGGGTGAGTGGAAAGCCCATGTTTCCATTGCATCGACTCGCTCGTCTGACTTTAGATTGCACATGATCTGCGTGGCCCCAGTAATCTGCTTTTCCAGCGTATAACATCGCATGTCTGACGGGCACGCCTTAATGACCTGCGGATATATGGCCGTCTGCCATGCCACCAAAGAACTATCACCAGCTATGAGTTTTCTTCTAGTGTATGACAATCCCCCTCTCACTTCACTTTGGCCTGTGAATACCGAGACAGTCACGTGATTCACCACGTGACTATATAGAGCACGTCATTCACGTGACGCATCACGGGGGCCGACAATGGGAAAACGGGTTCGCAATGCCATAATTACTGATCAATGCAATTGTCGCCGCCGGATGCAAGGACTTTGACAAGAAGTTATTCGTGCATCATTTCAGTAGTCACCAGTTGGTTTAATAAGCACAGCGCAACTTGAAAAATAATCTGTTTTGGGACGAATCTAAGAATGACAGAAGCCCCATAATTCGGCACATCCGGGAAGTAATGTCCGGCCGTTTTTACTGGCTCAACTTTTGTGTAGTTTAGAACGAACAGATCAGCTGTTATCCGCCGTATCGTTGCCCTGGTTTTAAACTTGGAAAAGGGTCCGAATACGAAAAATGATATGGACTTGTTCAGGTGGGGGTACAATAGTATACAGGGAGAGGACGAGGAGGGGTATGTGTCGGTTTTGTGCTGTTAAAGTACGGAAAATGGATACGAATACGGACAGATTACTTGCGTTGATGGAAGGCATTGTCCCATACACTACACTAGTGCACACTACGCTAATGCCAGCTAGGCGGAAAGTCTGGGGGACGTCTTTCCGTTTTTAGGGGGAGGGGGGTGGGTGGGTGAGGGGGGCAGGCAAATAGTAAGGCAGAGGCAAAAGTTTATGGCGTGTATGGGCCAAAAGAGCAAAAGGCCATACCACCCGCTTTTTGTCCCTTTTTCTGCAACACCACGACGACCGACTTGCGCCTGGTTTGCTCTGTTTGCACTGCACCCGCAAAGGGCGTTTGCCACTTTTCTTTTGTGCTCGGGTTCCCGGTGTCTTTGGGTGTTTTTTGGTGTCTTTTGGTGTTTTGCTGGTGTTTTGTTCGTCCTCTTTTTGGGTGAGAGAAGGGGTGCAAAGCAAAGTGGCAACAGTGCGCGCATAGCATGTGTTTGCGCGGCACACAAGGAAGCTGTCTAGTGTATATCCTGGCCATTCCGGCTTTGTCGCGCCATTTGCTTGCGAGAGAAGGTGTCGGTGGTGGCGGTGGTGCAAGCGCTTTCGATCAAAAGGACGACGGCGACGGCAGCCGTTGAGGCGCGGTAACGACGACGGCTACTACACTGGCGACGGCGAGCAACGGTTACACGGAAGACGGCGAGATCACACGGACGACGGTGGCGACAGAACACCGATAACAACGGCATCGGCAGTGGTGCCCATGTTGACAGACGCGTCTTGTTCTTGGCAACGACCAGAATCAAATGACGTTTGACGGAACGGAGCCAAAAGCGGTGCCGCCGTCCTTTTCGGGCGGAGGTGGAGGCGGGAACAATCTTCTTTACGGGTTCGGCCAGACCATAGCAGACGGAGGCTCGGCAGCAACGACGGCAGCGGCAGCGGCGGTGCCGGACAGTTCGGTGCCGCTGTACTTTGACGACCCAATCTCCTTTTTCAACGGCTTTGAAGACTCACCTAGCTCAGTGCCTTCCATCGGGGACGCCAGCATAGGAGGGGCAGGAACAGGAGCGGGAGGAGGCGGCGGTGGCGGCGACGAGAGTACCTATGTTCCTTCGTTTACGACACCCCCTGATATTATCTCGCCGGAGAGCAACAGCAACAACAGCAACACTAATGATAATAATAACAGCCCGGACGGAATTGATACCCTGCAAGCCGGCGGAAACAGCAGCAGCCCTTCCGTTTCGGGCTCCAACCGCCACGATTCTACCAGAGCCAGCACACCGGGGCTGGGACTGGGTCAAGGACTGGGACAAGGACAGGCGCAGGGAAAGGGTCTGGCAGCGGCCCCGGAGACGGTCTCCGGGGAAGCTCCCGGAGCAGCTGCCACAGGGGCGAGTTCGGGCGCCCCCCCGGCCGTAACGGAGTTTACGCGGCGCAAAAACTGGCCGGCCAAGGTGGTGGAAGAACTGTGCGACGTGCTACAGATTGTGGACCCCAACATGCGGCTGATGTATGTCTCGGCGAGCGTGACGGGCCTGTTGGGCTACACGGCCGAGGAGGCGATTGGGCAGGAGCTGCGGGAGCTGGTGCACGCCGACGACCGCTTCGTCTTTACGAGCGAGTTCCACGAGTGCATTGCCAACGGCACGCGGCTGCGGCTGTTTTACCGGCTGCGACGCAAGGACGGCAGCTACGCCACGGTCGAGACGGTCGGGCACGCGCACATTGCCGAACCGCACTTTGCGCCGAACCCGAGAAACAAGACGCCCTTTTGCCAGGCCGTCTTCCTCATGTCGCGGCCGTACCCGACCAAGAGCGCGCTGCTGCTGGACTCGTTCTTGGAGCAGAAGATGGAGAACGAGCGGCTGCGGCGGCGCATTGAGGACCTGCGGCGCGAGGAGGAGTCGGAAGAGCGCGACGATGAGGAATCCGGACCGTTGGCCCTGAGCCAGAGTCTTCAGAGTCACAGCCACCACGCCGGGCAAGGACACGGACACGGCCACCACCACCGCTGGCGCTCGAGCTTGGACGGCCGCTCCGACGTGGCCATGGCCGAGATGATTGACCATCTCTATGCCGGGGGAGGGGTTCCAGCCGCAGCAGCGCCGCCGCCGCCGGTCGCCGGCCTAATTTTTCGGCCCGACATGGCCTCAATAGCTTCCATCATGTCCTCTATGCCTCCGCCGCCACCGCCGGCGACGACGGCCGCGATAGGAGGAGCAACCATGGCAGCGACACCGACAACGCCAACCGCATCGGCAGGCATGCGTTTTCCGCCCTTTTACAATTCGGCTCTGACACGCGAAAACTTAGAGGGCATTGCGGCGCGGCGGCCGGACTCGCTGCGCGACAAAATGGCTCGCTATGAGGGGGGCAGTGGCGGCGGCGGCAGCGGCAGCGGCGGAGTCAACGGCGGATATGGCAATGGCTACGGCAACGGCGACAGTGTGGACAGCTCACAAGGGTCGGGCGTCGTGGGCGCTGCCATGAAAGCCAGCGCCGGCGTGGACGGGCTGGGCACAATGTCGCACGTCGACACCATTGAGATGCTGACGGGGCTGCGGTACATGGAGGGCGAGCGCAGCCGGGGGCTGTCGACAGGACACCGGAGTCCGCGGCTGGTCAGAGGCGACGTGGGCATTACCTTTTCGCTTGACCGGGAGCAGCGGTCGGGCGAGAAGAAGAAGAAGCTGCGGGTGGCAGAGGAATACGTGTGCACAGATTGTGGTGAGTTGTCTTTCCTTTTACTCTCTCTTTTCGTTTTTCTTTCTTCTCCTTCTCTTTTTTCTCTCCTCTCCTCTCTCCTCTCTCCTCTCTCCTCTCTCCTCTCTCCTCTCTCCTCTCCCATTCTAACAAACAGGAACGCTCGAGTCACCCGAATGGCGCAAAGGACCCAGCGGCCCCAAGACGCTCTGCAATGCCTGCGGACTGCGCTGGGCCAAGAAGGAGAAAAAAGTCAAAAAACGGGAGAGCGAAGCGCGCTGACTTCCTTGCCACTCTTCTCTTCCTTTCCTCCGGCCTCTTCGCTTCGCTCATCCTCTTTCCTCTTTCTCGGTCGTCCTCTCCCCTCTTTCTATTCTATTCCTCTGTCCACGTTACAATACCATGCATGGGACGTGGAGGTTTACTCGCATATACGGCTTTTTTTTTCATTTCGTTTTTATTTATGTCCGGGTCAACGGCGCAGAGAACAGGGTATACGAAGCATGTTCAGTACAAGCATTATTAGAGTAGAATTCAAGGCTAAAAACAACACATCATTTAAGGTCCCGATCGAACAGTAAGCTTTTCGATTTCACTATGACGCGTTCAGCTGCTTACTACCCCGCGGTCTGTGGGGCGGTACACTAGCTTGGCTGAGCTGGCAAGTACAAGTCCCTGCATCAGAGAGGGAGAGGGCGAAAGAGCTGGGTATAAGAGCTAGAAGCTTTGCCCCTCGTTCCGAAAGCCCATCCGGCCGCAACGCGTCATCTCTCGACCTTTGTTCAACTGGCTTCGGTTCTTGTTGAGTTGGTTCTTTCTTTGTCTACCTATCATTCCTTTACACCTCTTAGGATTCAACATGCAGGGCGGTTACGAGTACAACCAGGGTGGTGAGTGAAGTTTATGTCGTCTGAGAATCGGATGGTGATGGCCAATACTAACGGAAGCAGGCAACTACAACGGTTAGTGTGTGAGAGAGACATGGGCAGCACAAGGAAAGGTCTGACGGAAAAACAGGCGGCGGCCAGGCCTATCCATCCGGAGGAAATGGTGAGTTTCGACCGTTTTCCCATGGGAAAACCTTTCCACTGCTGACCTGCAGTCACCCATGGCGGCAGCTACCCGGCCGGCGGCGGGTACTCGCACGAAGAAGACCTGCGCGGCGCTGCTGATGCGGCCGTCAACCACAGCAACGGCAGCGACACCGACCGCGGCTTTTTCAGCGACGTCCTGAGCGCCGTGGCCCAGCAAAAGGGAAATCTGATGAACCAGAATCTGGACGAAGGAGGTGGGTAGGGGAGTTTTCTTTCTTTTTCTTTTTTTTTTCTTTTTTTTTCTTTTTTTTTTCTTTTCTTTTCTTTTCTTTTTTCTCTTTTACTTTCAAGGCTAATGCCTCAGCTGCTGTCCAACACCACCAGCAGTACTTTGGCAACGGCGGCGGCAGCGGCTCCGGCAATGCCACGTCGAGCGGCATGGGCGCGGCGGCCGCCATGCAGGCGCTCAAAATGTTTATGGGCAACAACAGCGGCGGCGGGAACAATGGAAACAGCACCAACAGCGGATCCCAGAGCCAGAACCAGTTTATCGGCATGGCCATGAGTGAGGCCAGCAAGCTCTTTGACCACCAGCAGTCACAGGGCAACGTGGCCAACGGCGCCAGCAAGCAGTCGGCCGTGCAAAAGGCGGGCGAAATGGCGTGGCAAATGTACATGAAGAGCCAAGGCAACAACAGTGGAGGCAGTGGTGGTGGAAGCAGCAGCGGCGGCATGGGAAGCCTCTTGAGCATGGCCAGCAAGTTTATGTGATGCCAAAGCCGGGGGAGGGGGGAGAAGAAGAAACGGACATGGCGAGAGGGGGAGGAGTAGAAAAAAAGTGCCATGGCGACGAGTACGGTTGGCTGCTAGTTGGCGACAAACGTCGGTATTCCGACCCTGTCGGCTGTAGCTTTGGCTAGTTAGTGTTTGTGGGGAACATCTGTCGGAAAACGAAATCACAATAAAGATTTACAAGACCAAAGCCGCCCACATTGAAGTATTTAAGCGACGGACGGCTTTCGGGGGCAATGCCGACGGGGACGACCCCGGATCTGAGGAGACCCCCCCGGCACCAAGTACGGCTTCGTGTTTGCCCGCGGCCTCGTCCTCGAGTCGTGCGCCTTCTTCCTGTCAAAGGGCTGGAGGCAAAACTGGGCAAGCTGAAAGCTATACACTAGAGCTTGTAGCTGTAGCCTGTATTCGCGCTAGTGAAATGCCCACAAGGCGGTGAGAAATATGTGGCAAAATCTCCACTTTAAAGTTGCCGTCTTTTTTTTCCCAACTTGTCTGTGGCCGTCTTTTTTGGCCGTTTTCGCCTTGCTTCATTGACATTGTCAACCACCAAAGCCATGGACATTTTAAAACTCCTCTCACGGGGAACCAAACAAAATGGCAAGAGCTCCGGCGGGGCGACAGGCCTTTTAGGCGGCGGCAGCTTGCCCTCGGCCGGCACACGCACCAATCCGCAGCTTTTCCACGATGCAGTCGACGAGGCTGTGGTGAGCCGAAAGCGAAAGCGCGCAACCGGGGGCGGCGACAGCACACAAGACAAGCCGGCCGAGGACAAGGATGCGTCCGAGGCTGAGAGTGCCGAGAGTGACGTCGACATGGGCGAGTTGGACTTTTTTGCTGTGCGCGACCATGGCAGCGGCAAGCCGGAGGCGGCGGCATCGACAGCGACGGCATCGACGACGGCAGCAGCCAAGAAGGCAACAGAGGAAAACACAAGCTCGGCACCGGAAAAGTCACGGCTGCTGGACCAGGACGAGTGCCGTCAGATGCTGCGTTCGCACCGGCTCAAGGTGACCGTGCTGGCAGACAAGGCGGAGGGAGAAGAGGACGAGGACAAGAGGATGAGCAAAAAGGACAAGAAGAAGCGAAAGGCCGACAAGGAGAAGAAGAAGAGCAATTCCAAGGAGGCCAGCCGGCACGATTGGCGTCAAGTGTACCCGCAGCCGCTGGCCGCGTTTGCGCAGCTGCGGCACACCTACCACATCTCAGCGCGGCTGGCCGAGAACCTGGAGCGGCTGCACTACCGCATCCCGACCGAGGTGCAAATGGCCAGTCTGCCGCTGCTGGTGGACCCGGCCGTGGCGCTGGGGGGCACCAAAGACGACGAGGAGGACGCCAAGACGCCCAAGGAGGCCGACAGCCTGGCTGTGGCCAAGGCGGCAGCCAAGGCGGCAGTGGCGTCGGGCGGTCTCGATTTCATGGCCGTGGCACCGACGGGCAGCGGCAAGACACTGAGCTTCCTGGTGCCGGCCATTAACAGCATCATGCGACGGCGGGCGGGCGAGGACGAGGCGACCAAGGAGCTGCACCAGCTGGACACGCTGGTGGTGGTGCCGACGCGTGAGCTGGCGCAGCAGATTGCGCAGGAGGGCAAGAAACTGGCAGTCGGCACAGGCGTGCGCATTGTGGCGATGCGCAAGGGCATGCGGGTGGCAGGGTCCACGGGGGAAGGGCAAGAGGCAGACGACCAAGGCGAGAGGCAGATGGCCGAGAGCGAAGACGACGAGGACGACGAGGGGGACGACGAGGACGACGACCATGACGGCAAGCCAGACCCCCGCAAGACTGCCATTGTCACCAAGGCCGACATCCTAGTGACCACGCCCATGGTGCTGCTCAACTCGCTGGCGTGGAAGAAGAGCAAGGATGGGGCCGACGCGGGCGGCCGACACAGCTCGATGCTGCCGACGGTGCGCACGCTCGTGCTCGACGAAGCCGACGTGCTGCTGGACCCACTCTTCCGTGACCAGACACTCGGGCTCTGGACCGCCTGCACGCACCGGCAGATGCGCGCCACGTTTTGGTCGGCCACGATGCCGTCCAACGTGGAGGCGCTGGTGGCCGAGGAGCTGGCGCGGCGGCACCGGCAGCTGTGGCCGGAACAGCTGGAGGCGGCCCCCCTCGTGCGCCTCGTGGTCGGCCTCAAAGACACGGCCGTGCCCAACGTCAAGCACCGGCTCATTTACACGGCCACGGAGCAGGGCAAGCTGCTGGCCATGCGGCAGCTGCTGCACCCATCGACGAGCCGGGGCGTGATCGGCGCCGGCGGCGGTTCTGCGCGCGGCGACAACGACTCGCTGCGGCCGCCCTTTCTAGTCTTTACGCAGACGGCCGAGCGCGCCACGGCGCTGCACGACGAGCTGCGCTACGATATCCCGGCAGCGGCGGGCGGCGCCGACCGGCTCGGCGTGCTGCACGCGGCGCTGTCGGACGCGGCGCGGTCTACCGTGGTGCGGCGTTTCCGGGCCGGCGAGGTGTGGGTGCTCATCACCACAGACGTGCTGGCGCGCGGCATCGACTTTGCCGGCGTCAACGGCGTCGTTAACTACGACGTGCCCGGCTCGGCGGCCGCCTACGTGCACCGGGCCGGGCGCACCGGACGCGCCGGACGCACTGGCGGCCTGGCCGTCACGCTCTACACCAAGGACGACATTCCGATTGTCAAGAGCGTGGCCAATGTGATTGCCGCCAGCGAGCGGCAGGCCATGGGCACCGTGGGCGCGGCGGCCGGCACAGACGGGGGCGGTGTGCCGCAGTGGCTGCTGGACGCGCTGCCCGACGTGAAAAAGGCCGACCGGAAACGCTTGCGCACGCGCGGCGTCGAGTCGCGGCGCAGCACGGCCGGCGCGTCGGCGCGCATCACGTCCAAGAGCGCCTGGGAACGGCGCAAGGAGAACAATAAGCGGGCGGCCATTCAGAGCAGCCGGCAGCGGCAGGCCGCGGCGGACGAGGAATGGGGAGGGATAGCGTAGACGAGTTTCCCGGGGATACAAGACAGAAGAGGCAGCCAGTTTTTTTTACAGAATAAACTACCATTCGGCCACCTCGCCCGGCTTGGGCTTTTGCATGCGCACAACCTTGTCGCAGTTGAGCAGACATTGCGGGTCGAGCGCGGCTTTGATCTGGCGGTCAGCAAGGCCAAGACGCCGCAGCGGAAAAAGACAAAAAAAAGGAAAAAAAGACTCACTTTGCGCATCGCCGCCACCGCGTCTTCGCCCAGCTCGTGCGGCAGGTAGTCGCGCTTGACCAGGCCGACGCCGTGCTCGCCCGTGACGGTGCCCTCCATGGCAATGGCGCGCTTGACCATGCGGTGCACAAAATCCTCGGCGGCGCGGCGCTGTTCGGGCGCGTACAGCACAATGGCGTGAAAGTTGCCGTCGCCGACGTGGCCGACAATGGTGCCAAAGAGCCCGCTCTGGCGCAGATCCTGCTGTGTGGCCTCGATGGCGTCGGGCAGCCGGCTAATGGGCACGGCGACGTCGCCGGTCCAGACGCGTTGGCCGGCGCCCGGCGTCCGCACCGACAGCGTGCTCCAGAGCGCCATTTTGCGCGCGCTCCACAGCTCGTCCTGCTCGTCGGCCGAGCGCGCAAAATCAAACGAGCGCGCGCCCGCCTCTGCTGCCGCCGCCTTGACCGCGTCCACCTGCTCGCGCACCGCCCGCGCCGAGTGCCCGGCCAACTTGAACAGCAGCGTCGGCGACTCGGCCCAGGCCCGGCTCGTCTGTCCGGCCGCGTTAATGGTGCGCATCTGCGCGTCGTCCAAAATCTCCATGGCCGCCACCGGCACCGCCGTCTGCACCACGCGCGCCGCACAGGCCGCCGCCTCGCGCAGACTGCCAAAACTCGCCACCGCCACGCTCGTCTCCGCCGGCCGCACCGCCAGCCGCAGCGTCGCCTCTGTCACCAGGCCCAACGTGCCCTCGGAGCCGATCATGAGCCGCGTCAGGTCGTAGCCCGCCGAGCTCTTGCGTGGCCGCTGCCGTGTACGCACCACCGTGCCGTCCGCCAGCACCACCGTCAGCGACAGCACCCAGTCGCGCATTGTGCCGTAGCGGTACGCGTTGGTGCCGCTGCAGCCCGTGCCGATCATGCCGCCGATCTGGGCGCCCGGTCCCGGGTCCGGCGGGAAAAAGAAACCTGCGCCTGCCAACTCCTCGTTGAGCGCCTCCCAGCCCATCCCCGGCTGCACCACCGCGTCCTGGTCGTCGGCGTGCAGCGCCAGCAGCCGGTTCATGTGCCGCGAAAAGTCCACCACAATGCCGCTGCGCGTCGGCGCAAAGTGACCCTCGAGCGACGTGCCGCCGCTGAATCCCGTCACCGGTACCCGCCGCCGGTGGCACACCTTCATCACCTCGGACACCTCCTCCGTGCTGCGTGGGTACACCACGCAAAACGGCGCCACCTTGGCCCCGTCTCCGCCGTGCCCGTCGCCGTCCTGCGCCTGGTACGTCGACCACTCCGACTGCGTGTGCTGCGCCACGTCGTCTGCCGCCGTGCTCACATTCTCCGCGCCCACAATCGCCACAAAGTCCGCCCAGGCTGCCTCCATCTCGGCCCGCCCCGTCTTGTGCTTTGGCGGCCGTGTCGCCGCCAGTGGCAGCGTCGAGCCGCTGTCGGGATCCCGCGGCATCTTGTAGCCCAGGTAGTAGCACACCACGCCGACAAAGGCGAGCACTGGTGCAAGTCAGTAGCCGTTCTGTCCTTGGAATCATGCCCGTCTTCTTGCCCACTCACTAAACGTTGTCGCCGCGTTTCTCGTCGACGCCGATTCCTGTCGCTGCCGCGCCATCTTCTCGCGCTGTGTCTTCTCCCGCGCCATCCGCGTCGTGATGCTCTCCAGCATCTGCCCCCGGAAGCTGCGGTCCTCCGGCCCGGGCGGCGCCGGCGGCGCAGGCGGTTTCGAGGCAAAGCATCGGCGAACGGCCACTGTTGACGCCGCAGAGACGGCCAAAAGGGCTGAGACCGGGACAGCTTCTACCGCCGCCCGCCTCGCCACCGCCGCCCGCCCGGATCGCCCAATGTGAAGCATGCTGAGGAATAGGCCGTAAAGATCGTGGCAGGTTCCGCGCACAAGTCTGTAAAGTCAGACACTGGAAGCTCGAGGTTGCGCATCGCTGTCGAGAAAAGACACGCCCAAAAAGTCACGAAAATTTACAGGCCTCCGGTCGCTGCGTGGCCCCACTTTTGACCCCGCTGGCCCGTGGCTCTATTTGAGCTCCAGCAAATCGCAGCCTCATGCCAGGCTATCTCACAATCACACCATACAATGGCGACGCTGCGACAGCAACCAAACAGCATTGTCCCGTCGGAAGGGCCCGAGCAGTCGAATGAAAACGGCTGGAACCGCAATTTGTAATCTGGCAATCTGAGATATGAGAATCAAGCGAGAACTAAACTGAGAAATGAGCCTGAAATCAGAAACACGGTAGTAACGTCTTCTCTCCTCTCCTCTTCCTCTTCCTCTTCCTCCCAACAATCTGCCCTCTCTTTAACCATCTGCCCTCTCTTCTTATAAAAAGATATCCTCCGTCTCTGACGGCTCTCGCTGAACAAGCCTGCTTGACTTCCTCCACAGCCGCCTCTTTTCCTTCCACTTCCACCAGCACCTCCTTCCACTACCCCCACACACTCGCATCCTCCTCCTTCGGATAGTAAAACGCCACCAGCCCGATAATCACATATGTTGCGCACAACAGCGCCCCCTCCAGATAATTGCTGCGTCCGTCCAGCACAAGAAAGTTGACAATAAAGGCCGACACAAATAGTGACACGGTCTCAAATAGCGTAAAGTAAAGCGTCATGTCGCGGCCCATGATCCAGCCAATGATGACCACCAGCGGCGTCATGAACAGCGCAATCTGGATCGAGCTGCCCACGGCCACCCCGATCGCGAGGTCCATCTTGTTCTTCATCGCCACCATCACTGCCGTCACATGCTCCGCCGCGTTGCCCACAATCGGCAGGATGATCAAGCCGATAAACACCTCGCCGACGGAACCCGTCGCCACCAGCCCGTTGATCGAGGCCACCATGAACTCGGCGCATACCGCCACCAGGCCCGTCGTCACCAGCAGTAGCAGTATTGCCGCCTTGCGCGTGAGTTCGGGTGGCGGAAGCTCCGATGTGGTATTGGCCGTGGAGTGGCCGTCGCCGGCTCCTGCATTTGCTCCTCCGTTGGCGCCTCTAACTCGGGCTACCGCTCCGCCGCTTCCAAGAGCAGCCACTGCCGCTGCCGGGATTTGCGACGGCAACATCGCTCCCGGTGCCCGTAACACATAGCCCTGCTGGTTCAGCTGGTTCAGTCGGTCCGGCAGTGAGTTCGTCCGCCGGATCCCGTAGCGCACTCTCGGAATCGGACCTGTCGCCGCTCCTGCAGTGGCCCTGTTGGACACCGACGCCGTCACCGCCGCTGCCGCCTGCGTAAACACTGTTGGCGCCAGGCTCTTGGACATGGCCCGCAGATTAAAGGCAAGCCGTGCCGATGCCAGCTCCGCAGCCGTGCTTCCACTGCCCGTGTTTCTATCGTCGGCGCCAAGGGCAAAGTCCACCCGCCGCGTCTCGCCATTCAGGAAACCCGTCGTGGAATTCTCATTCTGCTGCTGCTGCTGTCTCTCCACCACCACCGGCATACTCTCCACATTTTCCAGGATAATGTCTTCCGTGGCCGAGTCATGGTCGCCACGGTTCGACTTATGTTTATGCTTGCGGTAGCGGCGCAGAGACCGCTTGTAGCGATGCTTTCGGTGCCGCTGATGGTGCTGGTGTGGCGACGGCCCGTCTTCTTCTCCTTCTTCCCCGGCCACTGCCGCCGCCGTTTCTTCGGCCGCTTCCTCGTTTAGATCCAGTGCAGACAGGCGCGAAGGCTCTTCCGAAAAATGCGTGTCCACGCCGACCGAATCCATGCCACCCCCAGTCGTCCGAAAAGATGGCGTCCTCGTGGGTCCGAAAAAGAGGCCGTCCAATGTGTCGATAGAGGCCACGCTCGACTTTCGCCGGTGGCCGTGGCTGTGGCTTTGGCTATTTCCCCGGATCACCCGGCGCATGCGCTTCTTCATGGTGTTGCGCGAGTGCCCCGAGTTGTCCGAGTCCGAATCCGAGGATGAGTCGTCGTCTGAGCTCGAGGAATCCAGCCAGGCTGCCGCCGGGCCCGGCGTGGCCTCCTCGTCGATAATATGCTGTGGTGTTGACTCGTACATGTAGGCATGCGATTTCAGCTGGAAAAGCAGGTAGATGACGTACACCAAAAGTAGGACCTGGTAGACACTGTTAGCAGACTCTCGGATAAAACACTCTGTCCTTCTCTCCGTCACACTCACCACGCTCGTTCCGCGGCTGATTTTGAGCGACTGTGCATCGGCTTTGGCTGAGTTGGCAAAAGACGCATGGAAGGCCGTCTATTCACGTTAATGTAAGCAGAAAATACAGACAAGGACAAACAGCAAACACCCACTGGCAAAACAAGGCTGATGACACTCAAGCTGAGCAAGCAGGCGCTCATTTGGGTAACTGTGCTGTTGTAAATCTGATTTCCCATCCTGTTAGCAACAACAAGAGACGAAAAAAGTACAAAACGACAAAAGAAGAAAGCCGAACCTGTTCCCGGAAGCGGAGGCCGCCCAGCAAAAAGCCCATGCCCAGGATAAGCAGTAGGTTGGCCAATATCGAACCCAGCAGCGAGGCCTGTACAATGCGGATTTCATTCTGGCGGTCAGTATGTGATCATCTTTGCAGTCGCAGTAGTCTCAAAGACATGACGCGGGACTTACCTTGACCAGAGCAATACTGTTGACGCAACATCACCGTTAGAAACAGACAATAGCTAGCCAGAGCTGGAGAGGCAATGTGGCATTCTTTGGCAAAAAAACGGCAAAAAGAATAACACCTGTATGCCCGGAAAGACTACAGCCTCCCATCCAGAGAGAAATGACATACATGCTGTTTGTTAGAAGGCGAGTCAAACTGTCACTGCCACAACAGGGGGTACACACAATATAATTAGCTCGACGGCGTTGCCAAAGGTAATGTTCAGCAAGGCACCAATCGAGTCGCCCATGCGGTGTGCCACAATCTCGGTGGCATAGCCCAGCAGCCCAGCCAGCGGCACAATGGCAATGGCATTCATGGCAAAGACCACGGCCGGCGGCGCGTTGGGGATGGTGGCCACGATGATGCCCACAGGCACAAAGACGAGGAACACATTGAGCCACGTGTGCAGGAGGATCTGGCGGGCCGTGGTGAGGAAGCCGACGAGGAGCGCGAGCGCTGGCTGTCTAGAGCGGTTATGGGAGGCGGTGTCGGGAGGGTCGGCGGAATCCATGGTGCCCGGGTTGGCGTCAGTGTCGAATTCGGGCGGTCCAGAACTCGGCCCCAAGCCCAACCCCCGTCTGCCTCCTACGAGAGACCCCGGTCGTGCATTGTGCGCCAACACCGCCGGCTCCGAGGTCGATGATGCCGATGCCGCCAGCACGCTGCCGCTGCTGCCGCTTCCGCTGCCGCTGCGCGAGACCACGGGCGGTACTGGCGAGTGAGTGTTGCTGATATCATGGCCAAGTGTTTCGCTTGTGTCCTTCTCCTTCTCCCTGATCACGACGTCCGTGGCTGTGTCTGCCTGTTTGTGGGCGTCCTTGGCCTTTTCCGATTGATCTGCAGCGTTTTCCTCTTCCGTCTTCTTTTCTTCCAAAGCGTCCTTTGTTGGCGTCGTCGTCTCCGTCGTCGTCTCAATTTCACTCAGGGCCACGGGTAAAAGGTCGGCATCCGGTCGTCGCGACGAGCTACGTGGTGGTCGGCCTCCATCCGCTTGAGTGGGGGACAAGCGTATGTGACTGATATACGGCTGCTGGGGAAAAGGTTCCTTCATCGAATACGGCACAGGGAGACGGGGGAGTCGGAAAACAGACAAGGGAAGACAGGCTGGAATGGAAAAAGGGAGCAATGATGAAAAGGAAGAGGGGAGAAAAGAAGTAAAAAAGAAGTGGCAAGTAATTGGGCGAGGAAAGGGAAAAGGGAAAGAACGGGGAAGAGTGATGGGGGCTGTGCTGTTGTTAAACCTCTAAGAGGAAGGGTTCACAGACCAGCCAATGCGTCACTGCCGCCCAAGGAGGGAGATGCAAGGCAGCACGAGGACACCGTACTACGTACGTAGCGTACAAGTCGGCACACTAAGAGACCGCCGTCCTGTTGGGCTTGGTGAGGGGGGCGCCCAACTACACTAGTGCTACCCACTATCGCTCTGGCACTCAGCGAATCACGGTCCATTTGTTATTCTCGCCGAACGTCCCTTGGAAATGGCCTGCCTAAATAGGGACAGCAACAACTTCATGTTTGGGTGCCATTGGCCTTATCTGTCGACTGCACTGCTACCTACGCCGTTCGATTCCCTTGGAGACTGGAGCAAACGGGCTTGGCTTGGATCAGTCGTGAAATGGTTCTTTCTGTCTGAGAAAGATAGCAAAGAAGCTCAGCCGACAGGCCGCTCTCCAAATCGAGCACAGACCCAACTTTAGTGTACAGCTCGCTGACTAACCCGACGGAGTACCTGACGGTCATGATCACAAGTCATGTGTAGGACTTTCTACCTTGGCGCGCTCTCGTTTCTGCATGCATAGCCAAGACGCTCGGTCCAGCATTCACTGCAAAGCTGGCCTTCTGTGCTTTGCCCGGCTGTTAACACGAATCGGCTTGTATATCTTCCTATGGACTTGAACTGAGCTGAATTGGACCGAATTGAACAGCATTGGCGAGCAATCGGCCTTCAGTGAACCGTCTTCAGACCAGTCCCCTTGCCGTGAAAGTAGAGTGTCTGCAAAGACACCTGTTCTCCAAGCCCTCGTCGCGTCCTCTTTCTACATCACCTTACGACAGCAGACGCTGCAACTGGCCTGTTGATAGCACACTTCGAGTCTCCGGCTCTTGTATTATGCAATCATGCGGTATAAACACCCCCCCTTGAGCGTCTTGCTTCTACTATACATTTACACGCTTCGCGGAACAGTACCACCCGTTCATACCCTGCTCTCCCTCCACTCACGCAGAAAGTCAAATACAGGTCGACAAAACAAGGCTAGATGCTCAAATACATGTTCCGTCGCAAAAGAGGGAGTAATACAATATGGGGTCGACATGTAGAATAGAGATCAATAACTTTGAGGAAACCTGCCAAAAATAAAATATGCCAACAGGGAACAAAAATGCATACAGAATTAGGTGCTAATAATGTTCTCGCTCTCGGCAGAGCTGCTCCTTTTCCTGGCCAAAGTTCTAGGCCAATGATCAAATTAGGAAAGGGAAAAAGGAAAAAAAATAAGAACAACCCCGGCAAAAAATAAAAAACTCAAAAAGACACAACATCACAAAAAATCGCACAACAGTTCCCGCCCATTTCGCCAAAGACCCAATTTGAAACAACAGACAGAATGCCCGCAACAATTCCAACCGTATAACAAATTCCACAAGGGGTGACACTGTCCAAAGGCATGGAGAGAAGATACTGTTCAATCACAAAAAGAAGAATCACGCCCGGTACAATGCAAGGCCGTCGGCTAAGGCAGAAAACAGCACTGCTAAGTCTCACTGCCTTTCGCCTTCGACCGCCGCCGGAAGTAGTCCATGACACGTCGGGCCCGTCCGCTGGTGCCACTCCGGTCATGTTTGGAGTACATGTCCGAATCGTAGGCATCCTCCAGTCGCTTGTTCTTCTGAAGCACAACGCGGCCGCTCTGGCTAGCCCGTCGAGGGTCTTCGTTCTGGGTCCCCTCGACGGTCATCTGCGGTGCTGGGATGCGCGTTGGTCGCTGCCCATTGTCCGCAACGTCCCGCAGAGCGCCCGGATGGCTCATGCTGTTGTTATTGTTGCCTGCATAGCCCGAAATGTGCTGACGGTCGTACTCCACTGCCGAGCCATACCGCTGATGCTGCGGCTGCGTAGGCCGAGGTGGCTGCGACTGCCATTGAGGCCGTTGCTGTCGCTGCTGCTGCATCAGCTGCTCTTGCTGCTGTGGCGGTGTAGCCACGCTAGAGTTTGACATAGGTGCCTGCTTATAGTCGGACGCATGCATATACATTCCGTCATCCTGAGCTGTTTCCACGCCGGGATCGCCATATCCAGCCGTCGTTTCTCCCCCACCCACCAGAGGCGGAGGAGGATCTTGTATCGGAAGATTGAGTTGCGATTCGGTAGCAGAGCCGCTGATGCACTTGGCTTTGCCCCAGCTCGGCAGAATAGAGAAACGCTTCGACTGCTTCTCTTGCGAAGTCTGAGATCCCGCTATGCTGCCAGATCGCTTCTTGCCTAGAGCCAAGGTAAAGGAGCGTCGAGACTGTCGCGCGGCTGAATCCATCGACGCTCGAGGCTGCTCATCTCCGCTGACGCTTCCCGATGCCATGTTGGCAACAGCATTGCCCGAGAAGCTCAGGGGAGGATACTTGCGCGATGCCTTGTCTGCCATAACCGATTGGCGCTGCTCAGCTCTCTTCCGACCCTTGCCACCGAAGATTGAGCCGCTGCGGCCCAGAAGCTTGTCGGTAATGTCGCCCAGGGTATTGGACCGCCGGTGGCCCTTCACGTCGCCGCCATGTCCACCGTGACTGCTAATACTATTGCCCTCACTGGAAGCAGGCGGTCCTCCAAGCCTTTGCGAGGCACTGATGCTTGGGCGGCCAATGCTGGTGACATCGTTGGCGATGGGGCTCGAGATAACGTAGTTGCGCGCGCCGTTGCCCTTGGGTTGCTGGATCTTGCCGTGAACATTGGTCCCGGCTACCGTGGGGGGGACTGGCTGGCCAAAGGATGCTCTTGTGGGCAGCGGCATTCGGGAGTTGGTGGACATGGAGCCGCCCGTGGCAGGGCGGCTTCCCGGTCCGTACACTGGCATCGTAGTCATAGCCGAGGCCGCGCCTGTCGTCCGTGCGCTCGGCGGTCTTCTCGAGTCTCTCTGCGGCTTCCCATAAGCGTCCTTCGAACCTGACGGCTCGCGCGGAAGGGGCTTTTCGGTCGATGTCGATGCTGCTGTGGATGCCATGACCACAATGGGGCCCTGGTTCGAGGGCCGCGACCTCGTTTTTCCGGCGCTGCCGACAGCAGCAGAAGAGCCCGTCTGGGCCGGAGGTTCGCCCCGCTGCGTCTGCGTGGATGGCGCGACATACTCGACCTGCAGAGTGTTCCGCTTGTTGTCTCGCGGCGGCTTGGTCGCGGGCGCCTCCGTCTCGAGGTCAATGGTACCAGCCTTGGAGGCCAGACCGCCAATGGCGGGCGACGTAACGGCTTTCTTGGACGTCTCGCGGACGGATGCACTCCTGCCCAACATGGGGTTCTCGTTCATGTCGTCGCCAGATGCGGTCATGTTCTGGATGTCGCTTGGCGATGTCGTAGTGCTCGTCATGAACTCGACAAGGTTGGCGTACTCGCTGAGCCAGCTGTGGCGGGCCACTTCGAACAGATCGGCGCGCTTCCGCGGATCAGGGACCAGAATTCGTCGCAGTAAGTCCTTTGCGTGGGGAGTGACGTATTCGGGAAACGTGAGAGGCGTGCTAACAATGTACTTGTAGAGCAAGTTGATATTGTCGCCCTCGGGATTCTTGGGATCGTCGTCAAAGGGTAGATAGCCCGCCAGCATGGCGTACTAGCATGTTAGTGAGTGTGCCTTGCGCAGGTAGCAGGACTAAAAATCAAAAGTCTTACCAGAATAACTCCACAACTCCAGACATCCACCTTGCGGCCGGTGTAAACCGAGTCACTAACAACCAATTCCGGGGCGGCATAACAAGGGCTGCCACAGCTCGTCAACATGAGATCAGCCTTGCGCATGCCGTTAGCCCTTGGCCGGTCGAAGCCCATGCGCTGGACCCATTCACGATCAGAGAGGTGCATTTCTTCGTCCTCGGTCAGCTCTTCGTGGGGATCAAAGGAATTGGCAAAGCCAAAATCGGTAATGATAATGTTGCGATTTCGGTCCAGCAGCAGATTCTCGAGCTTAAGATCGCGATGAACGATGCCCTTCTTGTGCAGGTAGCCGACACCAGAAATAAGCTGGGCAAAAAGGCGACGGGCTGCATTGTCGTTGAGGTAACGGTGGTTGAGGATGTAGTCGAACAATTCACCACCCGAGGCGTATTCGAGCACAATGCCGTAGTGGTGCTCCGACTCTTCCATCTTGTGCAGCTGCACAATGTTGGGGTGGTTGAGTTGGCGCAGAATGTTGACCTCGCGCATGATCTTGGCCATGCGCTGGGGGTTGCTGCCCACGGCGTCTTTCTTGATGAGCTTGATGGCGACCTGGACGCCACGGTCGGCCTTCCAGCCAAGTTTGACCTTGCCAAACTCGCCTTCGCCAATGGTATTACCCAGAATGTATTCGCCGAACTTGATGTGTTTTTCGCGCTTGGTCTGATGCTCTTGGCGACTGCGGCCGCCTCGCCGGCTTTCTTCGGCATACTCGCGATGACTATTGACCGGTACAATGGGCGGCGGGGCAGCAGCGTCATCGGCCCCATCGGCGTCAGCGGCCATTCCAGTGGACGTATCGGTGTGAGACAGAGTCAGGCGTGTCATTTCGCGCTCGATATCCACTTCGTCTGGGGAAACGACCATGGCGTTCAAAATCTCGCTCGCTTCGCGAGAAGGGGGTTCGTGTGAGCGGGTCGGGCCAGCGGCCGCTCTGGAGCTGCTGCTCGATGACTGTTGAGCATATTCCTGCGGCTGCTGTTGTCTTCTCCGAGATGAGGTGTCCTCGCGGGGACTCGAAGTCGATGAGGTGCGAGGCTCGCGGTGTCGTCGTGGGGAATCCGTGGAGGCTCGCTCGGAAGTGGCTCTGCGGGCGGACGAGGCACCCGTAGGCGCAGCAATCATAGACGTCTGCTGCTCATGGCGATTGGACGAAGAGCGCGGGGGGTAGTTGTAGGGCGCAGAGACGGAGGCGGCTTGTGCGTGACGGCGACGTTCTGACGAGGCGGATGGGCTCGGCTGGTGGTAGTCGGGGATGGAAGTGACGGCATTGACGGCGGCCGATGGCACAATAGGCGAGGGATAGGCGGCGCGAGAAGTCATGGGCGAGTCCGTATGCGACATGTGGGCGGTGCTGGCGGCAGAGACCTGAGGATGATGCTGTTGTCGGTCGTAAGGCTGCTGTGGCTGACTCGCATGATAACCTTGACGTGTCAGCGAAGTGGAAGACAACGGGGCGTAATGCGAAGCCGATGCTGTCGGCAGAGGCGCAGGAGACTGCAAAGTCATGGAAGACATGATGGACTTGGCGAGGGACAAAGACAAGGAAACGCGGATGGAAATGATGGAAGGACTGACAGGCAGAACAATTAGGATAAAGGCACAAGACTCAACCTTGTTACTCTTTTCTTGTCCTTTTGGCCCTGCTAGCCGCGGCAGGACCTCTGCAGGAGGAAAACACGCGGTAAGGCACAAGAGACGCAAGGCCAAGTGCAAGATTCAGAGGCGAGAAAGAGGAGAGGGAGAAAGGACAGAAAGACGAAGAGGGAAAAGCGGCCGGGGATCGAGGCGAGCAAATTGGATGGAACTGATGAAAGGGGAAAAGAGGATCTCTACCAGGCGCAGTTTGACAAGGGTAAGGAAAGAGAGGGAAAAAAGAGAGGAAAGAGGAGAGAACAGCGAATCGGGCAGCGGCGGGAGTAGCAGCGCAACGCTGTTCAGTCTGTTTTGCACGATTCGGCCGCGAGCAGAAACGGAAATGGGGGATCTCCGTCCAGAAAAGCGAAGACCAAGTGATGGGAGTGGGAGAAGCGAGAACGGGTAAAAAAAGGGGGGAGCCAGGAAAACAACCTGGCCCAAACAATGAGGCAAGAAAAAAAGGCAGAAACAGAAACAAGGGCCCCCAAAAGGAAAGCGCCAGATAGTGTCTAGAGACAGTGGTGTCAAAATAGTGATAAAAGAGGTCAAGAGCCAACTAGCAGTCTATCAACAGAGGAAAGGAACGTTTTGTTTTCACAGCGCTGCACTCTATCTTTCTTGTCTTTTTTCTTGTTTATTTTTCGGACTCCCAGATCTAGCTGTTGTTTCGCGACGGGGAAGGAAGGACGGGCTGATCTTCGATGGCCGTTTGGTGTTGGGGCACTATCATCTGTTTTTGGTTGGCGCGGCGTCGTTGTATGAACGTTATTTCCAGCAGTCATGCAGAGGACAGGCTAGGCGCTGGATAGAGGAGCCATGGTTTACCAGGTACAAGTGAGCTACGGGCGTAGGGTAGAGAGTACTCGCGGGTGAGAAGCGCGACGTGACACGCCAAAGAGAGAGAAAAACAGCGCTGCTATCTGTTGTTGACTTTCTTCCACAGAGCACTGGGCGCATAAAGTTCTGGTTGGGCAGGAGCCATGGAAAGGTGGTCAGTGCTTTGCTCCTCCCAAGCGCGAAGTAACAATGACAAGCAAAAAGCAGCGGCGACTAGGGCACTTGCTATTATTACGCAGGACAAAGGGGGGTGTCAGCCGCCGGCAAATCGGGTTGAGATAGTACTACACGATGTACCACGGCGCTTTCCATTCGACGTAAAGAGGGAAGGCGCCACAGCTAGCAACGGCCAGCGCCTGCCCTCGGATGCGAGTTTGCCTCACACACTGCGATATTTGCGTCCGTTGAAGCGGCAGGTACAGCTGTCAGTGGGGAAGGAGCATGCGGTGGACGCGGCAGTAAAAAGGGGCAGGAACTGCAAGAGAAAAGTACCCGTGCTGAGAGCCGAGCACACTGCACTAGTGCAGTCAAGAGTCGGACTACTCCGTGCATTATTCGTACAGGTAGGTGCTCGAGTACCGAATGGTTACTCAGAGCTAGTGTGAGCAAAGCTACAGGGCCTGGTTCTTTTCCTTTTGTTCTGTTTTGTTTCCCCTGAGAGGAGGGAGCGCCAGCCGGCGTAACACGCTGCTACCGGACTAGGCCGTTTTCGAGGCAATCTTGCACGCAGGGCCAAGGTGACCCCGTCTGGCCCCATCACGGCAGGAAGGACAGGCTAGGAAGTACAAGGTGCGTGGCCGTGTGCAGTACTTTGTACGAGGGATGTACAACTTACAAAATCTCAACTTCTCGACGCCTGTCTCGATGCGAGTGCAGTCTGCTCCGTGCCCTGCTCTGAGCGGACATTTCGGCATTCCCGCCGAGAGCTGATGGACGGTCTTTATGCGTGCGAAACAATCGGGCATTTGCCCTGGCGGCGCTTTTCCCACTTGCTTTCTTTCTCAGGCCTCGGAACTACACTAAGACCACAGGTGAAACGCCCAGCAAAAGGGCCTATTTACTTAGTTTTGCACGCAACGGACAGAGAACCAGCTTGTCTGCTGCTGAGATGCCGCCAGGCCTGGCTTCACACCACCAGAGCGAGGACAGAACGCTGGCCGAAAAACTGCGAGTCGATACTCTCGGAGGATTTGGCAAATAGTGTATAATCTACGACGCATAAACTGCGTAATAACACTCCGTTGCTAGCGCTATGCACTATTTTGGGGACGGGATCAACAACATCAAGAACAACGCACTATCATGCAATCCCATCTTTTGCTGCTGCATGCCGCTGTATATCGCGACCCTTTCATTTGACAGCTCGCGTGTGGCGGTGAGGCCATGATGACAAGTCGAACGTGGTTCGTGCCTCGTATTTCTCGCCTCGTCCGGTCTCTTCCAGCAAAATGCAGTCTCTGGCTCGTTATGCGACGGGGCCCGAGGGCCGTAAAGCAGCTGGACGAAATGCAATAAAAGAGAAAGGTGCCCATCACCAGATGGCAACGACCGTGCAAAGCGATACAGACGAACCTCAGCCAAGGGGCTCAACACTAAGACGGCGCCACACGCGAAAACGCGAAAACGCGAAAACGTACCCAAGGGACAACCCCTGTTTATTTCGGACACGCGATTCGCTAACGCGTAAAGAGTAAAGGGCCGCCTCATGCGCTAGTCCCCGTTGGGAAGGGCGGTTTTCGTTTTATGTTCATAAACGGCTTTGCTTCCAGGAATTCAATATCGCAACAGTTCTATAACAGAGGAATGGACGCCGTTTTGGCACCAGCGTGTTGGTAATTGTTTGGTTGTTTAGGTGGAGACAAAGAACAGCCGTTTGCTTTTTATAATCTACAAGTACCCATTTTGCTATCATACAGCAACGCCGCAACCGTGAACCTCCGCCTCAACTCTCGAACCCCCTCGAGCCTCCCGTCCATCCGGGCCCCTCCCTACAGCCGGATGGTAATGTCATACGCATCCAGCGCCAGCGCCGTGGCCGTGAGCACGCCCCCGTACCCTATGAGAACGGCCAGCGACAGCGCCGGGCCCACGTCCAGCGTCGGCACCGTCATGTTGACCAAGCCTGTCAGCAGGTTGGCCAGCAGAAAGACGGCCAGCCCGTTGCGGTTGTAGGCCTCGAGCACGCGGCTCGTCGCCTGTTTGTACGCCGCCGCCTCCTGCGCCGCCGTGTCGGCCGCCTCTACCGCCGGGAACAGCTCCGTCTGGAGCAGGTAGAAGCAGAGCAGCTGCGTCGTGTTAAACGTCAGCACCCACAGCACGTACGGCAGGTTGGCCAGCCGGCGCGACACGGTCAGCCCAAAGCCGGCCGGTCGCACCGCCAGCTCGTAGAGCATCCACCCGGTGATGGCCCGTAGCAGCAGCTGCAGTTTCGGTGTCGCCGCCACGGCCATGGCCTTGCCAGCAGCTCTGTTGCCCTGCTTCCCCCGTCGCGGCAGCAGGTACATGCCGGCGTCCTGGCCCGCCAGAAAGATGGCCAGGTAGCCAGCCAGACTGAAAAGGCCCTCGCGGTTCTGCGACAGCAGGTCGACTCGCGGCGCCGTCAGGATAAACGCCTTGAGCCGCGTCGTCTCCAGTGCCACCTGGTACAGCCCCGAGACGAGCAGCGCCAGCACCGCGTACGAGGGAATCAGCTGCAGCGCCGCCTGAGCGGCCGCCACAAACGGCGGCAGCAGCCCCAGCGTGAAGAAAAAGTTCCAGTGCACGCCGTACTCGGTGACGTGCTCGGCGTAGTCCATGCCCTTGACGCTGATGAGGCGGATGATGCCAAGCACCAGCAGCGGCACAGAGTGTCGCAGCGAGGCAAAGATGCGTCGGTAAAAGGGGGCTCCTCCCCGCCGTCCGGCAGCCGCCGCCGCTTGTTCCTTGAGCACCGGCCGCGCCGCCACCACGCCCGCGGAAAACACAAAGGAGCCCACACCCATGTCCATCAGCGAAGTGCCCCATGTCTCGACCTTGGCAAAGCGCCGTGGGAAGATGCGGAAGTCGACGGCCAGAATGGCCAGGCAGGTGACCACCATCATGCACCCGCGGTAAGTAGTCAAAAACGGCTTCTTTGAGAGCAGCGGGAGCGTCTCGTCTGCTGCTTTTTTTTCCTTTTTAGCCCCCGGCGCCTTTTTCTTGGCTGCGGCCGCCGGTGCTTTTGGCTGCTGCTGCTGCTGCGGAAGCGCCGCAACAAGGAAAGCCAGGGCCAGCAGCAGCAGGCTAAGCATAATGTAGCTGCTCGAGTAGAGCGTAATGGCCAACAAGATGGCACCCACGTTGAGCAAAAAGTCCACCATGCACGCCAGTGGCGTGTACGGCAAAAAAAAGGAACGCCGCCGCTGCAACACACACCAGACAAAGGCGGCGACCTGGTATGTCAGCACGAGTTCCGGATCGTCCGTTGGAGGGGGGAATGGCAAGAGAGAAAGACAGGAGAGAGCACGGGAGAGAAAGACGGAACAGAGCACGGGAGAGAAAGACGGGACGGAGCATGGGAGAGAAAGACGGGGAAGCACACCGGAGCAACACCTGCTACGAGAAACACCTCGGCTGATGTGCCTCCCGACAAGTTGGACACAAACTCTTCTTTGAGCTTCTTGTAGCTGGCTGCCGATGCTGCAGCTGCTGCCGCCGCACCTCCAGACACGTCAGCCATGCCGGCCGGTTGGTTGGACGGTTCCTCTTTGTTTGCTTTCTTCCCTTTCCGGGTAGTCTGTAGAAAATGAAAAGGGAGGCAGTTTCTCCCTTTCCTTATTTTTGCCCCTCGGGCTGCTTTCTTCTGGGATCGGGCGCTAAACCGATCCGGCTCAGCAAATGGTGGTAAAAGGGGCGTTGGACCTCGTAGAAGCTGAGATTTAAGAGGTGCTTCTTTATGAGAGAAGAGAGAAAGAGAGGCAAAGACGGAAATTGGCTGCCGTCAATGCTGTGCCCGGTATCCTCTGTCACCAACTGTCGTCTGTATGCTTTGCCTTTGCTAAGAGAGTACAGGTCAGCTGTGCTATCGGTCTCGGTGCAGCTCGCTCCAAGGATCCAACTCTGATGAAAGAAACTGTGTCTACACTATTACACGGATATTATGGGCTGTGAGGTCCCCACCTGCTATTCAATAGTGGGCCCCGGCAAAGCCACGTTAAGCCATCTGGCGCGTCTATGAGTTTCCCAATGCGGCGGTTACGCCATCACGTGAGGCTATGTAGATGTTTAACTGACGTCGCCACGCAAGACAAGGTTCGATCATCTCCGTTTCCATTATTTGCCATGCTAACAGATGCTAATGAGCCGATCGGGTCGAGCTAGGCGATCAGGGAAACGCCAAGACAAACGCTCAAGCCAAATTAGCGACAAACTACCCAGTAGAGCGTTCGTATTGCGTGTTCTGGAAAGGTGAAGAAAAAAGCGTCGAATAAGAGACTCGAGATGGCAGATAAGAGAAAAGAATGAGAGAAGTGAGAGCGGGAGCAAGCCAGGGAAGCGAGTGACAACGCAGGAGTGAGACTTGCCGCAGCTACTGGGGGATCTGCTGTGACGTTCTTTGTTTGTCCTCCCCCGTCGTTGATGGAATATTTGATTCCTGTTTCGTGGTACTTTTTGCTTTTTCTTCGTTCCTTCTTTCCGTCCAGCCTGCTTCCTTTCTTCCCAAGTGTGCCTAACTTGCTTCTCCTTTTGATTGCAAACCGCTGCCCATTTTTTTTATTTTTTCCCTTTCCGTTCTTTGTCGAAATGGCCGTTGGCTCGGCACTTGGCCCAATAGACTGGGGGACCGTCAAAAACCTCTTTGTTCTCCGCCAAGTCACTGACTGGCGCAGTCCTTCCTACTGCCCCCATCGTTTCATTGCAGATTTGGCGTTGCGGGCATGATGCCTGTTCTTTCTTCTCCGCCCATGGAAATGTCTGGCCGCCTCCTTCCCCCTCCCTCCCCTCCCCCCGGTATCGTTGAGGGCGTGTCGGACGCAAAGATGGTGTGCAAGCTTGCAGATGACGGCTTTGTTGTTGTCTGCTCGTTCTTTCGTTAGTCTTGCCATGGTTGAGGCATTTCTACGGGGACCACGCCTCGTTTCTGTTCGCCTGCTTTTTCTTTATTTAGTTTTCTTTCATCTCTCGCTCTGCGCACACACTTGCACACACACACACACGCTCTCTCTCTCCTCTTTCTTCTATCCTTTCATTCTTTGACCTCTTTGACTGTAAAGAAAAAATAGGCGCCAACGGCAAACATGGTTCTTGTGGCAAGGTCATAGCAAAAGGGGGGAAGAGGGTGAGAGAAGATTCCGTTGGCTGTCGTTTCACACTCTTTATTCGCTTTACTTAAAGAAAAAGGACACTGCCTATGCAAGGTCGAAGGAAGAGGCCGTCCCTCCATGAACAGAATCTATACTTGACTGTCTTACTTTCATTCTTACTTTCCCTCTCTACTTTTTCCTTTCAGACTTTTGTGTCAGCCATCATACTGGTTTTTCTCTCCGTCTCCGTGATTTTCTTCTTTCTCTCGGTAGCCGCTCTCAACGTGTGGCCTGTTGCTGTATAAGAGTCCCTGCGAGGCAACCACCTGCTCATTCCCTTGCCATGGGTACCCGGTCAGCTTCGGCCAAGTGCAAGCGGGAGAGGACAGCTTCGGACAGCGACAACAGTGGTGACACCGAAATGGCAGACTCGCCGTCGGTGGAGATGCCGGCCAAGTCGCGCCACCGGATGCACCGTCTTCAGACGAGCCTGGACAAGACTCCGCCGCCGATCATGTCGGCCACACAGACAGAACTCACGACGCGCATGGGCCTGTTTTCCGTCAACAGCCCAGTGGCTGTGGAGGCGCGAGAGATTTCGTCGGTGTCGCAGGCGGCGTCGTCCTTGTTTGCCAGGAACCGGGAGATTCTCATGTCGGGGCTGCCAGCATCGCCTTGCTCGACAGGCTCTCTGCCGAGCAGCAGAACAGCCGACCACGAGTTGCGGGCTGCTGCCAGCCGCCGTCTCACACCGCTCGTGACCGGCAAGGACTCGACCGACGATAGGCAGCTCCCGCCCGTGACCATATCGCCGTGTGTCTATGTCAATGCGGTGGGCCTCCAAAAGTTTGGCGGTAGCACTGCCCACGACACAGACGTCGACGATGCGCCGTCGAGCGATGCCAGTCCCGCCAGCAGCAGCGGAAACAGCGTCAAGGCCGAAACGCCCGCACAGCCGGCAAAGACGGGCAGCACAGGCACGAGAATGACTCCTCCTCCCGAAGGCCGGTTTCTCGTCTCGGCCATGGTGTGGCCCTGCTCGGCCAAGAAGGAGCCTTTTGTGCTGGAGCGGGAGTTTGACCTGGAAAAGCTCATCATGGCGGTGCCCAAGCCCGACCGCCAAAACATGTCGCCCGTCAACGTGCTGGCGTCGCCTGTGCTGTGGACGCCCTTGGTAGAGCAGCCCGTCTTTGGCACGGCCGGCATCAGCAGCCGCCACAATAGTCACCACATCAGCACCGGCGCCAACGACGGCCACGCGGGCCATTTTTCTTCCTCTCCTCCCTCCTCTCCTCCTTCTTCCTCCCCCTACTTTTCTTCTTCCTCGGCCTCCTCCACCATCGACTGCCGGACACGGGGCTGGTCGCCGTTGTCGCCGCCCAGTCCCAGCTTGGACGTGCGCCAGACGCGGAAACGTCTCGGCCGACAGCAAAGTCGACAGAGTCGGCAGCAAAGCCGGTTGCGCAGCCACCGGCAGCAAAGCCAGCACAGCCAGTACGACACAAAGAGCCCGATTGGGGGCAACATTGGCGTTCCCATTCCTATGAGTATGTTACTCTTATAGCTGTCTTTTTGTCTTATCTCAGGCTGTCTTGTTCTCTCCTTCTTTTCCCTTCTTTTCTTCCCCTTCTTTTCTTCCCCTTCTTGTCTTCCCTTTTTCTCTTCTTCTTTTCCCCTTTTCTTCCCTCCCATTCTAATAAATAGGACCCCATCCAGCTCTGGGGTTTTTGCCCGCGCTTGCTGCCGTCATCTTGTCGGGTCGCGTCCGGGCTGGCGACTCCATTGACATTGCGGTGCCGCATCCCGAAGCCTGGTCGGAAACCATTAGCTACATTTACCGTGGCGGCAATGAGACTACCGAGGCGATCCGGCAGAACATTGTTCATCTCGGAGGAAAGTCTGACTGAGGGCCCTGGACGAGTTTCGCTTCTTGTGTGATTTTTTGCTCCCCTAATTCTTATCTGATTTTGTCTTTTGTCGTCCTTTCTCATTTCTCTATTTATTCTCTTTGATTTCTCCCATCATGACCGAATGAATCGAGCTACGAATTTCCTTGTGTTAGCAACAAGCCTAACATGATGCATTGTTCCAAAGTCTAAAGTCTTGTTTTTATGGCTTTATGGTGTGATAATGGTGTGATAATCTCGGGCAGAATCATGGCCTCTTGTCGCTTCTTGTTTGACCTTTAGTAATGCAATGAAGATGAATCCAATGATGGCGTTGAGCTGTTTTATTGAAAACACATAATCACAAATGCAAACGAAAATGACTGCTTCTTGATGTCGTTTCAGTAAACACTCTGTGGCTGTGCTATTCCATGCCAGCTGGAGGAACTTGGTTTTGTTAACTTTAAAAAAATAATGAAAATTAATAACATGATTAAACCAGCTACACTCGGATGCTACTGCATTAGGAAACTCGTGACTTTTTGCTGCTTGCGATTCGCTCCTACCAGTAGACAGCTCAAGTCACAGGGCAGTTTCCTAATCGGGAAGCAACTCTGTGATCCAGTGCAGCCTCATCACACAATCACGAAGATGACAGTGCAGAAAGGAAAAGCAGTGCGAGGAGATCTGCGAGACGACATGGTCGGAGCGAGAAGGAAGAAGGAGGCTTGCAAAGGAGAATCATTGTCTGAACCAAATCAAGTCAAGCGAAACAGTCAGTCGAAAGCAACGCATCCAGATTCTCCCAACTTTTCGATTCTTTGCTTTTTCTCGTCCTCTTCAGCCTCCTCCTTATGAACCGCGCCCACCTACGGCCGCCGCAGCCGCTTGTGTGGATCAACGGCTGGCCGGCCGTGGGCAAGCAGACCGTGGCCCAGTGTCTGGTGCAGCTGCTCGGCCAAGACTGCGCCGTCCTCATCGACGACAGTGAGCTGACGGACCATCTCGAGCTGCCGCCCGACCGACAACACGTGGGCGCCGGCGACCGGCCGACGTCGGCCTTTCTCAACCGCGCGCGGAAGAGCAGCAGCGAGGGGGGGGGCCTAGCAGACGGCAAGCGAGCAGACGAACCCCCCACAGCGTCGTCCGGTCCTCTCCCGGCCCGCTCCACTGCCGCCATGGCCGCGGCCACAGAGGCCCGCCTGGCTGCCTGCTTTGAAAAGTACGTCCACGACCCGGCCACGCTCGGGCGCGTCGTCATCTTTACCGACTGCTGTGCCGACGATGCTGACGGCGCCGAGGGCGCCCGCGCTTACCGGGACGCCGCTGGCCGGGCCGGGCGGCCTTTTGTGGCCGTCTACATGGACTGCCGGCTCGAGGAGAACGTACGGAGAACGCAAATGTCGGAGCGCCGCTGCAGCCAGTCGGCCAGCAAGATTTGCAGCGCCACCATGGTGCGGGATCTGCGGGCCCGCGCCGGCGGACGACTCTACCGCTTTTCCGAGAGCGGCGACGGCAAAGAAGGAGGCGGCGACGACGATGCTGCTTCTGCTTTGGTCGCCGGGCTTTGCGTCAACGTGACCGACCAGCCCGTGCACGGGACGGCCATGCAGATCCTGGCCTTTGTCCGAGACGTTACAGAACAGCGGCAACGACAACAGCAAGCCATGGCTACCGTAGCCGCTGCCCAGACCAGAGCCAATCTCGAGGCGGCCGGAGCAAAAGACAAACCGGCAACAATGGAGGGCGAACGGACGAGGGTAGACAGTCTAGCCGGAGGAACAAAGTCGTGAAAGGCAGCGACAGAGATAGGGGGTTGTTTACTTTGACAAGAAGGGGCAAATGCCTGTTCCTTAACATGACTGTTAACAGGTAGCTCAATACTAAACAGTACTTTTTACAAAGCACATTTGTTGGCAGAACAGTAGAGCAACAGCACTTGAATAGTCCAGGCTTTCATGTATAGGTATAGGGTGTAACTAGGTGTGTATTGTGCTATTCTGCATCATACACGTTAACTCTTGTATTCCAGTTTCCATAAAGGTCATTAGACTACTGCTTTCCTGACAGTTTGTTTAAGTTTGCTTTAATCCAGTTTCCATAAAAGGTCACAGTTGGTTTATTTGCTTAGTTTGCTTCAAGAAGTGAAACCAAACAAGATATTCATACAGAAAGAGTTGCTGTGATTGGCCATTTATCAAAGCTTTGTGCATAAAGCATGCAACGCCACGGCGGATTTTACTTCCCTTTTTAAGAGAGCATACATAATACAATATTCCCTTTTAAAAAGAGCATAAATAATACAATAACAAAAAAACCGTCTCCGCCGGCTGCTCCGGCCCCGTCTCCCGGCAGCAAGCAGACGCGGGTTGACAACAATGTGGGCTAAAGTGATATTGCATCCTCCAGTCCGGGTGTGTGCATAGGATGGAGAGGGGGAGTACGGACAGTGTGGTTTCCGGAAGCTCTTCCCGGCCACTTTTGTATGTGTGTGCAAGATGCAGGACGGGTGAAAAGACAGCGGAAGAGGGATGGAGAAACGAAATGGTGTCCATTGAATATGCACAAGGCCCCGCCCACGTTGATATATTGGATGGGGGTGTATTGATGTGTGTTTGTTTGAAAACTGTCTGTCTGCAAGTCAACGGTTGTCATTTGTGCTTCCATGTTTACAGTCTGACTTGTCATGGAGAGCAAAAGCTGTCCATATCACATGCCATGGAGGAGTAGTGCCAGGCTGGGCCAGTAAGCCTTGACTGCTTCACTCCTGGGTCCCTTTTGAGTCGTTGACACGTCACGCTGCAGCCATGATGGCTTTCTAGAACCGCTCTTTTTTCCGGGGTTTTATCTTGCTCGCTTCAGCTTCAGCCCTCCCCCAAAGACCGCTACGGGGAGAAAAGGCCCCAGAAGCAGGGCAGCCCGCGAAGAGCATCGGAGACGGCAAGATTAAAAAGTCTGCTGCTCCACAAACACGCACACGCTGCCAGGCGTGTTTGTTTAGTCCCAGACGAAGCAGCAGGTGCGTGTTGCTTCGCAGATGCACGCTCCCTCGTATCGATGGAGAGGGTGTTGGCCTTACCCGATGGCATTTTCCGTCTCCTTTGCCTGCATCGGCAATCACCATTCACGCTATGGCACATGCATAACCCTTTCGGATGTTTTCTCCTGCCCAAGGGCTGCCTCTGGTGCGTTGCATGGAGCGTCATGACCTTATTCCATCCACACTTGGCTACGTTGTCCCTATGGGCTTTCAAGAAGCCGCAAAAGGTCCCGCCCTGTCGAGATTTGGTTTTGAAAAAGACCAAATCGGATGGCCCGCTGGCCAGGGGCGGAGGAGCCTTGATCTCTTGCCAGGCCCACATCCTATCAAAGTTTGCCATTACGTTTTCTCTACGTCTATTAAAAGAAACAGGGCGGAAAGCAAGAGGCAGAGATCGACAATGGCCAAATGCACGGCGCCGTGGTGAAAACACTTTGCCATCCTACCGAGCGAGCCGTAATTTGCCATGATGAGGACCTGGAAATCACCGGGCCTGCCAGCATCGTCAAGTGGTACGCAACGTGGGAGGGTGGAGTAGGGAGAGCCAGCGGAGTGACATGGCACGCCTGGAAAACAGCTGCTTTCGGTGCGGAAGCCTGCCAACGGCATACAGAGCTGTGGCCGTGGCCAGCGTAGTCGTCGGCGGGCTTCCAGGCTGGGAGTCCGCCAGCAGGACGGCCTGCTCATCCTGCCCGCAAATCCTGTGCTCCACTTGGGCAAGGCCAGAAATTTCCCGTGGCTGGACGCTTCGTCGCCAAAAGGGGGCCGTTGCAGTGGCCAAACAGAGGAAACCGCCCAGGCAAAGGCTGCCAAAGCACCAAAGCAGCAGCGAGAGAGAGATAGACAACACACACGTACAGAAAAATAGGACGAGACTCCACCGGGGCGCAGGCAAAGTCTCCGTAAGACGTACTCCCTACAGGCGCACAAGTCCAGCAGCCTGCTTGTATGCGGTACTCTGTGCTGCCCAGGAGGTACTTGTCGGTACGTGTCTGCCAGTGTTGTAGCTAGTCTGCCAGGACAGATGCACATGGAATTCGAGAGGGGGGGTGGCTCACAGCTTTGCTGACGGACACTGCCATGATTGGCCTTGCCCGTTCTTTTGGCGAGCATATCAACCGACCTGGCCAGAATGTCACGTCGCTTCTCCTCTCGTCTGTGGACAAGCGCCGGTTCTTGGCCTGCAGTAGGGCGTCGTGCGTAGCAGTTGTAGATGCTGCAGTGAGATTCACAGACGGGGCCATATCGGCCTCCGGTTCCGGGCCTGTTATATCGTCCCGAAGGCGGGCCACGGCCGCTTCGAATGCCACTGCATTGCGGCCGTGAGGTAGCTTGGCTTTCTGATGCTTCAGCACCGACGACAGCCAGCTCTCTTCTCTCTGCTGATACTAGGCAAGTTCCGCTTATTTTCGCAGACACTAGACCTCGCTACGGCTTGCCCTTATCCGTCGGAGCCGATCAATTTTTGCTCTCTCGCTCGCTCTCTCCACCCTCGACGACAACAAGAGCTACCCCGGCCGAATATGCAAGCCCGACCCGTTTGCATCATGCCGTAGCCGACGTGAGATGATATCCTGCCGTGCCGTGTTTCTCCTCCTCTCCCTCTCTCTCTCGTATGTACAAACTGGCCACACACGCCGTGCTTTAGTGGCCCACTAGCTGCATCGTGGGTTTTTGCCTACGTAGCAGTTGGTTCTCTAGCGTGGCTGGCCTCGCCTCTTTGGCGAGACAAGAAGAAATGGAGAGGACAAGGCCATGGTGTTTGCCATGCGAGAGAGGCAAAGGTCACCTGAACGACGTCTGTTGACACACCGTGGGTGCCGTATCGTGACCTTGGTCGCCATCCTCCAGCTTTAGCTGCATCTTGCGCTGTCGTCTGATCGGGTAGCGTCGTATACCCTCCGCCTGCATTTTGCCTTGGCGAGCGCTTCTCGGGACTCGAGTTGTGTGCCCCAAACCCTAGCAGTGGGGAAAGCTGGCCTATAGCCGCCACGGGCAGAAGCCAGGGACAATCTCCCTTTGAGCCGCCTTTTGCGCGTAATGTACGTCTGTCCGCTTTCTGCCACTCGGCTCGAACTGGCCTTTGACGATGCCAGAGAGCACGAAAAAGAAAAAAAGAAGAAAATAGCTGCTTCTGCCGCTCCACAGTGACGTCTTGGTTTACTTTTTCCTGTTTCTTCGTATGATTTTCCATGGCTCGTCAAGTTTTTCAAACGCGGGCCGAACGGCTTCTACAACTTTTCCATTGTGAAAACTCTGAACGTCCAGTCGAACTCTGCCCTGCCTCCTGTCATTTCTCATAACAAGGCATACTACTAGTGCTGTGGGGGTGTCTGTTGAGTAAAGTCGACAAAAGAGCCTAGCAGGAGGGGGGGAGAAGACGAAGAGAGACAAGGAGGAGAGGAGGAGAAGACGAAGAGAGACAAGGAGGAGCGACAAGAGGAGGAAGAGGACATATTCACGGGATATCCAAGCCGTATGCACTACTCGCCGCTGATACTCTGAAACATGCAGATTCTGTCGGGACGAAAAGAACATACAGCCGAGCACCTGTCCCCCCTCCGCCTCCTCTGAGGAAGACGCAATAGTTTGAATAGCTCCCGCAGCTCCCGCTTGCGTCGACAATCTCCACTAATAATAGCAGCAGGTCGTGATAAGAAAAACAAAAGGAAAACGGCCGAGAACTAGTTGAACTTGGTCAGTCGTTAGCAGCGCAACCTTCTTTCAGAGACGCATCCTCTCTCGTTCTTCTGGCCACTCGCTGCGTCCACTGGATGGCCATTTCTCGCTCGGTGATTCTGCATCATCTTTTCGGTTGTTTGCAAATCAAAATCCTCCTCCCTAGTGCCTTTCCGCTCCAAATAAGCCCACACCCCTGCTGGTCTGCTTTCCATCCTGCCTTGTCGGCAGCGTGAGGAGGCCGGAGGGCAGGCGGCCGGTCATCAGAGCGGGCAGAGATTCCATCAGCACAAGCGGGGGTCGTGGCGACCGCATGTACTCATCCATGTTGCCCCAAGAAGGCCTTCGTTGCTCTTTTCTCGCGATACAGCCCGCTAGCCGCGTCGCCCTCGTCGACCAAGACACAATCTTGCGTCAGACTTGTGTCATTGTCTTCGTTTTGGCGGCAAAACCTGCAGAGTAGAGCATCTGGCCACGCACGGAAAAAACACCAAGAGGGTCCCCGGCCGACGGACGGGCGTGCGGCTACCCATACGGCAGCGCCTCGGAGGAAGAGGATGGAGAAGAAAAAAAGACGGCACAATACGCGCGCGCATCGTATGGGCTGCTGGTATGGGATCGGCGCCATGGTTTAGTCGGCCGTCGTAGTGTACACATAGCTTATCCTAGTTTGTCCTGCTACAAGATGGATATGCAGTTGAACCATCGGGAGGGGGAGGCTATGTATGGCGTGCAGTAGCAGCAGTAGTAGCAGTAGTAGCTTGCAGTAGCAGCAAGCCATGGCTGCCAAGAGCAGAATAGCAGCAACGTCGCACGGATTGGCTTCTCAACAATGGTGTCCGTGGTCGTGCCGTGTTACCTTTGGTCCAGCATTGGCTAGTTTGCTGTTTTGATCTGCTCCTTTGATTCTTGATGCCCGCTGTTTCTCTCGCCGTCTCCTCTGCCCCCCCCCCATGTACTAGCCGCTGCTCGTGCTCGTCTGTCTCGGCGTCTTCTTCCCCAAGTCTCTGTACTGGTGTAGTTTACAAGCCATGTCTTCTCTTCCTGGCTGCGGGGGGCGGTTCGCCTTAGTGGCAACACCTGCGCGATCGGGACTAGAGGAGCCTGGGCGGGCTGAAGAAGGAGAATGTAGACGGAGGAGGAGAAGCGGAGGGGGAACATATGAAAAGAAAAGGGGGTGAGCGGTTGCCACAGGACTTGGATTACCACACGCCCCCCCCCGCTCGTCCACGAACATGTGTTCATTGACACTCGGACAGAAAACAAGGGTCCCATGAACCCATAAACATGTGTTGTTGACGTAAGTTTGAAGAAGGAAAAAATGTCTAGTCCCCAAGCCATGGACGGAAGAGAGCAGTGGAAAAGAATCCAAGGATTCATCCTAGAGGAGGCTGATGGGATGGGTTTCTGGCGATAAAACGCCAATAGGAGGCCCTGTGGACAGACTTCCTGACAGAAAGGGTGTATGAGGAAGCAAGCGAGAAAAAAGCGTTCCTGCATCACCTGTTTTCTCTCCGTCTGACAAGATGGAGGTGAGGCTGTCAAGCGAGCTGCCGCCCTGGCCCCCCTCCCTTTTTGGAAGCAAGGCGGACAAGCCCAAAAGAGGAAAAGAGAGCAGGATATACTTTGTACCTATACCAAGCAAAGCAGATCACTTCCGCAGTTGCATTGGCGCTTCTTTTGGGGGGGGAACTGTAATCCGCATGTCTTGCATCTTCCACGGCATCGGCGAGGCTTTGCACTCGGTTTATTTGGGGGTCTGCCTGTAAGGGTCATTATTAGTATGGCATAAAGAATAATCTACTTCCCAATGTATGTAATAAAATGGAACAATACTAGATGCTATTTGGCTTTGTAAAAACGGCACTGAAAAAGATAGCCTTGTCCCCCCCTTATCTTGCTCCAGCGCGTCTGATTCTACTCAACAACTTTATACTCACCCCAAAAGAAGAACAATGCTGCCGACTATAACAGAGGGAAAAGAACATAAAATATGACATGTAATTTTATTGCTCCCTGTCTCATGAATACGACCCAAAATGTGATGGAATCCTACCATTTAATAGCAAAGAAAACTGCCAAAAAGGGTATTATGACCACTTGCCCCTATAATATAACATAACAAAATATAGCCCCTTTGTCCTGTACCGTCCTTTGGGGGAGTTTTTTCCTCTTCCCATGAATATATCCGCCAAGTCAGCAGACCAAGCCGTAAACATTGCTGAAAAGAAGTGGCAACAAAAATAGTAAAATGAAGAAAGAGGAGGGAAGATGACAATCCAAAAATAAAGAAAAGACAAGAAAACTTTTGAGTCCGAACAATGCTGCCCAAAGTTTAACTGCTCTCTCTCCTTTCACAAGAGGCAGCAAATAAAAAGTAATTAGAAAAATAAAGCCAACAAATGCCCAAATAAAGGGAATTGAAAGCACAGCCCAAGCCTCTTCCCTCCAGACCACTCAGAAAACCCCCATGGCTTTCCTTTATGTTGTCGAGAAAAACCAGTATATCCCCCTCAAATCGTCTATCCCAGTAAAGGAGAGAGTTCTGTATGCCTCTCCACACCCTCTCATTTGGCCTGGTAAACCAATGTCGTCATTATATCGTCTAGCCTAGCCGCCGGAAAAATCAAACCGATGCGTGTAACCTCCCGGGATGGTCCGTCTATCCCACAACCAAAACAAATGGTGGCCGCCTGGCTATGCCTAGGGTTGTGGCCTGCAAAGTATTAAGACCAGCCCACCGCGAGCTGTGAGTTATAAGTTGCGTCACGAGGTGGACATGGTTGTTGTAGTCCAAATTCTTGCACGGTTCGTTGCTTCTTGAGCTTCTCCGTAATGGCTTCCGTCGTCACATATCGTTTTCGCCATGCAAATCTCGCCCCTAGTCGATAGTCATCGGCACGACAGGCTTTTCTGACATCTCATTCCATGTTGAACAGGTCGGCTGCATGTTGGCACTCGGCCGAGCGCTAGCAAAGGCCTCCGTGTGCCGGGGCAGATCCTTGCTCGGTTTCGAAGGAACGTCCAGGGTGTGGCTGCGCCGAGGCCGCGGAGCCAAGCGCAAGTTGTCGTTGGCATCACCGTCTTCACGACTGCCCCAAGAAGTCTAAGGCGCCGTGTTAGCGGGAAAACAGAAACCGGATACCTGCACACCGCACTCACCATGTGAAGCGTAACCAAGGCGTAAAGCTTGATAAGTCCGTGAAAGTATCCAAAGACAATGGAGATGGGCAGGTACTTGATGTCGCCCGGGTTGCGCAGAAACAGGCCCATGAGCTTGACTACTTTGGTAAAGGCAAACATGAAAACAATGTGGGCGCACAGGACGTATTGCCGGCTCGCCAACTCCCAGCCCTCGGATGCACGCCAGCAAGAGTAGAGCAACAGTGGGTCGACGACAAAAGCAAGCGAGGTGAAAGTTGCGAAATGCAGTGCATAGGTACACCACGGCTGCTGTCTGCAAAAAGTTAGTGGAAAGAAGGAAGAGGGAGAGGACAAAATGGCTCACCTCCACACATATCTCTCCCGCACAAGACTGGTCCAATTGCTGCGCCAGTTGCTGCGAGCCCAGCGGGAGCACTGGTACAGAAACTTGACTCCGTTCTCCAGCGTCGTCTCGACTTCGCACTCGCGCTCGTACTGAATCCAGGTCTTCCACTGGTGGCTGACGAGCCAACGCGTCACAAAGTTGTCGTCGTCGGCGTTGATGATAAAGTTGCCCCAATGCTCAGTCTGGAAGCCCTCCAGAAAGTCGTGGCTCTGGAGGATCTCCGACCGGTAGGCGCCGGTGCGGCCAGACATGCACGACGTGCCGCCGTCAATGTTGTGCGTGGCCGAAATCTCAAAGTTGCGCCGCTCAATATACGCTGCGCCCAGCCAGTTGAAAACCCGCGTGGACCATGGGCCGGTCCACTCACGCCTGACGCGCTGGCAGGTGCCAACACCGCCGATCCGAGGGTCTTCAAAGGGCGCCAGAATCCACGGCATGAGCGTCTTGGGCCAGGTCACGTCGTCGTCGGCCATGATGGTGAGTTGCGTCTGCACGTCGGGCAGTGCCTGACACACCTGGAGGCGCTTGTTCGCCACATTGGTGTGCATCACGCGAATGCGCTTGAAGCCAGTTTCGCGCAGAGAGGCAGCCAGCTTTTCCAGCGCCAGCCGCTTGGGCGCTGTCGTCACGAGAATGAGCTCGTAGGGCTGGCAAGCAATAATGCTCAGCAACGACGGCCGAAGCTCGTCAAAGGCGTGGTGTATCGTCGGGATCACAACGGTGACATCTTGAGATGTGAATGAAGGCACCTTGGGTATGGGCTTGGACTTGTACAGCCAATGGCTGCAGCAGTGAACCAACAAACGAAGGTAGCGATGAATCCTGTCGTGGCAGGCCCAATATCAGTACCGGCATAAAAGGACGGAGCCAAATAGAGAAACTAGCCAAGGTGGTCTTACCAGACAATCCAGAAAAGATATATCCAGAATTTTCTCTCTGATAGAAATTCCATATTTGAAAATCCCATGGCATTCCGTGTCCCAATAGAACGAGAGGCCATGGTAGCGGGAGAAGGTGAGCCGAAGGCAGAGTCTTGAAAATCCGAAAATAAAGAGTCCCAGTCTTTCACATTCCCTTTCCAACGCCGCCCGTGCTGAGGATATAAAGCTCGCAGACGTTTTGTGAAAACACAAAGATCAAGCCTAGGATGGACAATGCTAGTCCAGTTTGTACGTCCCCTCGATTGTCTATTCGAAGGCGGCTCTTTTCAGACCAGTATTGGCGACAGCACCGACTTCTTCTCTCCCCGTCTGCTTTTTTGCCGCTCTTTATTCGTGGTTACAGGGAAGAGCCAATCAGGCCTGATTGGCAAGGCCGTGGGGAAATGAAATTGGGTGGAAGAAGGGGAAACAAAAGCAATAAGATGAAAGGAGAGCCAAAATAGGGGGGAAGCAAAAGAGGAAGAAGAGCTGGTGGTGCAGTTATGCTGGTATGATTGTGGGGAAAAGAGGCAATAAGGATTCTGTTGAAGTAATTACTGTCCAAAGCTGATTCCAAAAAGGGTTCATTCTAGATGGAATTGTAGCAACAGGAACACGACAAGTATATTAGGGGTGGTGAACGTCAGACGAACAGTACATTCCAGCAATGAAGCGGTGCACTTTCAGAAAGACAAGAGAGATGAGAGAGAGTGCAAGAGAGAGAGATAGCTGATCCACAAAAGCAGAAATCGACAAGATGTCTCTGCAAGAGCGCAATTATTGATCTGAATCTTCCAAAAGCACGCTGCCCGTCCTATCAATCTATTATTTCTTCTATAATCTCTTTTTCTTCTTTCTCGACCACAAATCCCATCAAGAGATGTTATCGGTGTCTTGGCGACTTGGACAGACAGCCACAGCCACAAGGCGAAGAACGAAAGACCAAACCGGCTGGCGGAGATGTTTGCCGAGAGACGATCCGGGACACCTTGTGGTCGGAAGACGGGAGGGGAAATGAGAGGCAGAATAGTAGAAGGCTGGAGAGTGAGGCCGCGGCAGCAGACGACGGCAGGAATCTGAAGAGAGAGGGAAAAAGACAGCAAAAGTGCAAAGATACCCAGAACCGAGGCAGGCTCCAATAGGACTCGAGCAAAGCTGGATCGACAGGTGCAATAACGAACGGATCGGGAGGCAAAAACACCAGAAGCATAGGCGTGGAGGGAGAGGTTGAAGAAGCAACGCAAGGGAAGGAGGTCGGAGAATGATTTATATATACATGTGTATAATGTGCATGTACACAAACGTACAATAGAAATGTATACACATGCACGTATAAGTCAGAAGAAGGAGGAGAAGAAGAAATGGAAGACAAATAAATATTAATAGCCAGCACGAAAAGGGAACTTGCAGGTACACGCGCAGAGAGGCGACATTAACTGGGTGGGTGTGTACCCGCGACTTTGGCCTGGGCCAGAGTACGAACAGGGTACATGGAGCCGTGGGAGCAGGCCATTGGGGCAGAACAGCGAGTAACAGGCAGGGTAGCAGTAGTAGCTGCAGTGCACTAGGCACAGCTAGCAGCATATGTGAGGTAAGACATCGGCCGGCGGCCAGAAGAGGCAGAAGGCGACTGGTGCACCGGGTCGGTGCGGGCGCAGACACTCCCCACAAGAGGTACCAGTCCGCACAACGTACGAAGTACGTGTAGTGTCTTCAGTGGTGTAGCGCACACTACTCCGTACGTCGTAGTAGCTCCGTGCCTCCGCTGCAGATTGTGGGACCGTGGCAGCCTGCAAGCCGTAGCAGTGTGGGCGGCTTGCTTGTACGAGTCTTCCGCAGCCGCATTGCCGCCGTGCGGAGCACAGGAGCTCTCCCAAGGCCATTGAGCCCTCCGCCTCGGGCCGCTTCGAGGCTGGAGACCGCGTCGGTGCTGCCTGCCGCCCGCTGGCTGCTCTGTCGGGTTTTTACGGCTGCTGGCCGTCGTTGCTTGCTTTTTCGCTGCTCGCCGCTTCGTCTGCCTCGTCGTGTCGCCAGTTGCCAGAGCTTAAGGGTTGGCCGTTCGATGCGCCTGCCGGGATGCATGCAGAATGTTAGCGTCTGGAAATGGAGAAGGGGGGTGTCTGCAGCGCATTTACCCTACCATCTCTGGCCTTTGAGTAGCCGAGCAAGCTCTGGTTGGCCGTCCAATAAGTTCAATGCGACTAAAAAAGTATGGGTGATATTTTTCTTCAGTAGCCCCCCTGGCCCCCTCCCATCGCATCCCCACTTCACCCACAGACACATCCACACTGGCTTTTCGCTCTCTCCATCCGGAGTAGTGTGGTGTAGCTCAGTCCAGTCAGTGCTTTTCTCTGCTCGCTTCCACGGCCTACCTCTCACCATACCACTGTGCTGCAGCATTGTTTCTGGCCACAGTCGTCTTCCGCGACAATTCCGCCTGTAGAGCAGTCTAGTCGTGAATGGACGAAGGAGTAGCGTTTGTAGTAGTGCAGTGCAGTGTAGTGTGGTTAGTGTATGGAGTAGTGTAGCATATCCGTTACTCTAGAGCTTCGTCGCTGCCGTGGAGTCTCTCGGCTCCAGTCAATGCCGATCAGCGCCTCACAATGAGACAGCGGCAACAGAAGCCTGTGGAGGCATTGTGTATGGCGAGCAAGTCGGTCCCAAATCAGGGTCGACTGGCCGGCCGTTCGACATTCTTACATCTGCACCATTAGGAAACGCTAAGTCCAGTGGGCAGGATGGGGCTTAAGCCAGACTGGGTGGAGCGCGACGAGATGAGGAGGGCAAAACAGGTGGTAAGCGGATGGGCGAATGGCGTCCTGTGCCTATCGTTGAGTCTCTTTTTAGCTACTTTCAAATTGACCAACGAACGGCCTCGCAAAACCTTACGTCGTACTCCAAGTTCCGACTTTGCACCTGGTACTTCTGGGGTTGCGCCGGCTGTGTCGGCCACCTCGACAGCCTTCACTCCGGCGCAACAACGGCGGCCGAAGCGGCAGCAGCAGAGAAGGAGCAGTGGCAGACGCAAAAGCAGCACGGTAGCTGGAAAGAGGCAACACTGGCTCGTCTGTTCGTAGGATGATTATGACTCGTCGCCGGAGCTTCAAGTCGGCCGATATCCTTGGACAAGCCAAGGCGTCGCGCCGCAGTTTTTGTGGAGGCCCCCCCTCTTCCCGCCTCAGTGTCGCCATGTATGGTGCAGATCGAGAGAACGCAATTAGAGCCCGTTTCCACAATTGGAGAAATACCAGCCAAGCAGTATCCAGTTAGTCCCTTAGCGCTTCCGCCAGAAACCCACAAACGGGCCACCTCTGACGATAGGAGCCCTCAAGTCGTAAGCGTCTAGGGTCTAGAATGCCACCCACCACACAACACCCTTTTGGGGCTCTTTGCCAGGTAGGGGACGGAAAGGATTCTGGTAGCGGCCATCGGCCTCCTCGCTCTGGGGCTCGCAACGGAGGATTCGGGGGGGTTCTGAAATAGAGCCACTTCATCCATGGCCCGTCATTGCGCACTGCTGGGCAGGTTGAGCATGATTGAGGCCATTGGGAACTCCGGCCATCCCTCGGCCATCGTCTCGTCGCAGAATCCACGACAACAGGCCAGGACGTAGCGCAGAGAACTTCCGCAGGCGTCGAGGCCGGGAAACACCGGTGCAGATGGTGCGTGCTATCTTTCTGATGGAGGCAGGAACCTAGTCCCGATAGCCTCTACTAAAAGAGGAAATAACCCGGTAGCATTCGCAAAGATCCCCGCATGCCTCTAGTGTATGTAGGTAGTGCAATGTAGTGTACGGCGTTCACATAGTGTATGTCGTAGTTGTAAAATAGCGTAATGTAGTGGTGGTTGCGCCTGGGGTCAGGGCTGTTGGGGGAAAGACGAGGCGGCGCCTCCACAATCGCATTTCGCGCATCTTTGCATTTGTGCGCCAGAACCAGAGCCAGATGGCAGCGACATGTTGACATGTTGCTTTCCAGGGTTCCTGCTGCGTTCCTGTTCCTGGCTGCTCGGTTGGCCGTGCCGGTATGGCTGCATCACACCCTAGCCGCTCTGTTCTGTGGCTTGCGCGAAGACGATTGCAGACAAAAACTTTGTCAGGACTCCCTTGCCGTTTTGGAAAGTAGCGCCGTGTGACTGCTCGGCTGCAGCTGATGCCAACGGCGGATTGGTGGTGTGTGCAAATCAACAAAGGTCGATGTGCCCCAGGTTCAGTGCAGGCCATATTGCTTTTGCGAGGATTCTTGCCCTGCTGTCTTAGCATGCCGCCACGGAAGAAAACAAAGCAAAGACAAGGAAGGTTGCGCTTCCGTCGAGAGTTCAATTGGTCTTGTATAACCGTCTGGAGACAAGAGACGCTGTGTGTGGATAGAACTGCCAGCATTTCAACGATTTCTTTCTTGCACCTCTCGTTCTCTTGCTTTTTTTGATGCTTCCCCAACCTCGTCAGGATGCTTGTGATCGGTCGCAGTTCTTTCCGTCCCTTGCGTGGTGTTGACAATAGGTTGCATGGGATGTTAACTACGGAATGTAGCCTCGCTATGGACTGTAACCATGCTCAACTGGGATTGTTTTCTGCCAGAAAGCAAGGTGTGCTCGGGGGGAGGGAAGAAAAGAAAGCAGCAAACCAAAAAAGAGTAAACAGAAATCACACACATTTTCCTCAGTCTTTCCTGCTCCGAAAGTAAATATGAACAAAAAGATATAGCTTCCAGGGTCTCAACGGCTTGATGAGACGATGGTAATGCAGGCAGAGAAATGACAGGTCAAAAATGCAGGCGAGGGATTTATGTAGGCCGAACCTTGTTATTTCGTTCTCTGGACAGTGCATGCTCACACAGCGTGTTCTCTGCCCCTGCTCCTTTGCTGTTTCCAGAGATTGGCCGAGGATGTTTCATTCGATACCACCGGCATTGTGATATACGTGTTCGTACTATGAAACTGCCGCGTCCTGCTGTCTGCCAGATTATGTGCTTGACGGCGGTGTATTGGGCCGTGTAGTGTCGTGTCGTGTAGTCGTACTCTGGGAAGTACAGTACGGTGTCTGTGCCGTGCGTAGTGGATGAAGTACATAGTGTGGCGTTGTAGTTGTAGTGTAGAATGTCGTGCGTAGTGTCGTCGGTGCAACTTTCCAACCAGCGCTGACCCTTGGCAACATGTCAAAAAAAGTCTGATATGTTTTGTGGCGTAGTGTAGTGTAGTGTCGAGTGAGCTTGCATGCTGTCGTGCAGTTGTCCGACCATGTCTGGCCATGCAATGGGTGCGCCAGAATACACAATCCCCTGCTCCAACGCGCTTCGACATGCTCCAACTGCAGGCTCGGCATGTCAGTCCTGTGTCACCGATGCTCGCGAGCCACTGCAGCAAAGACGCAGAGGTGTATCAAGCACGTGTGATCAGTGCCTGGCTGTGACATTCAAAAGCACGGTGTGCGGAATGGCGTACAAGGCACCTAATCTGGTCATATTTTCACGTTCCTTCCGGGCGCATCCCCGGTCGCATCCCGGCCCCCGGGCCGCCGGCAGGGAAATCTGTAGGAAAGTAATTTGTGAGCGAATGTCAAGAACAGCCTTTGCAAGGGGGCTGTGATGCAACCGCACAACACTTTGGACCAATTTGTTGATTGGAAAGGGGTTGATGCTCCCCCGGAAGAATTGGCCGGTTCGTACGAAAGTGTGCTCGTAGTTGATCTCGTACTTGATTCCGTTTGGTCGTGTCGGTCAAGCGGTAGCCTTGCTCACAGCCGAGCAATGATGCTGTTTACTGTCAATTCTTTGCAAGGGTCGACTCCGAGAGTATTTGCAGAGCAGAGCAGAAGGAAAAGAAGCCTCTCTCACTGACGATTCTTTTGTCGTTGTCATAACAGCTTTTCCACCTTTGCTGCTTCCATCAATGGCATATTAACATGCCCGCCTTTCTACTTCCGCCAATGGCATAATAACATTGTCCCTCGCTGCTTCCGTCAAGGGCATAGCAATACGGCCGTCTCGGAGCTTCCCTCCTGGGCAACTCAGTGACTACTACGTGCTTCGTTTGGACGTACTTTGTACATTAAAACATACGACTTGCTTTGGACGTTGCAAGTCCATCAACGCCCTCATTCTCATGCCGACCCCCCCATGACACCTTCCCGTTGTTGAACAATTCTGTCGGCCCCTGGTTCTTCCTCCACATTTGGAAATTAGCCCCACAAGAGCAACGATGTTGATTTCTCCAAATACTTCCACTTCTGGCATCGTGATACCTCTTCTCGCAGAGACGCTATTATCAGCATATCTGGACTCTTTTGTTTTCCAACGCACCAACAGTAGCATCTTATCAGCACCATCGCTGCGTCTCCTGCGTGCCAGCCCCTGCCTGCCGGACTTCGCTCCATTTGTTCTAGAGCTTCTTGATCTCTGCAGCAACGTCTGTGACATTTTGCTTCTTCATCCCCGTCTTCTTCATTTTCTTTCCCTTCGTCTTAAACCCTTTTCTCGCCTAGTCTGCAAATCCTGTTAGTTGCGTTGCGTCGATGCGTCTTCACTATGGCACAAGTACACTACGCAATCACCGTGCAGACGGGCGACCGCGTCCCCGTCAATCACAGCCGCTAGCCGGCTGGGCCACTTCCCTTCCCGCCTTGACCCACGCTGGACTGAATGGCTAGACTCGAAGAGCTTCCGTCGGCTGCTTGACTCGAAGCGGGCTTTCTTCACCGCAGTTGTCAGAAATTTCAGCAGGGCTTGTATGTCTTGGATCCAGCGCCCTCTCTCTCTTGTTTACCGAGCATTCCCGCCTTTTTTCTTGCCTTTTTCCCACAGCTATTAGCTTTAAGCTTCCTTTTCCTCACCTTTTCTTTAGCTTGCGGTATACCCCATATCTTTATACGGAGTAGGCATGGCTCGGGTGGCTGTTAGTACTAACTAATCCTTGGCCGTGCCGCCCTGCTGGCCATCCCGTAAGCAGATACGGCAGAGATCGGGAAGGGGGCAAAAAAGGGGAGGAAGAGTCCAGCCGTGGCTGGCGATGCAGCTCCACCCTTTCGGCCACAACCCGTCGGTGCCCCGTCAGAGGTATTTTTGCTATCTCTGTCTTTGTGTGTGAATGTGCTTATGGGAAACAGGACCAGAGGCCGGTACAAAACGACGCCAGTGTCTATCTATCAACTGCACTGGCCGGATCTTCTTCCTCCTTGGAGAGAGGAAACACTAGAAGAGAACATCACGCTTCTGCAGCCAAGAAGACGCTCTGAGCCAACTGCATCACAAGCCTGAGATCAAACGAGCCAGCCTATGCAGAAACAGAGACGGCCTGCAGGCCAAACATGCAACGACGCTTGAGAAAGATGCCACACTCGCACGGCGGTATGGCTGCGGACTTGCACACTCCGCTAGCTTTCAATGGCATTGGCCTCTCCTCGGCCGAGCTGCCGTCTGCATGAAGCAGGGTCCCAGAACCATATGCAATTTGGAGTGTTCAATCACCGGGGCCATGGCCATATCGCCGCTCCCGGGGTCGGGAGGCTCTTTCTTTGGGAGGAGGTGTGGAAAGGGCGGTGACTTGTCCGGACATTCCTGTGAAGATGGCTGCAGGGCGGTTGTGATAACAGGCGTGGCTCTGCATCGTCATGTACGAATCTATCTCCGGCAGGGGCTGGCAGGGTCACTCTACTTCTGCTGAGAACGGATGGCACGCGGCGCCCCCATTTCTGTTGGACTGAGAGGTGTGATGGGTTCATGAACGCGGCACGAGTCGGTTTTGGGCATCATGCCGATCCCAGACCGCTTAATGCTGCGAGCAGAAACGACTTTTCTGCTGATAACAGGTCGGTAGTTGGGGTCACCGGCTGGGCAGAGACGGCACAGATTGTGATGGCATGCAAAATGCATGTGGTGGGACAACACACATTAGGCACTGTTCCTGACCTCCCCCAGCCAAGTCCCCTTTTTATCACGCCCGCGTGCGGATCAGCCAAGTGAGGCGGGCCACTAACAGGTAGTGTTGTTCTACTGGCGCCGACAGCGTTGCGGAAGACCATGCATTAGTAGTTGATGACATAGTCTGTATACAACGCGGAGAGTGGGAAGGCCGGCTACCGCTCCGGGGAAGTTGACCTTCCAGTCCGGAGCGGATGAGCTAAAAGGAGGATGCATGTTCCGGTATTTTAGCAGAAATCAAAGAGGAAAAACACAAACAATGGAATAATAATAAAGGAAAATTAAATCAAATAACCCCAATGGAAGGCGAAACTAAGACACTGACGTTCCCGTTCAAACCTGGGGTTAGCAACTCTTCGGCGCGTCCCTCTGTGGAGAAGTGAAGCCTAAAAGGCCGGGGCAGAAGCAGTGGAAGTTGAAAAACAAGCTTTAGAGTTAAAGAAGGCTTTGCATAACGTGCCATGGAGACCGTAACACTAGCTGGGCCGTGTAGGCTAGATTCAAAGTGCTCGCATAGAAGCGACGAGAACCTGCCATGAGAACCACAATATGCTATCAGAAGGAATGGCTGTCAGAGCCAATATACATAATAGACATGTAACAATCACAAAGGCTGCTATTCACCAGCCGAGGTCCACTAGTCCCCCCATCCGCCTTAATTGCATGCTTTAGTTAGCACACTTATTTCTTCTTGTTCTCCTGTCGTCGTTGCATTTTGACCACTGCTACGGACTTGCTACATCTGCACCATGAGTTGGCAGTGATTGTAGGAATGGTGGAGGCCGACAGGCGCCGTCAGCTCGACTTGAAGAACAACGCCGGCGCCAGGCGTGCGGTTTCGTTTGGTCTTAAGGCTTTTTCTATTTAATTTTCCTGTCCATAGTGTGATGATACGAGGAAACGCAACTAAGAGATGGGAATAGTCTTATTTGTTTTCCCCCATGACCATGACACCAATGACTCGTTTTTCAGTAAGGCGGCAGTCTCATACACAATACCACCCACCACCTTCACACAGTAGCGTACCTTTTAAAGGAAAATTGAAAAACTGCATAGATGGTGTGTCCGTATACGTATTCTTTCCAGTGTCAATTTTTGCTTATTTAGCTTCCTTACAAGTTTGCGTAATGATGAGCCCCCAAGGAGGGAAAGAGACAAAATGACTAAAGGCCATACACTCGAGGTTACATCAGTGCAATCTAGTCTATATTTTTGCACATGCAGAAGGAATTTGACTCTACGTTGACGGTCTTGGACCTAACGGGTCCGAATTCAAGCTTAAGCCGTTTCTTTCACGGTAAAGGGTGGCACACAAAACAAGAGGCAATGAAGAAATTTTGCGTCATGCGAGCATCTCGGAGACGGCTCTCATGTTCTTTCCAAGCAACACTAGCTTTTAGGACATATCACTATGGTGCCATGGCTTGCCACCAAACGGGCTGCAATAATTTTCGCTTGTGGCTATCGAATTGTAGGGCTTGTCCTGGCTGATGGTGGTGGCATTGGCGTAATCCGATCCTGTATGGTGGTAGGCAAATGTTCTGGAACATGCCGTGCAGAAATAGTAGCAGCTGATGCTCGGAAAAGATTGGCAAAGAACAGACAGAATTTTCGAGGCGGGTTTATCAGAAACGGATATTGCTTTCTTCTGCCCGTGTTTTCTTCTTTTCTCACTTGATGACAGGCCGTGTGACAACCACCACGGAAATGGACCAATGTTGATGAAAATGTTGCTTGATTGTCCTCGTATTCACCTCCAAGTGGTCGGTCCGGGACTGTTATCGGCCTGGTTGGTGCCGCTACCGGAGACGGGAAGAGTGAGGAAAGAGAAAAAGCAATCAAAAGGCGGTAATGAAAATAGAAATGGATGATACGAAGATGGCAATGAAAACCATGGGTGGGCTGTTTTTTTCTTTTTTTCTTGTTTTCTTTTTTCATTGTTTTCATTTTTTCACTGTCACGATGCGCCGGCGTACCTTTGACAAGCAGGGTACTTTTCTGTACTTTGGTTGTTACTGAATTATATCTTTATTTCAGCAATCTCATCTATCTCATTATGCATCTTTTTAAAACGCCGAGATGGTTTCCATCAATCAACGTCAAAGCTGCCGAGTAGCTGGAAACCTTTCGATTAACTTTGGCCATATCAACTTTGGCCAAATCAACTTTAGCCATATCACGTACGTGCTCTTCCCAGAGACACTTTTATTCGCCTGCTTATTACCACTCAGGAGTCTTGTTGTAAAAATACAATATATGACCAACGCCGATTCCAGTCAAGTTGACAAGAAATGACTCACGCAGCCTTGCTGGATTACACAGTCTCCTTTGCAAGTCTCCTTTGCAGGCTGTGCCCTCGTGATTCCTTCATGATACAAATGCGTGATTTTGTCCGTTTTTCGAGAAAGCGGCTTCTCAAGCGAGTTGTCCAGTTAGAGAAGCATGACCGATAAGGGCTGTGCTGTTGCTCATGATTTGAACGGAAACTCCTGAGTGGACAAACCGGAATGGGCACGATGGCAGGAGACAGACGAAATCTTCCAATCTGTGATTCCTCATAAAAGTCTTGATGGTTACGGAGATTCCAATTCCCCTGAAAAGTAAGTGAAGCACAATATCACGATACCTTGGCCCTGTTGTCCCTGTTTAGTCCTGCCAAGGCGTCTCGCCAACAAACGATGATATGATGATCAGCACAGATAAGTTCCTAGTGGGAGTGAGTTTGCGTGGCATGATCCTACATCAAGCCTCATCTTGGAGAGGCGAAGCAAAGTTGGCATTTTGGCAATCAAAGCGGTCTTTGCGGTCTGAGTGACGACAGCCGGCCATATGGTTGAGCCATTCTTGCTGGGTTCGGAAATGGATGCTGGAGCGTGCATTCGCCCAATTGACCGCAAAGAGATACACCTTGTGGAAAAGCCGTTTTGACTACGATTGACAATACTGCTACAGATAGAGACAAAATACGCATCGACGAGCCACTGGATAGGAGCTCTGGAGTACCGCTGCTTTCATTCCAGCGTTTTGAAAACAAACACGGCAGAAAATGAAGCATGTGCGATCAAGGGCCTACCTGATGCCTCGTGTTTCTTTGCCTCCGTTGCATGGTACTTTGTACAAACAACTGCTAGCGATCCATCCTCTTCCGCTCCGTCAACACGTCCTTGGGTCGATCAGTCTAGCAGGTACCTCTGACAGGAACCGGAAAGAGTGCAACCCGATGGACAATGCAAAAAACCTAAAACAAAGATCACGGCCCGGGACCGCATGCTTAAAATGGCGTTTGTAACAAGGAGGCCAGACACACGGACTACACTATGGCCCGTCCAAAACTGCTGCGCCATGCTCGCCCGGCCCGCGATCGACCGGCTCTACCGGCTTTCGTCCATATTATGCAGGATTTTCGGGAATCCAGAATTGCAACCTCTGGGCCGTTCTAACTACCCGTAATGTCGTGCAGAAGAATTTTTTGTTTTGCGGTATTTTTTTGAAAGCCGTCTTCATCGCCGATGGATGCCGAGAAACCTCCCTATGCTATCTTGAAAGTGATCGCGCCTTGTAAAGGCGGTCCTTATCCCTTTGCTCTGACAACCCGTTTGCAAAGTGGTCGAAAAATCGCAGAAAACTCGGGCCAATAGGGAGATCTGGAGGCCCTTTTTGGTGGGGACGGCGGCCCCAGAGGCGGGGCGGGGAAAACGCACGAGCTTTATCAGTTTAGCCTGTGATTTTCCAAACGCCACCGAGATTTTGGCAGGCCACCCTTTGCTGATAAAAATCAGGCTAGATAGATAATATGCACAAACTGTCTGCTAACGTGCTGAGGTGTTACCACTCTATTATCTTGTTTTTCCTGTTCGGCGCTGACTGGGCAAAGGGACGCTTTTCCGCGGAAAGCTATGGGATTTGAGGTAAGACAAGGAAACAAAGAAGGAGCGACGTCAAGACGACAATCAAAGACGAAACAAGGAAGGAGCGGTGGAAGCCGGCGAGACAGTTGTACAAAACCAGTGGAGGGGGAACACATCAACTCATGGAGCAGAAAACGCACGCATACCCAAAGCTGTGGCAAATCGCTCGAAGCCAGCGAGCAACCCTTCACCGCATTACACTACCCGTACACTACGGGGGATGATGCAGATAGCCGGGGCCGTGAGAAGCTTTTCTCACGCTATTCATCCCTTGGGTTTGTCTCGTTTTCTAGCTACAGAACTAAGCATATAGTGCAGTGTTATTGTCATACTGTCTCCGCGTGCGTCTTTTTCATGCATTTCAAAAGTCGGTCGTGCCTTCCCTTTTCATCCCGCTCTTTCTCTACCTGCACGATTAACAGAGAAAGAGCAACTGCGTACGACCACCGTTCCTTCCTCGTAGGAAAAAGGAAGAAGACAGGGGCGCAGCGTGGGAAGACGAGCTCTGCCGTATTTCGTTTGCATACTTGACGTGTGTGTTCGTGAGTGCTGCGCCGTAATTTATACAGCCGCGGATGCGCCGGACACAGCCTGGGCAGAGAAGGCTGCACCTAGGATAGTAACGCGTGGGATTGGCTGGCAGCGCCCTCGGTCAGCGAAGAATATTGGCATGGCTGGCGAGGCGGTCTGCTAACTAAGCAGCCAAGTTTGCACTAATTGCATAGTTGTCCTGGTGAGTGGTTCGCGCCTTCCTTCTCGGCCGGTCCATTCCCCCACTTTGCTGGAGGTCGCTTGCTCTTTACAGAAGGGGCGACACTTGATCCACCGAAGGTGGCTCGTTCCTTCCCTTGCTGTTAATCCATTCCCCCGGAAACCGCACTTTGTCAAGTGCCCCTTCTTCACCGTCGAGTCTTTCTTTCTTCCTTTTCTTCATTCTTCTCTCCCCCTTTTTGCTTCTCTTCTTCCAGCTTTCCTCCCGCATCGTGAACTGCTCTGTTGCGTCCTTTGTGGTCTGCATCATCCCTTGCCGCGCTAGGTCTGGCAGATTTGTGAAGAGACCTGGCAGAATCAGATAGGCCGCTACTTACCGCTGCGTCTTTGTCTCGCAGCGAACTTCCGCCTTTTTCCAGTTTCTCTTTCTATTTTTCGCCTTTTTACCTTCCCAATTTTATCTCGACTCGTTCTCGAGCTGGCTTTTTCCGCCTGAAAATCGACTGGGTCAATTCTCCTTGTGCCTCTTCTTCTCTTTGCCTCTTCATCTCTGACTGTCGCCGCTCCCGCACGATCCCGCGCCCTTGTCTGCATTCGTGCATTGCGATCACTAAAAACTCCACCGCCTTTCGACGAACGGCAGCACTCGCCTTTTATTGTGTGGGGTGACACCAAGATCTCAACGCTTTTGTTCTTTCAGTACATTGGGGACACAGCATTACGCGTTGCTGCACTGCCGCATTGCCTGCCCTTTACTGCGTCTCACGCTGTTTCCGAATACCTCAGGCGCCGCCTTTTGTATTCCCTCTTTTACCTGGTTTGCTGCGAGCAAGCCAAAGAAAGCCTGTGTTTTTCCTCTTCTCCCGAGTTTTGCATGCTTCGCCCACCCATGTCTGTCTGTCCGTTTCCGTTCTCCTACGTCGGCAGCCTGTGAGCCATTGCCGTTGATCGGTGGACAGTCTGTTGCGTTGTCGTGCTTTGTGCTTTACTTTCCGCTTTCCGATTGCGCCTTTTTGCTGGCTGTAACCTGCCGTTTATCAAACCTCGGGATCCACCTTTGGCTTTTACAGTGCAGCATTTGGTGACGTTTGCCAGCCATGGATCCTATCTTAACTCACACCAAACTGTCCAAATCAAAGGGCAAGATCGTGAAGCCGATTTTGAAGAAGCTGTCCCATTCGGAGAAGAACTCTCTGGATCTCGATCGGCCATGGGAGGAACAGCAAGGCCCCGGCTTCACCACCGGCGGCATGGCCAACTGGAACGTCTCGTTTGAGCCGAGCGGCAGCGCCAGGTCGGCCAGAGACGTGAGTTTCGCCCTGGCCGATAATTCCGCCTACATGAGCAAACGCTTCCAGCACGGGCGATCCCTTAGTGGCGCATCGCACGTTTCTGTGGCTACGTCTGCGAGCGGCGGTGTTTCTTCTCGCCCGGGCGGCTTTATTCACCCGTTTCAGCAGCTGCCGCAAGCCCAGACACCGTCTCTGAGCTTTGCGAGCTCTTGTTCGAATCTGGACATGTTCAACGCAGGGGGCAGCACACCGCCGAGCATGCGCGATTACTCTCCGACCATTACGGAGAACGAGGACGACGACCCGCCAGGATCGCTTCCCACACAGCGCCAGCTGCACGGGCGCGGCTCGTCCATCTCACAGTCCAGCGTGCGCCATCCCTCGCTCGCCAGCCAGCGGACGGCCTCGTTTAGCGATGCCAGCACAACACCGTCTCTGCGCATCAATACGTCGCGGGTTTCTGGGCGCCGAACTTACGGTGGTGGCAGCGGGCTAGCTTCCAGCCAATCCCACTCCGACCTGCACTCGAGCAGTATTGCGACCCCTTCTTCGACCGTCTTTGACTCGCCCTTGTCGGCTGTGCCACCGGCGATTGTTCCGGCTGCTCCTATGCACAGCACGCCTCTGTTGCCGCTCCGCGCCTCTCTCGACAGCGTGGTTCTTCCTCGCCTGCGATCGCGCTCGGAGCTCGATGCCGGTGCTCGTGCCGAGTACATTCGCGAGGCCCGGCGCAAGTTTGAGGAGCGCGAGCGCATCAAGATCGAGAAGCACGAGCGCGAGATGCAGCGGAAGCGCGAGCGCCGGGATCACAAGGAGGCAAAGGTGATGGAGCGGCAGGCTGCGGCGCAGATTGCGCAGCTACGCAAGAACAGCGGCACCGGAAGCGACATGTTCCGGCCGTCGATCCCGCAGAAGCCGGTGCGTGTTGTTGGAAGGGGTGCCGGCAGCGACGGCAGCGGCAGCAGCGGTGGTAGTGGTGGGCATGGCCACGGACGCAAACTTGGATGCGCGCATGATCGCGTCTCCGGTCACGACAACCGGCAAGGCAGCCGACCGAACGGACTGGACGAAAAGCCGCTGGATTTCAAGAGCAGCAACTACGACAACATGGCTGGAGGCACGACTCCGAACTATGGCCTTAACGTGGACAGTGTGGCGTTCAAGAATGCGCGGCGGCAGAACTCGGCAAAGCACAAGACGCAAGGCTACTGGACTGGCTTTGTGTTGTGGTTGCGCACACGCCTCTTCCGAATGGGGAGAAAGTAGGAAGACCTCCTTTCTAGCGAGGCGCGCAATTAGAGGGACATGACTGTGTTTTTCCCTCGACGGTGTTGGGCTGAATGCGAAGATGGGCAGACAGTACATGGTGCCATCTTTGGCGAACTCAACCTTTTATGACGGCACGACGATTTATGATTTGCATCTTGACGGATGCATACAGTGATATGGCATTATCACTCAACTGGAAACCAGTATACACGATATACATATGGGCGGAAATTGGGACTGGCTTGGCGTCTGGTTGATTTTGGGCAGCCCATCGGGCATGGTTTTTTCCTTCTTCTTTTCTGTTTTTTTCCTTTTCTTCTTTCCTTTTCTTTCTTTTTCCTCTTTCGTTGTTTTCTACTTTCCCCTGTGGCGGAAAGATATCATCATGATTCTGTGAGATATACTGGTGTTTGTTAGTAGCTGCTACAAGGCACGTTTCCTGACAACTACCAGTAGAATTGAAGCCCTGCAATTTGAGCTGAGAGGAAGCATAAGATGTGATTGGACCGGGAACGGTGAGATTGGCAACACAAGAAAGCGTCGTACAGTATCGAATCCTGCAACAGCCCGTAGATGGAGCTAAGGTGAGCTAGTATAAGCGGCAATCAAATAAAGTACCGAGGGGGACTGTTGGCTCCCTAGTCAAGAGCTTCCCGGCGCCGTGATAGCAGCTGCTTTTGAGAGTTTTCATAATTGAGCACGATGAACGACCAGATATTTGTAGACTACCCACGGGCGAAGAAGGCGGCGGACCTGTCGTACAGATGGCAGGAGGACAGCAATCCGGCGTTGCGCGGCTATCCCCTGGTGGCGGCATCTACAGTGTGAGTGTTTTGTATGTTGTTCTTGATCGTTGTGTCTCTTGGCTGACGAGCATTTGTTGACAGAGCGGGCAAAGTGAGGCTCGTGAGCTGGTTCCTGTGGAAAAACACGGGCTTTGACTGGGTCAAGTACACGGCGGGTCTAGACAAGGAGATGGCGACGGCCAAGGTGAGTTGCAGAGGAGGGAAGGAAAGAACAGGTAGAGAGTGTTGACAGGCAAACAAGCCGCGGGTGTATGCGATGGCGACAACGGAGAGCGCAGCAGCCATGGTCCCGCTGGAAGCAGCACTTTTTGCGGCGTCGGGGTTGGGCGGCGGCGACCAGGGCCGGTTCTATTCGGCGGGCGACTACCACGCGCTGTACCAGTCGGGGGCGGCGACGCCGGTGGATGTGCTGGAGACGCTGCTGCCGCTGGTGCAGCGGGGGCGCGGGTCGGCGTACGAGCTGGCGTTTCTGGCGACGGACGAGGCAGCAGTGCGAGCGGCGGCGCAGGCGTCGGCGGCGCGATGGGCGGCAGGGGCGCCGCTCGGGCTGCTGGACGGGGTGCCGTTCTCGGTCAAGTCGGACGTGGAGGTGCAGGGTTACGTCACAGCGGAGGGCCTGGAAGGGCGGGCAGGCGACGCAGAATTTGGGCGGCGGTTCCCGCAGCTGCAGACGGCGGCGGCGGCGTCGGCGTGGCCGGTGCAAAAGATGCTGGAGGCCGGGGCGCTGATGGTGGCGCAGAACAACCAGCACGAGATTGGCATGGACGGATCGGGGTGCAATGTGGGTTGTGTATCTGGACAGGCTCTGGAATGTGCCGCTAACTGTGCAGCCGGTGCTAGGAACGGCGGTGAACTGGTACAACAAGGCCTACTACCCCGGCGGGTCGTCGTCCGGAGGCGGGTCAGCGCTCGGGGCCGGACTGGTGCCGGTGGCCATTGGCACCGACGCGGGCGGCAGCATCCGCATTCCGGCGGCGTTCAATGGCGTGTTTGGACTCAAGCCGACGCACGACCGCTGCGGCGTAATGGACTCGAGCATGGCCGTGATGGGGCCGATGGCGGGCACGGCGGCCGATCTCAGGGCGGCGTACCGGACCATGGCGCAGGCGGAGGCGGGCGACGGTGTGCGAGGGCGCATGGCGGCGTCACAGGTGCCGAGGGCCGACGGCGGGCGCGTCGTAGTGGCGGTGCCGCGGGCGTGGGTGCAGCGGTCGGAGCCGGACGTGCTGGCCCTCTTTGAGCAGCTGCTCGACAGCCTGCGGGCGCGGCCCGACGAGTACGAGGTGGTGGAGGTGGAGCTGCCGTTGCTGTGCGAGGGCCAGGCGGCGCATGCGGCGACGTGTCTGGTAGAGGCGCTGGCCAAGGCGCGCGACCGGGCCGGCCAGGGCGACCGGGGGTGCGGACGCGGACGCGGAAGCGGACCGGACAACTGGGCAGAGCCGTTGAACGCGGCGAACCGGCTGCTGTTAAGCGTGGCACAGCACGCACCGGCCGCGGACTTGTATGCCTATCATCGGGTGCGCACGGTGCTGATGCGGCACCTGGCGTACCTGTTTGCCGGCAGCAGCGGCGGCGTGCCCGGCCGATCGCGGCTGCTCCTGCTGACGCCGACGACGCCCAGTGTGGGCTGGCGCGTGCACGCCGGCGACGGCGCCTTTGGCTTTACCGACGGCAACAAGACGCTGCAGACGATGCAGTATATTTGGCTGTCCAACTCGACGGGCTGTCCGTCGGTCAACTGCCCCATGGGCTATGCCGAGCCGGAACCGGGCCCGGGTCCCGGACCACAGCAGCCCAATGCCGGTCGGGTCCCTGTCGGTGTGCTGGCGCTGGCCGAATGGGGGGCCGAAGAGCTGCTGCTCAACTGGGCGGCGCACGTCGAGACGTACCTGCACGAGACGTATCCGGGGGGCCGACGGCGGCCCGAGGGGTGGGTGGACGTGCTGGGGGAGGCGCGGCGGAGGCGAGAAAAGGCAGGGCATTGATAGGTAGAAAGTCGTCATAGGGCTGGCGGCTGCCTGCCAGCTGCCTGCCAAGAAACATTGGCAAGGAAGGAGCTTTGGACGGAAAACAGGGTATTTTATTGTAGGGATTTCTCTTATTTTTTCAAAAACATTCATTTTTCCACAAAAACATGCATCTTAACACGTCACGAATTACTGTCCGCCTTTTTTCGGCTTGTGAAATCGGGTTTCCAAATAACTCACCGCGGGTGCGGTGCCCGACTTTTCAGTCTTTTTGTTTCTTTCGGGTGTGGTTGTTTTCCCTTCTCCCGCGTTGCTTCTCAGTCCTTACGAAACGGTCACATGACACTTTACATTTTGATAACAGCCATTATCGCCCCCTCCCTTCCTGGCAGTCGAGACTGTAGAGACGGCCACGCCATGTGTTTTTCATTGAAAAAAGACCAGGACGCGTCTGCCAGACCGCTGCGACCTAAGCCGTCCAACCCAAAGCTTCCGTTGCCGTCTTTACGCGCCGCCGTGCCGACCGGGCTAGCCATGGCACAGCGTCCTCCGAGCGCGGCAACGCCGCCGCCAGACTATGCGCCGCCCAGCTACGACGGCGCCTCGCACGACTGGCAGACGGCCGTGCCTGACACGGCGCTGCTGCCGCCGCCTCCGGCCCTCTTTGCCGGCTGGGAGCGCTCGCCGGCCAACAACGCAACCGAGGACCAGGCCGCTGCCGGCGAGGCCTGGTGTGCCGACAACGCGCTGGCCGAGCCCATGCATCGGGACACGGCCGACGCCGACATGGCCGTGGTCCGCGCCGCTCTGGCCGCCCACAACATTGGCCTGCTCCGCACCGACGATTTTTGCGGCGAGTTGGCCTGGGTGCAGCCGGGGCTCTGGCGCGGGCACACGACCGGCGGCCCCGGCAGCCCGGACAGCTGCCTGCTGAGCTACCCGCCGCTGTACTTGGCAGGCAGCCTGACGGCGACGACGGTCTACTACGAAGTGCACATTACGGCCGACAACGGCGAGGGCGAGACCGGCCTGGCCCTCGGCTTTGCCGCGCCGCCCTACCCGGCCTTTCGGCTGCCCGGCTGGCATCGCGGCAGTCTGGCCGTGCACGGCGACGACGGCCACCGCTACGTCAACGACACCTGGGGCGGCAAGTCGTTTGTCCAGCCGTTTCGGCGCGGCCAGACCTACGGGCTGGGCATCACCATGGGGCCCGGCCCGGACACGGCCGCCGGCAGTGTGGGTCGTCCGGTCAGCGTCTTTTTTACGTGCAACGGCCGTCTCGCCGGCGGCTGGGACCTCTATGAGGAAACAGACGCCCAACAGGACCGGCCTGTGACCGGGCTCGAGGGCGACCACGACCTGTGTGCCGCCATTGGCACTTTTGGCCAGGTCGGTTTCGAGGTGCGCTTTGCGCCAGAGCTATGGGCGTACCGGGGGTGTGAGAAAACGGACGAATGAGCCTTGTTATATTTAATTCCAATACAGGGACATTTCTATTTGCAACGTCTCCTGCTAGCTGGCGGCCTCGCCGTCTGCTGCCTGCACCACGTCGGCGCACCGTCCGCAAAGGTCGTCCTCCTGCTCGGCCACGTAGCGCCAGCACCGCGGGCACTTGGCCTGAAGCGGCGGCCGCACCCAGGCCGTGGCTGTCTGCCGGCCCATGGAAAACGGCGCCGCATACTGCCAGGCGGCGGTGGCGGCGTCGGGCGCCGTCTCGGTCAGCTCGACGCTGGAGACGACAAACATGGCGGCCAGATCGGCGGCGTGTTCTGTGAGGGCGGCAGAGTCGGAGGCCAGCTCGGCGGCCGCGAAGGCGGCAGAGTCGTCGGAGGACGCCGGCAGCTGTAGCACTACCGAGCACTGCAGCGACGAGCCCAGGACCTTGTCGGAGCGAGCGCGTTCCGAGGCGGCCTTGACGGCGGCGTGGGCGGCCATAATGACGGGCATAGCGCGGCGCAGACGGGCCGGGTCGCCAGGCAGACGAGCGGCATCGATCAGGGGGGCGTCATAGAGTTGATGCAGCGGATGTGGAGATCTGGGATTAGCGACGTCTCCAACAACATGGCATCAGCACTCACTCTCGCAGCCACGCCGGCGCGTGGTCCCAGGCCTCCTCCACCAGCAACGGCGTCACCGGTGCCAGCATGCGCAACAGCCCCATCAGCAGCGGCTCCAGCACACCGCCGCCGTCGCCGCAATAGAGTCGGTCCTTGGCGGCCTCGAGGTAAAACGCCGACAGGTCGTTGGCCAGCCAGTGGTTGAGCACGGCCAGCGCCTTGTAAAACTCGTACGCTCGATAGGCCGTGTCCGCCGCCGCCATGGCGTCTTGCAGCTGCAGCACGGCCATGTGGTCCAGCGTCGTCAAGGGGGCCTCTGTCGCCGGTCGGGCTGCCGGCAGCGACCCCAGCAGCATGCGGATGATGCCGCGGTAGCGCAAAAGCGCCGCCTGGGTCGCCTGCAGCACCGTCGGGCTGATCACCACGTCGCCCGTGTAGTCGCTGCCGGCCACCCAAAGCCGGAGGGCGTCGGGGCCGAGCGGCGTGGCGGCCTTGCCGGACCGGCGTCCCCTGCCGCTTTTTCCGCTTTTTCCGCCACCGCCTGTCGGACTCGCTAGCAGTTCGCCCTCCATCACGGCCGCGCCCGTCACAATGTTACCCAGCGACTTGGACATTTTCTTGCCCTCGCCGTCGAGCAGGAAACCGTGCGTGACCAGCGTCTTGAAAGGGGCGAGCGTCGATGCGGCTTCGCTTCCGCCAGATCCTTTCGCCATGGCCGCCACTCGCGTCAACAGACTGGACTGGAACCAGCCGCGGTGCTGGTCCGAGCCCTCGAGGTAAATGTCGGCCCGGCGGTCCTCGGCCATCATTGTCCAGCTGCTGCCGCTGTCGAACCAGACGTCCATGGTGTCCGTCCCCCGTCGGTACTTCACTGTCGGGTTCGCCTGCTGCAGCTCCGCCGGCACCCAGGCCGCATCGTCTGCCGCGTCCGACCACCACGCGTCCGAGCCTCGCGCCTGCAGCACTCCCAGCACATGCTCCAGCGTGGCCCCCGTCAGCACCACGCTGCCGTCGTCGCCGTGCAGCGCCGGAATGGGCACGCCCCATGCTCGCTGACGTGAAATGCACCACTCGCTGCGTCCGTGCACAAAGCTCTCGAGCCGGCTGCGGCCCGTCGCCGGCACAAACCGCACTGCCGCCAGGCTGGCCACGGCCGTCTGCTTGATCACGCCCACGTCTGCGAACCACTGCGCCGTCGCCCGCACAATCACCGGCTGCTTTGTGCGCCAGTCGTACGGGTACTTGTGCGTGAAACGGTGCTGGGCCAGCAGCGCTCCGGAGCCGGCGTTGGCGTCGGCGTCGGCGTCGGCCGGCCCCAGGAGCGCCAGGACAGCCGCGTTGCCGGCGCCCAGCACGGGCAGCCCGACGAGCGCCGGCAGGCCGACACTGGCAGTGAAACATCCCTCGTCGTCGACAGGCGCCGGAGCCGGCAGCCCGAGTCCGGCCGAGGCCACGTCGTAGTCCTCGAAGCCGTGGCCCGGTGCAATGTGCACGAGCCCGGACCCGGACACGTCGGTGACAAAGTCAGCGTGGATGACGGGCGCCGTCACGCCGTCGCGCAGCGGATGGCGGTATCGCAGGCCCAGCAGCTCTGACCCGCGCAGGCCGCGGGCCACGACGGCGGCCGGGCCGCAGTGCTTCTCAAAGTTGTCCAGGCAGGCTTCGGCAACGACCAAATAATCCTTTTCCTTGTCCGTTTCCCTCGCCACCACCGCGTACAGCATGTCGCGGTGCACGGCAATGGCCTCGTTGGCCGGCAGCGTCCAGGGCGTCGTCGTCCAGATCACAAGGGACACGGCCGAGTCCGCCGGCAGCCCGGCCAGGCCGGGTGAGCCGGGGGGGGGTTCGAGGCGCATCTTGACAAACGCCGCCGTCGACACGTGGCGGTCGTGGTACTCGAGCTCGGCCTCGGCCAGCGCTGTGCGCGACGATGGCGACCAGTAGACGGGCCGGTACTTGCGGTAAATGAGCCCGCGCTGCACGAGCTGCTGAAAGAGGCGCAGCTGCCGCTGCTCGTAGGCGGCGTCCATTGTCGTCCAGCGGCCGTCCCAATCGGCCATGACGCCAAAGCTCCGAAACTCGGCCATTTGCTCGAGGACGGTGCGTGTGGCCAACTGCCGCGCCACCGTCCGGATCTGGGGGGGGGTCAGCTCCATGGGCCCCTGTCCCCCCCCCAACTCCCCCAGCGCCTTCAATTCAATCGGCAGCCCGTGGCAGTCCCAGCCCGGCACGTACTGCACCCGCCGCCCCCGCTGCAGCTGCACGCGCAAGCTCATGTCCTTGAGAATCTTGTTGAGCGCGTGGCCCACGTGCAGTTTGCCGTTGGCGTACGGCGGACCATCGTGCACGACAAACGGGTCCTGCGCCGGCCGGTGCGTCTGCTGCCATTGGTACAGCTCGTCGGTGCAGCGCTTCAGGTAGAGGCCGCGAAAGTCGGGCAAAGGGCGAGGTCTAGCGGTCAGGCGAGACAAGGAGAGCGGGAAGAAGACGAGAGCGGAAGGAAGAACACGAAACGAGAGCGGGAGGAAGGAAAAACGAGAGCGGAAGGAACGAAAGAACAAAACTCACGGAAACGTCGACTTGGGTAGCTTCAACGTCAATGTCCAGGACTTTGCCATGGTCGCCGCGGCCGCATACTGCAAAGAAAGCGGCAAAACAAGTTGGCGCTCTTGTTGGTCGACCGTTGCGCAGAGGCGGCTCAACGGCGTACTCAATTTTCTCTGACCCACAATTATGACATAACATCGCCAACCCGATCCCCACACTTTTCTTCCTGCTAACCACCACCACCACCACCACCACTATGCCGCCCATCCGCCGTTACCTCCGCATCACAAAGTACTCTGTGCTCGAGTGCCGCATCTACCTGGACAACCCCGCGCTGGCGCACTCGTGGCTGCTGAATCCGCGCGACCCGGTGCTGCCGCGCGTCATTGAGAGCATCCGCCCGCTGGTGTTGCCAAAGCTGCTCGAGGAGCGCGAGCGAGCCAGCAAGAAGGGGGCGAAGAACAAGGGGTCCATCCGGGATGTGTTGGTAGAGGGTGAGTGGGGGTGGGGGGGGAGGGAGGGAGAAAAAGCGAGAGAGGGAGGGGAGAGAGAGAGAGAGGGAGAGGGAGAGGGAGAGGGAGAGGGAGAGGGAGAGGGAGAGGGAGAGGGAGAGATAGCGAGAGAGAGAGAGAGAGAGAGAGAGAGAGAGAGACTAACAGACAGACGACTTCGAAGTCGCCCTCTTCCTCACCGAGACCGAGACCCGCCACTCGTTGCTGCTCAAGCACCGCATCGCCCGCGACAAGACCCAGACCCGCCTGGTATCCAACTCGGGCCGGCTCACGGCCGCCACCCGGGACACCCCGATTGACGTGGACGAGGCCGGCAGGTCTGACGCTGAGGAGGCTGGCAGGCCTGACGCCGAGGCCTCTACAACGGCCGGCCCGAATGCCACGCCTCCGGTCCTCCTCCACGAGAGCGACGACGACAATGCGCCCAATCTGGCCCACATCCCGGCTATTGACGCCCGCCGTCGCACCAAACGCCGCCGGTCCCAGCAGGAGCCCATCCAGGTGGCCGACAGCGAGGACGAGGGAGATGGCGGCAGTGGGGAGGATGGCGACGACAACGACGACGACGATGGTGGATCGCTGTTTGGCGACGACGACGGCGACGCTGCACCCCCCGACGGCCCCCCTGCCAAGAAGCAGCGCAACGCCCAGGCCGAGTCCGACACGGAACAAGACAGAGAGGCCAAGAAGAAGAAGAAGCTTGCAATGGACGTTTCCTACGAGGGATTCGCCCTTTACGGCCGCGTGCTCTGTCTGGTCGTAAAGCGGCGGAGCCCACCCGGCGACAGCACTACAGCGTCGGGCGCCGCCTCGGCCGCCTCCACCACCACTACGGGCTCGCGAGCCAGAAAGGGCGCCGCCTCGGCCGGCACCGGAGCCGCCATTATGGAGAACTGGATTGCCTCGACGCAGATGCCGTCCTTGGACGACGACGACGAAGAGGCAGAAGGGGACTGACGAGGACTGACGACCAGGCAACGGACTGAAGCTCATCGACTGTCTCTCGACGCACCATCTTTCGACCAAAGCATGTGATGGGAAATAGCTACGGCCATTTCGTACAAAGTACGACGTGTAAGCAATACGACAGCACCGGCGATGGCGACGCTCAAAATACGACGGCAACCAGGAACCAGGAACCAGCCATGGTCTTCTAGAAGCTGCAAATACGAGTCCGGGAATTTGAAACAGGGCAAATGACAGGCCAGGCAAAGGAAAAGGAAAAGGCTGGCCCCAACGAAGCCGATGGTGGTAGTCGGAGAAAAATCTGCAAGGTTCTCTGCACGGCCGTGAAGGACTACACTACACTACACTATGAATGGAAACTTTAATATTAAACTAAAGCCACGTACGTCGTAGTGTGCACAGCGGTAGTATTATTCACCACATGTCGGAAACGGTTGCAGCACGGCACTACTGCAGGAACGGACGTCAAAACGGACAGGGAGTGGCAAAAAGGGACATATTTTGCGCATTTCCCCGTATGCCGATGGAGTAGAGCTGGCATGCAATGCCGAGTCCGTCGGAGAGGACGAGCTTGTCGCCACTAGTTTGATGAAATCATCAAAGCCTGCGGTTTGTTTGGCGCAGAATCATTTCATTTTCGCGTCTTTTTTCTCTTTTCTCTTTTTCTCTTTTTTCTCTTTGCTTTTTTTCTCATTTTCTCGCGTTTCTCCTCCTTTTCTCCTCCTTTTCTTCTCTCGCTTCCTCTCCCTTCGCCCCCATTCGTGCCTGTCAAAGCTTTGGAACTTCCGGTCCGTGTCATCACCAGAAATAAAAACTTGCGCAGGGGCCGGTGGAATCCAATGGGCCGTCGTGGGAAATGACCCCAGTATGAAAAGTGCAGACGAACCCCGTGCTTATTTCCATTTTCCACTCCTGCTTGCAGTATGCGCTATCCCTTTTTGGGAGTGTACCTGGCCATGGCCGGCAGCACGGCCACGGCACAGGTACCCTTTCCCTCTCGCTTGGGTCCGCCTTTTCCCAAAACGGCGAGTCGACTAGGGGCAACCCTGCCTCCCACGTGGAAAAGAAATGGGGACGAAAAGAAGGAGAGCGACGAGAAGAAGGAAAAGGGGGTAAGAAACTGGCACAGGTGCCACTATGGAAGGATTTCGAAATCGTGCCAAAGGTCGGGCCAAAGGGCGGTGCTTTTTCGTCTTCTTTTCCCTTTTCCTCCCTTTGCCCTCTCCGTTTTCTCAAAAGGGAAGCTCGCCCCCGCAGCGTCAGCTGCCTCCGCCTTCAGCCGCGTGTTTCTTTGTCTTTCTGCCAGGGCGCCTGTAGCGCAGTAGTGGGCGGTGTAGTGTTGTGTAGTGTTGTGTAGTGTAGTGCACTACATAGGTGTAGTGCACTACAGTGGGCAGCACTATCGCCCCTTTGGCAGTCCGGACTTGGCCGAGCTGAGATTCCCGCCGCCAACGCCAGCCCGCCGCCAGCGCCATTGCACGTTGCGCCGGCCGAGACGGATAGATGTTAGTCTAGATTACTGCTTTACCACCATGGTGCCTGCACTATTTCTTCACCCCAAGACCCAGCAGCCACGCGGCAGTACCTGAAGCTTTTGCCGCCGCCGTTTCCTTTGACACGTTTTCCATGGTTTTTTTTGCCACCACGGAGTCGGCGGCAGCGAATGGTTGCATTTCTCTGCTTCTCCGAGGCGTTTACGTTTGGAAGGCTGATTCCAAAACGGCATTGACGGCCCAAATCCTCTCATCACATGCCCAGCCTTCGAACATGGCCTTTGCTCAGCTGAGCAAGAGTGGGGTTGTGGCTTTTGATCCAGCCCGAAAAAAAGACCAATCTCCACCAAACGCGATCGTTCGTCACGTCACTTGCTTGACACAAGAGCGGCCAGTGTGACGTGTATTCATACGTAGAGTTCTCAAACCCCATGTCTCGCCTCAAAAGAGAACCAGCTGGAAAGGAAAACACAAAGAAAGAGACAATACGGTATATCCTTCTTTCAGAACGGGCCGAACGGATGCAATGCAGCCGGGCCAGCCGCTGCGGCCGTTCGTTGCGGCGGAAACTGCCCTCAAAGCGAGACATTGTCAAACAGGCTGCGATAACACTGATTCTGTAGCCGTCAAGATAACTGATCTCCAGTTGTGCCGTCAAGATAACTGTTTCTCCACTTGTAGTCGTCAAAATAACTGCTTTTCCATTTGCAGTCGTCAAGATAACTGATTCTCTAAATTGCAGCCGTCAAAATAACTGATTCTCCATTGTAGCCGTCAAGATAACTGATTCTTCAGACATTGTATTTGCCGTCCAGGTGATAGCAATGTAGTGCATTCTACAGAGACAAACTCAAACAAGGCGTCCCAGACATTCTCAAACCCCCTCCCGAATAGCTATTGCTCCTCCCGTCCGTCCCGACAATGAGCTCGGCATAAACAGCTTGGCAGGAAAGATTAACCGACTACCTGCATAAAAAATGGCGTGCTGTACAGTCGCCTGACATTTTGGTTCATTTATTCATTGATCATTTAATTCGTTTAATTCTTAGTTCTTTCTTCACGATCGACCGATACGTGGATAGATAGCAGGCCGTCTCTCGAAACGGCGCCTTTTTACCCCGCAACAATGTTTTTGCCTGAAATACGACTGATACGAGCGCTCTTTGGGCTACTTGGAGCGCCTTGTTTTGCTCTTCTTGGAATGCCACCGTGCACAGTTCAAAACGGTCAGCGGCTCAAGACGTGGCAGAACAGCCGATGCCAAGTATTCGTAGCCTTACATTACAATTCTTTTGCCGGCTTGCCTGGGAGGATCATCTATGAGTCAGAAACCCCAAAAGTCCAAGACAAAGTGGTGTAGAGGATCCCCGCGTTACATCGGGCACCCTTTATTTTGTCTAATCGATTCTGCCTGGTCGCATGAGCGCATTGCGCATACGTAGCGCTGTCCTTGTTCTGCTGCTCCCATTGAGCGGTGAAGAGCACAACAGGGCTGCATGGCGAACCGGCCGATTCTGTAGGCAACCTGAAACAAGAGGCAGAGCTCGCGTGATAGGAAAGAGGGGCAGGAATGGAGAGGGGAAAAGAGGGGAGGAAAAAGAGATGCCATCTCTCCTCTGACGGATCTACGGCCAGACATTGTGTCTCTGCGCTCTTTCTCTCCGGAATGTCCGGACTGCCTCTTTGGGCGGCCTGCCGTGCCATTCTTCAGCACCGTTCAGCTTCTGTCTTGCCTGTGCAGGTTCGGCCCTTTAGGAGAGGGGCAGCAAAAGCAATAACAGGCCGAAACAGACAGGCAGAAAGAGCCGCAACAGGCAAAATGAAACTGGCAGACAGGCAGAAAGAACCGGGAAACGGGCAAAATGCAGACAGGCAGAAAGAAGGGAAAACGGACAGTATGCGGCCGAACAGACAGACAGAAAGAGCCGCAAAAAGATGCCGTAAAGACAAGCAAAAGAAGCCCTACCAGACGTACAAACGAAAAGAAAGCTTTTCTGCCGCTGCGCACGTTTCTTTCTCCTGCTTCTCCTTTGGTTGTCCGTCCGGCCGTCGGACCACCCATTCCCACAGCGTCGGTGTCTTTAGCTGCATCGAGCCGCAGCGTGACGAAATTACGTCTGTGTGTTGTGTGCATCCTTCCAGTACTTTTTTCCGCGCTACCGTTTTCCGCAAAACGCTGCTCATGCGGCTATTCGTCCTTGATCTTGTCGACGCCTCGCTCAACCACGGCGCAAAGGAGGCCATCCGAGGCGAGCAAAAGGAACCTGCCGTTGTCGGGATCGCTTCACGGCCAAACAAGGCGTCACGAGCGTCGCATCGGCGCAAACCCTCGCCTCACCGTACTTTTGACCTGGCGGATGTCATGCTTCCGTCTATTTATAAGTGCACTTTATTTTGTAAAGTGGAATCTAGGGCAAGCCCACCCAGTTTTTTGTTTTGCCTCATGGAAGCCCATTTTGGCGCTAGAAGCTCTGGAGAAGGCATGAAACCACCTTGGTGGCCATGTCGCGAGGGAAAAAAAAGGCAAAAAGCAAATGAATCACAAAGCGTGCCGCTGATTTAATTAGGCTCACCAAAACGTGTGCTCTCCAACAGGGCTGATGCCTGCCACGGAGTAATTGCGTCCTACCTTGGCTCGTATTAGCAGGTGATCGCACGCCGTCCCCGGCACCTGCACAACCCTAACCCCCGGCAGTCGCTTCCTTCCCAACTGTTTTACGCCTTGGTTTTTTCTTTACACTACTCCAAAGCCCCTCCGTGCCCTGCCGAACGGGAAATGAGGAACCACATGGGGCCCCTGCGAAAACATCCTAACAAGAAAATTCTTTTTCGTTGGACTCATTTGCCAATGCAATGCACCCAATTTGTCCAGGGCCTTCTCGTCTCCATAGCGGCTAAAAAATAAAAATAAAAACAAGCACAAAAAGCCAGGTGTACAAAAGGGAAAGTACGGTGAAGCGGCCCACTGGGAATATTTTCAAGGACACTATTTCGTAGTCTATTTTGAAAGCAAAAAAAAAGTAAAATTAACACGCTGGGAACCAGAAAAAAAAGAACGCCAATACTGGCGGTGAATGCAAATGCAAATTATGGTAACAGTTGGGCAGCTTTGCGCCCGAAGAACTGCCTGGCCGGATGCAGGCAGAAAAACTAAAAGAAGGGAAAGAGCAGACAGGAAAAGGCAGACATGGCACCATGGCAGCCGAGGCAGCCCGAATGGGAGTTGGTAAGAGAACGACGTCAGAAACGGAAGCGCAAAACGGTGCATCTGCTCTGGAGAAAACGGTGGCCGAGCGCGGTGAAGCCTGTCCTCCCTCTTTTCTTTCTGCCTGCTTGGACCCACTCGCACCCCTTCTGTCAGACCCCCTGTTCCACCGTCGCCGAACCCCTGTCGGCACGCCAGCAAACCTGCGTAATCCACCCCATCGTGCGGCGCTACCAAGCCCACTCGTGTTCACGCGACTCCACTTGCAACTCCCGTCCCATCTAAAATGCTGTAATGCTGTAATGCTCTTTCCGCCCAAGTCATCTCGAAACGGCCGATCTTAGCTCTCGCCTTCTTTCTGAATCCCATTCTGCTCTCGTACATAAAAGTCTAGCTTCCCTCCTCTCTTCCGGCTGTCTTTACTTCTTCTCCTTCTTATTTCTTCCCATACTCAACGCATCAAACATCTACTCGGCTTCACTTTTCAACTAATACACCAAAGTTCTTGAGCTTCATCTCACTTCAACGCCAACAAACTTGTACTCTACACCAAAGAGTACAACTTCTGAACCACTTCATTCAAACCAACTACACATCCACATTACAATGGCGTCTTTACAGTTTGAGCTCCCGGCCCAGCGCCCTTCGCAGCTGCCGCCCTGCCCGGGCCCGCCGCCGAGCCGTCCTCTGCCGCCGGTCCCGAAACGCGGCTAAGAAATCACACCCAGAACATGTCTTATCTCCAGACATGACGGCCTTATTCTACCACATCCGCGGCTTACTCTTATTGTTCTACTCTGGGTATCCACACTGCGCAACAGCGTGACATCTCTCGCAGCAATGCAAGGGCCGCCATCCTTTGTGTGGCGCTCACAGCTTGTTCGCACCTCCGGCGGCTTCGGGGCCGACCCAACATCCTCACTCACCAGGCGAAACAATGCCCATTCTGATCACGACAATCCACCTTTCATCAGACAGGCTACGCGTGTGATGCTCGGTCCCCACTACCACTCCGCGTCTTCCTGAGCTGGCTCTCTCGATGATCCCAAGGGCAGTGGGCGCGCTCCTCTCGCTCTTTAATCAACCGCTTCTGCTTTTTTTCTCCTTGCGATGGCTTCGGCATACCTTCTTTTGATCCTGGCGACCTCTGTACTTTTACTGCATCTTTCTGTTTTTTAATACCTGGCCCGCTCTTTACCACACATACACACCTTTAGTACTTGTTTTTCTATTTCCCCTGCTTCGCTTACCTGGCGAGAGGGCTACTGTTATTTTTGATGAGCATAATGGAATTCCCTGTCCGCACTAACGGGCTTTTACTGTTTTGGGGCATTTAAATTAAAATGCATGGTCGAGAGGGTTATGAATTCGGCCGGGTCCTGTCTTGGTTTTGTGTTTTTTGTTATTTCGGCATACGGGAAAGGGAAGGGGTTGTGCTCATTTTAGGGGTTTTGTGTATAATTATAGAGCATGGGTCATGGCGTCGTCTGAAGATACACGTTACATCGTCGCCGGTATACCCCTTATTGACTTGGACGTTTTTCTCCGCGATAAGCCTTTGCGTGCCAGTGATTTTGTAGACAATACCATTTTGACGGGTTAAGCGCGATGCCGAGCCTGCAGAGAGGCATCTTGTCATTATGATGGATCTATTCAGACTCTTGGAGAAACGAGTAACTGTTTGCCAATAGCCCGTTCTCGCTTTTGCTGCAGTCTGCGAGTGGCAGTATTGCTTTCTACTGCACCGTATGTTGCATGACGTGAGATGTGCCACGTCTTGACGCCATCCATGTCTGGCAGTAATGTCGGAAAGGAGAAATGATAGCATCTCCACACTCGTCAATGCTGTTACCTTGCTCCCTCGTTTCCACTGTCATGATATCCACTGCCTAGAGTGCATATCTAACACGTCCTGTCAGAGAGCTATCATATATTTTGTCATTTTTGAAAGCCATCTTTGTCCATCATGCCTCGATGCGCAAAATCGAGTCGAGTGCTGCCCCAGAGAGATGACCCCTGCCCATTGCCTATTCAAATCTGCGACACACGGAGGTAGCCGTCTCGACCTTGGCTTTCCTGTTTTTACATCAGGAAGAGGGGTCTCCCATCCATCTCCATCTATGATGTCAGACCCTTCTTCTCTCTCTCTCTCTTTAGTGTGGCCGCTCCCGCCGTGCATCCCGGCTACTGACGATCTACAGCGGCTAAGAAGGAGAGGATAAGCACGGATGCATACCAGTTTCCATTGTTGGTATCCCCGCGGGCTCCGAGCAGAAAAGCGGCCAAGTAAGAAAACGGGCGATGAGAAATAGTACACTACAAAAGAAAAAAAGCCCTCGTAGGGCATCTTGACCATGGCTATTGGCCGTGAATCCTGTCATTTGTCTCCATCATCATAATTCATTTGCTAATAGAACCCACCATGGCCGGTTTTAGCTGCCATTTTTCGTCTTTTGATTCTACACATCATTTCCACCGTTTTGAAGCGCTGGCCTTGCAAGTCTGACAATGGAGCCATAACAAGGACGGGGAAAAGGACAGGGGCTGCAGGGACATGGAACGATAAAGCTCACCATGCCCAACAAGTCCATTGTCGTGTACACTACTCGCGCTGCCAATGGCTCCGTCGCCGTTTTTTGGTCGCCATGACTGATCACAACGTATGTTGTAGATAACAACGCAAGATTTGCACGACAATTAGTGCACACTGCTACCACAAGTTGCAGCGGCAAGGGGGGCGTCCTTGTGTGTAGGCGCCCGTCTTGTGCCTGTTTTGGTCCGGCAGTGTCGGCTGATTGCCTGTTGTGGATGAGGCGAGAAAGAGATAACGGAAGCCTTTTCGATACTCCACGTACTCAAAGTAGTGTATTGTCAACCCGTCAGACAGAACGGACTCTTACATTGTGACCTGTAGTTTGTAGGATCATGTATTCCTTTTACAAAATGACCGGCTCGGGCTAAAACCTCGTCAATGACGTCGATCGATCAATGCCACGCACCTACATCCGGCAGGATTTCGTACAGCCAATACACCACTACTGTACAGCCCGTTCGGCTCACGCAGCGGCTAAACTGATTTAGAAACTGGCCCGTCTGCGGAAGTCCGTGGTGGATCAGGCCAGGCAGCCGAAAAACGTTGATGGAAAAGAGGGTGAAAGCGGCTTTGTTGAACAGTCAGAAACGTTCCAGCGAGCAGAAATGTCCCAGCGAGCGGGATTTCGGGATTTCGGCGCACGTTTCCCGAGGCAGCTTCTACCGCCTCTAGCAGCGTTTGATTAGGAGCTCTTGATTAGTTGTCGCTCCGTATGGCTTTGCTCTAGTTAGGTCCTCGGTATTCACTACCACGTATGCCATGGCTGGGGGTGTTTCTTTCCACCATCACATGCCAGCCGGTCCTTTCGACGGCAGCCGTGGTCGTCGTATCAAGATAAGCCGAAACAAAGCGCGCTGCGATAAGACACCAATTCTCATACACTACGACTCCGTAGATACGATGCAAAACAGGAACAAAGCAAAGCTCCTCTTTTGTACGACATTTGTGCAGACCCACTTATGTATGTATGCATGTACTTTATTCGCTCACTCTATACCCACTTATTACGGCCCGTCTTTCAGTATGTAGGATGATCAGGTGCACGTGAAGATAACGCGGGTCCACCCCACCTTTTATGCCCAACTTTTAAGGGCACTTTGGGGGGCCAAACGGAACGACAGACGACGACGGCGATCCTCCGACAGCGTCTGCACATACTCTTCATGGCTCTCGAACTGCACGTGTGGGGCCCGGCCTTTGGCCTGGCGTCGATGGACCCAGAGTGTCTGGCCGCGATTGCGTATTTCTCGCTGGCTCTGCCTCGGGGCGGCTGGACTTTGGTGGCCACCAGCCCGTCTGCCTTGGCTCGTGAGTGTCTGCCATGGCGGCGGCGAGAGAGAGGGCAAAGGGAAAAAGAAGAAAAAGCTAACAGTCAGACCCGCTACCGGCACTGCGAGATGCACGCACAAAGCGCTGGGCGGCGGCCGGCTTCGACGCGATTGTGGATTATCTTGCCTACCGAGGGGCGTCCGACGACGACGAAAACGCAGCACCCGACGGCTCGGCCACGCGCCATCTCGATGCTGACCTGACCCCCGTGCAGCGGGCCGACTCGACGGCCTATGCGGCCTACCTGCGTGCCGAGGCGGCCCCCCTGCTGGCCCTGTCGCTCTTTGTCTCGTCGGCCAACTGGGTCGAGACCACACGGCCGGCCTACAGCCAGATCCTGCCCTTTCCCCTGACCTGGATCGAGCCGCCCGCCGTGCGCGCAGCCCAAGCGGCGAGCGCCGCGCACCTGGGCTTCTCCAGCCTGGACACGGATGTCGAGGCCGCAGAAGCGGCGGGCGCCTCGTCCTCGTTTTCGGCTCTGCGCGCTTTTCCCGATCGGTTGCGCGCGGCGACAGCGCCGGCCCGACCCAACGGCGAAGCACAATCGACCGCCGCCGCCGCCGCCGTGGCCGAAAAACAAAGCCCCACGGCCGCTGCTCTGCTTCGGGCCAAGAAACGAGGCGGGGGGGGGGCAGCAGCAGCCTTGACGGTGACGAGTGCGTTGACGCCCGAGGCCAAAGTGCGCATCCGGCTCGACGACACCACGCGCAGCTGTCTGGCCGTGCTGGACAGGCGCAAAGGGCCGAAGCGGCTGTTTCTCCGGGGAGAGACGGGGGCAGAAACGGCCGCACAGGACCTCCCCACCTCTCTCGACTGCCTCGCCTTTGGCTATCTGGCGCTCATGCTGGTGCCAGACGTGCCGCGGCCGTTTCTGCGCGAGTCGCTGCTCCGGGACTTTGCCGGGCTCGCGGCCTTTGTCCAGGATCTGCGGCAGACGTGTTTTGGCGACGGCCAGGAACAGCATCTGCCCTGGACGCAGGCACCCCGGCCGTTTTCGTTCTCCCTGTCTTTGCCACCATCCCCCCATCTCAGCCCGCTCTGGCTGCGCACCGTCCAGGGCATCGTCCACAGCGTGCCCGGGCTTAGCGGCGAATGGCTGGTGTGGCTCTGGCGGCGAGTCTGTGTGCGTGACGGCGAGGGCGAGGGGGAGGGCGACAACGACTACGACGCTGCCTTTGCCCACCTGTGGAAACAAGATGTCGCGGCCGCCAGCCGCCAGCGCCTCTTTGGGCTGTGCGCCACCGTCTCGGGCGTGGCCGTCGCTGCAGGTCTGCTGATGGGATACCGCTCGCTGCCGCCATTTGGAGCGCCGCTCGTCGTCTACCGTCGAGCACCGCGTGCCCTGGCGGGCCTAGGTGCCGCCGGTGCCTTTTTGGGGGCGCTATAAGGACAACAAAGGTCAACGAGAAAAGGGGGCGCTATAGGACAACAAAGGTCAACGAGAAAAGCATTATATTGGGCGGCGCTATGTGGTCATGACTCTCCTTTTCCTGTTTTTTGGGTTTCTTTTCTAATGTACAATTCTCCGCATGCAAGCCCCGTGTTTTTCCAACGTCAATGGTTGACCAGAAAGGACGTGCAGCCCATTGCCGTCCTTGTCCCCCCCGTTCCCTTTCCTCCTTGCCGAGAGCGGCCTGCGGTGCCCCTAAATCTGGCGAATGTCCTTGCCGACCATTTCCGGGCGGTCCACCTCCCACTCGTCGCGCAGCACGGCAAAGGTCAGGTCCGACACCAGCAGACTCTGGCCCAGGCTCCAGACGAGAGTGATGGCGTAGAAAAAGTTGGCGTTGCCGCTGCCGGCAAAGATCCACAAGTGGTAAAAGGCCGGGCCGAGGAAGGCGGCGTAGAGAATGGTGGCGGCCACGACAAAGGAGTAGCGCATGAGGGGGAACACGTGGCGGAAGAGGGGCACGAGGGCGAAAAAGAGCGAGGTGTCGGCGATGCTGGGGTAGGGCTTGAAGATGGCAAAGATGCCGGTCAGCAGCGTGAGCACGACGAGAGGCTGGCGGCGGATGCGCAGGCAGAGGCCGCCGACGTAGCTCGAGAGGTGGAGCCAAAAGACGGCGACAAAAAAGGCGCGGAAGGAGTCAAAGATTTCAATGAAAAAGTACCACCAGAGGCCGACGTTGGGCATGAGGTCCGAGAGCGTCAGCTGTACACCGTAGGTGGCGGAGAGGAAGGCGGTCCAGGAGGGGGCGCCGTCGGTCGTCTGCAGACAGGCGGCCGACATGGCCAGCAAGACGAGAAGACAGACGGCCACGACGGCGGCGCAGGCGGCGGCAAAGCGCGGCAGGTCGGCCGGCATGGCCAGGCGGACGTCGGCGCGGCGACGGTCAAAGGCGAGGAGCGTCAGCGGCGGCAGCAGCAGCAGCGGGTACATGGACAGGTAGGCGGCAAACGAGAGCGAGACCATGGCGCCCAGGGGCGCGCCCGAGACGGCCTTGGCCATGGCGTGCAGGATGGCGCAGGTGGAAAAGACAGTGGTGGAACGGCCGAGGCAGGTGGCAACGGTAAAGGGGTTGAAGAGGAAGAGGGCGGCGACGGTGGTGCCGCTCCAGCGCCTGTGGCGGCGTGGCGACACAAAGCGCGCCGAAGCACCGGCCTCGCCGGACTCGGCCAGGCGGCTCAGGGCACAGGCGCTCAGCAGGTCGACGCCGATAAAGAGCAGGTCGGAAAAGATGGGCCACGTCTTGGCGCTCGGGAGCAGCGAAAAGAGCGGCAGCAGCAGCGGCGCCTGGTGGTAGACGCCGCCGTCGTAGGGCGACACATTGTGGTTGTAGAGAAAGAGGCCCTCTTGCACTAGGGGGTCAGCCTGAGAAGGAGACAAAAAAGAAAAAAGAAAAAAAAACATACATCGCTTGAAGCTGCTCACGGGCGTCGAGATTTCGACGCGGCCGGTCAGCAGATCCGGCAGTCCGGGAAAGACGGCAATGAGAAGCAGGCGCACGGCCGCCGCCGCAATGTAGAGGCCGGCCTGCCCCTTCTGGATCATGGTGCTTCCGCCATTCATCTCTCGCGGCGCATTGCTGGTGAGGCTGGAAGGCGAGAGGATGGACGGGACAGCGCGATGGTTTCTTAGCGCCCACTTGTCAATTAAGCATAATACGCTGTGGCGCCGGTGGCTTGACACAGCAGGCGGTGAGACGCTAGCGCAAAAACAGGATCTGGCAGAAAGGGCGGCAGAAAAAAAAAGTTCCCACCGCCCAAAAGAAAAAGGAAGAGACTGCAAGTGCCCTTTTCTCCTCCACCATATCACCATCCTCCCATCGACCACCCCTACCACCACCACCCACCACCCATTCACATCCATCAGTATGGGCCGTCCCAAGAGAAAAGGCGAGGCCGGCGCGGCCAAGAACTTTATGACGCGCACACAGGCAGTGCGCAAGCTGCAGCTGAGCCTGCCCGACTTCCGCAAGCTGTGCATCTGGAAGGGCATTTACCCGCGCGAGCCGCGCAGCAAAAAAAAGGTGTCCAAGTCGTCAACGGCGTCGACAACGTTTTACTACACCAAGGACATCCAATACCTGCTGCACGAGCCGCTGGTGGCCAAGTTCCGCGACCAAAAGGTGCTGGAGAAGAAGATTTCGCGCGCGCTCGGCCGCGGCGACGTTGGCGATGCAAAACGCTTTGAGCGCAATGCCGCGCGGCCCGAGAAGACGGGCAAGCCGCGCTACACGCTAGACCATGTCATCCGCGAGCGGTACCCGACGTTTGTGGACGCGCTGCGCGACCTGGACGACTGCCTGTCGATGCTCTTTCTGTTTGCCAACCTGCCGTCGACGGCGGCGGTGCCGGCCAAGATGGTGGCGCGTTGCGAGCGGCTGGTGCTCGAGTTCCAGCACTACCTGATTGTCTCGCACAGCCTGCGCAAGTCCTTCTTGTCCATCAAGGGCATCTACTACCAGGCGTCCATCCAGGGCGAGGACGTGACCTGGCTGGTGCCCTACAAGTTCAACCAGCGCATCGTCGGCGACGTCGACTTTCGCATCATGGGCTCCTTTATCGAGTTCTACATGACGCTGCTGGGCTTTGTCAACTTCCGCCTCTACGCCAGCGTCGGCCTCAAGTACCCGCCCAAGTTCGACCAGAGCAAGGACGACGCCGCCGCCGAGCTCGACGCCTTTACCATGGAGTCGGTGCACACGGCCGCGGCCGGCGGAGAGGAGGCCACAGAGGGGGAGCAGCCGCAGCTTTCTGCCGCAGAGGCGGCTGTGCCGGCGCCCGACCCGAAGCTGCAGGCCGAGGTCGACAAGATTGTCAAGGAGCTCAAGGAGGGGGAGGCACAGGACGCGGACGCGGCTGCGGCCGGTGGTGCTTTGACCGACGCAGACGCCGAGGAGCAGCAGGTTTCCGACACGATTGACAAATTTGAGCCGGCTCTGCCCGGCGGCCATGTGCTGCCGCAGCCATCGTACAGCACGAGCCAGCCGAGCACGCTCTTTTCACAATGCACCGTGTTCTTGTCGCGCGAGACGCCGCGGCAGTCACTCGAGTTTATCCTGCGCGCCTTTGGCTGCAAGCGCATCGGCTGGGACGCCGTGCTGGGCGAGGGCGCTTTCACGACGGACGAGCTGGACCCGCGCATCACGCACCAGATTGTGGACCGGCCGCCGGTGACGGTGTCCGAGACGGCCGCGGACGACGACGACGAGGACGACGTCGAGGACAACCAGACGGCACAGAAGCTGGCGGGCCGCGGGCGCGTTCCCGGGCGGATCTACGTGCAGCCGCAGTGGGTGTGGGACAGCGTCAACGAGGAGGCGCTGCAGCGGCCCGATCTGTATGCGCCGGGAGCGCAGCTGCCGCCGCATCTGAGTCCGTTTGTCAAGGCGGTGCAGGGCCAGTACGACCCGTCGCTGCCGCTGGAGATGCAGCAGACGGAGGCAGAGGCGCTGGAGTCGGACGAGGAAGACGACGAGGAGGAAGAGGAGGAAGAGAACAAGGCCAAGAAGGAAAAGACAAAGAAGACGGTCAAGACGGCCGAAGGCGAAGGCGAGGACGAGGACGGCGGCATGGATGTGGCCAGCACGGACGACGACGACGAAAGCGAGGCCGGCTCGTTTGGGGGATTTTCGGGCGACGAGAAGGACGCGGAGGCGGCCGAGGGCGACGGAGACGAGGACGAGGACGAGGAAGAGGGCGAAGCGGCTTCGGCGGCGCAGCAGCGGCAGCGGGAGCTTGAGGCGGAGCTGACGGGCCAGCCGGTGCGCAGCAAGACGGTGGATGCACAGGCCAAGGCCCGGGCCGACAAGCGCAAGGCACTGGCCAAGGAGGCCAAGGAGCGGGCGGAAGAGCTGGAGCGGGCCAAGGGCATGCTGCCCAAGAAGAAGCGGCGGCTGTACGAGCAAATGGTGTACACCAACAGCAAGCGCAGTGCCGAGGACGAGAAGCTGCGGGCGAAGCGGCGCAAGATTGAGCAGAAGAAGAAGAAGGCGACGTAGAGAGAGATTTCTTTAAATAAAAGGGGTTTGTTTGTTTTGCCACTATCCATATTTATTTTATTAAATACGACTCATTACGAAAGAGGGAGCAGGCTTGAAAGCTGCCGTCACTGCCTGTCCTTGATGAGTCCTATCTGCCCGATCCGGCCATACTTATTCGGTATGTTAAAATTGTGGTCTGGCAGATTGTGTCAGGCTTGAATGGTTTCGATTTGGCTGTAGAAACAAACGTCCATTGAAGAGTAGAGCTGTTGAAAGAAAGTGAAGGAGATGGAGAGAAAGAAGGCAAGAAAGAAGGAGGAAAAAAAGAATAAGAAAGAGGGAGGAAAAAAAGAATAAGAAAGAGGGAGGAAAAAGAACAAGGAAAGGAAAGAAAACGAAAGAGGAGAGGAAAGGAAAAAGAACAACGAAAGCGAAATTCTATCGATGTCCTGTTGCCGACATTTTTATCACTGAGCTCGAATGCAGCGTAAGGCCTGTCACGTGACGTCCGTGCTACAAGAGCCATCACGTGCTGGGTTGTGTGTGTATGTACAAGGCAGCTTCTCTCGTTTCCCGACCCTTTCCACGCACAACCATGGCGTCATCAAGGTCGGCCAGCGGCGGCGGCGCCTGGTCGGACCCCGACACGGACGACATCCAGTCGCGGGCCTCGGACGAGTTGCGGGCAACGCGGCCGAACCGCTGGAACGGACACGCCAGCACGTGGCGGTTTATGACGCGAGCCGAGCGTATTGTCGCGCATGCCGAGACGCAGCTGCGGAACCGGGACCTGGCCGTGCACCTGTACAATGCACACAAGCTAAAGGTGGGGTTGGAAGAGGCTGAGGGGGAGGCCGAGGAGGGGGGGGAGGGAGAAGAAAACGAAAACGAAAACGCAGAGACAAAGACCTGGAGACCGCCGAAAAAATGGGCGGCCTGGCCGCTGCCACTGGACCAGTTGCCGGGCGTCGAGGGTGGCGGTGACGGCCGGGGCGACTGCGACAAGCCGAGCGCCTTTCTCGAGGAGATGCTGACGGCCACGGTGCTGCGGCTGGCCAAGGAGCGTTTCTATGCGCGGCAGCGCAACGCGGTGGCGGGCGGAGAGGCCGAGCTCGTGGCCGGCGTGTCGACAGACGACGACTTGTCGGCAGAGCTGCTGCGGCCCAGCATCCGGTACATGCTCAGCCAGGTGGACCGGACGCTGGCGACGCTGCACAATGCGCGCTGTGCAGGAATTCGGGAGGGTGCAGGGAGGGGGGAGAGGTCGGGGGGGGGAGAGGGGGGGGAAGAAGAGGAGGACGAGGAGGAGGGCGAGGAGGAGGGCGAGGAGGAGGGCGAGGAGGAGGACAGAGAACCTGGTCTGGGCCGCAGTCTCAGTCGCAGTCTCGGACGCAGTCGCAGTCGCAGTCTCGGTCTCGGTGGCAGCCGCAGTCGAAGTCCCAGCCTCGATCTCGGGCGCAGTCGCAGCCGCAACACAAAAAACCCCCTGCCCGACCTGTCGGAATGGGCCCTGCGCGACTGGAGCGACGTGGTCGGGGCGGCCGCGCTGGCCGGCTTTGACGGCGCCGTGCTGGCCCGCACAGCCCGACGGTGTGCCGACCTCTTTGGCGAGAGCATGGTGCTGCAGACGCTGGGGGGCGACGACAAAAGGGCCACTGGGCGTGCCGGCTTCTCACGCCGCCGCCACTACAACTTTTGCCCCTACCAACACTGCGCGCGAGCGTCCCGCGGCTTTGGCAAGCGGGCCAACCTCGAACGGCATCTGCGGCTGGTGCATGGCAAGGGCAGTGGCGGTGGCGACGGCGACGGAAACGGAAACGGAAACGAGAGCGAGGAAGCCGGCTCGGACATGGAAGGCGGCGTGCATCTAGACGGGTTCCTGCAGCCGATCCGACGACAGCCAGGCTGGCACGGGCAAAGGAGAGCAAAGGGGGCATTGGAGGCAGAGGAGACGCGGCCGTAGAAAGAAAAGGACAAGGAGCGCGTTTGACCATGCTGTATATTATGACTATATAGTGTGCAGCCCTGCAAAAGGACGGCCATTGTCTATAAACTGACAAAAAGGACTACCGGCTCTCGAGCTGGATACTGCGTAACCGAGCCTCGGCGGTGATGACCTGGAGGTTAGCAAACGAGGGGAGCGAGGGGGGAGAGCGAGGAGGGGAGAGAAAAGAAAGAGATTGAGCGAGCGAGGAGGGGAGAGAAAAGAAAGAGATTGAGCGAGCGAGGAGGGGAGAGAAAAAGATCGAGCGAAGCGAGGAAAAAAGAGAAAAAGATCGAGCGAAGCGAGGAGAAAAAAAACTTACATCCAGTGCCTGCTGCACCTCGAGCACCTTGCGCACCTCGCCCAGCCAGTCGCGGCTCAGGGTCTTGGCCCAGCCCTTGAGCCCGTTCATCTCGCGCGCGGCGTCGTCGAGGTTGCCCTCTTCGAGAAAGGCCTGGGTGCGGGCGAGGATGCGGTCGACATCGTTGCCGGCCGCGGCGCCACTGCGGCTGCTCTGGCTGGTGGCCGACTGCTGGAAGAGCAGCACCTTGCTGAGGACGTAGCTGCTGGCGTGGCTGGCGACACCGGCGTCGGCGTCGTCGTCGGGCAGCAGCGCGGCCTTGCGGACCTCGGCGGCGACACGGCGGAAGCGGTCAATGAGCTCGGCGGGCGAGGCGACACCGCGCTGGTAGGCGGCCGGCGGAATAGAGGCAATGGCGGCATCGACAACGGCATCACCGCCGGCAATCTCCTTGATGGCGACCAGCTCGCGGATAAAGGGGGGGGCGTAGCCGGGGAGAGGACCCCCCTCGACATCGGCCTCGGCCAGACGGGCGCGCACCGCGTCCAGCGCCACGTGCAGCTGCTGCGCACGCTGGCTGCCGTCGACCAGGTCGGTCCAGCCGGCCGTCAGACGCTCGAGCTCGGCCACTTGGGCGGCCAGGTCGCGCAGCCGGCCCAGACGGCCGTCGCGTTCGGCCTCGACACGCGCCTGCAGCTCGGCGGCAAACTGCTGAGTCATCTGCACAGCCTGTTCGAGCAGCTGGTTCTGGCGCTTCTCGTCGCTCAACTGCCGCTCCCGCGCCGTCGCCAGCTGCACACGCTCTTCGTACTGCCGACGCGCCCGCTCCATCTCCTCGTCAAACTGCGCCCGCCACTGCGCCTCCTGCGTCGCCATGGCCGCCTCTACGCGGCTCACCAGATCCTGCGCCGCCTGGTCAAACGCGGCCGCTCTCGCCTGCACCTGCGCTGCCGCCGCCTGCTCGGCCGCCTCCCGGATCGCTGCCACCTTGTTGCCCACCTGCTCCACTACCGCCTTGGCCTTGCCAATCGTGGCGCCGTACCGCTCGCTGGCCCGGTCCGCGTTGATCACTGTGATAATGTCGTTGAGCATGTGCACCACGTCCTGCACCACCGGCTCGCCTGCATCGCGCACACCCAGCGGGTCAATTGGCGACGCCGGCGGCCATCGCGACGGCTCATCCACCTCGGGCGCCTTGAACGTCGTCGTCGGGGCCGCCTTGGTCTTTTCTGCTGCCTTGGCCTCGGCCGCCTTGGCTTCGGCTGCCTTGGCTTCGGCTGCCTTGGCCTCGGCTGCTTTGGCTACTTCTGCCTTGGCCTTTTCCGCCTTGGCCTTCTCCGCCTTGTCCGCCTTTGCCTTCTTCTCCGCCTCTGCCGCCTCCGCCGTCACCGCCGTCTTCTGCCGGCTGTCCGTGCTGGCCACGCGCCACGACGCGCCACTGTGTGCCGGCACGCGAACATGGGGCGCCGCGTCGCGTTCCTTGGATACCGCGCTGGAGCTGCTGCTGTTGCCAAAGCCTAGGCTGCCGAGACCCGGAATCCGCTTCTGAAAGTCCAGCTCCTCTAGGTAGAGCACGGCCTCCTCGCCGTAGGGCACGTATTCGGTAAAAAAGTCGTGAAAGTTGTCGTTGATGCGCGAGTACCAGACACCGCCGCCAAAGGCCAGCGCGCCAAGAACCGAGAGCGTCAGCACATAGTTTCGCAGCTTGCGGAAGAAGCCCGTTTTCTTGACCGGCGCTGCCGCATCGGCATAGCATCTCTGCGTCGTCAGTACTTTTCAAGGTCTCCTCCATTCACAATCTCTCTTTCTCTCTTCCTCTCCTCTCTTTCTCTCTTCCTCTCCTCTCTTTCTCTCTTCCTCTCCTCTCTTTCTCTCTTCCTCTCCTCTCTTCCTCTCCTCTTCCTCTCCTCTCTTCCTTCTTTATTCCCCTTCCCCCCCCCCTCTCCCCTCCAAACCAACCTGGCTGGCAACACTCGCACGCAATGGACGGGCCGCCGTCACGCGCGTCGGAACTGTCGAGAAACACGCCCGTGCAGCCGCCGCCCGAGGAGCTCCATACACTGAGCCGGTCGTCGTCGTCGTCGTCGCCAATGGCTGCACGCGCCGCACGGCTTGCGCGCTTCGGAGAGATGTCCGCAGCATGACGGGAGAATAAAGACGACAAAAAAAAAGAGAAAAAAAAGGAAGACAAAAAAAGAAGAAAGGCCGGCCCAGACGACAATCAATCAAGAGGAAACGTGGGTTCGCCGGCGTCGTCTTCGAGTGCTGGTAGGGTGGCCCAACTTTTTGGTTTTTAGGAAAAAGAGGCCGAAGAAAATAGCACGGATGAGGGATAAAGCTCGGCACATGGGGAGGGCCCGCCGCCAATTAAATTTAATCGGAATTTAAATGGCAAAAAGCAAGCAAATAATAAGCGGGCATTTTAGTTGGTTTTGGCCTGACAGAGCAACACAGTCTATTCCGTCGACTTAGAGTCGCTATATGGCAATTAAGCATTATCATTCTTTGCTCTTCCACCACAGCGTTTTCTCCATCGTGGACCGGCAAAGCCGCGGAACGGCAGCCTTTCGGCTTCGCTTGCCTTTTCGCGCTTTGGTGCCATCCAAGGCCTGCTGTCTGCAGCAGAAAGCAGGAAAGGAGCGGAAAAAAGAGCAAGAGGAATGTTATAGGAGACAGTAGTAAAGGTAAACAGCAGCTGCAAACACCTAAAAAGCACCAGAAACATCCATGCAGAGATAAGCAAACACGAGCACTGCAAGCAGGACAGAGGAAGGAAACGGAAGAGGAAACAGAGGAAAGAGAAAAATGAAAAAAGAGACAAAAAACAGAAAAACAAAAAAACAAAAACAAAACAAAAAACACAAGTGGCCCGTCTATATGGCAAATCATTTGCTGCTTTTCCTTAGCAAGCGCACGGCCCGGCGACTTGCTTGCTCGAGCTGTCCGGAGCGAGGCTGACGCCCGGCCGCTGACCCGGGCGAGGCCGGCCGGGGCCAACCTGGTCCAGCGGCAGCTTCTTGGCCAGTGCCGTAAAGAGCTCCTTGACATTCTCCTCCGTCTTGGCCGATGTCTCAAAGAAGAGCAGGCCCGCCTCTTTGGCGTAGGCCTCGGCCTCGGCCGTCGGCACCGCGCGCTTATCGGGCTGCTCCTTGACCAGGTCGAGCTTGTTGCCGGCGAGCGCAATGATAATGTTTTCGTTGGCCTGGCGCTGGAGTTCCTTGACCCAGGCCTTGGCCTTGTCGAGAGAGGCCTATAGAGTTAGAAGAAGCGAGAGAAAACGAGAGAGCGAGAGAAGAAGAGAAAAAAAAGAGAACCCACCGCTTGCGTAATGTCATACACGACAACAGCACAGTTGGCGTTGCGGTAGTACATGGGAGCCAGCGACTTGTAGCGCTCCTGGCCGGCCGTGTCCCAAATGTCAAACTTGACCGTCGTGTTCTCGTCGAGGTCGACTGTCTGCGTCAAAAAGGCAGCGCCAATGGTGGATTCGCGGTACGAGTCAAACTGGTTCTTGACGTATCGGAGCACAATTGAACTCTATGCGGTTAGAAAGGGAGGAGAGAGATACGGGGGGGGACTGCACCTTTCCGACGGCGGATTCACCTGAGATGTTAGCAAGAGAACAGTGATCCATCAAGGCTGCAAGACAACCTACCCAGCAGAACCAGCTTAAACTGAAAGAGGCGAGTGCCCATGCCACGGGCACCGGGAGGACCGCGAGCTGCCATGCTGTAGGACGGAAAAAGAGGCGCTGGCGATGGGGCGATGAGCTGACGGCAAAAAAGGACGACGAAAACAAGGTGACGTCGGTGAAGAAGAAAAAAGCCTAGACAAGCGCAAAACACACGGATGGCCGGGTCGACGGGAAACACGCGCAAGGACGCCAGTCAACAGTGTCCGGGGCGGTCGGGGGAGGAGCCTGTGTAAAAGGCGATGCTCGGCAAAGGCGAAGTGGTGCTGTTTTTCGGTCGGAGAAGAGAGGAGGGGATGGCCAGACGATGATGAAGAGCGAGTTAAGTCTTGCCTGGGGCACAGCACAGCCCTGTATTCCTGCTAATACCGTTAGCGCCCGAAGCAGACGCTGAGTCATGGTCACGTGAGAGGAAGGGGACAAAGAGACGAGTTACAGTCACGTGCTATCAGGGGCTAAACTAAGTTACTGTCACGTGCAAGACAGGGGCTAAGCTGACGACGTAGCGTCTTCTCAGCTATCATATCGCGACGTAGCGTCAACCTGTACTGCTCTGTATCCTCACGCTGAACAAGACGACGACCAGCTGCCACTTGGCCCGACAAACGGCGTTTTTGACCCTGACCACTAGACGCCCAGCTCCGAGCCAGTTTCTGCACCACGGCCGCCCCAGCGCGTCGTTTGCGTCTGTTTCAGCGGTTCTCGACTCTTCCCCTGGACTCCTCCGCTTTAAATACGCTCCTCGTTCGAATACCCTCCTCCGTTCGAATAGGCTCCTCGTCGCCGGTCCAGCCATGGCACTGCCCTTCCGGGACATTAACGTCCAGGTGACGCCCGACTGCTACATTTTCAAGTCGCCGTCGACGCCGGACGCGGCGGCACTGACGATTGACCGTCCGACGGGCGAGGTGCGGCTCAGCGATGCGGCACTGCTCTCGGGCAAGCGCATGACGCGCGCCTTTAGCATCAAGGGCATCCTGGGCATCATCCAGCTGCGGCTAGGTGGGTGGGCAGCAGTGGTGGTGCGCGTGGGCGGCGGCAGACGCTGACAAGACAGACAAGTACATTATCGTCATCACCAAAGACGAACCAGTCGGCCGACTCAAGGGCCACACCATCCACCGCGTAGTGGCGACGGAGCTGCTGCCGATGCACGAACGCCAGGTGCGCGACCCGGACGAGGACTGTTTCCTGGGGCTGCTGCGAAGCTTTCTCAAGACGGGTTCCATGTACTACTCGTACACGCTGGACCTGAGCAACAGCTTCCAGCGACAGGCGGCACAGCAGGAGGCAGCCGGCGGTGCAGAGTTGCCGCTGTGGGCACGTGCCGACGACCGCTTCTTTTGGAACCGCTTTGTGCAGTCGGACCTGATCGATTTCCGGCGAGGTGGCAGCCCACGCGGGCCTCACGGAGCTCAACCGGGCGTCGACCCTTACATTTTGCCCGTCATCTTTGGCGTGCTCGAGATTCGGCCGACAACCTTTCGCGGCCGGCCGTTGACGCTGGGCTTGATCACGCGGCGGTCACGCTTCCGGGCCGGCACACGCTTCTTCTCGCGCGGCATCGACGAGGAAGGTCACGTGGCCAACTACAACGAGACCGAGCAGGTGGTTGTGCTCAACGATACGGGGGCCAGCCGCATGGGCGGTGGCTTTTCGGGCGACGCGGCGGCCGTGCCGGGAGGGGGGGCGGCCGGTGATGCCGAGCCGCAGATCCTGGCCTACGTGCAGACGCGCGGCAGCGTGCCCGTGTTCTGGAGCGAGGTCAACAACCTCAAGTACACGCCTCGGCTCGAGGTGCGTGGCGACGCTCGCGGCATCCAGGCAGCCATACCGGCGGCGACGCGACACTTTGACGAGCAGGTGCGTCTCTACGGCGACAACTACCTGGTCAACCTGGTCAACCAGACGGGCCGCGAGCGCCGCGTCAAGGACGCCTTTGAGAGCATGATTGACTACGGCGCCAAAGCCGGCGTTTCGGCCACACCTGCGCGTCCGCTGCCGCCCTTTGACCGCGTTCACTACGTCTACTTTGACTTTCACGCCGAGACCAAGGGTATGCGCCTCGACCGCGCGCGACTGCTGCTGGACCGCCTGCAGGGGCCGCTGGCCGCGCAGCAGTACTTTCGCGGCGCCGACATGCCGGCCAGCGCCGGCCGACGACTCGAGGTGCGCAACCGGCAGACGTCTGTTGTGCGCACCAACTGCATGGACTGCCTGGACCGCACCAATGTGGTGCAGAGCATGCTGGCCCGCTGGACGCTCGAGCGCATGTTTGCCGACCTCGGCCTGATGCCGCGCGGCGCCACCCTCGTCGACCAGGACCCGGCCTTTGAGCTGCTCTTCCGCCATCTCTGGGCCGACAACGCTGACATTGTCGCCGCCAGCTATGCCGGCACCGGCGCCATGAAGACCGACATGACCCGTCTCGGCCGCCGCACCAAGGCTGGCGCCCTGCGTGACGGCCAAATCGCCTTGACCCGCTACTGTCGGAACAACTTTCTCGACGGCCCTCGCCAGGACGGCTTTGACATTTTTCTCGGCGCCTACACTTTACGCGGCGCCACCGCCGCCTCCGCCGCCTCCGCTTCGGCCTTTGTCTTTGCCGACCGCCGCCCCGTGCTGATCCAGGCCGTGCCCTACGTGCTGGCCTTTAGTCTTTTTTTCGTCCTCGTCGGCCTGACTACGCCCCGTCTGCCCGACGCCGCCGTGCTGCCCATGCGCGTCTTTCTCTTCTTTTGGACCGCCGTCGCCCTCTACAGCCTGCGCTTTATTCTGCGCAGCGGCGAGCTGTTTGTGAGTCTCCCTGTCGGGCTGTTCGTCTGTCCTGTGCGCGTGCTAATTCCAGGTCAACTGGCCCAAACTGATCCCGCGTCCGGCCTCGGTCGAAGACTACCACGAAGCTCTCAACAAGGCGCGCAAGGACAAGCTGATTGGGCCCTTTGTGGTGCGACACGAGCGCGGCCTCAGTACGGCGCGGTACTCGAACGCGGAGGAGGGAAAGAAGCGAATCGAGTAGGGGGAGGGGGGGAAGTGGAGAGAGGAGGGGAGGAAACGGATCGAGGAGAGAGGAAGCGAATCGAGGAGAGAAGAGGAGGGAAGAGGAGAAAGGAGGGAGAGGAGGGAAGAGGAGGGAAGAGAGAGAGAGAAGGGAGAGGAGAGAGAGAGGGAGAAGAGAGAGAAGAGGAAGCGGATCGAGAAGAACAAGGGAACAGACAGCAAAAGTTCTCGACGCAGGACGGCCGCGTTGGTGGCCGCGTTTCTTTACTGTATCAAACCAACACTATCGTAATACGCTTTTTTCTTTTGTCGTTACTTTGCATAGATCGATTTATATACTTTTGTCGAGCAGCGCTGCTTTCGCGTTTTAAAGTCATTGGCTAGTATTAGGGGTAATTAAACAACGCCTTTCGTCTCGTGCTATGCGGCATCATGATTAAATAGTGAGTAGGAACAAAGGAAAAAAGAAGGAAAGGAAAGGAATGAAACAAAGGAAAGAATGGAAAAGGAAAAGGCACAAGGACAAAGACGCTCTCGTCACATCGCCAGCATATCGTAACCTCTCGTCCTAGCACTCCTCGTCCTGGCACTCCTCTCGCCCTGACACCACCTCCTTCGTCCTGGCATATCACAACTTCTCGTCCTGACACATCACCACCTCTCGCCCTGGCACATCACCTCCTCTCGTCCTCCGGCCTCACAGCCTCGTGGCTGCTCGAGCATCTCCCTCGCCTCTTCGTCTAGACCCTCACAGCCTCTCGGCCTCTCGGCTTCCTCGGCCTCCTCACGGCCACGTCTCTCCCTCTCTCCCTCCACCTCGTCTCTCCCTCGTCTCGTCCTCCATCTCGTCTCTCCCTCTCCCTGTCTCCCCACCTCTCCCCCTACAACCACAGCAACCACCGCACCCCCGTAATCACCCCCCGCCCAACCCCCAGCACCACCCGGCACAGCGTCACCACAAACCACACATACCACATCAGGCCCACCAGCAGCCACTCCACCGTCAGCCAGCCCGCACGCCGCACCCACCGCAACCGCCGTCGTCGTCGCCGCAGCATCGACTCGATCGCGTCCTCGGCCTGCTTCACCTTGAGCCGCTGCACCGCCACCAGATCGTGCATCACCCCGTCCGCCTCGTCGGCCGCCGCTCGCGCCGCACCCGATACCTCCACTGCCACCCGCACCCGCACGCCGTCCAGTCGCGCCCGCAGCCGCGGGATCGTCGTCCCTGTAAACTCCTCCACCGTCACCTGCCACGCCTCGCCCGTCCGGTGGATCGCCTGGCCCAACACCTGCGCCGCCAGCGGGTACCGGTCCACCGCCGACACCGGTCGCTCCAGCAGCTCGGCCGGGTCCGCCGCGTACGCCGCAATGTCCTGCCAGGTCAGGGCGCCGCCATTCAACACTGTCTCTGCATCTGCATCCTCGCCGTCGCCCTCCGCCTCCTCCTCGGCCTCGCCCTCCCCCTCGGCCTCGCCCTCTGCCTCCCGCTTTGCGCCGCCCCGCGCTCGGCAACAGGCAGCCGTCGCATTCGCCGCCAGCGTGGTCTGCTCGCTCGCCCGCCGTGACAGCTCTCGCGCCAGCAACGCCGAGCTCAGCATCGACGTCCGGAGCCGCGCCAGCTCTCGCCGCGACAGCCCCGGCTCCGTCAGCTCTCGTGGTCCACCCTGCCCGCGCGTGACACTGCCTGCCACCGACAAGGCCGTTGCCCCCCCCCCTCCCTCGGCACGGCTGCTGCGCCGCGATCGCCACGTTTCGCTTTCAGACATGTCCGAGTCGCCCACCGCCGCGCCCGTGTCCCCGGCGGCCGTGCCACCGCCACCATCGCCACCGCCGCTGCCATGGCCGACCGCCTCGACCGGCACTTCGCGTACATCGATGCGTGGCGGCTTGAGCCGTTCAAAGCGCGCCGATAGTCGACTCGGCGGCCGCGAGAATCCATCGCCCGGCGGCGCCAGCTGGGCTTGTGGTGCCAGCACGTCGCCCGCCCGGCCGTCGCTTCGGCTGCTGCCCCGTCGCTCCTCTCTGGCCTCGCCGACCTTGTCAAAGCTCGGCATCACATCCAGGTAGTGCTTTTCTCCCGCCGTGGCCGCCATGGATGCCCCTGCTGCCGCCAGCGAGCCCGTTCTCGACGGAAGAGCCGAGTTGCGTGCGCGGCCTCGCTGCACTGCCATGGCTGCTCCTCCTGCCGCCTCCTCGTCTGAAGAATCCGGCTCTGACTCCGACAGCTGTGCCGGTACGTCGACAGCTGCTGCCGCCGCCTCGCTCTGCGCGCTGTGCCGCCAAAACAGGTCGCTGACCTTGCTGACACCACTGCGCAGGACCGAATCGATCCGCGGCGTCCGAAAGAAGCCGCGCAGCCCAGCGCTGCTGCTGCCGCCTCCACCGCCTCCACCACTGCCGCCGCTGCTGGCGCTGGCCTGCGACTTGTGTCCGCTGCTGCTGGCCTGCGACTTCTGCCCGCTGCTGGCCTGAGACTTTTGCCCGCTGCTGACCGACTTGTGCCCCCCGCTCACATGACTCGCCGCCGAGGTGGCCATGCTCATGTGTGAGCCCAACTTCCGCATCGGGCTTCGCGATGCTCTCCGCGACGCCGTCTTGGACTCTGTCCGGCCCGTGGCCGTTGTCGACGCCGTCACCGGCACCGACAGCGTTTCCGTGGTTTCTGGCGACAGCGGCTGTCCACCGTCTGCGTACTCATCGCGGTCTTCCGAGCCTCCGCCGAGGCCGCCGCTGCTGCTGCTAAACATGTGCTTGACTTTTTTGAAACGGTGCCGCGGAGGCGAGGTCCCCCGAGACGGCGGCGGCGACAGGTCGCCTCCCAGCGCCGGCACAATCCCAATGCTCAGGCCCATTCCCTCGCGCGAAAGCATCGGGCGCAGTTCTGGCGACGCCGGCTGCGATGAGTCGTAGTCTTCCGGCAGGGGACGTCGGCCGCCCGGCACCTCGAGGCTGTTGCGGGCGCCCGTTGGAATGCCTGTCGGGGATTCCAACGCCGCCACTTTGACGCCGGTGTCGCCGCTGCTGCTGATGCCTCCGCCTTGACGCTCGCCCCGCTCCCGGTCTTCCCGTTCCAGCATGTCCACTATGCGCTTGTGCAGCGCCTCGGCGCCATTCGCGCTGGCCATCTCCGCCCGTGGCGTAACGTTGCCGCCGCGGCTGCTGCGCTTGCGCTGCCGGTCGCTGTCCGAATCCGACGAGTCCGAAAACGAGCCCAGCCGCCGCACCCGATGCTGGTCTCGCCCATACAGCGAGCTGCTGTGCCGGTGGTGCATGCCCTTGATTTCCTGCAGTTTCTGGCGCGCCCGCTCGCGCGTGGAAACGTGCAGAGTACGGTTGCTGTTGCTGCTGCCGCTCGGCCCGTTGGCCTGGTCCGCCGCTGCCGGCCCGTCTCCGTCTCGGTCGTTGTCCGTGGGCATGGCCGACGACGACAAGTCGCCAGGGTCGCTGGTCATGGTATCAAAAGGCGTCGCCGCATTCGTCGGTGCCGCCGTCATCCCCTCGTCTGTGCGTCGAGACAATGGTCGGTGCATGGCCGCAGACGTGGACCCGTCCTGCGGTAATACTCGGCGCCAGTGCCGGTCCTCCATCAGCCTCTTGTTGTCGTCCTGCTCGAGCCAGTAAATGTCGGCCATCATGTCGGCCGGGTCAATCACCCAGTCCACGCGCGGCCGCTTCGGCTTGGCCGACGGTGCCGCAGCTGTCGCTGCCGTCACGCTCCGCGAAGGGGGTGGCGGCGAGGACGACGAAGCAACAACGGGGCCGCCCTGTAGCACCTCGTCGGCGCTGGAAAAGGCCGGCAGCCGCGAGCCTCGTTCCAGCGCGCCGCCCGACTCCGACCACCGCTGCACCTCGTCGACCCATTCAGTGGCCCGGCCCACGTCGCCAAAACCCTGCGCATGGCCGTCAATGGTCTTGCGCTCCCGCGCCCTGACTTTGCGGTTGCGAATGTACTGTAGGGGGTTGTACGGCCGGCCGACCACCGGAGTAGATGCGGCTGCGGTCGAGGAACCGGCCATCTCGGGGTTCGTCGTGGGCGGGCCCGATGCTGCCGAGCCAGCGCCCGAGCCGGATCCGAGCGCCGGTAAGAGATCCAGCAGACGCCGCTGTTGTGCCAGCAGGCCAATGTAGTCCTTGGCCTTTTGTGCGCGCGCCAGGGTCGAAAGAGTAAAGGAGCGCCGCGGGGCACCGCCGGTGCCACTGGCCACAGCCGCATCGCTTAGGGGGTCAAAGACGGGCAGCAGTGGACTGGATGGGGCGTCTGTTGTTTTGGGGTAGTGCTGGCTCGACGACGCGCGGCTGCTGGTCCGTTCGGGCCGCGGCGACAGGTTGCGCGACACTCGGCGCTGCTGCTGCAGCTGCTGGCGAAGACTCCCGCCGACGGCGCTATCGGGCAGAGGCGCCAGCCTGGGCGGAAGCTGCTGCGAAACGTTGCGTCGGCCAGAGGTGCGTCGGGCGTTGCTCAGGCTCAGGGCCATGCTGATAATCTTGACCGACTCGACATCGAGCGGACTTTCGGTCGCAGACGGTGAGAGTGGCCGCGCCGTCTCGTCACGGTCTCGTGGCTCCTTTCCTTCTCTGCGGCTGCTGGAGCGAGCGTGAGGGGGCACTTGGTCCATCAGGGGGTCGGCCAGCAGAAAGGCGCCGCTCGACTTGTGGCCGTACCGGTGGGATTTGTGAGACGCCCGGTGGCTTGCTGTGTGGTCTGCCGCGTTGGCTGCATCGTGGCGAGACTTTCGAGCTGGCGTGGCCGCTATAGAGGGGGAAGGGGATCGGGACCGGGGCCGGGGTCGAGAGGCCTCGGGGTCCAGCGGTCGTCGTGTCGTCGAGGTCGTTGGCGGTTTTGCGGGCGTCGATGGCAGCGCAGAAGAGCGCCGGAGCTCAGTTCCGTAGTCCATGGTCGAAGGGTGAAGAGGTGAGAAGGGAGAGGAGGAGGGAGGGAGAGAGGAAGAGAAGAGGAGGGAGGGAGAGAAGAGAAGGGAGAGAAGGGAGAAGAGAAGGGAGGGAGAGAGAGAGACGAGAAAAGATCAATCGACAAAGCACATAGTACCCAGAGATGGGAAAGGAGCTAGAGACGCAAATAAGCGACGGGCTGAATCTTCATGGTTGTCGAGATCGCCAGGCAGGAAATAAAGCGCTCGAAGCCAACGGGAAAAGAAACGGCAGACGGCGCCAAGCCAGCCAGCACAAGGGACAACGAGAACAGAGACAGGACAAAACGGGTAGGCAACTGTAACAGACGAGCCTGAGCTGCAGTAAATGAACGCGATCCAGCAGGACAAGTGACTGCACCGAAACGTCACTCCATGTCAAATCGATGCGTCTTGTCAAGGAGGTCGAGATCCATGCCAAAACGAGCAGGGGTGATGCAATGCCGGGTGGAGCATCACGTGTAGCTCGCAGCTGCACTGCTACGACGTAGACTAGTGTACACTAATGCACAATGCGGCCCGCTTACATAATCCGAGGCACATTAATGACGCTGCAAGTCTCAATTTAGTAGCAGCAAATCGACTATGAAAGACCTTATGCACCAGTAACTCCTCTACAAACAGTGTGGGATATGCGAGAGCCGCAGAGGCGAGGGAATAGGAAGATTAGGATAATGGGAAGGGAGGAAAAGAAAGAAGACAAACGAAAGAAAAACGAAAGAAGAAGAAAGAAAGAAGAAAAAAAGAGAAAGAAAAAAGACAGACAACAGAAACTAAAACACCGTCATGGCACTGGCAACCCCTAAAACACCGTCATGGCACTGACAACCCTAAAACACCGTCACGGCACTGACAAATCCGTTCCGCAGCACCTCAAAGACCAGCCCCGGAAAGCCGTACAGCGTCGTGGTCGAGTCCTCTGCGCCCTTGACGCCGCGCATGGTGCCGCCCTTGTGGCCCTCCCAGCCGCCCAGAAGTTCAATGCTGCTGCCCGGACTGTCGCCCCAGCCGCGGTTGAGCACCATGCCGCGCTGCCGCTGCCGCGCCTCTTCGGCCGACGCGTAAATGGACTTCCACTCCTCATGCAGGCGCTGCTCGGTCTGTGCAAACGGCGTCTCCGAGTCGACCGTGGCCGTGCGGTCGGCCAAATAGGCAATTTCCCAGCGGCAGCGTCGGTGCCGGTTGAACGGGTACGACCCGGGCACGTTGCCGTGCAGCACCACTTTGGTGGCCACCAGCCGGTCGGCAGACGCCGGCACGACACGCTCGGCCGTGGCTCCTTGGCTCACGCCGCCTTTTTCGTCCCCTTCGGTGGCCTCTCCCGCCTCTCGGGCGTCTCGGGCTTCGGCACTCCCCGGCGGCATTCGCGACGGCGCTGTCGGCGTCGAAACAAGCACGTCGAAGCCGAGGTAAAAGTAGTTGAAGAAACACTCGCCCGTCACGTTCCCCGCAAAGTCGTCCTCAATGGCCTCCTCGTCCGAGTCCTCTTCCGAGGCGGTCGGCATCGATGACTGGTCCGTGTCTGTCAGCGGGTCGGCCAAGGCGTCCTGGCCGTGACGGTGGTGGCGGTGACGGTCGCCCCCTCGGCCGATGCCCATACCAATGCCCATGCCGAGGCCGCCACTGACGCTTGGCCGCGACCGGCTGCTACTGGCCGTTCGTATCTTATGGATGTACATGCGCTGGTCGCTTTTGCGGTAAATAGCGTCGGGCGGCCCCAGCTCGGCCACCAGCTCCTGCGGCGTCGTCTCGCCCAACAAGATCCAAAAGGCGTAGGGCGCCGGGGCCCAGCGCCGAAACAGCTGCAGCTTGCCGCCGCCGTGGATGCGCACCAGCGACGTCTCGTCGGGCGCCAGGTCCTTGCCCTTGGCCAGCGGTGCAAACGTCTTGATGGGTGGCAGGGGCTCGGTCCAGAGCGTCTCGCGGGCCTGCGCCCACGACTCGCCGCTAAAGACGGCCATGGACAGCGCGGCCAGGTTGCTCGGCGTTGACAGCAGCGAGAAGGCGTTCTTGTCGGGCGAGTAGGCGGCCGCCGCCATGGGAAAGGTAAAGGCCACGCCGGGGTAGGAGAGGACATAGGTGCCGACGGCGGTGCTGTCCTTTTCGCTGTCGCTGCTGGCATCGCCCGGGATAAACTCGCCGTCATAGGTCGGGCCTAGAAACCGAGAGTAAATGTGCCGAAAGGTCGGGCCTCCACCGCCTCCAGCCGCAGCGGCCGGCTTGACCAGATCGCGATCCTTGTTCTGCTCCTTGAAAAAGATGTGATTCTTGCTAAAGTCTAGCACCTCGATTAGCCGTAGCCGCTGCTCCGGGCCATCGAAGCGCAGGCGGAGGCCATTGGCCGGCAGGCTCAGGATGACGGGCTCCTGGACAGGCTCTGTCGGTGAATAGGCAAGGTCGAGCTTGGGAAATCGCTGCGGTTCGGCCTTGAGACGCGTCAAGACATCGTGAAGAGAGGCGCCGAGGACTAAATGTCAGCTTTTTAATGTTTTCCTCTCTCCTTGCCTCTTCTCCGGCACCTACCTAAAAACCCAAGAGCTGTTCCCGGATACAGCTGGGCGGTAAAGAGTGACATGATGGAGGCACTCGATAAAAAAGCTTCAGCCGACTCGATCAGAGACAAGGAGGCAAGCAAAGAGCACTGCGATAAGCATCCATGAGGGCCAGACCTTGGGCAGGTGGAAGGGCTCAAGTAAGAAGAAGACAACGAGTGGGAAGCAAGAGAAAGACCACGAAGCAAGAAATAAAAGACCACGAGTGGGAAGAACCAAAAGTTGTCACGACCAGGCTGCAATGGTCAGCACTCCGGTGAAGCCCCTTTGAAAGGCTGTGGCGGGGCTGCAGGACGTCATCAGCAGGCGGTCACAGCGCGTTTGGGGCGGGGCGCGCTAAAACTGTAGTGTAGTGTACACTATACTACTGGTGTGAGTGACACTGCGTCGTTGCTGGGCCAACTCAACACTTGGCATGGGCCAATAGCCGGGCGCGTCCGTGCACGCCACTAAAACGCAGGGCAGCGTGACTTGTTTGTTCCCAATGTCAACAAGGCACTAAATAACTTGAGAACGGCAATTATTCCGTACACCAGAGCCCTGCATTCGACAGCCTTGCCTTTTGGTTTTGCCGTGCTTCTTGTCCGGTCTTGTCCTATCCTGCACAACGCGACATTTGATTCCATCGCCGAGTCTGACAGCCTGACAACAAACTTTTTTCTCCTCTCATGGCTATCGCCCGAGAGCAGGCCTCGAGGAGGGGCACGGCGGCGTCGACGGCGTCCTCGATGCCTACACTGCGCTCCAGCGGCATGCCCCGGCCCGGAGTGGGCCGACCGACAAAACGAGCGTCGTCAGCACGGCATCCGGGCGGCCCGACAGCGTCTCTGCCATCGGCGGCCACCATGGCGGCGCGTATTGGCCGGTCTGGGGCCGTGTCGCCGGCCGAGTCGGTGATGTCGGTGGCGACGTCGGTCGGGACAAAGCGCAAAGATCGCGATTTTGACGTTGACGGCGCACTGGCATCGGCAGCAGCAGCCACGGCGTCGCCGAGTGAGGAAACCAATATCAACGTGGTGGTGCGCTGTCGCGGACGCAACGACCGCGAGGTGCGCGAAAACAGCGCGGTTGTGGTCACGACGGACGGCACCAAGGGCAAGACGATTGACCTGTCCATGGGTCCCAACGCGTTGAGCAACAAGACGTACCAGTTTGACCGAGTCTTTTCGCCGGCGGCCGACCAGGGCATGGTGTTTGACGACGTGGTGAAGCCGATCCTGGAAGAAATGCTCGGCGGCTTCAACTGCACCATCTTTGCCTATGGGCAGACGGGCACGGGAAAGACGTACACCATGTCGGGCGACATGACGGAGACGCTCGGCTTCTTGTCGGACGCGGCCGGCATCATCCCGCGCGTGCTGCAGTCGCTCTTCCAGAAACTCGCGGCCAACGACCCGGACAATAGCGTCGTGCGCTGCTCCTTTATCGAGCTCTACAACGAGGAGCTGCGCGACCTGCTGGCGCCCGACGACAGCAACAGCACCGGCAACAGCGCCAGCAACAGCGCCAAGCAGCTTCGTATTTACGACGACAACTCCCGCAAAGGCCATGCTACCACCATGGTCCAAGGCATGGAAGAGCGACATATTGGCTCGGCGGCCGAGGGCATCAAGCGGCTGCAGGAGGGCAGCCTGCGGCGACAGGTGGCGGCGACCAAGTGCAACGACCTGAGCAGCCGCAGCCACACCGTCTTCACCATTACCGTGCAGACCAAGCACATGTCGGAGAACGGCGAGGACTTTTTCAGCACGGGCAAGCTCAACCTGGTGGACCTGGCCGGCAGCGAGAACATTCAGCGGTCGGGCGCCGAGAACAAGCGGGCGGCCGAAGCCGGGCTGATCAACAAGAGCCTACTGACGTTGGGCCGGGTGATCAATGCGCTGGTGGACCGGACGGCACACGTGCCGTATCGGGAGTCGAAGCTGACGCGGCTGCTGCAGGACTCGCTAGGCGGACGCACCAAGACGTGCATCATTGCGACGATTTCGACGGCCAAGAGCAATCTGGAGGAGACCATTTCGACGCTGGACTATGCCTTTCGGGCCAAGAACATTCGCAACAAGCCGCAGACGAACCAGCTGCTGAACAAGAAGACGCTGCTGCGCGAGTTCACGGCCGAGATTGAGAAGCTCAAGAGCGAGCTGATCCTGACACGACAGCGGCACGGCGTGTACCTGTCCAACGAGGCGTACGAGGAGATGACGGTGCAGAGCGAGTCGCGGCGGATTCTGGCGGACGAGCAGGCGGCCAAGATTGAGACGATGGAGAACAATTTGCGGCACAAGCTGCAGGAGCTGCTGGAGCTGACGGGCAGTTTCATGGGGCTGAAAAAGGACCACGAGGGCGTGCAGCAGACGCTGGGCGAAACGCGCGACGTGCTGGAGCAGACGGAGCAGGTGCTGGCGGCGACGCGGCAGGCGCTGGCAGACGAGACGCGGGTGCGGGAGGCGCACGCGGCGACAGAGGAGACGCTGGCGGCGCTGGGCAGCGAGCTGGTGGCGACGCTGGGGCGGGCCGTGGACGACCTGGACGGGCTGCGGGCCAAGAACCGGCGCAAGTCGGACCTGCAGGGCGTCAACCGCAACGTGTGGGCGGGCGCACAGGCCCAGGTGGCCGACGTGACGAAGCTGGTCGAGGCGCGGGTCGAGGGACTGCGGGCGGCGCAGCAGCAGCATCTCGACGTCTTGGCCGAACGCATGCAGGGTTTTGTGCACGACGGACAGGCGAGTGTGGCGTCGACGCAGACGCTGCTGGAGCAAAGCCTGGCGGCGCTGGAGACGAGCCGGTGCCAGCTGATGGCGCTGCAGAGCGCGTCGCAGGAGGACATGGACGGTGTGCTGCACGAGATGCGCAAGGTGCGCGACCACATGCAGACACGCGTGGGCGAGAGCCTGCAGGCGATTGCCGCGGCGGCCGAGCGCATTGCCGACGACGTTGTCTGTGAGCTGGGGGCCTTTCACGAAGAGGTAAGTGCCCCGGAGAAAGAAGCAAGAACGAGACTGACCGATAGCTGCACACATCCTATAGCAAGCTTGGAAACGACTTTACCACCATTTTCGAGGACATGCTGCAGCACATGAGTGCCCAGCGGGCCGAGTCCGACAGGCTGCGCAGCCAGGTCGAGGCCATGGGGCGCGCCGCGGCAGACAACAGCGCGGCGGTGGCGGAGCAGATGCGCGCGGCCATGGACGACGAGCGCGAGACGGCGGCACAGGAGCGGCAGCAGCTGCTGGCCCAGATTGGCAGTTTGATCAACGCGCAGGCCGAGAAGCAGCAGCGGCGTCTGGCGACACAGGCGGACGACATGCGGGCGCGCATGGGCGAGGCGAGCCGGGCGCTGGACGGGGGTCTGGCGACGTACGGAGCAGGCATGGACTCGTGCAAGGCGGCAGACGACAAGTTTGTGCAGACAGCGAGCCAGACGCGAGACCGGCTTCAGACGCGGCTGCGAGAGGACTGGCAGACGGCCAGTGAGCGCAGCACGGCGATCCAGGCGACAACGCAGTCGGTGCAGGCCGAGACGGTGCGCGTGGTGGGCGAGCAGCGACAAGATCTCGACGTGCAGATGCAGGGTTTCGACGCCCTCGTGGCACGCGCGGCCGCACAAAACGCCGACCACCGGGCGCAGCACGACGCATCGGTGACGAGTCTGGCCGGCACAGTGGTCTCCTGTCTGGCGACGGTGGCGGCAAAGACACGCGAGGCCGAAGCCCGAACGGCTGCGCTGGACGCCGACGTTGCCGCCGAGGTGGCCGGTCTTCAAAGGGAGCTGGAGCCCGTGGACCGCACCCTGTGCCAGCCGCTCGACGATCTGCGCGCGCTGGTCAGCAACACGACGCTGCGGGAGTATGTGCCGACGGGGACCACGCCGGAAAAGATAAAGTACCAGTACCCGTTGGAGCTGCCGCGGACAGCAGCGGCCAGCGTGCTCTTGTCGGGCCGTGAGGAGGCCGGCCGCGAGGAGGCCACGCCGAGCAAGACGCCAGTCGTCTTTGGCGACACGCCGGGCGTCGTTGAAAAAGCGAACGACGTGTCGCCGTGGTCGGGTCTGGCCAGCACGGGCCTGCGCGAGGTCAACCCGAACCTGGCGGGGGTCGAGGTGGAGGCGGAGGAGGCGGAGGCGGTCATGTTGGCGGTGGTGAGTGAAGAGGGCGAAGAGGGCGAAAAGGAGGCCGGCGATGCGGCGATCATCTACCCCAGCCCCGGCACCGGCCCCAGCCCCAGCATCGCCAGCCCCAGCATCGACCCTAGCCCCAGCATCACCAGCCGACTGGGCATTCCCACGTACCGACGCAGCATGCGGCCGCCGCCGCAGAAACAGGCCAAGACAAAGAGTTCCATGGCAGACGGGCGGGAAAACATGCCGCCCGCGGGGTTTGCGCAAGGGGTATCGCGAAGGAGTGCGCGGCTCAAGTAGCTAAAACGGGTTGCGGCTGGGTTTGCATAGATTTGTTTTGGGCAAAGCATGGAGCGGCATCACTTGGGCGGCGTTTGTTTTCTTTTTCTTATCGGTCTCCTGATATATTCTCTTTGAGTATGGCAGTACGATGATACCCTTTGCTTTGACTGTAGGAACCCAGTTTTCTCGTCTTGACCCGTATGTCTTTGCATTATCGCGGCACTCTTGACCGTTTGTCCTTGCATTCGCCGGCGTCCTCGCGTAGGCTCTATGCCTTGTTGTCTGCGTTAGTCATCAGATTGGCTGGCATAGTGATCAGTGGACAGCATTCAGGCCATGATCTCGGCGTGGAAAGTCGTATATTCAGGCCACCAACTATATTGTTGCGAGCCTGTTGAAAGTCGGACAGTATTTCGACAGGGTCGATGGGATTTATCTCTGGCGATGTGAGCAAGTCTCCTCAGCTCCTATTTAGTTGAATCAGTCTCCATTTTCTCGGCTAGGGTTCTCTTGGTGAGATTTCCCAGAATGATATGGAGGGTCTGATTCAAACTAGAAGGAGAGACTGGCAATCTTTGAGGACTTGTTCTAAGCGGTCGTTCAAACGCCAGCTGCTATTTCCCTCTCACGAAAGCCCCACTAAATCCAGTCACAAAAATAATCGTAAATCCAGTCCAAAATAATCGATGAAATGACGTGAATACTGTCGCCGTTCTTTACACCAACCACACTCTGTCGCCGACAGCTCTGGCGTCTCGCAGGAAGCATTTGTTCGTATGCCGCCTGTTGCCCTCGTCGTGAAGCGGCTTCTTCTCTCTTCCGCCGCTTCGCTGCCACAGCCTCGTCGTTTACACGGCCTCTTTTCTCTGTCGTCGCTCTCCTCTCGAGCTTTGCATCGCTGCCGTCGACAGCAAGCCAGCGCCATTACGACCATGGCGGCACCGTCGACGTCCCTCTCGGCTGCCCTGACGGCTGCCGAATTTGCCCGTCTGCCGCGCACATACGCCAACGCCCTGGGCCTGCTGTCACTCTTGTCGACGAACCGGGATGTGACGGCGCTGTTCGAGGTGGCCCAGCCAGGCAGCGGCCAAAGTGCCGCCGTCGACGACCTCAATGCGCTGGCTCTGCCGGAGATGCTGGCTTGGCTGGCACGCGCGGGCTACGCCGACCCAGCGCGAGACCTGGCGGCCTTGCGGTGTGTTCACATTGCCGGGACCAAGGGCAAAGGGTCGGTCTCTGCCTTTGTGACGGCCGCCCTGGTGGCCGCGGCACAGTCCGAGGAGGCCGCCTCTCCGGCCCGTCTGGTCGGCCGCGTCGGCACCTACCTCTCGCCGCACGTCGTCTCGGTGCGCGAGCGCATCTGGCTCGATGGCCGGCCCATTGGCCGTGAACTTTTTGCAAAGTACGTCTTTGAAATGTGGGAGCGTCTGAGCCAGGCGGCCGAGGCGGCACAGCAGCCGGACGCCTACCCCTATGGCCCGCACACCAAACCCTTTTACTTTCGCTTTCTCACCCTGCTGGCCTTGCACGTCTTTGTGCGCGAGCATGTCCGCTCCGCCGTCATCGAGTGCGGCATCGGCGGCGAATACGACGCCACCAACATTCTCCCCGCCGCCTCCGTCACCGCTACCGCCATTACCCGCCTCGGCATCGACCATGTCGCCATGCTGGGCCGCACCCTGCCCGAGATTGCCTGGCACAAGGCCGGCATCTTCAAGCCCGGCGTGGCCGCGTTTGTCGTGCACGACGCCGACGCCGACGCCGATGCCGCTGCTCTCGACGTGCTCCGTGCTCGCGCCGCAGAGAAAAAAGCCCTGGCTCTGTACGAGATCCCCGCCGCCGCCGTCGAGCGCTGGGACGGCATTGCGCACGCGGCGCTCCCGGGACCGTTTCAAAAGTACAACATGGCCCTGGCCGCCGCCGTCGCCCGGCACCACTTGAGGGTCGTTGGCGGCAAGCCAGCCGGGTCAGGCGCAGACCTGGACCCGGCCATTACCGTTTCGCCCCTTTTTCGCCATGCTTTTGCCAAGGCCACCCTGCGCGGCCGCTGTGAAACTGTCTGGGATCAAGCGCCCGCCGGTGACGGCGGCGTCCAGCCGGCTTCGGCCGAATGGCTGGTCGACGGTGCCCACACGTCTGAAAGCCTGACGGAAGTGGCGCGGTATTTTGCCGCGCACGACACAGAGGTGCCCGAGAATACCTTGACCACCTACCGGATTCTGCTGTTTGGTGTGCGTGACCGCGACCCGGGCCATCTCGCACGTGCCGTCATGGACGGCGCCGGTGCTGCCGGCTTTTTCGACGAAGCGTGCCTCATCTTGTCGTCGGACCGAGAAAGCGCGGTGCAGGCCATTGCTCGGGCTAGTCCTCGGACGAAATGCAGCGTCTGGGATGACGTAGCAGCAGCTGTGAGCCACGTTCGGATCCTTGCCGGCATCAGCAACGGATCTGGCCAGTCCGACAGCCGTTCCGACTCGCCTCGGAAATGTCGTGTCCTCGCCACGGGAAGTTTTGTCATAGCACGGGACGTATTAAAAGAACTCGACGTTGATTTCGAGGAGTGATAGTCACCATAGGTGAATTGAAATCATTGCAGAGTATTGTTGCTGTTCTTTAGCTGTGATTGACTATGCAAGGCTGTAAGAACCCTGCTCTATAGTGGAGCCAATGTCTCGATTTTACAAGAATCAGGCAAGATGGCCGAGCGGTTAAGGCGCTAGCTTCAGGTGCTAGTGTGGAAACACGCGTGGGTTCGAGTCCCACTCTTGTCACTATCTTTTTTTATAGTTTTTACTATGAGGAAGGGAAACAAATCCTCCTTTTTAAAAGCTCAATTTTTGGTTGTACTCATAGTTTAAATGCTAACGTTTTTTTATTCAAGAGTAAAAAGACACAACCCGAGTCTGTAGCTTTACACCTGAAATCTCTACTTACTGACAACTTCATTCTCAAACTCTTCACTATAAACTCAGCTCTGCTGGGTGAATAGACAATGGCTGATTGAAAGAATAGCCCTTCCGCCATGCGGGGTTCTTGCGCCGCCATCGCTCAATGGCGTTAATGGCCAGCTTCGGTAGACAATATCGGCAGTGGCCTTGGTCCGCGGGCCTCATCTTTTCACTTTATCATTGACAGACAAATCACCACTGCTCCGGCAAAAAGTCTCGTTGCTCGTTTACCCTCTTTTCTTCTCACAGCATCATGGCGCCGTTTGAAGTGGCCGTCTTGGACGACTATAGTGGCCGTTCAGAGCCCATTTTCGAGGTGCTGGATCCGTCCAAGTTCAAGGTGACCTTTTTCAAGGACACACTTTTGCCGTATAACCACCCCGAAACACCCGAGGAGGAAAAAGACAGGCTGGTGCAGCGGCTGTTGCCATTTGACATTATTTGTAAGCATTCCGTCCTCTCGGAGCATGATTCACCTTTTTCCTATCAAAAAGCCTCCCCATGAACGAGAAAAAGCTAATTTCTTAGCGGTCATGCGGGAGCGAACTCCGTTTCCAGCCGAGCTTGTAGACAGGCTGCCCAACCTGAAGCTGCTGCTGTCCACGGGCATGCGGAACCTGGGACTGGACCTCGAGGCCTTTCAGCGTCGCGGCATCCCGGTTGCCGGTGCCGCCAACCACGGCGGCCCGGCCTCGGGCCCTGACAGCACCACGCAACACATTATTGCCATGATCCTGGCCGTGGCGCGCAACCTGGCCGCCGACGACCTGTCCGTCAAGTCGGGCGGCTGGCAGACCGACCTCGCCTTTGGCCTAGCCGGCAAGGTGTATGGCGTCGTCGGTCTCGGTCGGCTGGGCGTATCTTCGGCCAAAATCCTGCACCAGGCCTTCAACATGAAGGTCATCGCCTGGAGCCCGCATCTGACGCAGCAGCGGGCCGACCAGCAAGCCCAGGCGGCCGGTCTTCCCGTCGAGCAGAGTCACGACGGCAGCAAGACCTTTACAGCCGTCAGCCGGGAAGACCTCTTCCGCCGCGCCGACGTGCTGGCCATTCATATTCCGCTGTCGGACCGATCGCGGGGGCTCATCACCAAGAAGGACCTGATGTTGCTCAAGCAGGACTCCATCTTTGTCAACACCGCTCGCGGGCCCATTGTCGTGGAAGAAGACCTGCTCGCCGTGCTGGAGGAGGGCCGTATCGGCCGCGCGGCCATTGACGTCTTTGCCATTGAGCCCTTGCCGGCCCAGAGCCGCTGGCGGACGACCAAATGGGGCCAAGACGGCCGAAGCCAGGTTCTTTTGTCGCCGCACATGGGCTATGGCGAGAGAGCTACCATTGAGGCCTGGTACCAGGCCCAGGTGGACAACCTCGTTCTGTGGGAGAAGGGGCAGGAGCTCGTGGATCGACTGGTATGACTTGTATGAATGTTGATTTCATTTGGATTATGGAACTGGCCTCTCGACCCCCCAACGTCACGAGATTATGTCATGCTTGGTTGCCGGCAGCTCCTACCTGACGCGATATACGAGTGGCCGCTCGCGCCTTCCCAACGCGAGCCGGTTTCTAGGTGAGACAAAGGGAGCGATTGACCTGTCTTGAGCCTATAAACTTGGCCGGCTGGTCGTAGTGATCATCATACTATTTGGCCTCCATATTCTGCAGGCTTTTTCCTCATCTCGACACCAGCAAAGCACCCAAAGCCCATCGCCAGCCATGTCGGCCGTCTACTCCTACTGGAGCGCTTCCATGGACGGGGAGGCTGCGTATGAAGGCGCGCCCGTCTCGGAAACCTATTCGGGCATGTTTGTTGACAATGCTAGAGCGATGATGCCGTCTGCCAATCCCTGGGACATGAGCCACCATGCGCCCTGGACCGTTGTCCCAGGGCTGAACAGCGGCCAGCATCCTGCGCCGTACAGCTGGGCTGGCAGCGATGCGGGGCTGCCTAAGCCCCCGGCCGTCGGCATCTATGCCCACAGGGCTGCATCGTCTAGCTCCGACGCCATGCATCTCATGCCTCATCCGCCGCCACAAAGCAACGCGGGCAGGCCCATGCCCGCGGCCGCGCAGGCCAATGAGCGGTACCGCCGTCCTTCCTTTAGCACCCACCTCGAGAACCGAGACCCGGCTTTCCCCAACCGCTTCAACACGGCGGCGGCGCGTCCGTCTTGGATCCCGGAATACGTGTCGCAGCCTCGCGAGGCCTCGAGCACACGCGGCCACCGAGAGCAGCCAACACGTCCTACCAAGGCTGAATCGATCGCTACTGGGTCGGCCGAGCCTGCTCCGGCCCAAAAGCAGCAACCGCTCGCGTCTGTCTCGGGTGACACTGCACCTTTGGCTTCCATGGAGGAATCAGATGCTGCCACGACAACTTCCAAGGAGATACTGGCGGATGCTCCCGCTTCGGCGCCAGAGGAGACTTTGGCCGATGTTGCCACACCTTTGGTTCCAAAGGAGTCCGTGGCAGACGTTACTACGACTTTGGTAAAGGATCCAAACAAGGCACCGGAAATCTCGCAAAACGCTAGAGATTCCGGTGCCATTTTTGGAGACAGCTTGCTGCACACTTTGTCGGGGACTAACTACACGCACAAACTGTCCCAGGAGTGCCAGAAGAGAAGCTTCAACCCTGCGTGGGGTAAGTCTCCCAGCTCTCTGCTGATTGACCGTGTCCGGGTCAAGGACCACACCTTTTTCATCGACCCGAGAATCCAAAACCACAAAGAAGCTGTTCAAATCATGTCCAAGAAGGCGCTTGACTTGGTTTCCCAATGGCCCATGTCCGAAAGGGCACAAAAGAAGGCCGCCAGCAAGCCCAAGCCGGTCCCTCCCCCAAGGAAAAAGTCTGCCGTGGCCGCCGTCCAGGTGAAGAAGGAAAACGGTGGCGTTTCTGAAACTAGCATTGTCCGAACCATACCACCGGCGCCGAAGCCACCGGCACCGAAGCCACCGGCACTGAAACTATCGGCATCGAAACCACTGGCGAGCACCGAGCTGGACCACATGACTGTGTTGGGGTCGATCGAGGCATTGGTGGGCAGTTCCATTCCCGAGGAAGTCCAGACCAACCCGATGGCAGCCAAAGCCTACCTCATAGGATTCACCATGGCATCCAAGATTTCAGAGGTCGCTTTTCGGTACAACAGAAGGACAAGACGCCCATCGCCCGTCTCGCCAGGCCGCTCGCCGTCGCACCAACATCATTCGCCCTCTTCGCAGCCTCGAAGATACCGGTCACGGTCTCCGAGGCACGAGAGGCACTCGGGGCAGAGGCATTATCGCTCACGGTCCTGATATCTTTCGGGCTGTTGTGCCGTAGAACAGCATATAAGCTAGCTGCGAGAGAGTCGCTTGGAATACTCTCTGTGATACTAGCTTATGGGCCATGTACATGTCGAGTGTCAATATTCTTTGTAACTTGTAGTCATGTTGTGTGTGGGAGAAAGAAGATAGGCACACAGATCAAGGAGTGCGGCTTCTGTCGTTGACTCTTATTGTTCTCTTGTCTCTAATGAACCATTAATGCTTAATCGCTTAATCACAATAACATATAGCAGCAGCCTGGCTCTGTGTTTCATTGTCTGCTTTTTCTTTTTGTTGCTATTCCTGTTTTTGTCTTTACTTAATACATTATTGCTACTGACAAGCAGCAGAGAACGCACGTCTCACAGTCGGCTAGGCATCCTGCTCGCGCCATCGAGGCGGATGACCACACCATTGAGCATTGGGTTCTCGATAGCGTGGTGCACCAGCGCGGCAAACTCCTCGGCCTGGCCGGGCCGCTTGGGAAACTCCAAGCTCTTGAGCAGGCTCTGTCTGACCTTGTCAGTCATGCCGGCCGTCAGGCTGGTGTCGAACAGGCTGGGGGCGATGGTGACGACGCGGACGGCGTGGCGGGAGAGGTCGCGCGCCATGGGCAGCGTCATGGAGGCCACAGCGCCCTTGGAGGCGGCGTAGGCCACCTGGCCCATTTGGCCTTCAAAGGCGGCCGCGCTCGCGACCATGACAATGACGCCGCGCTCGCCATCGGGCCCCTCCGGGACGCTGACGGGCTGCTCCGGTTGTTGCCTGTCCTTGGCAGGGGAGGTGTCGCCGCCGCCGCCCGCCAGGTAGGGCAGCACCTGGCGCACGAGGTCGACGGTGCCGCGCACGTTGATACGGATGACGGTGTCAAAGACGTCCAGGTCCAGCGGCCGCCGCCGGGCATCGAGGATGAGGCCGGGAAAGGCAACCCCGGCGGCCGGCACGACGCCGCCCAGCGGTTTTCCCGAGGCGGAGACCCACTTGACAGTGTCCTGGACGGCGGCCGCCAGGCTGTCGGTCTCGGTGACGTCGACGGCAAAGAACCGGGCGACGTCGGGGCCGCCCAGGGCCTTGGTGGCGGCCTGGCCGGATTCTTCGTTGAGGTCGAACAGGGCGACAGCGGCGCCGTGATGGACCAGGTCTGCGGCGACGGCCCGGCCCAGGCCAGAAGCGCTAGTAAGAGTGAGTTGCGGACCGGAGGTGAAGAAACGAAGCGCTGCATGAACTTACCCGCCAGAGATGATAAAGGTGCGGCCGTTGATCTTCATAATGATCTGTGCTTTTGCAAGAGAATTCACGCTCCGTTCACTGATGGGTGCGAAATGGAAAATAATAGCCACTCCATGTGCCTGTCCCCAGAGTGTGAGGAAGGCGCCCGAGGGCGGTTAAAAGTACTTTGGCATGACGTTGAAAAGAAGTACCTCGGCGCAAGACAGAAGCGGAGAAGAGAGTACCGGCACAGGTTCCTTGTAGCTATTATGGGGCGGATCTCAGCCACTGACTGGCCTTGTGGCTGAAATAAATAGAAAAATAAAAGGGAAAATACAAAGACTGAAAAGAACAGGCCATGCGATCCGCTGTAATAGGCAAGGTTGCGGCCCCCCAGTGATTAATTAAACGATCCACATTATCGCGACGCTTTCTCCCTCCCCCTCCACCGTCCCTTGTCTTTCGACATCAACCGCATCTTTTTTCTATTCGGATACTCACCCGCCGGTTTACTTTCCTTGTTGCCTTTATTGTTTTGTACCTAAAGCAGCCCTGTCAGATATAAAGTAGACACAAGCGAAATATGAACAGTTTGTTTTTGTTCCGATAAAAGTCTCGTTTTTTTTTGTTATCAGCGCCGACAGACTCGACCAAACACCAGACGAAATTTATAAAGGCATTTCTGCTCCGCTACACCGGCCCCTTTCGGAATTACGTCACACGACCGCCAGGGACGCCGAGAAAACGTCTAGATCCAGACCGCGTATCTCTGCTCTTATCTTCATACCGTCGGTCTCGGGCTGGTGATTTTTCGAAGCCATTGCAGCCATGACTCGACCGCGCGGCTCCTCGGGAGCGAGCGAGGACAGCACCGGCACAGCGCGGGAACAGGTACGGAGGCAGCAGGCAGGAGGAACGAAAAAGGCGATTGGCTGACTTTTCCCTTGTTGATTCACCGTGCAGGAACTCGGGAGCATGTACGACTACCTGGCCAAGATTATTCTACTGGGGCCTAGCGGATCCGGAAAGTGAGTATCTTTGACCACACCGCCCCTCGATGCGGAGAGGGAGAGAAGCCACGGGATACATGAGAGAGCGGGAGAGGGGGTTTTGGAGTGCTCAGAACTAATGCCGCCACTAGATCTTGCCTGCTTCACCGGTTTGTGAAGAACGAATGGCGTGTTTTGTCGTCGCAGACGATTGGCGTGGAATTCTCGAGCAAGATCATCAAGGTCGGCACGGGTGCTCGGCGGAAGAGGATAAAGCTACAGGTGTGTATCTGTTTTTGTGTGTTTTGCCGTGTTTGCCTGTCTCTCACACGCCCAGCTTTGGGACACGGCCGGCACTGAGCGGTTCCGGTCCGTGTCGCGGTCTTATTATCGCGGCGCCGCGGGTGCCATTCTGGTCTACGACGTGACGTCCCACCGGTCCTTTGACAGTCTACAGCCGTTTCTCAACGACGCGCGCGCGCTGGCGTCGCCGAACCTGACCTCGCTGCTGGTCGGCAACAAGCTGGACCTCGCGTCCGACCTGCTCATTGACACCAGCCTGCCGCCGCCGACGCCGTCGTCAGCCTCGTTCCTCTCGTCGTCTCCGACCAATACCATTACGGGCGGCGGGGAGTCCAGCAGCAACCCTGCGGCCACTGCTGCAGCCTCGACCCCGGCCACGGTGGGCATCGGCGCCCAGCTCAAGGCCACAGTGGCGCCCGAGGGCCGCGAGGTCAGCACCACCGAGGCCAGCCGCTGGGCCAGCAGCGTGCATATCCCCGTGGCAATGGAGGTTAGCGCGTTCAGCGGCGAGGGCGTGGACGAGGTGTTTGGGCGCATGGCGCGCATGATTCTGACCAAGATTGAGCTGGGCGAGATCGACCCGGACGACCCGATGAGCGGGATCCAGTACGGCGACTCGGGCGCGAGCTGGAATACGGGGGCGAGCGATGGCGGCAGCATCAAGAGCTACGCGACGAACGGCGACGATGCCAGCGGGAGTGCGCGGCGGCGGCGCAGGGGCGGGCCGGCCAAGCGCAGCGGCGGGGGGGGGATGGCGCTGCGCGAATGGGAGGAAGTGTTTGCGCTGCCGAGTCGGCGGCGGGGGAGTGCGTGTGGGTGTTGATGGGGGGGTGCGTATTGAGGGAGTGGAGGAAGAGTGAGAGGAGGAGTGGAGGAAGAGTGAGAGGAGGAGTGGAGGAAGAGTGAGAGGAGGAGTGGAGGAAGAGTGAGAGGAGGAGGAAGAGTGAGAGGAGGAGGAAGAGTGAGAGGAGGAGGAAGAGTGAGAGGAGGAGGAAGAGTGAGAGGAGGAGTGGAGGAAGAGTGAGAGAAAGATGCGAGTGGAGGGCGTGCGTTGATGCAGAGATGCGGCGCCGCCCGGTGACATTAATGCAGAGAGGAGGGCGTGGTGTTGACGCAAAGGGAATGCGTGGTGTCGATGTGGAGGGAGATGCTGGCTTGCGAGCAGCAGCGGTGTGATGTCATGGCCCATCTGACGATTTTTTTTGGTCTTTTTTTCTCATTCTCTTTCTTGTTTTCTTGTTCTGTTTTCGCATTCTTTCTTTGCTTGCTCTCTTGTTTTGCATGCTACCACGCTTTCAGCCTCATTTTGTTTGCCTTGCTTGCCTTGCTTTGAGCTTTTGGTGTTGCTTCGCCTTGGCGACAAGGCCTTTAATGATTGCCAGTTTGTTATGTCCTATGAAAGCATTGTTTGTGTGAATTTCTGTGTTTTCGCTTTTCACTTAATACCTATTTATTAATATTATCTCGTGTAGATCTGTGTTCACTTTTTCATGAATATTTATTCATTAATATTATCTTGTGTAGATGTGTTTTCACTTTTCACTTAATACCTATTTATTGGTATTATCTATGTAGATCTGTGTTTTCACTTTTTTATTTAATACCTATTTAATATTATCTTGTGTGGATTTATGTGTTTTCTCTTTTCATATCTATTCATTTGCCTGCTGTTTTTACTTCCTCTTATTACTTCACACTACTTGCACTGCTTCCTCCTTGTCACTGCAAATACCGGTCTTGCCCCACATCTTCGCGGTGCCAAATCCCATGATGAAGCTGCTTTCTGGCCTCGTTTCGCAGCAAATGAAATGGCCAGCACAAACGCACATTATATACGACGTACGACGCACGTCGGCACTGCTTATTCCCGCTAATGTTCCACTATGTAATATATAACGGGGGCCGTTTTTTTACGGCGGCCTCCTCTGATTCGCCATGTCTCTCGTTCCGCCACCGTTCCGCTCTTTTTTCCTTTTCCAATGACACAAGTACTTGTATTGTGAGGCCGCGGGGTTAATACATGGGAATAAACCACATTAGGCATTGCATAGACAATGTACACGTTGTAGTGACAGCGTAGTGTCGCTAGTTTTGCAGCGTTGGGTCGGCGAAGATCGCTTTAGGCAAGCACCCGATTTCGCAACGGAGCTTCTGTAATAGTGTACTCAGCGGCAGTGTCACAAGTACTTTGGGGGATTTTCCATTCTTTCAGTCTTTTATTTGCTTCTCAGCATTGTGTTTCACAGCCCAAAGCCAGCTCAAAGGCAGTGACGGGGTAAGTGGTCACATCTTTGAGTCCGCCTCTCTACTGCCCTCTTTCCCTACTTTGTACACATCCTCCTTGCCTTGTATATATAAAAAGGCCCTGGGCCGCTGCGGCTGTTCGGAAAGCGCTATGCGTCCTTCCCGCCTGTCGCCAGCAAGCTCTTTCCCCTTGCGAAACAAGGTTTAGTCCACGGGACTGTGTGTGGCTGCCCTGTCTGGAAGCAGCCCAAGTCGCTACTTCTTAGCTGGCCATTTGACACGCACGAAGAAAATGCCATTTTGAGATAGTAGCTGAACCTGCTGAAGCAGAAAGAGCCAAAAAGAGAGAAAGAAGAGGGGGCCTTGATTACGGAGTTATCGTTGGCTTAGCTGCCCCTTTATCCTATTTTTGAGTGCCCTCTTCTCAGACGTTGTTCTTTCGGCCTCTTTTCTCTTCTTTTCTCGTCCCTCTTCGTCTGATGTTTGACAGCAGGCGTACTCGTCTGTTGAACAAAACACGTACTGTTGCCTTAGTTCATGCAAGAGGCGCATTCTCTCTCCCAGGCACATGCGTGCGCTTTTGTGCGCACCTGATTTTTCCTTTTCCTGTCCCGTTTCCTTTGCCTTGAATTTTCTCCCATTATTTTCCTGTCGAGGCTACCTGGCGCATCCATAGCATATATACACACATATATATATGCCACGATCGGCCAGTCTTTTTTGGCCCCTCTCTGCCTAATTTGCGACCCCCCTTCCATCCAGCTCTTCCTCTCTCCATCACACACTGCACACGCTCTCCTCCCGTCACATGTCGTCCTGGCCGCTTCCCGTTCTCCTGCACCTTTTCGTCTGTCTCTTTTCTCCTCCATTCATCCTCGCTTTGCCACCCTGCCCCCTTGCTGTTGTTGCCTCTTAAAAAGCCGCCGCTGCAAAACTGCGCAAGGGGGCAGAGTCGGGCGTCTGCCTCTTTGTATCTTGTCCTGCATTTCTTGGCTCTGCCTGCTTTCGGCCTTGCTTTCTGGCTTTCTGTATTCTACTCGGCATAGATCTTGTCCTTCTACACCAAGCCCTACCACCCACAGCCCTCTGTCGCTCGCCCGACATCTGTCGTCCTCTGCCTGTCACTCCTCTGCCGCTTCTCCGTCCCCCGGTATTTATTGCTCCCACCCTCCACCTTCTACCCTCCACCCCCCCTCCTCCCCGCCCCCCCCCAGCTTCGCCCTCCTTTAGCCGCCTCGAGCCGCCGTCTGCCCACTACCTCCATGGGCCCATTACACGCCGAAGACCATGCCGCGAAACAACCACCCTTACAGTACGATTCCTGGACGGCACGACTCAACAGCATCGGCTGCTGACAACGAAGCTGCGCCGCCGCTGGGCCCCGTCGCCGTCGCCGAGGTCTACAACACGGACCGTTTCGGCCAGCTCTATGCGCAGTCGCGCGCGCCGCCGCTGGCCAATCTGGGGCTGGCCGCCAACTTTCTCCTGTCGCTGTTCCACTACCGCGCCATTCCGCTCGCCTTCCTGGGCGGCTGGGCCGTCTACCTGCGCGGCAGCGGTCGCGTCACGACGGATGTGGATCTGACCGTGGACAGCGACATGGACGTGTTGGAGGTTGTGCTCCTGCGAGAGCGCCGGTAAGACTGTTGTAATTCGTCTTATTCTTGGCTGCCTGCTAATAGTTCTAGTATCTGCATCCCTCAGGTCCACGGCCCTACCAGCATCCAAATCTTTGTCCACACCGGCAGTGCTTGGGATCCGCCGTGGCCGGACACGGCCGAGTACACTGTCAGTGTCGACATTATTTTGCGAGGTGTGTTTTGCAATCTGTCCGGGAAGAGGGGGCAGAAGGGGAAGATGAAAGAAAGAGAAGAGAGAAAAGAGAAAAGAGAGAAGAGAGAAAAGAGAGAAGAGAGAAAAGAGAAAAGAGAGAAAAGACAGAAAAGAGAGAAAAGAGCAAAGAAAGAGAAGAGAACAAACGCTTCAGCAACGAGATCCCACAACTAACTTGCAAAGGCCATCTGGGCACTCCAACGGACTTGCATGATGGCACAGAGTCCATCCGCCCCGTCCCAGTAACGCCTCACGGCTCCCGGCCTGTTCCTGTGGTGTCCCTCTTCTACCAGCTGGCGTCCAAGTTCTTGGCCCACTACAACCGCCGGCGAGAGACCGGGAACGACTATGCCGACCTCGCCTTTCTGATCCTGCGGTATCCCGAGCAAGTCTGGAGCTACCGAGACCTCTTCATTCAAGAGCACGTTCGGCTGTTCTGGGACGACTTTGCGAGCGACCTGTCCTATACGGCGGATCATGCCCGCTTCGTGGCCCAACTCCTCGGCCTAGATGTCGACGACAGAGCCATCCAAGACCTGCCCAGGTAGCCCCCGTGGGGGAAGGGGGGGTGCTGCGTCCACTATTCTTTCTGTCCCACTATCTTCATATAAACGATGTGCTATGACATACCTTTTTTGTGCTATTTTTGCAGCGGCTTCGGACATTGGTTTTGGCTCTTGTTGGTTTCGATGGCTTTTGGTTTTGGGTTAGAACGGCGCACCTTGCATGTTTACCGTTGTGTTGCTCGCATGGGGCATATATCTTTTGCGTGCCATCTCAATATGACTTTCTTCTATCATGGCCGATGAGTGGTGTTGCGATTGTAGACAGTTAAAAGGCAGGATTCACGATTTCTTTCCAGGCTCCTGCACTGTTATTTCCACGCCTATTTCCTTCCTCACCCTTCTTGACCTTTTCAATGGCCGGGATGTGATTTGTGCCCACCAGTGAAATGCCATGTTGTTGGACTGACCCAAATGCTACCAGGCAAGCAACTAGGAAACAGAGATCAACCACACTACGATCGCTGCAAGGAGCACGTCCCTGCCAAGGCAAAAAGGCCGGACAATGACGTAATAACGACCGTGGTTTATCAGTACATACACTACAACAGATACGGGGAGCTTGACCCCGGGCTCTGCTGCTGTGGCTGCCCGGCGGCGGTTAAACCTCGCCATTTTGGGCTCGGACTCTGGTGGACAAAGGCTGGCTAGCCTGAAAAAAAAACTTGCTGACTACGGCTGGTTTCAGGCACACGGACATGGACGCTCCGCGCCCCAGCATTTGCTAAAGCCGTGGGGCCTGGCCAACGCTGTCTCCGGCGCCCCAAACGGCAAAGTGCGCCCCACGAATACCGCACCTCGTGGACCCCTCCGAGCTTCACCTGCGGCAAGTACACCCAACAACGCCCGGCGCGCCTGCCTCTGCGTATTCGTACTGTCTGCGTCGGCAGGGCAAGTGGCCACCTGCGCTGGCCCGATCAGAAGATCTGTGCCTCTTTCCCGTTCAAGTCTTTCGTTTTCCGCTTCAGTTTCTGGGAAAGGAATCGACCCCGTGCTCGTTTGTTCAAAATCTCGCGATAGTTCAAGGCCTACCCCACTCCGCTTCCCCGATAGCCACTGCACGGATCGCCTGCAAAGATATAGAAAAAGAGAGCGCTGCCAAAGACTGCAGAGATACCGCACGACACCACGAGGAACCTTGGCCTGTCCCGCCGTCTCGGCGACGCTTCTCCCGAGGCCGTTAGCTCGTTCTCCATTCAGAAGTCGGATGCAACTGGTGTCTCCCCGTTTTGCCCAAAAGCTTGGGCGCTTACCTCATTGGCCTGAGAGCTGGGCGGTTTTCCCGTATAAGAGGCCAGCGCATGTTCTGTCGTCTCTTTCTTCTCCCACCGCTTTCTACTCCCTTCCAGGCCCGCTGACCTGACCTGACCTGACCGGCTTCTGTCCATTCTTCTCTCGTCTCCTCTTCTCTCCTCTCTTCTATCCTCTCTTCTATCCTCTTCTCTCCTCTCCCCTCTTTTTCCTCTCTCTCCCCCATCATGGCCCCCCACACCGTCATACCTGTCAACCAGGGCTGGATGTTCAAGCAGGCCGATGAAGACGCCAGCACGTGGCTGCCCGTCAGCCAGTTTCCCACCAATGTGCACCTCGACCTGCTCGCTCACAAGCGCATCCCCGACCCGTTCATGGGCAAGAACGAGCTTGTCGTGCAGTGGGTGGGCGAGAAGCAGTGGGTGTACAAGACGTCGTTTGTGTCGCCGGACAGCAAGGGCGCCGTCAAGGCGGTGCTGGCCTTTGACGGCCTCGACACCTTTGCCACGGTCGTCCTCAACGGCAAGACCATTCTCGAGTCCGACAACATGTTTTTGCCCGAGCGCGTCGACGTCACCACGGTGCTGGCCCCGGCCGGCGAGACCAACGAGCTGGTCATTACCTTTGATAGCGCCTATCTGCGCGGCTGCAAGCTGGTCGAGGAGCACGCCGACCACAAGTGGGGATGCTGGAACGGTGACAACTCGCGGCTGGCTGTGCGCAAGTCGCAGTACCACTGGGTGAGTTTTATCCGATATTTATTCTCAGTGACCCTTCTAACAAAACAGGGCTGGGACTGGGGCCCGACGCTGATGACATGCGGCCCGTGGCGGCCCATCAACCTGGAGTTCTACGACACGCGCATCTCGGACCTGTTCTTCCAGAACGAGATTGGCAAGTCGCTCAAGTCGGCGACCGTGGTGGCTGTGGCCGAGCTCGAGAGAGATGCGGCCGCGGCCCAGTCAAAGGCAGTGCGGTTCGACGTGTCGCTCGGGGACGCCGCTGTGGCCTCGGAGACGGTTGCGGTCCCGGCCGGCTCGGCCTCGGTGTCGGCCACGTTCCACATTAGCAAGCCGGAGCTGTGGTACCCGGTACGGTACGGAAAGCAGCCGCTGTATACCGTCAAGGCGACGCTGCTGGCGGAGGACGGCGCCGAGGTGGATGTGGTGGCCAAGAAGATGGGCCTGCGGCGCGCCGAGCTGGTGCAGCGGCCGCTCAAGGACCAGCCGGGCACAAGCTTCTTCTTTGAGATCAACAACATCCCCGTGTACTGCGGCGGCAGCGACTGGATCCCGGCGGACAACTTTATCCCGCGCATCAGCGCCTCGCGCTACTACGACTGGGTCAAGCTGGTGGCCGACGGCAACCAGTTCATGATCCGGGTGTGGGGCGGCGGCATCTATGAGGAGCAGGCGTTTTACGACGCCTGTGACGAGCTCGGCATCCTGGTGTGGCAGGACTTTATGTTTGGGTGCGGCAACTACCCGGCGTGGCCGGCGCTGCTGGAGTCGATTGGCAAAGAGGCCGAGGCCAACCTGCGGCTGCTGCGGCACCACCCCAGCATTGTGATCTGGGCGGGCAACAACGAGGACTACCAGTACCAGGAGAGCGAGGGCCTGACGTACGACTTTGCCAACAAGGACGCAAAGAGCTGGCTGAAGACGGACTTCCCGGCGCGGTACATTTACGAAAAGGTGCTGGCGGACGCGTGCGCGGCGCTGATTCCGGATACGTACTACCACTTTGGCAGCCCGTGGGGCGGCGGCGTGGACACGCACGACGCGACGGTGGGCGACATCCACCAGTGGAACGTGTGGCATGGCACGCAGGAAAAGTACCAGAACTTTGACAAGCTGGTGGGACGGTTCGTGTCCGAGTTCGGCATGGAGGCGTTCCCGAGCGTGCGCACAATCGACGCATTCCTGCCAGAGGGCCGCAACGACCCGGACCGGTACCCGCAGAGCTCGACGATTGACTTCCACAACAAGGCGGACGGGCACGAGCGGCGGATTGCGCTGTACCTGGTGGAGAACATGCGGTACGGGCCGGACCCGCTCGAGCAGTTTGTGTACAGCACGCAGCTGATGCAGGCGGAGTGCCTGGCGTCGGCGTATCGGCTGTGGAAGCGGCAGTGGAAGGGTCCCGGGCGGGAGTACTGCGGCGGTGCGCTGGTGTGGCAGATCAACGACTGCTGGCCGGTGACGAGCTGGAGCATTTGCGACTACTACCTGCGGCCGAAGCATGCGTACTACACCGTCAAGCGGGAGATGGCGCCGGTCAGCGTGGGCATGACGCGGCGCGAGCACCTGCACCCCAAGGACCGGCACACGCGGGTGAACATTGCGAAGCAGACGCAGGTCGAGATCTGGGGCTCGAACCTGACGCTAGACCACCTGACGGTGGACTGCGTGGTGCGGGCCTGGGACGTGGAGACGGGACGGCAGACGTACGAGGCGACGGTGGCCAAGGACGTGGTGCTGGCGGAGAACCGGTCGACGGAAATTGCGGCGCTGGACGTGCCGGCGGAGAAGGCGGGCGACGAGGCGCGCACGGTGGTGGCGGCGTACCTGGTCAGCGGGGGCAAGCAGATTGCGCGCTACGTCAACTGGCCGGAGCCGCTCAAGTACCTGCACTTTGCCAAGCCGCAGCAGCTGGTGGCGAAGCTGGCGGCGTCGGGCGACGTGGTGGAGGTCAGCGCCGAGGTGCCGATCAAGGGCGTGGCGCTGGAGGTGGACGACGCCGAGGCCGACGCGGTCAAGTTTGACGACAACCTGGTGGACATTGTGCCGGGCGAGGTGGTGCGTATCGGCGTGACGGGGGCCACGGCGACGACCAAGTTTTTCACGCGGTATCTGGGCATGTAGTTTATTAGTGTAGAGAATAGAGTGGAGTGAACTGTTTTTGGCTATTTGTGTTTGCTCCAGATGCGTGGCTGCTATTGGCCGGCTATTTCGGCCGGGTAATCTGAGCTCCGCCGTTGACGGCTTCCCCTCCTAGCTTTTAGGGAGCAAGCTCGCTGCAAAGGGCAGGTTAAGCCAGCAGGGCCATGGCATGACTGGCCGATCGGCAGCTGCCCCTCTACAGCGCCCAACAACGTGACAAGTCAAAGGCTGTTGGCCCGTTGGACGGGGTCGAGGCCTTTAGCAGCATCGTGTTAGTGCAGGTCCACCTTTTGGCGATTATTTCTTCCTCGTCTTTCTTCCCGTCTCTCTTCTTGTCTTTCTCTTCCCGTCTCTTCTGGTCTCTTTGTGTCTGTCTCTTGTCTCTATCTCTTGTCTCTGCCTCGTCTTTCCGTCTCCATCACAACACTCAGACATAGCATGGCGGAAGGAAAATCTGTAAGTTGAGCTTTGCACCCTTTGACGCCAGCCGCTGACATCCAGAACCTCTCGTTTGTGCTGAACAAGCCGCACGATGTCTGCTTCGAGGAGCGGCCGGTGCCGGTGCTGAGCTCGCCGCACGACGTGCTGGTGGCGGTCAACTACACGGGCATCTGCGGCTCGGACGTGCACTACTGGGAGCACGGGGCCATTGGCAACTTTGTCGTCAAGGAGCCCATGGTGCTGGGGCACGAGTCGGCCGGCACGGTGGTGGGCGTGGGCAGCGCCGTCACGACGCTGAAGCTGGGCGACCGCGTGGCGCTGGAGCCGGGCTACCCCTGCCGGCGCTGCCCGCAGTGCCTGGGCGGCCATTATAACCTGTGCCCGGACATGCGCTTTGCGGCCACGCCGCCCTACGACGGCACGCTGACCGGCTTCTGGACCGGGCCGGCCGATTTCTGCTACCGGCTGCCGCCCGCCGTGTCGCTGCAAGAGGGCGCGCTCATTGAGCCGCTGGCCGTGGCCGTGCACATTGTCGGGCGGCAGGCGCGTGTCAAGCCCGGCCAGTCCGTCGTCGTCATGGGCGCCGGGCCCGTCGGCCTGCTGTGCTGCGCGGTGGCGCGGGCGTACGGCGCCACCACCGTAGTGGCCGTCGACATTGTGCCGTCCAAGCTGGACTTTGCGCGCGAGCTGGCGGCCACGCACACCTATCTCAGCCGCCGCGTGTCGGCCGAGGAGAATGCGCAGGGCATCCTGGCGACGGCGCCGGCGCTGGCGGCGGCCGGCGGTGCCGATGTGGTCATTGACGCGTCCGGCGCCGAGCCGAGCATCCAGACCAGTCTGCACACGGTGCGGGTGGGCGGCACGTACGTGCAGGGCGGCATGGGGCGGTCGGACATTACCTTTCCTATTATGGCGCTGTGCATCAAGGAGGTGACGGCGCGGGGCAGTTTCCGGTACGGGGCCGGCGACTACCGGCTGGCCATTGAGCTGGTGGCGGCGGGCAAGATTGACATTAAGAAGCTGATTACGACGACGGTGCCGTTTGCCGAGGCAGAGGCGGCGTTTAAAAAGGTCAAGGAGGGCGAGGTGATTAAGATTCTGATTGCCGGGCCGAACGAGAAGTAGCCGAGGGGGTTAAATACAGTTTATAATGAAACGGACGGCGCGAAACCGTGCATGGCCGGGAGTGCGAGATGGACTAGCAGGAGAGTGAAAGGCGGAGACGCCGTGTTTGGAGATATCGTAAACAGCTGCCACGTTTTGCACGGGAGATTAAGTGGTGTGTGCTGTTCTCCTTGTCTCATCCTCAAGCATCACGGTGCCGGAGATTGAACAGGAACGGCAGAGCCATGATCAGACAGGTCTCGAGGTCGGCAACGGCTGGAGATCGCAGTGGCTGGAGATCGGCAGCGGCTCGAAATCGGTTTCTCCGAGTGGGTTGAGGTTGAGAAGAGGGTTGAAAGCGAGGGAGCGAGTAGGAGGCCGTGAATAAAGCTGAGCTCGAGTTCGTCGACGATACTGGTTGCTCTTTGCTCTTGTCTGGGATCCTTCAACTCTTTGTTCTTCTCCTTTCCTTCATCCTAAATCTCCTCTCTTTCTCTTTATTTTTGTCTCTCTTCTCCCTCTCCTTAGCCTTCTCTCCTCTCCCTCTCTCTTCTCTCCCTCTCTCTTCTCTCCCTCTCTCTTCTCTCCCTCTCTCTTCTCTGGGCTGTCGGGGACGCTCGACTGGAAAGTCTACGTCCTGGTGACAGGTGCACAGCTAGGGTAGCCTTGAGGCCTGAAAACCAGCATTGTGTGTAGAAACAAAGTAGTAGAATTGAGCATGCATAGTTAGAGACTACGGCTAAATGCCGGAATTTTGAGTGCGTGGGGACGGCCATTAGTCAGAAGCCCACAAGCGCAAGCAACGGCCGCTAAAACAGTCCCGATAGTGGGCCATGCACGTTAAAAGCCTGAGCTCGTATACTTGGCGCCAATCAGTGCACTGTCTTTGTCAGGGTGGCAGCTGTCAGAGCCGTTGTAAGTGACAACGGCCACACCACCCAGAAGACGGGCAGAGCCTCGTGCCATCATACCACCTTTCCGAGACGAGGCGCTATCTCGCCATTCCCATCCGCCGTTCCTCATCCTTGTTCCCCCACGATGCGTCCGTTTTCTATTGCTCTGCAGGCTCTCAGCATCTGTGCCTTGACTTTTGCTTCGTCTTTGTCGTCATCATCACCATCTTCACCTTCGTCATCACTTTCTTCACCTTCTTCATCATCACCACCATCTTCACCTTCACCTTCCTCTACGTCTCAAACCTCTGCCAATATGGCCGTCGCCTCGCCCTGGGCAGACAGCCCAATGCCGCTTATTCCTACGCCGCAGCACAGCACCAACAAGGTATTTCTCTTTCCTCTCCTCTCCTTTCCTTACTGCTAACCCGCAGACCGACATTTTCACCGTCGGCGCCACGCACATGTGTCTCCTGCACAATGCCGTCTTCCGCGGCTACAACAGTATCTTCCACCAGGCCCAGCATGTCGCCGACGAGGACAAGGCCGACTTTATCGGCTACTGTCTGACCTGGTTCAAGTTTGTCAAGTCGCATCACGACGACGAGGAGGCCGTGCTGTTTCCACAGGTCGAGGCCATACTGGACGACAAGACAGTGTGGCAGAAGACGCACATTGAGCATGGTTTGTCTCTCTTTTGTATTTATGTCTTTGTTCTTTCGTTCTTTCGTTCTTTCGTTCTTTCGTTTTGTCCTCTTTTGTTTTGTATTTCTGCTTCTTTCGTTCTGCCTCTTTCTCTTTATTTCCCTCTCTTTATTTCTCTCTCTCTCTCTCTCTCTTTCTCTCTCTCTCTCTTTCTCTCTCTCTCTCTCTCTCTCTCTCTCTCTCTCCTCTCTCTGCTCCGCTAACACCTCAGAATCCTTCCTCCCCGGCCTCGCCCAGTTCCACGACTACCTCGCCGGCCTCGCCTCGCCGGCCGACTTTGACGGCGACCGTCTGCTCACTCTCATGGCTGCCTTCCAGCAGCCCTTTGTCGATCACTTCCAAAACGAGATTGCCACCATTGCCGCCCTGGCCGACCACCCGCACGCGCCGGCTCCCGACTCTGAGGCCGCTGCCGCCGCCGCCGCCATCTTCAAGGCCTGGGGAAAAAAGACTGTCGCCAAGGCCGGAACCTGGGACGTTGTGCCCTTTTTCCTCTACAACCTGGACCGCCGCCTGCCGGGCGAGGCCGGTGCCTTTGAGGACGGCCGCTGGGCCGGCTGGCCGCCCATGCCGGCGCCCATCCGCTGGGGCCTGATCAACGTGGCCGGCGCCTGGTACAGCGGCTGGTGGCGCTTTGCGAGCTGCGACGCCGCAGGGCAGCCGCAGACGCTGTATGCGCTGCGCAAGGAGGGCGGCGGCGCGACGGTGCCGGCCAAGGAGCTGTAGCTGGCGAGAGGCCGTTTTGAGAGGGGTTTTCTTTTGCTTTACTCTTTTTCTCTTTTTTTTCTTTCTTTATTCTTTTTCTTTTTTTTCTTTTCTTTATTCCTTTTCTCCTTTTTCTTCTTTTTTCTATTCTTTTTCTCTTCTTTTTTACCCTTTTTTCCTCCATCTTCTCTCCCTCTCTCTGTTTTCTCCTCTCTTTCTTCACTGTACTGTCTATATATCCGTATACTGCTCCAATCCTTTCGCTCGAATGATCATGGCCCTTCTAGAAGACAACCCTGGTCCCATTCAGTAGACAGCCTCACTCCCCCACAATAGGTGCTGGGCCAATCAGGGCCCAACCCCGCCGCAGCCGTCGAAAGGCCTAGAAACGGCACTCTGCCCCACATCACCTGCTCTGGGTTTTGCCTCTGCCTTCTAAAGGATCGAAAGCAGGTCCCGTCCTCGTATCAACTTTTCTCACATTCTCACCATACGACGGGATACTCTCATTTCTGATTCTTTGCGTGTACTGCGCAACCACTGACCACTCTCATCCGCAAGCCAGTATCAGCAGCTCTCATGGCGACGGCAGACGAGCTCAAGGCTCTGGGTAATAAGGCCATTGCCGCCAAGAATTTCGACGAGGCCGTGTACGTGAGAGAGGGAGAGGGATAGAGAGAGAGACAAGAAGAGAAAGCTGACCGCCCAGGGACAAATTCACCCAGGCCATTGCCATTGACCCCGCCAACCACATCCTGTACAGCAACCGGTCCGCCGCCTTTGCGTCCAAAAAGGACTGGGCCCACGCCCTCGAGGACGCCGAGAAGACGATTGAGCTCAAGCCCGACTGGCCCAAGGGCTGGAGCCGCAAGGGCAGCGCTCTCTACGGCAAGCGGGACCTTGTCGCCGCTTACGAAGCCTACCGCGAGGGCCTCAAGCTGGACCCCAACAATGCCGGCATGAAGAACGACCTGGCGGCCGTTGAGCGCGCCATGGACGCAGAGCTGGCCAACCCCGACCTGGGCGGCGGCGGCGGCGCGTTCCAGGACCCGACGCGCCAGCTCGGCCAGCTCTTTAGCGACCCGGGCCTGCTGGCCAAGCTGGCGGCGAACCCCAAGACCAGCGCCTTTCTGGCCGACCCGGCCTTTATGCAGAACCTGCAGGCCATCCAGCGCAACCCGCAAAACACGCAGGCCATTTTCTCGGACCCGCGCATGATCCAGGTCATGGGCGTGCTCATGGGGCTGAACCTGGACGTGTCGGACCGGCCGCCCGAGGGAGGCGCCCAGGAGCCAGAGGACGTTCCCATGGGGGGTACCGGCCGGCCAGCAGCCGCCACAGAAGCAACCGCCACAGCATCATCGACTGCCACAGCGGCCGCATCGACCGCCGCCGCCGAGGCCCCCGCAAAAGAGGACGCCCCGGCCGAGGAGGAGGACGACGAGGAGCGGCAAAAAAAGGAGGCCAAGGCGGCCGCCGACAAGGAAAAGGAGCTCGGCACGCAGTTTTACAAGAAGCGGCAGTTTGACGAGGCCATTCAGCACTACCAGGCGGCGTGGGACCTGCACAAGGACATTACGTACCTTAACAACCTGGGCGCGGCGCATTTTGAAAAGGGCGACTACCAGGCCTGCATTGACGCCTGCACCAAGGCCGTCGAAGAGGGCCGCAGCATGTTTGCCGACTTCAAGACCATAGCCAAGAGCTACGCGCGCATCGGCTCGGCCTACGAGAAGCTGGGCAGCCTGGACGCCGCCATTGAGCACTACAACAAGTCGCTGCGCGAGCAGCGCACGCCCGACGTTGTGCACAAGCTGCGCGCGGCCGAGCGCCGGCGCATTGTTGAGGCGCAGCGCGCCTATGTCGACCCGGAAAAGGCCGAGATGGCGCGCGAGGACGGCAACCGCAAGTTCAAGGCCTCGGACTGGCCGGGCGCCGTCGCCGCCTACACGGAAATGATTAAGCGCGCGCCCGACGACGCGCGCGGCTACAGCAACCGCGCCGCCGCCTTTATCAAGCTGCTCGAGTTCCCCAGCGCGCTCGAGGACTGCGACGCCGCCATTCAGCGCGACCCGCGCTTTGTGCGCGCCTACATCCGCAAGGCCCAGACCTACTACGGCATGCGCAAGTACAGCGAGTGTCTCGACGCCTGCGCCGACGCCGAGCGTGTCGACCACGAGTCCCATGGCGGCGCCAATGCGCGCGAAATTGAGCAGCAGCAGCAAAAGGCTCTGACTGCCATGTACGCCACGCGCGAAAACGAGACGGAAGAGCAGGCGCGCGAGCGCATTATGCGGGATCCGGATGTAAGTTCTCTTCCTCTTGACCTTTCACCTCCTCTTGACCTTACCCCCGCTAACCCCCAGATCATGAGCATCATGCAGGACCCCGTCATGCAGACCATTCTGCAGCAGGCCCAGACCGACCCGGCCGCGCTGGCCGAACACATGAAGAACGCCAACGTGCGGACCAAGATCCAAAAGCTCATGGCCGCCGGCGTCATCCGCATGGGACGCTGAGGCCCACGGATGCGCTCTGCATGATTCCACGTTTATTTCCAGCATACAATGTAAAAGCTCTTTTATTACGTGTCTTGTTTGGCGTGCATGGACCGCGTTTGTGAATACACTGGTAGCAATAAAGGCTGCGCCCGTATATGATAATGATATTCTTGCTCTCTCCCGGAGCCGCACAGCTGGTGGCTGTGGTCCCCTTTTGCTTGGGCGGCATAAAACGATGCGGAAAAGTATGCAGACCACCAACGCTCCCGCACGCACACACAGTCACCTGACATCACCCAGCCCGCCCGCCTGGCCAGTTGAGCGCTAACGCTTTGACCGTTCCACAGCGGCCGAGCTCAGCGGCGTGGCCGCCTTGTCGCCCGACGTCATGGCCAGACCGGCTCCGGGCGCCGGCGTCGTGGTGCGCGTCGGCGGCGCCGAGCGGTTGTGCGCCATATGCGCCTTGACCAGGTGGCCGGCGGCCAGGGCCGAGCACAGCGACAGCTCGCCCGCCAGCACGGCAGCGGCAATGATGCGGGCCAGTCGTCGCGCGTTCTCGCCCGGGTTCGTCGGGTGTGGGCCACGCACGCCCAGCATGTCGAGCATGGCGCCCTGCGGGTCCAGGATGGTGCCGCCGCCCAGCGTGCCGACCTCGATCGAGGGCATGGACACGGAGATTTGCAGCGAGCCGCGAAGACTGGAATTAGCGGGGAAAAAGAAAAAGAAGCCCAAAATCAGAAAAAAACAAAAAAAGACACAAGGAACCCCCAAAAACAGAAAAAAACCCACTTCTTCATAATCGTAATGCAGTTGGAGCTCTCCACCACCTGCGCCGGATCCTGCCCCGTGGCCAGATAAATAGCGGCCACAATGTTGGCCGCGTGCGCGTTGAAGCCACCAATGGACCCGGCCATGGCCGAGCCGATGAGGTTCTTGGACATGTTGAGCTCCACCAACGAGTCCACGTCCGTCTTGAGCACGCTCTTGACAATGTCGCCCGGGATAATGGCCTCGGCCACCACGCTCTTGCCGCGCCCGTCGATCCAGTTAATGGCCGCCGCCTTCTTGTCCGTGCAGTAGTTGCCGCTCAGCGACACAATGCTCATGTCCTCGAAGCCGGCCTCGTTCATCATCACGTTGAGCGCGTGCTCCACACCCTTGGATATCATGTTCATGCCCATGGCGTCGCCCGTCGTGGTCTTGAACCGGATAAAGAGCAGCGTGCCCGCCAGCGCCGTCTTCATGCTGCTCAGCCGCGCAAACCGGCTCGTCGAGTTGAACGCCTTGCGCATCGTGTTCTGGCCCTCCTCCGTGTCCAGCCAAATCTTGGCCGCGCCCGCCCGCTCCACCGTCTCAAAGCTCAAGCACGGGCCCCGCGTCATGCCGTCACCCGTCAGCACCGTCACCGCTCCGCCCCCCGAGTTGATCGCCTTGCACCCGCGGCTCGTGCTCGCCACCAGCACGCCCTCCGTCGTCGCCATCGGGATAAAGTAGCTCTTGCCGTCAATCACCAGCGGGCCCGCCACGCCCACCGGCAGCGGCATGTAGCCAATCACGTTCTCGCAGCACTGCCCAAACACCTGCGCCCAGTTGTAGTTCTCGTACGGCAGCTCCGACTGGTCCAGCAGGCCCGTCAGCTCCGACGTGGCCTTAGTCCGCGCAATGATGCTCCGCCGCGTCTTGACCGCCCGCGTGTAGTCCTTGAGCGTCTTCTCCAGCGCGTACCCCGGCAGCTTCCCGTGCAGCGACAAGTACACCACCTCTTCGTCTGTCAGCTCGTGCGCGCGCCGGTCCTTGAGCATCTTTTCGATTTCCTCGGGCGTGCGCTGCAGCGCAGGCGCCGCTGCTGCCGCCGGCCGCCTCTTTTCCGTCAGAGACTGCATGCTCAGCGCATCGCCTTCGTCGTCCGTCAGGGCCGGCGTCATCGGTTTCGCCGGCGGCTGCGTCGCTACAAAGGTCGACGAGGGCGATGCAGAGATTGAGCCGCCACCCATGGGCGGCAGCAGCACGGAAGAGGCCGTCTCGTTGAAGCTCTGCGCATCTGCCAGCTCCTTGGGGTCGATCGGGTGGCCGGGGATGTTGGGGTCCTTAATGCTCCAGCGGGCGGCGTTGAACAGGTAGCCGTTGAGGGCCACGCTCAGGGCCAGCGCCACAATAATCCACTTGGACAACACCGGATCTTCCAGGCTCTTGAGAATGCTGCCGACCATGCGGCCACCGACACCGCCGCCGTAGCCCATCTCGAGACCGCCGGGGCCGCTCAGGCCGGCGCTGGGGTGCGAGCCCAGCGGACCCAGCGGAGGCAGAGCGTAGTGGACAGAGGGAAACTCGAGCTCGTACTTGATAGGCGTGAGGACGGTCACAACCGTTTCGCGGTTCTGGGCCTTGGCGTTGGCCAGCAGCGCGTCGAGGCCGTTGGCCGCCACCTTGAAGGGGTCGACGGGCGGCGACGCCACCATGCCGCCGAGGCCGTTGGACATGGCCGACATGTTGGACATGGGCGAGTCGACGCTGCGAAAGGGCAGGGTGCACAGGTTGAGCACGTTGATCACGACAAAGCCCGAGACCATGAGCAGCTTGAATTTGGGCACGCTCGTGCTCTTGATCTGGCGGCCAAAGATGGAGGTGCCCGGTGCGCCGCGGCCGTCGACACGCGGCCAGTCGTTGCGCTGGGCCACGTCCTCGGCAACGCGGTGGCTGACGCCGTCGTCCTCGAGAGCCTTGCGCATTTCCACGTGACGCTTAATCCGGTTGATCTCGAGCTTGATGCAGAGAATGGCGGTGTAAAAGGTGAAGAGCAAGAGGCCGTCAAAGAAGAGAATCCAGGCCGCCAGGAAGCAAAACTGCTGCAGTCCGCCCTGCACGCCCGAGACCGCGCCCACCGTCAGGATGAAGATTTCGAGCGCATAGTCGCGCACAATGTCAAAGCCCTTGTCCTTGATGGCCATTTGGATGGCGTACTGGATGACGCTGACGGCGCCTCCGCCGGGCATGCGGCTGGCGGCCGTCGACTGGCCGGCGCCGCCCGACGCGCCCTGTTCGAGATTGCGGCGGTGCTCGAGCGCGTGCGACAGCACGGCGCGCGTCAGCACAATGTTCTTCTCGAAGCCAATGGTAACGACCAAAAAGGGCAGGCCCTCGGAGAGCAGCACCATGTTGATGGGCACGCCCAGCTTGGTGGTGACAATGAGGCCGAAGAGGAAGGCAAAGACGGACGAGAAGAGCACGCTGGTGCCGAGCCAGAAATTGGACCCGAGTCGGCGCATCGACACGAACAGCGACACAAAGGTCAGGTGCATGGACAGGTAGCCGAGAATCATAATGATAATGTCGAGCGTGTCGGCGTTTTTGAGCAAGTCGACAAACTCGACCCAGCCGTTGCGCAGCCACCGCAGCACGCTGGACTGGGCCTGCACGCCGGCTGCCTTCATAATCCACATGCGGTGCTCGCGGCCGTGCGCCTCGGTCACACGCGTGTCGTCCTGGCCGGCGGTGGCGGCGTCGAGGGGGATCTCGCGGGCGGCCAGCGTAAAGTCGGGGGCCTGCTCAAACGGTACGGCAAAGGCCAGCGCCGTGTCCTGCGAGTAGGGCGCCAAGGCGTTGGGCGTCGACGGCAGCGGCAAGGACGACACGTTTTCCGGCACCGGGATGGCCTGGAAGAGCGGCGCCGTCTTGGCAGCCTTGTCCGAGGACGATTCGGGAAAGACAAACGTCAGCAAAGCCAGCCGGTCGGCCGAGGCCTCTGGCGCCGGGCCCGCCTCGCCGTCCCAGACATGCCACTTCCAGGCCGTATCCGGGCCGGCATGCAGGCTGCGGCTGCCCTCCATCAGCGATGTCCAGTCGGCCGGATGCACCGTGTGGGCCGAATCAAAGATGCTCTCCTCCAACAGGCCCATGTAGGTCGAGCTGGCCAGGACGGCCACAATGACAATGGTGTGGATCGGGTGGGAGGCTGTCAGCCCCGAGAAGAGCTGCAGCACCGGCGTGATCTTCTTGCTCAGCCACGACGGCGCCGCCGGTTGGGCCGCCGGCTGTTCGCCGCGGAAGCGGCTCGGAATAAGCGACGAGGCAATCATGTTGAAGATTGACCTGCGGCCGGCATCCGGAGAAAGGTCTGTCGTATGTTAGAGAGGGACAGACAATGGCAGATGATGCAAAGCAGAGTGGGCCGATGAAGCGGAGAAAAGCTAAAAGACTGTAGGGGTGAAGGGGGGTCGAAGTCGACGAAGGGAGTCAAAAGTGAAACAGGTTAAATAGTCGTATCAGAAAAACCTACAGAATCAAGTCTGGCTGATAATCACCGGCTGCGTGGCAAGATGTAGACAGTAGCTTCAAATAGGAAGAAGAGTAACTGATTCAAAGACAGATCGAGTAAAAGGAGGAAGAAGAGAGAAAGACGGTGAGAAGGCGAGAGAAAAAAAGGGGGAAGACGAAGCCGAAAAGAGGAGGAAGAGCCGACAGAGCTGGATGAGTGCAACAAGAGCTCTTGTGTGCCAAAGCAATGTCCTCCGCCACCGATTGGCGTTTCTTTTCACAGTCGGACGTGAACGGTAGACGGTTGTCGCCGGCCTAGAGAAGTGGGAGAGAAAGGGGGCGGAAGAGGACCGGCCAGTTTATCAAAAAGGCCGAGACCCACGGTCGGGAAAAAAAACACGTCCAGTGCTAAATAGTGTACACCGCTAGGCTGTCATAATGTGCGGCACCTTCCACTTTCTGCACCAATTATCGCCGCACAGCCAATCGGAGGCCACAGCTCAGGGGGAGTCTTTATTAGGGGCCTGTCAGGGAACAAACAAATTTAGGCCTTGCGTGGCATCCAACGCTTACTTGTACAGCTTTACACTACGTCCTTCGGTGTATGCGTGCAATTGGCTTGGATGGCACTGCTATTGTGCTCTTGCCATTGTTGTCCCGGTTTCGGCTCTTGTGAATGCTGCTTCCTCTTCCTTGTGCCGGTTTTCTCGCATGTCATGGCCGCAGACTAGCTTTCCTTTTTCGGCACTTGTTCACGTGACTGCTTTGCATCCTTATCCCCCGATATCTCCAACTTTAGAGGCCGACAGATGGTCTCACATAAACGGCGTGCTTTCCTGGAGGCCGCACCCGATTCGCCAGCGTTTCCACGGCGGTCAGCAGCCGTCTACGGTGGCCTCCATCTGCCGTTTGGCCTACTGCCGATAAGCAGTCGATAACCTTACCATTTCGGCTCTGGCCATGGCCGCCGCCTCGTTCAACCCGGCGCTCATCGTGGTGGATATGCAGGAGGACTTTTGCCCGCCGGTACGTTTGCAGCGAGAGACCATTCGTGACTCGGAACCGAGGCGCTTGGCGTCTTAAGACAAGCGCCCTTCCTCGCTGACCTCTCAGACGGGCTCCTTGGCTGTCGCACAAGGCCGCGACACCGTGCCGGCCATTAACGCACTGCTGGCGCTGCCCGCCTGGCGCCTGCGTGTCTTTACCAAGGACTGGCACCCGCCGGACCACATCTCCTTTGCCTCGAACCACCCGGGCCAGCGTCCGTTTGTCGACTTTGCCACCGTGTCCAACCCCCTCAACGCAGACGAGCCGGCCTACTCGACCCGGCTCTGGCCTGACCACTGCGTCCAAAACACGCCGGGCGCCCAGCTGCTTCCGGAGCTCGACTTCGTCCACCATGCCGCCAGCGACAGCGGCGTCGTCGTTATCGAAAAGGGCTGCCGCAACGACGTTGAGATGTACAGCGCCTTTTCCGACCCGTTCCGCCACCCAAGCGTCAGCGACTCGGGCCTGGCCAGACTCTTGCGCGAGCCGGCCTCGGCAGCGTCCTCTGCGGCCGCTGTCGCGGCCACGGCCACGGCCCCCGTCACGCACGTCTATGTCGTCGGCTTGGCGGCCGACTATTGCGTCAAGGCCACCGCCCTAGACGCTGCCCACGAAGGCTTTGTCACCTATGTCGTGCAGGAGGGCACGCGGTCCGTCGACCCGGCAAGCTGGCCCGCCGTACAGGCTGAGCTGGCTGCCGCCGGTGTGGCCATTGTCAGCATGGACGGCCCAGAAGTGGCGCGCTTAAAGACGGCGGCTGCCGTTTAGGGAGGCGAGAGAGAGAATAAAGATGAATTTTATGGTGGGCGCGGCCCGGGAATCAAATCTAAACGGTCTATCAAATTACACGAGGCAATGCAAGTCATGATTTCCCCCCTTGTTATGCCACCGCCGCTCTTGTCGGCGGCCGCCAGGCTGTGAGGTTTCGGCCCGCCGCCGCCGCCGGTGCGCTCTGGTAGTGGCGGCTGGACCGGAGCGTTGTCGTGCGCGGGATCGGCGGCACATGCAGGCCCGTCAGGCCACACAAGTCATGGTCGCTCTCTTGGACCGGCCGGGCGGCCTCGTCGCTGCCATGGCTCTGGCCGCTCTCACGGCTTTCTGCCGTTGTCGGCCTTGTTTCGCCAGCAGCAGCAGCAGCCGTCTCGGCCACGGCCAGCTCCGCATCCGAGTCGTCCGTCTTCTCCGCCAGCCCTTTGGATCTGGCTGCACGGTGGCGTTGTCGGAGAAAGAGTAGGCCGCCCGCAACGCCGCCAAGGCCAAAGAGGAGGCACATGGCAATGATGAGGCCCCAGGCGGCCTTGAGGACGTAGCACGTCGACTGGTTGGCGCCGGCAAAGAGAATGTAGGCTCGGCCGTCGCCGTTGCTGCTGCTGCTGCCAAAGGGCAGCGCCAGAAACACCTCACCCGAGGCTTGGGATGGTATGGGCAACGCAGCACAGCTCGTCACCGAGAGCGGTCCGCCCAGGACGGCGGCGATGACCGTGAACGGGATCATAAAGGCCGTGTCCAGCACAGCGGCGGCAAGGTAAAAGGCGAGCCGGGCGTCGGCATAGACGGCGGCGGCGGAAGCCAGAATCCACAGCATGGCAAGACAAGACTAGACGGGTTAGATGGAGCCCTCTCTGGCTTCTCTGCTCTGTCCAGGACGACGCACCATTACAAGAGTCCCAACAAGCTGGCTCGGGGCGGCGATGTGGGCTTGGATGTCCTTGCTGATAAAACTGCCCACCATGCCGATGATGGCAACAAGACTGGGGATTTGCAGGGCACGGCCGCCCAAGAAGGCATAGCCAAGGTAGCCGTGATCGTGGAAACCCATGATTTCGAGGTATCGACGACAAAATGGTGTTTTTATTGCTTCCAGCGCAAGAAGAAGAAAGAAGGCGTGATTAGTTCTGTATAAGTAATGCCAGACGGAATGACCAGGTAAACGACAAGGCAAAATGTCGTCTTTCTCAAAAAGACGAGAATAGAAAAGTAGGAATAAAGATTGATGAACAAAAACGCCAAACAATGAAGAACAACCGAGAATATCCGTTTGAGAATGCTGTCTAAAAGGGTACAAGAATCATCACCAATCTACACCATCTCGAAAGAGACTGCCGGTCTAATATAGCCAAAATCGACTTTCCTTTCGTACCTGTGTATCAGTTTACAGCTCTCGCAGACAAGACAGCTTGCTATTCTGGGACCGGCCTCGTCCATTCTGGCCATGCTGTGCCACCGCCTCTCTTCCTACTCCTCCTCCCTCTGGGGGTTTTCGTAGCCTATCATTTCCCCCATCTGCCTCTGTTGCCACTGCAGCCTCTGGCGAAGAGCTACGTCTACGGCACGATCCCGCTTGTTTCATGTAGCCGCCTGGACGGCAGAACCAGACGAGCATGTTTTGCCCTCTCCTGGACCATCTCCACACACAAAATTGTTTGGCCGAATGCGACAGATGGCTGCCGCCAACCATGGTCTGCCACAAAGGCCCGAGAGAGCGGCTAATAGCGTGCGTGGCATGGGTGGGTTGTCTTGGGACAGGGCTGTGGCGTAGCGTTGCTTCACTGCGGCATCCAAAGCGCCAATCAATACCCTTGCCGATTTTTATTTTGGCTTTTCTTCTTCCCCCTTCTCACCGGACCGCCATCCCGAGCAACCATCGCTGCGATCTGGCCACGATACACGCGAGCATAGCTCGATGCTTCCCGTCTATATTTAGCTACCTATTCGCCCTTCTTTGGCGCTGTTACAATAGGTACGCCGTATGCGTGGCTGAAATACAAGGACGCGACAAAGTCGGCTTCTAGAAGCCTTTTTATTGTACTAATACAAATGGCCCGAATGGATGCAACGTGGTACAGGAAACAGAGAACTCGTTATATAAACACTTGCTAACCAGTTGTCTCATCTAATTGTAGTAACGGCGACGGGGAAGAGGGAGGGAAAAAGGTAAAAGCAGAGTGTTGGTAGCTTTTGTGTCGCGAATCGCCAACCGCCAAAAGAACGGGAGAAGAAACCAAGCAGGCACGTCCATCAGCCCAGCAAGTCATCCAGCCCATTGCCGCTGCTCGACATCGTGGCCGGCTTCGGTGCCGCAGCCGAGCTCGATGCCGGCGCGCCCCAGACCTTCTCCTGCGCCAGCTGGCCCATCGAGGGGCCACTTTTTGCAGACCCGCTGGTGTTGGTCGGTTTCTTGAGGTTGGTGCTGGCCGTCGACCAGAGGGCGCCAAAGGCGTCGCCACCAGAGGTCTTGTTGGCCGCCGCAGAGCCACTTGGCGACACCACGGGCCGCAGAGCCGCCATGCCCGCGCCCGTTGTCTGCCGCTGCTGCTGCTGCACCTGTGGGAATACCGACGTCTGCGGGCCCGACGACACTTGCACAGACTGAAAGTAGTTTGGCCCGGACGGCTGGAATCCCGCTGCCGGCGGCTTGGCAGCAGACGTCGCTGGCACGTTGAAAGCAGAATAGTTGGCCGAGGTGGGGGGCGGAGAAATCGACGACATGCCGACCATGCCGCTGAGCGACACCTGCTGGGGTGCCGACACCGGCTTTGGTGCGGCAAACTGGGCCCCCAAAGTGTTGGAGGTCGTCAACGGTGGCGACGAGAGGGACAGAGCGGCCAGGGAGTTGATGGATAGAGAGGCCGAGGGCGCAGCAGCAGACGGCTCCGGCGTGGCTGACTGGAAATCGTCAAAGTCATCGTCGTCGTTGGCAGCCGCGGCCGCAGCCACAGGAGCAGCCGAAAAGGCCGGGGTCGGCTCATCATCAAAGGAGAGAATGTCGACCTCTGGCTCCTTCTTCTTCTTGGGCGGCGCCGCCGCCGCAGCCGCTCCGCTCGTAGAAGGCGTTGTCCGCCGTACGCCGGCCCGTGTCGCGCTGTTGCTGGCAGGGGTACGCGCAGGCCCGGCTGGCTTCCGCTCGCCCTCGTCGAATTCATCGTATTCTTCGAACCGATCGGCCCGAGAGCCGCCCGACTCTTGGTAGTCGGCTGTCTGCCCGCCAAATACACCGCCGTCGCCGTAGACACCGCCCGAATAGCCGCCGTAGCTCGTGCTGGACCCTCCGACACCGCCCGATTCGCTGCCAAACCCGCCGTAGCGGCCGCTGCTGCTGCCAGAAAAGCCGCCGCCGGCCCCGCCCTCTGTGCCGGTGAACTTGGCCTTGTTGGAGCGAGCCTTTTTACGCTCGGCGCGGATCCGCTCGACGTCGCTTAGAAGCTCCGCTAGCTCCTTTGCGCGGTTCCTCACGTTGATGCCCTGATCCTTTCCGTTTTGATCAATGTAGTGGAACTGCCGTAGCATTTTCAAAAGCGTCAGGTGGGAGCGCGCATCGTCCACCACTCGTTCTGAGCCGTGCTTGATGAGGAACTCGAGCAGCTGCAGGGACTTGTATATTTGGCGCCACTCCTCGGCCGACTTCTCCGTAAAGCGCCGGTAGATCATGGGCATGATCTCGTTGAGCGTTTGGCTGTGGCTCTTGTCAGACGCAGGACAAAGCCGAGCAGAAAGAAATACGTACTAGTTGAACGTGCCATTGGCAATTTCCTGCATCAACGTCGACGATGCTCCCCATGGCTCGTTGTTCGTCGCCTCCCGCACTTTCGACTCCATCTCCGTGTAGTTCATCACAGCTGGATCCCCGTGTTAGCATTGCCCGATCGGCAGCTGTTGTCCCCCTCCCCACCCTCATCGCATCTAGAAGGCTGTCGAGTTCTCACCATTTTGAACTTTGCGCACACCGGCTTTGAGATCGTACAACGTCAAGTTGGAGACGGTGTCCTTTAAGCTGCTGAAATCCATCGCGGCGGGAATAGGGCAAATCGGATGCCGTGCTTAACTAGAATACAAACAGTGACTGCGGATTTGTTGCAGATTTACCCCGGAGGCTGACAACGGTACACTTTCGGGTCCAGGGTTGATGAAGACAGAGAAAGGTAGCTGAGACGACGACGCCAGCCCGTGAACTAACGGAGCCCCTGGGTGTCCGATGAATAAGCCGTTCTACTTTACAGCACGTGACGCTACACACAGCTTATAGTGAGAAACTGGCTGGAAGCTTTGCTCGTACAAAGAGATGGAGAGCAAAAAATGCAACCAACAATAGACCTAAAGTAAAAAAAGAAGGGCGCCTGGGGAGACTCCAGAATTCTGTAAATTTGAGAGGAGCTATCCCGACGGTGGTAAAAGAACTGACCCAGCGTTGCCACATCGGAAAGCGACGGACTTGTGGCCTGAGGCAGAAAGCCGCAACTCCACAAACCCAATGCCTCATCTATTTTTTTGCTCTCGGGAAGCCTTTTCTGCTTTTCCTGCTGTTTTTGTAGCATCCTTGCTTGACTTGACTCGCTCTTACCTGCACCGCCATCTCTTCTTCGGCCCATAAGCCAATTGATCCAAAATTATACAAAGGCAAGTCCCAATTAGACAGTTGTTGTGACCTGGAGCACAGACAGCCCTTTTCTTTGCCTCGCCTTCCGCCTGGATCCCGACAGCTATAGCTGCTGTACTTTCCGGGTCGAATTCCCCCACAAATCCGCTACACCACTCTGCTGTTACAATGGTGACGACAGCTAGCGCTTTGGGTTGAGCAGCATGTGCTTTTGGCCACACAAGAGGCTTGACATCTACGCTGGTGATGGCCAAAGCAAGCTGTTTGCAGCGACAGTCTGTCTTTGCTCTGCTCTAGTGCTTAGCTGTGGATTTTCAGCTGCAAACAGCTGCCAAGAACTGCTGCGGATGGCCGGGAGAGCTCTGGACTACGCAGCCAAACCGGAAATTTTCGAAATAAAACTATTGCCCCCCAAAACAAGAAAAGAGAAAAGAGAAAAGAGAAAAGAGAAAAAAGAAAAATAAGGAGGACAAAACACCCACAAAATCAGACGCTGCTTCTCGGCGACCAACGGCCGGCAATGAAATCCTTCCGGTGAGATGGGCCCGCTTCAGCCGAAACGGCATTTCTTCACAACAGATGGCGCAAGCCAGTAGTCACTCCCTAGCAGTCGCAGACAGTGCAAAAGAAGAGAAAAGGGGGGGAGAAAGAATATCCAGCTCAATCGAACCATTCATCGACGCAACAGCTGCGGAACAGCCAGAAAACAGCAAATCAGGTGGCCAAACCGGAGCAAGGGATGCTAACATGGGCAGGTGGGGCAGCGCGGCACTAACTGAGGCAAATAAGTGGAAAACGAAGAGAAAGATGAAGAAGACAGGCGAGACGTCGTGCAGGAGGGGCAAGAAAGGCTGGGATGACGAAGCAACGGCATATGTGGTGCTGCGTGTGGGGATGGCTGGCTAACAAAAGTTTGTCTCCAGGGCTCGCTAACCCCTCGCTTTCCCGTAGCAATCAACCAAGATGAGAGGCCCACAGCTGCTCAGACCCCTCCTACCCCTCCACAGTATTTGTTCGGGCCCAGCTGCCCCTCGGGCTTTTCCCTTTGCCTCCTCCATTCTTTCCCAAACAACTAGGAAAGCTTGTCAACTTCCGGCTTCCAAAATCTCTGTCCGCACCTTTTCTGCTTCATCCACACTCGCAAATATGTCGAAGGTGTAAGTGCCTCCTCCTCCCCTCCCATTGGGACTGTGAAAGCAGCTTCCCAATGCCTCTTTCCGCTGATGGCCTCAGCACCCGACCAACACCGCTTTTTTCGAGCTTTCTGAGCTCCCACATTAGCCTGTTCTTTATCTTCGTTCTAACCTCTCCTTTCAATACAGTTTCTTCAAGGTTTCGTGGCAGGGTCCCGTTATGGACAGCCAGGACCGTCCGACTTCAACTGTCAAGGGTTAGCATTGCCTGTAGTTGTTCACTTGCCTTATTGCTATCCGTCCGCCTTGTTGTCTTGTCGTTTCCACCCGGCTGACAGACCCCTTTTACAGACCAGGAGGGCGTCATCACGTTCAAGCTCTACGACGACGTTGTCCCCAAGACGGCCAAGAACTTCCGCGAGCTCTGCACGCGTGAGAAGGGCCAGGGCTACAAGGGCTCCTCGTTCCACCGCATCATCCCGGAGTTTATGCTCCAGGGCGGCGACTTCACCCGTGGTAACGTATGTGTATCCGAAGCTGGATTGAAGTTGTACGATTATTCTTGCTCACAGTTTGTATAGGGCACTGGTGGCCGGTCAATCTACGGCGAGAAGTTTGCCGACGAGAACTTTGTGAAGAAGCACACAAGACCCGGTCTGCTGTCCATGGCCAACGCCGGCCCCAACACGTAAGTCCACTGGCGCTTTTTTCTTCTTCTTTTTCTTTTTGCCTATTTCTTTTTATTTTTATTTTTCTTTCTTTTCGCCTTTTTCTCTCACATGCAATCAATTAACTTTTCCCAGCAACGGCTCCCAGTTCTTCATCACCACCGTTGTGACTGACTGGCTCGACAACCGCCACGTCGTTTTCGGCGAAGTTGACAATGACGGTGTGTCCATGAAGGTCGTCAAGGCTCTCGAGGCTACCGGCAGCTCGTCCGGTAACATCAAGTACCCGAACAAGCCCACCATTGTCGACTGCGGTATTGTTGCGTAAACTCGCCTATACGGCAATGGAGAAAAATTGGAGTTTCTGCTGGAGTGCATAGATGGACTAAATATTTGCAAATAAAAAATCCCTGTGTTCTCTTGCAACATGAATAGTTTTTCACTCCATGGTAGTTGCGTTGCAACTCGGGCTACATTTGCCAATTTTACAGTAGTCTAGGCACAGTACCGGATAGAATCCGTCCTTTAGCCAGAAGTGAAATGCTATTGGGTATATTTATTGTACATTCTAGGCTTTTGATATGTCCTACTACCGTTCAGACAGTATTTGCTACACCCTCCGCCGCTAACCCGACTGCTAATGGAGCCGGTGCGCTTTCTTCGATCCCCAGCCATTGGTTGAAATAGACACAGTTGTCTGGGCTCACAGGCCCCCCATCTTCGCACAAATCGAAGACGGGGCACAGCCCGCAAGGCATTTCTGTGTAGCCGTTGTTGATCGGCGGCGCTCCCTTGGGCGGGCCCGCCCCGGGTGCTCTGCCCATGCTGGCCCCCAGCCCCCGGTAGGAGGAGGACGAGGCAGAGGCGGCGGCAGTTGAGGGGGCGTCACCACCATTCCCTTCTTGGTCGGTGCTCAGGCGGGCCACGTTGAGCGCTCGGTACCCGTACTCGTGGGAGCCCGGCAGGCGCACAGACTCCAGCAAGCCGTCGTAGACGAGCACGTCCACGAGCTGTTGCACGTCGGCTTCGCTCAGGGTCGTGTTGTTAGTCACGCCCGACTGCTCAATGAGCTCGGCAATCTGCCGCACGGTCGGGTAATCCATGTAGCCAGCTGGCATGGGCAACAGGACTTCGCGGCGACGAGCGCGGCGATGGCGGGTGCCATTGCCATTTGCGTCGGAAGTTTTCCGCGTCGCGGCAGTAGAAGAAGCAGCCGTACCGGCCGGAGTAGTGGCAAGGCCGCCCTCGTCCTGGCCGGTCACCATGGCGTCTGCACTGCGCTTCTTACCGCGCACGCTCCCATCCGGTACGGCTCCGGCTCCTGCTGCCGCCGTCTCTGTCGCGCCTGCCCCTCGTATGACGCCCTTTTTTGGTTGGCGAAGTGATGACGCTGACGCCGAAGCCGACCCGGCCCCGCCGGCACTGCCACCTCCGCCGTGGCGGCTCAAGTAGGAGCTCTTCTTGCAAATGGCCTGGAAGATAATGTCCTGCAACGACTCGATAAAGGCCTCGTCTAGGGTGTTATCGGTGTACCAGGGCCCGCCGGTAGCGCGATCAGATGGCCGCAGCGTTGCCTTAATGTACATTTTCTTGCCAATGTTCTCAACGCTCTTCATGTCGCGGATGAAGCCCTTGGACTCGAGATGCTTGATGCACTGTTTGAGGACGGAGTCGTGCATATTGAGCCGCAGCTTGAGGCTGCGAGCCCAGATGCCGTCGGCGCCGGCATCGTCAATGAGTTCGTACACCATGATCTGGTCCTGGTTGAGCTGCTTGTATCTTTACTTGTCAGTACGTTTACTCAAAAACCAGCAGGCTCAGTCCACCTACTTGGAAGCGTCTTCTGGCGCTCGAAACCGCCAACACAGGCCGTATCGGCCATCGTTCATGGCCTTGAACAGAAAGTCCTGGCATAGTCCCTGGACTGCCTTCATGAGCAGTACGAGGTTCTTGTCTGGGATCACGTCCAGATCCATCAAGTCTTTCTGGTTCCATAGCCGCGTGTCGGTGCCGTTATCCACGACCGCCTGGTAGAGAGCATCTTTTAAAAGCTCAATCTTGGTTGGGTCTTCGCTTCCCTCACGCGAAGACGCCATTTTTGCGGCTTCCCGTCCCTTGGGAGTGCGCTTTCCAGTCTTGGAAGAAGCCGCAATAAAATAATAGACAGAAAAATAATGAAAACGACAGCAATAATGAAAATGTTCTGAGCTCCTCAGTGGAAGAGACTGAGCTCATGACGTCCTGAAAACGAAGTCCAGGCTTTTTTTCTGCCGCTTTCCCAATTCCGCTCCACTGTTTCTATGACCGCCTTTGTGTTTATTTTCGTTTGGAAATTATCACGTGGCGCAGGTTATCCGAAAACAGCAAACTACCCCGCAGTCCAGAGCTGCAGAGCTGAAAGCTACACCTAGCTATCCGCTTTTAAACTTTTTTTGCAACGCACTGCCCCGAAAAAAGCAGTAAATACCACACCAAGATGCATCTCAAGACGACACAGCGGTTGGAGCTGCCGCCCACGGCGGATATGCATGTGCATGTACGGCAAGGAGACATGATGAAGCTGGTGGTTCCTACTGTGGCCCAAGGAGGTGTTGACACGGCCTATGTGTAAGTCGAACATGACGGAATTTCAGCATGTATATATATTAATCAAACTATCAGTATGCCAAATCTTGTATGTTTCTCTGTAGTACGGATTTGCGTGTTCCCATGATGAGGTTCTAACCAACGCATCTTTGGCTGCAGGTGCCCCCTCTTACATCAATTGAAAGGGTAATACTTCACGAATCACTATGTAGAAATATGGTGGGGGATGAACCTAGCTAACAAAAATAGGTTCTTGAATACAAGGCTGAGCTGAAGGCAATTGCCCCCGACGTGAACTTCCTCATGTCGCTCTTTGTGAGTTGAGGCTCCTTTATGCCGTAATCATGAAGCTTTATGCCTAACTCGGACTTTCAGCTTCATTCTTCTATAACCCCAGAGGTCATAGCCAAGGCTGCAGCTGCAGGAATCACTGGAGTCAAGCTATATCCTCAAGGTATGTACTTTCATGGATACTTGACTGGTATTTGACTGGATCCATCATCTGCTAATAATTTCGGTAGGCGTAACGACGAATTCTGAAAATGGTGTGGCCAGTATGGAGGCTTTCTATGAAACGTTTTCCGCAATGGAAGAACACGGAATGGGTAATTTCCTGACCTTTCTTGGGCCGTTTTACGTCTTTTGAGCTTGTAGGCTAATTCTCCAGTGCTCAACATCCACGGCGAAGTCTTGGAGTCTCTTGCTCCGCCGAATATGACACTGGAAGAAGCATTTCTTCCTACGCTAAAGTCTCTGCATGAGAGATACCCAAAGCTTCGGATAATTGTAAGTCTACGATATTGGTTTTGTGGAAGCAACCTTTTTCTGACCATTCTCCTAGTTGGAGCACTGCACTACCGCAGCAGCAGTGAAAGCTGTCAAGGCTTGCGGGCCGACCGTTGCTGGTATGTAGGGCCCATATTGCTTGTAGCTTAACAGTTTCTTACTGATATATACTCCAGCCACCATCACCGCACACCATCTCTATCTGACAACCGATGATGCGTGCTGCAATCCGTTTGCATTTTGCAAACCCATCCCGAAGAAGGCGACTGACCGTGATTTTCTGATCCAAACTATTGCCGAAGGCAACCCAAAGTTTTTCTTGTGAGCAACATTCCTACTTTGATCGGGCACATTGTTTTGCTGATGTCTTTTTGCAGTGGCAGTGATAGTGCACCTCATCCGCTCCAGGCCAAGACCTCGGCATCGCCGGGAAAAGCACCGGCGGGTGTCTACACACAGCCCTTTGCAACCCAGCTTGTTCTGTTGGGATTGGAAGAAGGCATGGAGCGAGGCGTTATATCGCCAGACGACCTGACGCAAGAGAAGCTGGAGGATTTCCTTTGCCACAATGCGCGGCGGTTCTACCAGCTGCCTGCGGCATCAAAGACTAGCTCGAAGAAGCTTGTGCTGGAAAGAAAGGGAGAGCAAATCCCCCAAAGCATTCGAAGCGAAGATGGCACAACTGAAGTTGGCATATCCCGGTGCGGCACCGAAGTTTTCAGTCTGCACTGGGCTAATGCTTGACTTTTTTGATTAGAGAAGAAATAAATTTATTTGAATAAATATGAATATAAATACAAATATAAACTCTAAATCAATACTCATTTCTCACAACCCTTTCCATAGCCTCTTGCTGGTATCAGAAGGTCACGTGCACACAGAGCCTCGTTTTGGATACTTAGTCATCTTAAGGATGCTAAATAAGGTGCCTCATTGCTCTCAAAATAGTATCTTCTAGAAAATCATCGCGAAACCTCTTCTTCTTCAAAGATCTCGACATAACATAACCGCTGATAGTAGCTTCTTTGTTTTTAAACTGGGAGGCTAAATTTGCAAACCATTGGAGGCGCCCGAGAAAAGTCTGCAAAACAACATGGGTTCTATTGTTCTTCCCCATCTCATGACAGCTTGGCATGTCGACCAGGCTATTCTTTCCGAGGACGAGCGTGTTGTGATTATTCGGTTCGGCAAAGATAGCGACCCCGACTGCATGCGCCAGGACGATGTCCTGTCTCGGATTGCAGACAAGGTGAAGAACTTTGCGGTTATTTACCTCTGCGACAACGAAAAAGTGCCCAATTTCAACACTAGTACGTCAAGCAGTCTCTGTTTTCGTTGTCTTTTTCTTTTTTCTCTTGAGTCTCTTACTTACTGACTATTTCTTAATCAATCAGTGTATGAGTTATATGACCCGTGCACAATAATGTTTTTCTGGCGAAATAAGCACATGATGATCGATTTAGGCACAGGAGACAACAACAAGATCAAGTGGGTTCTTGAAGACAAGCAAGAGCTGATAGACATTATCGAGACGGTCTATCGCGGGGCCAAAAAGGGACGTGGTCTTGTTGTAAGTCCCAAAGACTATTCGACACGCCATCGTTACTAGCCGCCATATCGGCATGCGAACAAGCAGAAGAGAATGGGGAGTTTGAGTTTTTTCGTTCATCTTTCGGGTAGTTTTTTCAGGACAAAAAATAGCATCAAATTGGGACACGAGATGATTTTATAAACACTTGACCTGTATGACCATGGCCAAGCTGGACAAGATAGGCGAAGCCTAGAAGCTCCTCTAAAAGAAGCAAACAGAAATTCTGGCCGCGAGTCTCCAGGCGTCTGTTTGTGTGTTTGTTGGTTCTGGTGGACCAAATTTAAGATATCGTGCATGCATTTTATGACTTGGATTGTATTGGTATCATGGCAAGGCAATACAGAACAAGAAGCATGAACCAAGCACATCAAAAGCGTCTCTTCGAGGTCCCTTTTCTTCACCCCGATTTGACGACACCAAAGACTGCATTTCTTTATGAGAACGCAAAGGCCTGACGGAAGAATTGCTGCCCTCTCACATTTCAAAAGTGTCTTTTTCCCGACCTTGTAAAACGCCTTCCATCAAAGCGGCCAAGTAAACCAATGAGAAGCTGAAATGGCTAAACACGAAATGCATATAACAACATGAGCTTCTTTCATTGCCCTATATACCCCCGAGCCGTTCCCGGTGAAGAATCTTGAATTCAAAGGGCCGCAGCGCCCTATCGCGGGCCCTTGTCTTCGCCTCCGATTCTCTCGAGCGCTTCTAGCATCACAATGGAGTTGCCACGAATGACCTAACAGAAGGCAACACATTAGCCACACTTCCCACACGGCCTCTATCCACCCCCCCCTCTCTGCATTACTTACCACCATGCCAATCTTGATCTTCTCACCTCCGTCCTTCTCCTCAATCGCGTCATCGAGAACAACGTTTAAGAAAACCTAGAGCGCAATAATCGTCAGCCATCGAACCAAAAAGAAAGACAAGCAATCCCCGATAAAAGCAGGACGCATTCTGTAGGATTCGTACATCGTAGCCGCGGAGGATCCCTATGACTTTCCGGCTTCCGTTGAGCTGGACGAACAGCCTCTTGTCGAGATACTAGACAACACAAAAGAGTCAGTACAATGCCGACAAAAACTCCAGCTCCCCATTCAGTGGATGGCCAAGCTCAAAGAAGACGCATACCTTTTTCAGTTCTGGTTGTGCTGGCGCCATCTTGTTTGAGTTGTACCGCGTCGTGGGAAAAGTACAAGCAAAAGCGTTTGGCCTGAAGGGCGGAGAAATATTCAGCTTGGGGAAGCACGATACATTGGTAGCCCAAAACGGCTGACACGTGATGATAAGATTACAGATAACGACATAAAGATGGCGACTTACAAACGGAACAAAACGTTGCACGCGCAAAACACAACTCTTTGTCGGGCGCGATTGACGGCGGAAGCCAAGCCAAGCAAATATGAGCTTGTTCATGCCAAAAAAGCGCAAAGGCCGCCGCATATCAGAATTTGGGGATGGTAGCTCCGACAGTTTGGAAAGGGCCACAGAAGGCGAGCAAGGCACGTTTGAAAGTTTACTTTTTTGGCTTCCACACATTCTTGTAGGGCTGGCGCAAGCCACGAAACGGACTGACTGCTAACATTGTTTTTAGGTCTGGATCAAGAGGAAGCAGCTCCTTCGGTGCTGCGGTTTGGCAAACGACAACCGAAAAAGTCATCCCTCCGACGGGTTACGAATCTCGACGATGTGGGCGCATCCGATGGCGACGACACCAACACGACCAACAGCCGAAAGGGAAATGATGGGGAAGACGAGGAGAGCGATGATGGGCCGGCCGTCATAAGGTCTACCGTGCACCGAGGGGCGGCATCAAAACGGGGAGGGAGAAGGCCAGTAGTGTCTCGGACATTGACAGCGTTGGATGACGGAGGAACGCTATCAGCCAACAGCAGACAAGGCGGATCCACGGCGACAAAAGCGCGACAGAATCTCGGCGTTTCCTCCTCTTTGCCTTCCACGGCCACTCTGCCGACACGGTACCTACATGGCGACAACGTCGACTACGACGACGACCGACCCAAGTACGACCAGGCCTATCTTGACGAGCTGCAAAGCGCAACACCCAACACGCCGTTGGATCTTGGGGCAGAGACTGGTAAAGATGGCGGTGGCGGCGGCGACGAAATGGACTGGGACCCGACCGAACTCGAAGGCGCCGTGGTGGTGAATGCATCCGAGCTGGCCGCGGCTCCCGTGCGCGCATCCGCTGCGGCTGCGCCTGTGGCCTCTATACTGACCGAGACGGAGATTCGCGAGCGAAAAGAGCGCCGCTCCCGGCTGGCACAGGAACAGGACATTATCTATCTCAGCGACGAGGACGGCGACAAGGAAGTAAAGGGCTACATGACCCTGTCGACGGCGGCGGCGGACAGGAAGAAGAAGAGCAAGGACAAGCGGCTGGTGCGGGAAGACGAGGACATGTGTGAGGGATTCGACGAGTTTGTGGAGGACCCGCAGCTCGCCTTTGGCCGCAAGGCTGAGCGCAAAGCCAAGCAGCGGCGCAAGCAGGAAATGGCGGCGCTCATTGATGCGGCCGAGGGTGTCGGCAGTGACGGCGACGGCAACGGCAACGGCCATGGCGACAGCAGCGACGACTCCGAGGCCGAGCGGCGTGCTGCCTACGATGACGCGCAAGCACGAGCCGCCATGGAGGGACTGCAGCCGCGGCCGCAGCGGGCGGCCCTACAAGGCCGTGTAAAAAGAGCCGCAGGCGACGATGCGGTGGCCATTCCCAAGATGAAGCCGATTCCCAGTCTGGCCGAGTGTCTGACGCGCATGACGGACATGATGCAGGCGCTGGACGGCGAGATTGCCAAGCACCAGAAACGGCTGGCCGATATCGAGGCCGAAAAGGCCAGCATCGCGGCGCGGGAAAAGGAGGTGCAGGACATTGTCAACAAGGCCGGGCAAAAGTATCAGGACCTCTTGGCGGCCCAACAGCTGCCGAGCCATGCAGCGGACACGCTCCTGTCCGCCATCTCCCAGTTGCCTCTACAGCCCCATAATGTACCGGCCATACTCGCCAGCGGCCTGCCTGTAGAGCGAGGCTTGGACAGCCTCGGCACGACGCCGATGCGAGGGTCGGATGTGGATGATATATCATAATGTTTACCTCTTTGTTTCTCTCATTTTTAGGACAGCGATCGGGAAAGATGGCACGGAGTCATACTTATTTATACATTGTACCAACGCCTTGAATATATAGCTTTGCAATAAACAAAGGATTCCCGCCATGGGACCTGACAACAGTATGGTTTGAACGAGCCTTACAGGAGAAGGACACTGCCTTTGCCATCTTCATCGTGCCGTTGCTAGTAGTTATTTTACAGGAAAAAACAGTAAACCAAATCAAATCAACAGACGGGACAAAAGACTTGCAGCGACATTGCGACCAAAATAACAAGAAACAAAACCAGACTAGAAAACTACCCTCTAATCGTACCTCGCATAAAACACCTTGTACCGATTCCATTACTTGCTTTTGCTCACACCCGCACCAATGACGCCCGGGAGTTTCTCCTCGCCAACGCTGAAGAGCAGGCCAATGGCGAAGCTGAGGGCGCCAGCAAAGGCCACGGCGAAGCCGGTCAAGAGCCAAAAGGGCACACTGACGTCCTGCTTGTGGCAGCGGTTGCCGCCCCAGTGGGTGGTGCTGTGGCCACCAGAGCCGTCTGTTGGTCGGTTGAGCGTCGCCAGGCAGTGGCAGGCATAGCAAGAAGCACCGCTGGTGGTGTGGTTGGCGGAGGCATCGCGGCGGGCGTCCTGGTCCAGGGCCGAGGTGGTGCTGTACTTGTCGACGCAGAAACCGTGGCTCGAGCAGTTGCGCGTCTGGGTCATGCACGCGTTGAACGACGTGAAGCAAGACGGGATGGTGATGGCAGCAGAAGCCACCCATTCCAGCGGCGCCGCTAGCGTTTCCTTGTCGTCGGTGCTGCTGCTGGCCTTGTCGGCCAAAGAAGCACCAGCCGGCGCGCTGATGTCGCTAAACTCCAACATGACGGACTCGGCAGCCCCTTCACGCTTGTGCACCGCCCGCTTTGGCAGCGCCTTGGTGGTCCAGTGGGCCAAGGCCGACGAGCGAGCGGACTCGGGCACGAACAGGACAAGGGCTTCCAACTGCCCAGACTGGGCGAGCGCCACGAGCTGGCGGATGTTGTCAATGACGGCATCAATGGTGTTGCTGGCCTAGAGAAAATGTTAGCTGCTGGTCTGCCAATGCCTGCGTCCGCTCTTCTGCTCTGCCACTTTTTACCTTTTTGGCATCGTAAAGGCCAACCAGGGCATCTGCGGTCCAGGCTCCCTTGGCCACGGCCTCCAGGGCCTCGGCCAGGTCCTTGTGGGCCAGTGGCAAGCTTGCCTGCGCAAGCTCCGAGACAAAAAACTCCTTGTTGGCGGCGGCCGAGGGCGGATCGGATACGGCAAAGCTGGGTGCCAGGTTCTCGGCGGCAAAAGCGTCCTGAATCTTTTTTAGGGAAGCGGCACTGACGCCCTCAATGGCGAGCACGAGCTGCTGCTGCTGTTGTCTCGTTGTCTGGCTGGTTTCGGCAAAGAGGGCCGGGGCCTCGATGCCATACTGGTAGAGAAAGTCGAGCGCGGTCTCGGGGTCAAAGTCGGCCGGCAGCGACTCGGCAAAGGGGCTGCTGTTGTCGGCGCTCAGGCGCTGCAAGATAAGCTGGCGGACCACTTGCCGGGGCAGCTGGGCGGGGGATGAGGCGGACGACAATGATGACGATGGCGACGATGAGGAAGCTAGCTCTCGGGGACGAAGCAGGTAAACAAGGGCTGGTTCGCTGGCTGCGGCAACCACAGCACTTGCCAGCGAGGCAGAAAATGCCAGACCAGCGAAAAGCTTCATGTTGAACCGTCTCCAAGAAGAGCAGAGGGAGAGGAGGGCGGGCGGCAGAATAGCTGCAAGGGAAAGCGGATGGAGTGGTCGAGAGGCGAGATGAAAGACAGAAACAGGAAGAGGTATTTTGGAGAACAAAAGGCGCAGGTTCGAATGGGGCCTATAGCTAAGGTGGATCATTATTGGTCCGAAAGGCTGCGCTACAGGCCTTGCGCGCTGTAAACTAGTTAGGTCCTCCTGTAAACCTCCCCGGCTACAGCAGGCTGTACAGGGCCACTAAACTGGCGATAAGAAACGGCGTCCGATCTATTTTGCAGCGCAGCGCGGCATTGCGCAACGTTATGCCACCTCGCAGACGATCCGGGCAAAAGCTCGTCAGACAGACATTTTCAAGAGAGCAGCGGGCTGAACACGAAATACACGGGCTGCGGCAGCCATAAATGGGACGAAACATTCTAGCCGAAATATATCAAAAGTAAACACCAGCTCGGCCAAAGGATGCTGCGCTCGCTTTGGGCGGCCAAGTCGCCCTTGGCGTCCATCATGGGCCGGCGAGCTACGGCACAGGCACCCGATGCGATTGTGCAGCATGTCAGAATAAAGAACCGGAGGAGGATGAGGTACGCCACGCCCGACGGGATGGAAGGGAAACGTCGCGAGGGGACAAACTAACAAGAGGGTGTGTGCTAGGAACTTTGCCATCGGAGCCGGCGTCATGTACGTTTGCTGGTCGGTCTATCTGACTCGGGTGGTTGTGCCGCCGTTGGCCAAGCATATTGAGGAGGACGGCGAGCCGATATTCTTTCCGTTTCCCTTTACCTTTCAAGTCGTCGAGTCGAAGCCATACAAGGGCACAGATCCGGAATGGCAGGAATACATTCGTATTGCGCGGGACCGGGAGCTGCTGCTCAAGATACGAAGTGGGTGTTTTCCGGGTTGATGGTGTTGGACTGGCAAGCAAGCGAACTGACTTTTAGACGACATGTTGGAGACTGTACGAACAGCAGCCGAGGCGAACCCCGTCTTGATACACCGGTGCGGACGCAAGTTTCAGGTTAGAAAGCACTGGCTGGATCTAGATTTTCCGTACCGGCCACCACCCAAGATTATGCGGGATGGGTAAGTGAGGGAGGGAGGGAGGGAGAGGGAGGGAGAGGGAGGGAGAGGGAGGGAGAGGGAGGGAGAGGGAGGGAGAGGGAGGGAGAGAGAGACAGAGAGAGAGGGAGAGAGATTCTGACAACCCCAGACTGCTTCTGTCGCCCGACGGGCTGGAACTCGTCACCATGGAGATTGAGCCGATGACGATGCTACGGATCAGCCGCGCTCTCTGGCCGATGCCGGTGGCGCAGTCGGCGACGGCGTTTGTGGGCACGCTGTTGCGACAAAACGTACAAAACGTGGCGAGATACTTTGGGTTTGAGATGGCGGAGCCGGCCAAGCCGCAGAACTCGCTGGCGGCGGCGCTGCAGAAGCGGCTGGACCAGGCCGAGATGGACGGCCGGGCCGCGCAGGACGGGAGCAGCAGCAGCAGCGGTGCCGAAGAACCGCCGACAGGACGCAGTATTGTCACGACGACGGCACTCCCGACAGCGTCGTCGGCCCGGGAAAGCGACAGCGGCGGCCGGGACCTGGACCGGATCCTGAGCGCCAAAGACCTGATCCCCTTTGAGTCACTGCGGGCGAGCATCGACGACGCCTGGCTCGAGTTCAAGAAGAAGCTGTCGCAGACGTGGCTGCCGTTGCGGCCGCAGCCGCCGGGCGGATGTGTGGGCGTCTCGGGACTGGTTGAGCTGCAATCGGCCAGCTCGCGCATCATGATCGAGGTCAGTGCCTTTTGGAACCCCAAGACGCGCAAATACGACCCCCAGACGATGCACATGAAGCTGCAGAGCATCCGGCCGCGGAACCAGGTTCCCTTGTAGCGAGCATCACGATTCAGACAAGGGATCAAAAGAAATGATTAAAATATAATTAAACATGATTACAAGCACAAGTATCCTCCCTCTGCCCTTTTATCGTAATCCTTTTGCGTGGGCACGGCGACGGCCAACTAGGATGTGAGCGGCTTTTTCGCATATATAAAGAGATGCTGCTCCTCCCAGACGTCTTCCGGGCGACAGATGCCGACCTCGGCGCTGCGCGGCTTGAACTGAGTCTGCTCGCAGCTGACAATATCGAGGCCAGCGGTGCGGACGGCGGCAGCGGCGTCGACGGGACCCAAGCTGGAGATGACGACGGGGCGGCCCATCCAGCGAATGGGCTCGTTGTTGGCCGGGATGGGCACAGTGGCAAAGACGAGGGTGCCGCCCGGTTTGAGCAGGCGGCCGACGTCGGCGAGCACGCGGCGGATATCGTCCTGGCTGACGTCGGCAATGAGGCTAAAGTAGACGGTGACGGCGTCGAGGCGGTTGGCGCCGGCCGTCTGGGCGGCGAGACGCAGCTCGCGCTGCAGGTAGGGCCGCACGTCGATAAGCTCAAAACGGGCGTTGGGCACGCGCTCGCGGGCGGCCTCGAGCATGGCGGGCGAAATGTCAATGCCCAGCACGTCGTGGCCGGCGTCGGCCAAGACGCTGGCGACGGGCCGGCCGGTGCCGCAGCCAATGTCGAGGATCTTGGCGCCGCCCGTGGCTGGCAGTTGGGCCAGCAGCCACTGCAGCGAGGCCTCTTGGGTGGCGAGGCCGTTGAAGGCGTCTTCGTAGGCGGCGCCGACACTGTCAAAGACCTCGACGGCCGTCAGGTTGTGTGTCTGTGCCTCTGCCATGATGAGGGGGAGGGAGAGACGAAGAGAGGAGACGGCGAGAGGGGAGGGAGACGGTGGGAGAGGAAGACGGCGAGAGAGACGCAGAGAGACGCAGAGAGACGCAGAGAGACGCAGAGAGACGCAGAGAGACGCAGAGAGACGCAGAGAGACGCAAAGAGACGCAGAGAGAGAGACGAGAGAACAAATGTCAAAGTACGAATAATCTGGCTGGAAAGGAAGGGCTTTCACAAAGGGCCTCACACTTATAAGCAGAAACAAAGATGCCTCACAGTCGCCCTCATCCCCTATTTCGCGCTCTCCCACGCTCCCACGCTCCCACGCTCCCACGCTCCCACTCTCCCCTCCTCTTCGGTCGCCTCGCCTTGCTTGCCTCGCACGGTTTCCTCCTCCCACCCGTTCAGTCCCTTGCGTGCTGCGTTCCACAATGGGAAAAGTGCCATGCAGGCGAGGCGGCTGGACGTGGGTGTAGTGTTTCTCTCTGCGTCCTTTTCTCCTTTTCTGTCATGCTTCTTTTACGCGGCTTCCGGCTCGCCCATTGGCAAAGGTCGTCGTGGCCAGCCGGCCGCCCGGGATATGCGCAGTAGTGTAATACATTCCAGCAGGCTAGACTCTTCCATGCGCCTCTGGCATGCCGTCGACACGCTGGAGCAGCGAGGCTACTGCAGCTTCTAGGCCTGTAGTTTGCTGGGCGTGTCTGAGAAGCCCTGTCTGATGATACGGCATCGCCCAGGCAATGCAAGGGAGGGCCAATATTGAGCTGGTGAGACATGGCTTCGGCGGCGCCTCTTGTGAGTCTTTTTGCAAGGGTCTATGCTCGATCGGGTTTTTTTGGATTATTTGGTACTGTGGTTGCTTTTCCTATTTGCTGCTTTCTTTTTCTGCCTTGGCCTTGTTCCCTTTTTTCTTTTCGTGTTTCTGTTTTTCTCCTAGCTGCTTTCCGTTCTGCCTTTTCCCTTTGCATCAACGGGCTGTCTTTCTTCCCGCTTCTCCTTGCCATGTGCGCAAACGTACAGTAGTGGGTGTAGATGCTCGGTGCTCCTATTCTCGTGGCCTGCCCCCCTTTCCTGCATCTCTCGAGAGAAGGATCCGGGCAATATGCACACGTGGCGTCTTGCTGCAGGGACGTCCACGTGTGAAGTGGCATGGAGGGCAAACCCAAAGCGGTACTTTGGTGCCCGTTTTACGCGAAGAGCAATCAGCCAATCCAATATTTGGACTGGGAAGGTAAGCAGAGGAGGGGAGGGAGAACGACGGCAAGGGAGAGGGTGAGGAGATGGAGAGGACGACGGCAAGAGGAGAGGAGAGGGAGAGGACGGCAAGAGGAGAGGAGAGGGAGAGGACGGCAAGAGGAGAGGAGAGGGAGAGGACGGCAAGAGGAGAGGAGAGGGAGAGGACGGCAAGAGACTAGGGAGAGGGGAGGGAGAGAAGAGGCCTCGGCTCAGGAGGCGAATACACTGAGAACAGACGGGCAGATGGCCAGAGAAGAGCGTCCAGCTTGAACAGGCTGGTGGACAACGCGAGGCACACAAGGCTTTGACTGCAAGCTTGGATAGTCTGAGCGCTAGTGCCGAGGGTCGACACCCATCTTGGGCCGTCTTCCAACGCCTTTAGGGCTCACATGTCGATTGCGGCCCAACAAGGTGAGCAAGACAGGGAGGGATGCCAGCAATAAAGCTCTGGGCTGGCACACCTTTTCTTTGGGCGGTGAAGGATCTCGACTTGTTTTCCTCTGGCTTCCCTCCGCCCTCCCGTTTCGGTCTCTTTATACGCAACCATGGCGGCTCCTCCGGCCGAGGCTCTCGACTTTGACGTCATCATTGTAGGCGCGGGCCTCTCGGGCATCAACTCGGCGTACCGGCTGCAGAAGCGGTTCCCGGGCCTGCGCTACACCATCCTAGAGGCGCGCAACGTCATGGGCGGCACCTGGGCGTTTTGGAAGTACCCCGGCGTGCGGTCCGACTCGTCGTCGGCCGTCTTTAGCTTCTCGTGGTACCCCTGGCCGCACGGCATGGACTTTGCCGAGGCCGGCCTGATCCGCGACTATGTCGAGGACGCGGCGGCCGCCGAGGGCATTGACCGGCACGTCCGTCTGCAGCACCGCGCCGGCGAGATGCGCTGGTCGTCGGACGAGCAGAGGTGGACGGTGGACGTGCGCGAGCCGCCGGCCGACGACGGGTCGGCCGTAGCGGCCTCGCGTCCGTACCGCGCCCGCTGGATCGTGGGCTGCAGCGGCTACTACAGCTACGACCAAGCCCAAGAGGCCGAGATCCCCGGGCTCGAGAGGTTTGCCGGCGAGGTGGTGCATCCGCAGTTTTGGCCCGACAAGGCCGCCGTCGAGGGCAAACGCGTCGTGCTCGTCGGCTCTGGCGCCACGGCCGTCACGCTGCTGCCCAACCTGGTCGACAAGGCGGCTCACATTACCATGCTGCAGCGCAGCCCGTCGTATGTGCTGGCGCTGCCGCGGCACGACCGGGTCACGGCGCTGCTCAAGCGCTGGCTGCCGGCGCGCTGGGCCGTCACCTTGAACTGGTACCGCGAGATCTTGTTGGAACACGTCTTTGTCCTCTTCCTCCTCTACTTTCCGGCCGCCGGCCGCCGCATGCTGCGCGCCCAGACCCAGCGCCACCTGCCGGCCTCGGTGTCTGTCGACGAGCACTTCCGGCCGCGCTACGACCCGTTTACCCAGCGGCTCTGCATGTGCCCAGACGGCGACTTTTTCCGCGCGCTGCACCGGCCCAACTGCGACATTGTCACCGACCACATTGCCACTGTGACCGAGACCGGCGTGCGGCTGCGCTCCGGCGGCCCAGAACTGCCGGCCGACATGATCATTACGGCCACCGGCCTGCGTCTCGAGCTGCTCGGCAACCAGAAGCCCGTCGTGGACGGCGTGCCCGTCGAGCTCGGCTCGCGCTACACTTGGCGCAGCTGCATGGTCGAGGGCCTGCCCAACACCTGCATCATCATGGGCTACACGCAGGGCACCTGGACGCCCGGCGCCGACGTGCACTTTTGCACCGTCCTGGACGTCATGGCCGAGATGCAGCGTCGCGGCGCCGCCTCGGCCTGGCCCACACTGGACCCGGCTCGTCGCGCCACGTTGCCGCGGCTGTCGGCCATGAACCTGACGGCCAACTACGTCGAGAGGGCGCGCGACCGTCTGCCCTTGTCGAGCGGCTCGTACCCGTGGATCAATGGGCGCAACTACCTGTACGACACCTGGAACAATTGGTTTGGCAGCGTCAACGACGACATGGTCTACCAGGGCAGCAAAAAGGACGACTAGTCATGGACAGATCGATAGGAAAGCATGTATCATGGGTACTGTCTAGACGCCAAACATTGGGAAAGGAATACAAACAAGACAAGAAACGCCAAACACTGGTGAAGGAGACTGTCTACAGCATCGCTGCTATACTGGCCACCAGCAGGACCGATAAGAGTCCTGGATAGTTGGCGACGGCGGCCGACGTCTTGATGGTGCACTCCCCCGTCAGATTAAAGTTGCCGCCGGCGTCGAGCGGCTGCTCGTTGGTGCCGCAGTTGGCCGCGTTGGCCAGGTAAATGTGCTGATGGTCCTGGTCAAAGACGATGTAGGCAGAGCGCAAAAACGTGTCGCCCAGCAGCGGTGTGCCGCCCGACTCGACGGGCTGTGCGCCGACGACGCAGGCACCCGTGTTGGTTTCCCAGATGAAATCGCTGAGCGGCACACTCAAGGTCAGCTCGCCAAAGGTAAAATCGACGGAACCGCCCTTGCGGCCCTTGTCGCAGTCGACGACCATGAAGCCGTCCGAGGTGATGTCGTCCGACTGCACATCGAGGCTGTCGGCCAGGCTTTCGAGCACATTGGTCGGCAGATAGCTAAACGTGGACCCGCTGTCGAGCACAATGGGCAGGCTGCTGTTGCTGTACGTGTCCGAGGCCGAGCGGCCGGGCGCCGTGTAGCCGATGGAGTCGAGCTGGATCCAGTACCGCCAAACTTCCTGGTTGTCGCTCGCCTGTGGCGGCAGGTTGCTGAACCGGTGCAGCGGGCCGGCAAACTTTTTGGTGTCGACGCCGCCAAAGATGATGACGCCGTCGCCCACGTTGGCGCCCACGCTGTCGTCTGACGAGGCCGCCGCCGTGCCCAGCGCCATGCTAAAGGCCCGCAGCGCCGTGCCGCCCTGCCGCTTCAGCTCGTCAATGAGGTTGTCGTAGTCGAGATTGTAGCCTGAGCCGTAGCCGATGCCCAGGATGGGCATCCCAAGATCTTTGCTGCTTGTCGCCAGGCCGAACTGGACCGACGTCAAGGCCGAGTTGTCTTTTAGAGGAGGGGGAGAGTTATTAGCAAGGGGAGGGGAGAGTTGTCGTTAAGCAGGGGGGAAGAGAACTCACTGGTCCCCGGGAGAGAAATGTCATCGAGCACATAGTCGAAGTGAACGGAGCCAATGCCATAGGCAATGTGCTTGTAGACTTTGCCGTCGTAAAACGTCGACGACTTGTTGGCGTCGTAGACGTCCAAGGTTCGGCAAAAAGCGCGAAGATTGTCGGTCGTGACCTTTTCGCAGTCTGGGTTGAGCCACAGCTCGTTGGAGCCTGTGTCGAGCTGTGCCTCGACCGGCTGCGGCGGCGTCCCCACGTCCACTGCCTGCGTCAGTCAAAGGCAGGGCGTGTCAGGGGAGAGAGAACGAGCACTCACAGCGAATCAGGTAGGCCAAATTGGTGTAGTTGTACAGCGTGGCGCTGTCATCACGACGATGGGCCTTTTGCGGCACCGTCCTCCGCGAAACGGGATAGCTGATAAAGCTGCTGCCCGTTCTCGGTGCCAGAGCTGCCGTCTGGGGTAGCGCAGAGGCCAGCGTGCTTGCGGCAAGCAGGGCCAAGGAGAGGGAGAAGCCGGCCATGGTATTCTAATGGCGTTGAATGTCTGTTTCTATTCTAAGGGCGTTGAATGTCTGTTTCCCAGATGAGGAAAGAAGCCAGAAAGGGCAGCATCTCTGCCTTTAATCGGCCGGCAGGACGGCGGCGTCCACGGGAGATGCTATCTAGCTGCTTCAGCCTCTCGAATCCTTTCCCAACATAGCCGCTCGAGGCCCCTCCGGGCTACACTACTCTTGGCTACACTACTCTTGGCAGGGCTTTCTCCCAGTCCTGAGGCCATCCGCTGAACTCAGCCGCGCCCAGTCTACAAGGTTGTCCTCACTAGGACGGCGTAATAAAATACACTATTTATTAGCCTGGCGTCTGTACAACGTTCTCTACAGCATGGTCTCGGATCCTCCTTCGGAACTTGCTGGATTGGTCTTGCCATGCTGGCAGGCAGGATTTGAGTTTTGGCGTGGCTGAGCATTTGGGTGGAAATATGGTTTATTTATCGTGTGCTTAGACGGCTCCTGGTTCGTCGAAACAGCCTTGGTGGCCTCTAGTAGACTGGTGCTCCGCTTTGCCAAGGCGAACTAGAGGCGAACTAGGCACAGCAATGCGGAAAGTTTAAGCTTGAAGTTTAAGTGGGAGCCGAAGCAGTCGGTGAAGCAGTGTGAGGATTCTTGATTCGGGAACAAGACATGAGAGGGAGCAAATCAAGGCCAGGAAAAGTCTGAGAATAAATAAAGCTCGGCATAAAGGTACAACAGCACACAAATTGGTCTTGATCCGTGAGTCGGCTTAGTCATACACTCCTTCCAGTCCTCATCTCCCTCATCAATCATTGAACCAGCGACGCCACATCGACCGAGTCGATCCAGCTCATGTCGTCTAGCCACAAGTCCGAGTTAAAGTTTTCAAACATGTCTGTCGTCCAGGGACTGTTATAGTCCCAGCCGGAGAGGCCGTTCATGTACGGTCCCTGGCCTCCAGCCGCCATGGAGGAAACGGGGGCACTGCAGGCGTCCCCCACCAAGTCCAAGTCTGCCGGTCCTTGGCCAAACAAGGCAAACGATTCCATCGGCCCGGGCTCACCCTCGGGCCTGCTTTGTTGAGCGTTGCCAGACGAAGAGGCCATGCCGCTGTCTCCCGGAGCGATGGCTGTGGTCGTAGTCGTGGTCGAGGTCGTAGTCGCAGCTGCCGCCGCCGCTGCCCGGTCAAACTTAAAGGCAATGACAGAGATCTTGTACGAGGTAAGATCCCAAATCGAGGCGGCCCGACGCACACCGTCTCCGTCTCCGAATTTGGCGGCGGCCGCCCGCTTTTGTTCTCGGTTCACCTGGTCGATTCGCTCGCGCATGCTGGACAAGAGAGACCGGACGTCAATCATTAGGCCGGCCTGGCTTCGAAGCAAGTCCCGCACGGTAGTCTTGGCCGCCACGAGGCCGGCATCCCTGCTCTTCTTGGCGTCGGGCCCGGGTCGCATGGCCGTGTTTGGCAAGGCCGGAGGCTGCTGTGCAAACGGCAGCGTTGGTTTCACGGCCGGCCAGTGCTGCCCGCTGCTCTCGGCCAGCCTCCGAGGCCCGAGCAAGCGCGCCCATCGGCCGATCATGGTGATGGCGTACATCATGAAGAGGCCAAAAGGCAGCGGCAGCCGCTGATGCAGGTGCACCGGCACGGCAAAGAAGGCTTCGAACCACGCCGTCAGCGCCGAATGGGACCGGTACAGCAGGTCCAGCGCCGACGGCTTGCACAACGGAGACGACAAGGCCAGGTCCGCCGCCAGTTTTTGCAGCTTGGGCACCGTCACCGCCGGGGGCTCATACAGCCGAAGCGAAGCCGAGGCCAATTGGATTTTCACCAGGACTTGCCTGTTAGCAAGAGAATGAGCGACAAAAGATGCAACGGCATTAAGAACGAGCGACAAAAAAAGGATGCAACGACATCAACGAGCGACAAAGAACGGATGCAACGACATCAAGAACAAAAGGAAGGATGCACACCATGGTTCTTGGCCTCGGGCGAAAACGAGGCCACAATCTGGTCCAGCTCGTTTTGCATCAAGGCCAAGTGAGCCGACAGCGGCGCGCTCGCCAGGGGGGCAAGGCTGTCGGATTCGTCGGCATAGCTGCTGGCTTCTGCCAACCTCTGGTTCATGTGCTGCAGACGCACCAGAGCTACAAGGACGGTGTCGGTCTCCAGATCCGGCGCCTTTTCCAGCTCTTGCCAACACTGGCGCATGTACGGCGACAACCGCATAGGATCTGTTTTTTGAAAGCAGATGGCGATACTGTGGCCGTTGCCGTCGTCAGCCATCCCGATATGCCAAGATCAACAGGCGGCCAAAACTCACCACGACGAGAGGTACCAGATGCCCAGGGTGGCGCGTCGTTCTTCATTGGTCCTGGGCGTGGGATCGCAGGGGTGCAATGCCATGAGCTGGATGCGCTCGGGCAGACGCGGCGGCCGGCTGAGACCGAGATCGGCCAACAGACTGGCGGCGAGATGCATGAGATTGTGCATTTGCGCGTGCATCATGCAATGATGCTGGTACCAGGAAAGGACCACCAGCAGGCCCTGCAGCAGGTCCAGCGACCGCTCCGACCGCAGCAGCATGCACTCGGACACGTGCACCATGATGCGCACCATTTGGCTCTGCATCGACTTGACATTGTCCATCGAGGCCACCGTCTTGATGGCCTGCAGGAGAAACGGCCGCTCGGCCGCCAGCGTCAGAGGCGTGCTGTCGGGCGGCACGGCGACAAAGGGAAACAGCGGAAACATGTGCTCCCGATACCGGGCCAATAGCGTCTCGTCGGACTCAACCACGCCCGTCCAGGGCTCTCCGCACTCTAGGCGGCAGATGCATGCGGGCGGCGCCGGTCTGGTCGTTGGCGTTGCTGCTGGGTCGGGCGTGTTCAAAGCCGGCGTCGCCACTGGGTCGGGCGTGTTCAAAGCCGGCGGTGGCGCCAGATGCCGCTGCGTTTCCTGCTCTTCTGGCCGAAAGGACAATGGCAAAGGCTGGGGCGAGTGCGAAGACCGGGGCCGGGACGGAGAAGTAGAGGCCGAAGCTGCGACTAGTTCAGCCACTGCCGTTTTTTCTCATTATCAACAGCAAACATACCATTGTCCTGAGATGCACCCGTCGTCAGCGGAGGCGCCTCAGCCTCAGTCACGAGTGAAATCTTGCCCGAGGCACGGAGAAGGTCAACCAGGCCGTTGAGACGCTGCTCCAGCTGCGCTGTCTTGCTATAGGAGCCAGAGTCAACCCAGACCGGACTTTGGTCTTGTGATAAATTCCGGGGGCCGTTGTCACTCACGATGGCTTGCACGTTCGCTTTTTGCGCGGGCGATGGGTCTGGCCAGTACAATCTTTCAACAGCCTCTCGCATCTGTCGTGTTTTTCCCGTGAGCTTCCGTCTCCTTGGCCGACACTGCCTCTCTCTACTCACCGCTCACATTGACCGTTGCCGTCCGCACGCCGGATACACTTGGCCTTTGCGGCCGCACACGAGGCACATGCAGCTCCCCATTTCGACGTTCTCTTGCGCTCTTCCATGGCGAAAGCCTGCAATGTACCACCTGGTTAATCCGATTCAGTAGATCCAAGACGCCAAGACGTGGCAGCCGTCGTACATGCCGAACGGACTTTTTCTTGTCACTGCTTCGAACTTTGGCCTTGGGCTTCTCAATGCCAGACTCGCCATGCCTGTGACATGTCCCGGAGAATAGCAGGCCAGGCACAAGAGAAGACGGTCAATGGCGGCATACCGGTCGGAGCGGACTTAATAGATAAACTCCGCTCCGACGTCATAGGGGGTCAATTGAGATAGAGGTCCATAAGTGACGCGTATAGTAGACTATTTATTGCGAGAATGTGTGAACGAAAGAGTGTAAACTTCAAGGCCTCGTTACGGTCCATTTCCGATTGGTATAGTCTATAGTTTTGCGAAGACGTGCAACATATCGAACATTTACAAGATATAAAACATGGGCTGGATTGATTTGTTGCCACCACCTGGCCATGAGAGCAAGCGAGAAGAAACCTACCGAAAACCAGAAAACGAGAAAGCATTTCTCGGCATCGTATCAGCTGCACAAAGGTGTAGAGCTCAGCCAAGGACAGATCCTCTACAGGACACGACGCTCGTAGAGAGTAGCATGTTGCGCTTTGGGGCGCAGAATGATCTGTTAGATAGCGGCCTACTCTGGCCAGGCAGTTCATCCACAGAATATGTCTACAATGCTTTCTTTGTCATTCACGGTCATCAAACCCGACAATGTCATTGCAGATGCCCTTCGCTTCCACCATTTGTTGCCGAGGTCGTCATCTTGACATGCAAATCCGCTCCAAGGCATCAAATAAACTGCCATGGCATCCTCCCGGCGGTCCATTGGCGTTTGGGCTCGAATATAGACAACATTACAATGAAAGCCAAGTGTTGTTTACAGGGACTGGCTGAGCTTTGAGATGTATCTGATAGTTTCATGTACTATGCGCGTGTCACCGCCATTATATAGATGTAAAGAGAATATCGAGGTTGTAAAAACATGCTTCTGTCCGAGAATCCTGAAATAAAGTTGTGCCTGAAAACTCGGGCCACAAAGTTCACGCGTTCGTTGAAGTAATGATTCGATAACTGCCTCTCAAGGCGTAAATTAATCCACCAGCCGCCCAACGCCTTTTGTAAAGAAGATAATAAAACATGCCGAGAATCTTGTCAAAAACCCCGGCCTACACCCCATCAATCCTCCTGCTGTCGGCGCCGTTCCTTTTCGCGCTGCATCTTTTTGAAAAACGCATTGCTCTCCGTCTTCTTGCCGGCCTTTTTCAGCGTCTTGTTGACCGACTTGTTCTGCTCAATGTACGCCATGTCCTGGCCGCCGCTCAGCTCGCCCAGTGTTCCGGCCGTGCGCCGCGCCATGGGCATGCGCCTCAGGCTCTTGCCCTTTGTCTTTTGCCACAAGTCGTCTTCGTCCACCTTGTCCTCCATCAGCTTCTCGCGCTCCACCAGCACCTCCTGCAGCAGCTCGCGCCGCTCGCGCGCCGTCGCAAACGCCAGCCCCGGCGTCTTCTCAATGTCCTGCAACTGCGTAATCACCTTGAACGCGTAGCCCTGGTCCACCAAAAACGCCTGTCGCTTCGACGAGTAGTACATTTCCTGCGTGTCCTTGGACACGAGCGAGTAGAAAAACGCATTGAACCCTTCGTCGTTGCGCCGCTTCGCCCGCAGGATCCGGCCCAGCCGCTGCGCTTCCTGTCGCCGCGACCCGTAGTGCGACGAGATTTGAATCAGGCACGTCGCCTCTGGCAGGTCCAGCGACGTGTCGCCAATCTTGGACAGAAACAGCGTGTTGATGCTGGCATTGTGCTGAAAGTTTTCCAGGATCCGCAGCCGCTCGCTCTGGCTCGTCGCGCCGTAAATGCACGCCTTGCCCAGCCGCGTCGCGTACTTTGTCAGCGCAAACACGTCGTCGGAAAACACTATAATCTTATCTCCCCGCGACTCGTGGTAGTTGATCAGGTACTGGCACGCCTGGAACTTGCGCGGATTCATCACGTAAAGCGCCTGCTTCGTCCGGCTCGACGACTTGAGGTATTCCTCATAAAACTCTGTCGTCATCGGGCACCACACCTCGGCACACTGCACCCGCGCAATGTGGCCCTGCTCCGACAGCTCCATCCAGTTGGCCTCGTACAGCTTGGGGCCAATGAGAAAGTTGAGATCCGAAATCTTGTCGTCCTCTCGCAGCAGCGTCGCCGTCAAGCCCAGCTTGGAGTGCGTCTTAATGTTCGACGTCACCTTGCGGAAAATGTTGGCCGGCACCACGTGCACCTCGTCCAGCAGCATCATGCCCCATTCGCGTCCCTGCAAAAAGTCCATCATCTTCTTGGCGTCGTGCGACCGCTCGCGCGTTTGCGTCACCATGGAGTACGTCGTCACGATAATGCCCGTGTTGCCCGAGAACATGGACTTGTTGTCCGACGTAAAGACGGCAATGTCCTCTGGGTTGATGTTGGACCACTTGAGAAACTCCTGCCGCCACTGCACAACCGACATGGAGCTCGTGCACAGCACAATCACGCCCTTTTTGATCGTGCAGGCTGCCGTGATGCCCACAAGCGTCTTTCCTGCACCACACGGCAGCACAATGATGCCGCTCTTGGCTCGGCCATTGCCAAACATTTTGCTAAGACTCTTCTCCTGATACGGCCGGATCTGCGTGTTCGGCTTGAGGTCGATCTCCAGGTTTGCATTGACCTCGTCGTTGCGGAAATCGTACTCTTCCAGAACCGGGTAGCCCAGGTCGAGGCACCGTCGCTGAACCACCTCAATCTGCTGGTCCTGCACTTCAAACGCATGGACGGCCTCCTTATCGTCGTCATCGTCTGCGTCCTCTTCCGCATTCAACACTGCAAACAGGTCTGCGTCGGTGCTTGCCCCGGGCGGGATCTCATCACCACCACCACCCGCCGCCGCTGCTGCTCCCGTGGCACCACCACTGCCGCCGGCAGCAGTCTTCCCGCCGCTCACGACGCCGCTTTTGGCCCCGGTACCGCTACCGCCGCCGTTCACTGCGGCGCCGCCAGCAGCGCCACCTCGTTTGTTTGGCAGGTCGTTGCCCGCCTGTCGAACGCCCGCTGCGTTCTTTGTACCGGGAATCACGAGACCGTTCATCTTGGGCGCCACCGTCGTCGAGATGCCCTCGCTCTCATGCACGCGCAGCGGGCCAATGACGGGGTCTTTTAGCAGTTTCTGCAGAATCGCCGGGTCGTTGCTTTCGAGAAAGTACTTTGTGTTCTTGAGCACCAGCTTGACCTTGCCAAAGCTGTCCGTCGTGCTAATGATAAAGTTGCGGATCGTATCGGGCACGGGCGTCTTGAGGAACCGGTTGAGCGTGTTGATAATGTCTTGCGGGTTGAGGCCCACCGACACGGCCGCATACAGGCTGTGCATGGTCAGGTGGTACTCGTGCAGAAACGTCGGCCGCGAGATGGGCTCGGCAATGGTGATGAGAAAGTCCTGTGCCGGCTTGGCCAACGGATGGAAGCTCTCGAGGATGATGAAGCCGCGTTCGGGGTCCATCCACATCGGCCGGTTCTGGTGGTCCGCCTTGAGCTGCAGGTAGGAGAAGTCGCGCTTGCCGAAAAACGGTGATGCCGCGTCCACATGTCGAGCCGAAATCCGCACCTGGTTGCTCTGCTGCCCGTCCAGGGTGAACTTGTCGACCGCCTTGTCGAGATTCGCCTCTTCTGCCTCGCTCAACGGGTCGTCGTCCGAGTACTGCTCCGAGCTGTCCACGCTGCGCGGCGTTCCGGGCCCTGGCGTGGACGTCACCGACCCCTTGCCACTCTTAAGGGCCGCCGATTGCCCGGCCGGCGCTTTGCGTTTCGGAGCCATAGCAGCGGCAATCCAATCGTTGCTGTCGGTTCAGCCTCGTCTCTCCTCGCAATGTCAAGCTTCCTCGGCGGCTGCGTGGCTGCCCTAAAAGATGGCTAAGCCATGTACAGTAGTCACTGCTCCGAAAGAAATCAACAAATCAATATCTTTGTTGTCCTGGATTTGGAACGAGATAAAAGTTGAAAGTATCGACAATGGATGTCTGAGCAACGGGAGATGCTTTACAAATAGCCTTCTGTCATTTGGATTAGGTAATTTAGTCACGTGTCAGCGTGTTTCTTGCCTTGCCGCGCCTGCGAGGCTATCACCTTTGGGGCTAGATTCATAGAATAGACCCGCATGGAGAAGCGCAAGGAACGTGGCGGGAGTGACTAATTCGGACGTTGCTGCATTTGAGGCTTTCCACGAACAATCCAACGGCCAAGACCGCCCGTGTCGACAAACGCCAGCTCACCATTACGATAATGTGGTATGTATTGTGAAATGGCCTGCTCGAGGAGACTTGATAATGGACAAAGATTGACTTGATTGCTAGCAAACACGTTCTCAACGCACAAGTCTCGGTTCGGTCACCATGCTGTTCGTTATCCCGCCTGCTGTTCTAGTTCAGGAGAGAAAAGGAGAGAAGAGGGAGAAGGGGAGAGAAGAGGGAGAAGGAGAGAGAAGGAGAGAGAGGAGAAACACCTAACATTTCTTAGGCCGCAAGTGGTTTGACTGCGCCGAGTGCCACCAGGAGCAGGAGGACCACCCGCTGATGCAGCGGTTCGAGATGATCTTTGCGTGCAAAAAGTGCAAAAAGTGCTTTCGCAAGGACGCGCGCGAGTTTGAGGACTCGGACGAGTACTGCCCGCACTGCGATAACCATTACGTCCTCGACGCCGTTACGCCCAAGGCCGCCATTACCGTTGAGAGCGATGACGTGCGCATGGACAACCGCATGATCAAGGACAAGGACGACCGCATCAAGGCAAAGGAGATGCGGTCCATTTTCGATCCCGATCTGGACGCAGACCGACTCGGCTGAAAAGGAGGAGGAGCGGGCTAATTTGATGGAGAGGAACTTTGGGGCGGAATCTCACAGGTATAGAATCCAGCTCTCATTGAGGGAGCTCATTACGACGAATGAATAAACAAAAGGAAAAGGCGTTGCAATGGTTGCCAAGGTGCAATCTCTGAAATAGAACAAAGTATGTGCCGGAGTCGTTCCCATCTTGTTTAAAGTAGACATCAACGGCAATCTCTTGATTTTTTTATTCGTCTGCTAGCCCAGTCTTCCGTCTTTACAACGGCTTCCCGCACGACACAAGGCCCCACGCTCTCTTCTCCCCTTCCGCCTAATCATCTGACTCGCCGGTACCGGCTCCAGCACCGCTGCCGCTTCCCCGGGTCAGAATAGCTGCGCTGCCGGTGCCGGGTGTCCGGCCAGACTTCTTCTTCGCGGCCTCCTCCTGCTTCTCCTGCTCGATGCTCTTGACGTGGTTCTCAATGTCCTCGACCGGCAGCAGTTCCATCGGCTTTCCCGGCGCCATAATGGCAATTTCAATGTTCTTGGCGCCCGTCTGAACGACCTCGAGCAGCGACTTGATGGCCAGCTGGATGGTCGCCTCGCGGTCCATGTCCTCCTTGTAATTGCGCTCGAGGAACTCGCGCACCGTCTTGCTCGACCGGCCAATAGCATTTGCTCGCCTAGGTTGTCAGGACACGTACATCAACACACGCGGCAAACGAGAAAAAAAAGGAACACGTACCATGCAGAGTAGATGCCCGAGGGCTCCGTCTGGTAGAGGCGCGGGATCTTGCTACCCTTGTCAAAGCCGACAATCAGGGTACTGAGGCCAAAGGGGCGGACACCGCCGCTCTGTGTGTAGCGCTGCTGGACGCCGGCCACGTACTTGGTAATGTACTCAATGGTGACGGGGTCCTCGACGGTCAGGCGGTGGGACTGGGCTTCTAACCGGGCCTTGTCGAGCAGAATACGGGCATCGGCGTTGAGGCCGGCAAAGGCCAGGCAGGCGTGGGTGTCGAGCAGGCCAATCTTGGACGGCGTGATGCGTGTGTCCTGCAGCTTCATGGCCGAGCGCTTCTCGCAGCCGAGCACGACCACATCGGTGCCCTTGACGCCAACGGCGCAGGTGCCTGCCACCCAGAGTCAGCTTATCCTGCACGGGATCCAACTATTTTAGTCTGCCTCATCGGTCAGCTGCCATACCTCGCTTTACTGCCTCGCCGGCATATTCGACCTGGAAAACGTGTCCATCGGGGCTATCGTGTATATATTAGTCCAGCTCGACCTTTTGACCGTTGCCGCTTTCGCCCTCGTGGAAGCTTCGATAGAGACGCACCTGAAAACTACAAGACATTATGATTAGCACGAGAAAGACATGCACACTCGAGCTCAGCCAATGCAGCATGGGGCATAGTTACCGGAAAGAGCTCTGTCATAACCCGAAGCCATGATGGAGGGGAAAGGCTTTGAAAGTGGCTAATAGGAAAAGACGGCGGGTGCTGACCGCAGCGGCAAACTTTTTTCTTTAGTAGTAGCAGAGAGACAGAGCGTGTAGCCGAGGACGGATGTGCACGAGAAAAACAAAGACAAACGACGTTATTCGCAAGTGGAGGAGGCTACAGCAACTCGCAGCACCAAACACAGCGCAACCAGGCTCCAAAAGCTCTGACGACAGCTTTAGCTGGTTCGAGCAGGAGTGGCGCGCGTTTGTGGCTGAGTTCAAAATACTTAGTCATCCAAACGGCTACACGTGATGCCCACGACGATGTCAGCTTTGAGCAAGCCGGTAACCGGCGCCAGTGAGGCTATCTGTTAACCTAGTGGCAGACTAAATTCTTCAATGTTTTAGGAACGAAAGAGCTATATTGGAAAGAGAAAAAGTAGGAGCCGACAGGGCGAGGCCAGCTGGAGAGCAGACGTAAAGCCGAATTAAAGAGTATAGAGTGGCTGTAATAGCGGTTTTTGTGGCGTGTTTTTCTTACAAGAGTTTGTTTTCCTGACTGTTCAGTGAACCCTTTTGCTGTGGGAAGCAACAGAAGAGCTTTTTATTCTGTTTGCTTGGGTTTCTCTCTTTGAAATCTCCTTTTACTCACAATGGCTTCCACTTCCCGGCTTGCCGCTTCTGCCATGCGGCGCGCTTCTTGTGTGCCAGCCGCGGCCCGGAGGCTCCAGCAACAGCGGCCATGGCTTTTGAGCACAGCAGCGACTGCTCAAACGTGGGCCGGCGCACAGGCCGGACGGCGTGGCCTGGCGTCGACGGCGGCACGGCGGGTGGGCGATGGCGCTTCCAAGGAGATTATGCACACCTCGGAGCGCTACCCGTACCTGAAGCGGGACGAGCGGTTTTCGAAATTGACGGCAGAGCACGTGGCGCACTTCAAGACGCTGTTGGGCGAGCAGGGCGTTATCGACGCGGTGACAGACGCGGCGCGGCAGGACGACGTGGAGGCGTTCAACGGCGACTGGATGCGCAAGTTCCGGGGCCACGGGCAGCTGGTGCTGCGGCCGGCGTCGACGGCCGAGGTCAGCGCGGTGCTGCGGTACTGCAACGAGCAGCGGCTGGCAGTGGTGCCGCAGGGCGGCAACACGGGGCTGGTGGGCGGGTCGGTGCCGGTGTTTGACGAGATCGTGCTGAGCCTGGGCCGCATGCAGCAGGTGCGGTCGTTTGACGAGATGAGCGGCGTGCTGGTGGCGGACGCGGGCGTGGTGCTGGAGGTGGCCGACGGGTACCTAGCGGAGCGCGGGTACCTGTTCCCGCTCGACCTCGGCGCCAAGGGGTCGTGCATGCTGGGCGGCAACGTGTCGACCAACGCCGGCGGGCTGCGGCTGCTGCGGTACGGCAGCCTGCACGGCAGCGTGCTCGGCATCGAGGCAGTGCTGGCGGACGGCACGGTGGTCGACGACCTGGGCACGCTGCGCAAGAACAACACGGGCTACGACCTGAAGCAGCTGTTTATCGGCGCCGAGGGCACGCTGGGCGTGGTCACGGCCGTGTCGGTGCAGTGCCCGCAGCGGCCGGCGGCGGTCAACGTGGCTTTTTTGGGTCTGCCTTCGTTTGAGGCGGCGCAGCGCGCGTTCCGCCTCGCCAAGACGCAGCTGTCCGAGATCCTGTCGGCCTTTGAGCTCATGGACGCCGGCAGCCAGGCCATTGTGCGCACGGTGCGGCCGACGCTGCGGCGCCCGCTCGAGGGCGACCATGGCTTCTACTGCCTGGTCGAGACCAGCGGCAGCAACGCCGAGCACGACATGGCCAAGCTCGAGGCCTTTCTCGAGGCCGCCATGACGCAGGAGATTGTCGAGGACGGCGTGCTCGCCCAGGACGAGACGCAGGTGCGCTCGCTCTGGGAGTGGCGTGAGGGTATTACAGAGTGCCTGGGCCACCTGGGCGGCGTCTACAAGTACGACCTGTCCATCCCGCTGGCCGAGCTGTACCAGCTGGTGGACGACACGCGGGCGCGGCTGCACGAGGCCGGCCTGGTGGGCGACGACGACAGCTTCCCGGCGGCCGCCGTGGTCGGCTACGGCCACATGGGCGACTCGAACCTGCACCTCAACATTGCCGTGCGGCGCTACGACCAGACGCTGGAAAAGGCGCTCGAGCCGTTTGTCTACGAATGGGTGTCCAAGCGCCAGGGCAGCATCAGCGCCGAGCACGGCTTGGGCCTGGCCAAGAAAAAGTACATTGGCTACAGCCGCAGCCCGCAAATGGTGGGCCTGATGAAGCAGCTGAAGAACCTCTACGATCCGGTGAGTCTTGCGTCTTGATTCATTTACCTTGGCAAACACGCTGACATGGACAGAACGGTATCATGAATCCGTACAAGTACATTTGATGACGGCCAGGGTTGGGGAGAAGGCAGCTAGTTTGAAAATGGAAAAACAAAAATCGGGTTATCAGGAGTTTCAAAAGGTCGGGCAAAACACAAAAAGAAGCGAAATGGCCCGCTCTAGGCATAGGTGGGCAAGGCGAAGAGTGGGCAGAGCAGTCCGGAACTCAAACGGTCGACCATGACGAGGCAAAGCAAAAAGGCAGGCTGGTGCATAAGTGGTGACGGAAGCAAAAGAGTCCCGCTCACATGGCGGCGGCTTCTAGCTCTGGCTCGGCTCTCAACCCACTATCGACAGTGGGGGAGAGGCTCCTCAGTGGCTTTGGAAGTCTAGGATAGATAAAATATATTTTTTTTGATAAACAAGGGTGCATTGTAAATGTATTTGTCTCGTAGTAATGCTTTTGTATTTGTATATTCCTTGACATTCATGTTATCTTTTTTTCTTACGTACAATAAATAGTCTTCATCCAAGAGTGACTTATTTCTTGTTTCCCGATCCGAAATGTACTCTTGGCATTGCCATCTCCGTCTCAATGCCAGAGCTGGAATAGCAACGCACATAAGATTACACAGTTGGGGATTGTGCTTGACGGCTGACATGTACTCGCGTAAACGCGGGTTACTGCTATCAGATGCATGTCAGCCAAAGATGGCCACATCCTAGCCAGAATGGTAGGACTGAGCGCCATCAACGTCGCAGTCCATACCCAAAGGAAAGACGAGCGAAGCCTATGGCCGCTTTAGAGAGTAGAACGGCCTGCCTTGTCCAGGCAAGACCAACAGCTGTAGTGTATCATATTTACATATCCCCCCCATCAGCCTCGCATTGAAAAGGGAGCGTAAAGCAATCGCTTCCAATTGGCCTTTGCTTAATTTTTCGCCATCATTACATTGAGTTGAATGGCTGACAAGGCAGAATAAGCAGTTGGAAAAAGAGTAGGGCCGTAAAGACAACAAATGGCAGAAATTGGGCCCAAAAACAGAACACCTGTCTTGAGGCAGATAACACGATGGGCAATCCATACATGAAAGAGCGAGAAAGGGAATAAATGTTGAAATGTGGAATGTTATCGACATTTTCACAGAGCAGAAACATGAAGATCGCCAGATATTAGTAAGCAGTATTGCACCGCTGACGCTGCCGTTACAATGCGACCGCGAAAGGAAAGAGCATGGCAGCTGCCGTATTTGTCGGTCTTGCCGGCGTTGCAGCAGCGACTAGCCCTCTATCAACTCCGCCGATGGAATCTCCGCCAAGTCCCATTGCTCATTCTCACCAACAATCCCAGCTTCCTCACTATCTCCCAGGCAAAAGAGCCAACATGGCATACTTGCATCGTCCCCCAGACGCCGATTGTGACCAATACTGAGCTGGCACTGTTGTCTTCTTGGCTCTGATTAGTTTTTCTCTCGGTTCTCTCCATTTACCGAGATAAACGCATCTTTGCTCTGAAACAGCCTTGAACTTGGCTCTTTTTTCACGAGATATTCGCTTGCATCTGCCAGTCTTTCTATACACTCTGCCCCATTCGTGCTGTTCGGTACTCTCTGGCTGGCCTCCTCTGTATTTAGAGCTTCCTCTTTGACGCCAGGGCTGAATGCCCTGCATGTACCCCTTCTATTTGCCTTAACAGCTGCAGCACCGCTACTGTTAGCTGCGGTCCTTTCTATCCTTCTTTAGGTATTTCTCTTGGCATTGTACGGCGCAGCCCCTATCTGTCCTCGAGTTGTCGATGAACCCTCGCTGCCTTGTCTTGCAGAAAACGCCGTACATCCTCTTGCCTTTCCTTTGCCTTTCTTGCTATTTTTTACCCTTCGATGATCTGCGTTCTTCCTTGTGCTAGCCTAAAGCACATATCTGCGGCCCAAGCCATTCTCTACTGCCTGTGGGATCAGGACCATCGCTGTTTTCTGGCTTCCAAATAAGCAGACTATGAGAAAAAAGATGTGATACATTGAGGAAGGAAAGAAACAAAAAATCCGGAGAATCAAAGGAACAGGAAGAAGAAGAAAGAAAAAGCAAGTTGAAATAAACAGGACATGTACGTTGGGGCCAAGCATTGACACAGCTGCATCCGCTCATCATGGTTGGCGTCCCGGGAAAGTTTAAGGGTTGCGAGACATGCCGCCTACGCAGAGTAAAGGTTTGGACACTTTTCACTTGCCTTTCTCTTTTTGGTTTTCCCTTGCTGACCCCCAGTGCGATAATACGCGGCCGTTTTGCAAGAAATGCCAAGACACCGGCCGGAATTGCGCTGGCTATGAGCGAGACACTGTCTTCATCGTTGGCACTATCAAGGACGGCGGTCGCTGCTCGTCCCATCCGCCCCGGGCTATCAAGGCCAAGACAGCCGGCAGCAGCAGCGGAAGGGGTAGTAGTAAAAACGACATCAACACTTCTAGGCTGCAGCCGGCCAACAGTTCGCCCTTGGCGTCATCGTCAGGTCTTGCTCTGTCTCTACCAGAACGACAGCATGATATAAACAGAGCTCTCACCAGGTCTTCTCTCGCCCCAGCAGATCGTCCTTCGTCTTTGGGACATTCGACGACTTTACCGTATGACAATCCCCCACAACTTACGCCTGTGAAGCCATTGCAGCCGGCCTGGGACGATTTTATTTTGCTGTCGAGCGGCGGTGCTGTCTACCAGATGCAATTCGCAGCCCTGTTCACGAGCATGGCCGACCTGGGGCGTCTTGATACGGCCAGTGGTAGCTCTGTGACTCCAGGCTCATCCAGCGAGCCATTTTTGCTGAGCCCGTACCCAGCCTATAAACCTGCGCCTGTGCAGCCACCGCGGGAACCCAAGGAGGACTTTTGGTTACGCGCTCAGTGTCTGGCGCATCTACCCGGGCCCACGAAAAGCCCAGACAGTGTTTCGGTAGCGCCGGCCACGAACCTTTATCTGATCTTATACGAGGTGAGATGGAAAAGACGAGAGAGAAACAATAACGATTTGGAAGAGAGCTGACCAACAGCACAATGCGTCGGTGGTACCGAGTACATTGCCTCCGTGGAAAGACCCAGCGGTGCAGAACTGCAACATCCGGAAGCCCGGGCCAGGACACTTCACAACGTTCCCAGCGCACCACGTTTTTGCGCGTATCTACCGACCATCGGCGGTAAGTCTCGCGTGTAGCATCTGGTGAGAACAAGGCTAACAAGCAGGACAGATTTCCGCAGCACTGCTCAACCGCAAGAGAACATTCCTTTCAGATCAGGCGTGGATATCAACGCCGTGGGAGCAGCACCCCAAGTCGGACCTCGACCGACTATGGGACCTCGTCGTGCTGCTGCCGGACATTTTGAACCGCGCCGACTACATCACGCCGCACGAGCCGACAATGGTGCGACGGCTGATGGCACAGGACTTGCTGAGCAACTGTCTCCATCTGGAGCGGCAGCTGGAGCAGTGGCACGGCGACGTGGTTGGCGATCGGGACACACCAAGGCCGTACTGGGTCAGCGACCCCATGAACGACTCCATGGCGCTGCCGATCACCACCCACATTCCCTTTTCCGACAGCTTTTCCTTCCGCAATGCGACTTCAGCACTCATGTTTGTTCACTACTGGATGGCGCTGGCTTTGCTACGCTCCTGCATCGAGAGTCTGCATACCGTGATGTGCCAGCCGGTGCCTGATCCGACCAACCCCAATCTCCCTATCTACCTGTCGCCGCACCAGCTTTCTGGGCCGTTACGTCTGCTTGATCCAGGCAAATACGTGGCTAGTCAGGTGCGCGATCTAGCCGCCCTCGTGTGCCGCAGCTTGGACTACACGCTGGCCACCACAGTGCAGCCAGATCTGCTGGCAGCGCCGCTGCTGATAGTCCAGAATTTCTACCAGAAATTACATGCGTCTACGGGTGATGGCGTGCTGGAATTGGATTGGTGCAAGGCTTTCGAGCAGCGCCTGGCTGTCAAAGGAGAGGACATGGCCTCGGCTGTCCGAACGAGGCACTGGGTTGATGCGGCACAGTTTTAGTGCTCGTTTTCAACGTCTTTTCCCAGGGGCGCTTCTCGCAGGGCGAAAAATGGTGAGGAGAAACACGCCCTGAAGCTCAAGTGCATCTTGCAGTCGCATACTGTGTAACACACGATCCGAATCCGGGGCGCCACAGCCTTGCCCTTTCTTGCGCCAGGCCAGCAGGAGTCGCCTTCCACATGCCAGTATGAACGCAAGGACTTCGGAGGGCCCCGGGCATTACTTTCCTTGTGAGTGCGTTTTCACCACTATTTTACTTTCTGAGTCGTGCCCTTTTCCACCTTTATACCACTTCAATCCTTCTCCTTCTAACATTTACTAGTGGTTTATACTCGACCACCCCGGCAAGCACTATTTCGGAATTGTAATCAGCTTTGCATGGCATCTGATTATCATAATAACGCATCCATGGCGGAAGGCTTATTTAATTTGCCGGTTCCGCCGCAGAGTTCTGCTGACGAGTGGCTTTCTATTTCAAACGGTCCGTGGCATAGCGAGAACAGCGAGGCTCCAGTGGCAACTCGGACCGAAAACATGGCTACCAGCTTCATACACCCGGACAATAGCGAGGCTCAGCGGCATGAGGAGGCATGTGAGCCAATGCCAGAGATGCCGACAACAACACCGCCATTTGTACCCTTAAAGTCTGCATCCTTTCCGACTTTTTTCAAGCTCAAAGTAGATTCGGCAGATGGCGGCCGTAAGACATCTACACACTTTCCAAGCGTTGTGAATGCAGCTCCAGCCACACCGAGCACCTCTCGTATCACTGGCAGCGTGACTCTCGCACTGCGCCAGCTAAAGGACGCCATACCGACAACGGCCGAGATCTCATGGATCAGGAAAATAGCAGAGAAGAGACGGAGACAGGAGATACGAGAGGGCAAAAAGGTGGCGTGGAAACAACAAGGCACTCCCTTGAAGACAGCATCGACTTCGATGTCGACACCAACTCGGATACTTCGCTCGCCATCTCTGCCGCTTTTCCGCACGTCCAGAGTCAAAGCCAGTAAAGTGACGAATCAGCCAGTAAAAGCTTCGCCTGTTCAGATGCTAATTGCCTACCGCAATGCCGACCAGACCGGAGAACTACCGGGCCAGCAAAACGCGGAACAAACGGCTGACGGTAGCGGACTGAAAGTGCAGCCTGTAATCCTAATCCTGGGCCACTCCGTGGTGGGAAAGTCGACCGTGGCATGTGAACTGGCCAAACAATTGGCAATAGAAGAGTTTCCCGATATCTACCAATACTGCCAGAACGCAAGGGACGTACAAGACGCACGACTGGACTCGAGCGGGTATTCGTTTCCCTACTGGTACTTGCAAGAGGGACCGGGCATAGAGCATCACGCGCATGGGCGCATTGTGGTGGTGAACATTAATGAGGTGGCCAAGTCTATGCAGTTGGCAGACGAGGAAGAACAGAGGCTCCGAGAATTTGGAAGAACTCGCCGCGGGACTGACAACTACGGGTATTACAATGATCGCCGCGACACCAATTACCACCGCCTGGGCGCGAGCGGGCATGCCGACGGGTACCAGAAGACTGGCGAGTCATCCGCCAGTGCTTTTTCGTCGTATCTGTACGGCCCTCGGCGACTCATCAGTGGCTGTGACAATCACATCAGGGCGATCGACTGCTACGACGATTACATGTCCTGCGTCTGTCAGCGTAGTAAACAGACGCTACGAAAATACGGCCTGCGGCCTGCCAGCAACTTTGTCGACGAGTATGTCACGCAGCCTTTGCCGCCACCGCTACCACTACCCAAGGCGCCGGTGGCTACGACAGCAAGCCCGACACGTCATCATCTGGGGGGTTTTTGGGCGTCCTTGGGGGACAGCAAAAGGATCATTTCCAGGCCACCGTCCGAAGTTCAATTGAACGCGTGGGATGACTTTTGGGATGAGCGCAGAAGGCAAGATCGGTACGAGCACAAGGCGCGCGAGGCGGTCCTTGGCCGGTATGTTTACAACCAAGAGATGTCCTGCCAACAAACGGTCATCATTACCGACTGTGTGTACACCGACGCATGGGCGGAGCAAAAGTATCACTACGATCTGAAGACGCAGAGCAAGAACCGGGACACAACAGAAGGGCCAGAGGAGGAGGACCCATTTCTAGACGAGTATGCTCACTTCGACGATGGCTACTACTATGAGACAGTGATGCGAGCCTGCCAGCGTCCGCTGCTGCCGATATACCTGAATTGCAATGTTGGCGAGCATCTGCGGCGGTTTCAGCGTCGCTCCGTGCTGGCGACGTCGAGAGCGGTGGCGGTGGCGGCGAAAGACGATCCCCACCACTACCGGCTCAAGGGCTGCTACTACTCGCCGCCGGCACCGCAGTCGCTGACGGTCACGGTCAAAAACATGGAGAGGGCACAGCGGGCCATTCGATCGCGGCACAGCAAGCAGCATATGCGGATTTACGAGCTTTATCGATTCGATGCGGGATCGGGTGCCGACGTCGGCGGTGCGGCCGTCACTACGACTCGGAAGAGCACGAGCACGGGTGCGACTGCAATAGAAAAACAGGGAGAACAAACTCCCGTAGAGAATGGCATCTTCGGCTCGGCGGCAATACCACGCAAAGCGAAGTCCGATGGCAGCAGCAGTGTTGGCAGAACAGCCGACGGTGGCGGCGGCAGCCACGACATTGTGCCCTCTTCGGTGGCATCGTTGGCGGCGGAGTCGTTGATTTATCGGGGGTACACAATCGACACGACAAGACTGTCAGTGGCAGAGACGGCCAGAAAAGCACGGGAGTACATACAGAGGCAACGGCGAGGGGAGGTCGGCAGCCACAGCGGCAAGGCAGGTCGGCGCGGGCGATCCAAGCACTGGGAAAATTGGACAAGCTGGAGGTTTTTGCATAAACCCTGAGAGCCGACGTTTTTGGGAATGTTGGCATAGTGGCACCCGGGGAATCAGAAACAGCGATTTCAACGAAAAACGGCTATTCAGCAGTAAAAGATTATAGTCTTTTGAGTCGACAGAAGCAACACTGTACGATTTGCAAAAGGATGGGACCAAGATTACAAGCTGGACATGAAGAATGAAATTCTGTGTAAATATTTGCATACGCTTAAAAAAGACAGATCAACAGACCAGACAAAATCAAAAAGCCTCGTAAAGTGCGCAAAGCGTCGTCGGGACACCTCATTTTAGGGAACAGATCAAACCGGGGAAACAAGAGCGAGAAAACAGTCTGCCACCAGCGCCGTGCAATAGAAACGGGAAAAGAAAGGATAACGGACAAGGGCCATGGGGACAGGAGGAGAGAGACAAGACGAGACGAGAGCGAGAAATTGAAGAGGGAGACAGAAAGAGAAAAGGGGGAGAAAAGGAGATCAACAGGGAGGTCAACAAGGAGAAAAGAAGAAAGAAAAGAGAAGAAAAAGGGGGAGAGAAGAAGAAAGGGGAAAGAAGAAGAAAGGGGGAGAGAAGAAGAAAAAAGAGAAGAAAAAAGGGGGAAAGGGATGAATGAAATGAACGAAAGGGCGAGAGAGAGCGGCCCATGCAGAGCCAAACAGAGGGTATCTCGCTGGACAGACAGAGAAGAGAGCAAAGCAAGAAGCAGAAAGAAGGCACAGAAGCGAAAAGAAGCGGGAGGAGAGAGAAGTAAATAAAGGGAGGACGACACAAGACAGCTACACCACGATTGTCACATTCTTGCGGCCGTCGGCCTCTTCGAGAGGGAAGCCAAAGACGAGACGGAACAAGTCGCGCAGAAAGCCGTATTGGTTGTTGGAGCGCTGGACCATCCAGAGGACGCTCTTGGCGACCTCGGAGGCGGCGACGCGGCGACCGGGGGCCGGCAGGTTGCGAGACGAGCGGAACGACTTGTCGGCCAGCACGAGGCCCTTGTAGCTCTTTAGCAGCGTCGCGTGGGCCGGCAGGCTGCCAAAGGAGCCGGTGGGCAGGTTCTTGACAAAGGCCTGGAGGGAGGGCGCGAGCTTGGCAGACTTTGCGGCCGAGGCGTCGGCGCCGCCCGAAGAGGCATTGTCGGCGCCCGCGTTGGCGTTGCCGGCGGCATCGACAGCCCCGTTGCCGGCGCCGGGGCTCTCGTCGGGCCGCTGAAAGCCAATGTTCATGGCCGCCTTGAGAATGAGCACCTTGATGCGGGCAATGTTTGGGTCCTCGGCCGACGTCGCCGTCGTCGTGGCCGTGCTGCTCGTCTTGTTGCTGCCCTGCGAGTAGCCCGACAGATTGGAGGCACCGCTCGGCCACCGTGGACCGCCGCTCATATTGTTGCTGCCGCTGCCGCCGTTGGTCAGCGTGTTGTTCAGGCTGGTCATGCCCAGACTGTTTAGGCTCATGGCGTTGGTGTGGTTCATGCCCATGCCCAAGCCCATTCTCATGCCGCCCATGCCGTTTAGACCGTTTAGGCCGCCCATGCTGTTCGTGCTGCTTGTGCCGAGCACCATAATGTTGGGCAGCTGCGGGCTCGAGCTGTGTGGCGAGATGGGGGTGTCCTCGAAATCGGTCACGGGCGTCTCCGGGACCTGGCGTGGCGGCATCATGCGCACTTCGACCATGTTTCGACCGTCGCCGCTGTTGCTGCTGCCGCTCTTGCTCTTGTTGCCATTGATGCTGCCACTGGTGCTGCTGCCGTTGATGCCGCTGCTGATGGATCGGCCGTTGCGTGACATGATGGGGCTGCTCTGCTGCTCGGGCGAGCTCTTGGTCGCGTCCATGGCGGCCGCAGACGCCGAGGGTCCGTGGACGGTCGAGCGGCTGCCAGGACGGGTGCTGTTGGTGGCCGTCTCGGACGGCGGCGGCCGATGTGAGCCGATAAAGGCGCCCGAGAGGGAACCCGATCCGGAGCCGGGGCCCGAGTGGAAGCTAATCTGGCTGGGCCGGGGCGTGCTGCGGTCCGGACGGATTTGGGTCCAGCCCTCGCGGAAAATGTCGCACAGCTCCCAGCAAGCCTGGACGGCCGAGCCGAGCAGATCGACATCGGGAGCCCGGCCTTCACGCGAGTTCTGGCGCAGGCTAAAGAGCATCTCGGCCAGGAACCAGCAGGAGCGCAGCAAAGAGTCCGTCTCCTCGGCCAGCTCACTGCGCTGCTTCATGAGGCGGTGGCAGAGGGTAATGTAAAAGTCGAGACTGCGCTCCAAAAAGGCCTCGGGGAGGTTGCGCGGGTCCTGGGCACTAAAGAGGCTGGCCGTGTCAGGGAAGGCGCAGAGGGGAAGCAGAGGGGCCAGGACAGGAAAAAGACAGGTGTCAGGACTCACTGGTTGTTGAGCTCAAAACTCACGCGCAGCACGGAATCGGCCTTTTCGTCGGTGCGCTCGCGTATATCGAAAAGCGCCTGGCAAAAGTCGTGGCACAGGTCCATATTGGTGCGTACGCTGAAGCCATCGTGGGCCTCGTCACGGCTATGGTAGAGCCGCTGGCACAGCTTCCAGCAGCACTTCCAGGCTTTTTCATGGGCGTCGGGCGTGCCGCTGCTGTTAAAGACTCGCTCGCGGTGGATGGAGCTGAGCGTCGCCAGCGTGTTGCACAGCGTCCAGCACTGCGCCAGGGCCCTCAACGCGCCCGCCTCGCCGCTGTCGTCCATGTCCGGGCTGCCGACCTCTCGGTACAAGTGCATGTCGGCGTAGCCGTCGTCGCGATCGTAGCCATCGTCCTCCTGGTGCTCCGGGATGTCTGCCGTTAGCGGCATGTTTCCTGCTTCACGCTCGAGGCCTACTCACTCGCCAGGGCCCCTACGCTGGTCGACCGCAGCCGGTTTCCCTCCCGGATGACCTCTTGCAGATTCTGAGCTTGGGGGGTCGCGGCGTCGCCGTTGTAGCCGACGGGCTTGACATTGGTCGAGATGGGCGGTGGTGCGGGCGATGATTCGGGCATCTGGCCGTCAGCACAAGCACAAAAAGTCCGCCAGACAAAAGGAGTGTTTACCTGCTCTGCTGTTTGAGGCGGCGTGCGACTGCCTGCCTGCTCGTTCTCGCCAGCGCTGTTGCCGCTGCCCGTCATCTGTCGATGCTCTGTCAGTCTATGAGCAACACCCGGACTCTTCGAGGCCGGCCTACCCATGTTTGGAAGCTCTGGGGGGCATGGATGACCGAGACGGTCTCTTCCAAAGACCCTTGCCGTATGTGGCTCGGCAGATTGGTATGGAGCATGCGCAACTGGCCGGTTAGCCATGAGCAGACGAGAGACGGGGCAAAGAGTCTACCTGTGAATGGCCGTTGTGGACGGCGTCGGCCAGATCGTCATCTTCAATCTCTGTTGTCGCCGTGCCGTTGGACGTCACCGGCGAGGGCCCGACAATGTCGCTAATGGGGCTCAGCATCTGCGTCGGGTTGCCTCGGAGATGAGCGCTATGCGGTGAAAGACTGTCGTGGCTGTTTGCCGGTAGAGCCGACCTGTTTTGTTAGGGGGGGGGGGAAGAGGCTGGGGCGGGAGGCCTACATGGAAACATGCTTTTGGAAGACTGAATTGGGAGGTGAAAACGATTGGTCGAGCGCCATCAGCCCCGGCAAGCTTCCGGTTGATGATCGTAAGGGGGCCTCGAGTGCCATGGTGGTATAAAGATGTAAGAGACTGTCGTTGACAAGTTCAGAGGCAAGAGGAAACCACTGCTCTGCGACCCGAAGCAGTCACGGTGATGTTGAGCTGCTTAAAGTCGAGCTCTGGGTAGCTCCGGCAGTCAGAAAGGCTGAGCCTTGTGTAGACAGGTCTCACTCTGCCTGGCGCAAAGTCCGGGACGGCCAAGATCGAGGCCGGTAGGCTGACAGAGACGGGTTTGGCTATGGGACGGATGCGCGGCAAAAGTTGGGCGGCAATCTGTCCGTCCGAGAAAGCAGAAGCAAAAAAGGTCGGCTGCCGACCATGGACGAGTGGGCTGGCCGTTTTGTTTTGTTGCTGCCGGCGCAGCAGCAGTGGTCGCTAAACGGTTGGCCTGTCAAGGCGGAGCGAAGAAGAGATGAGCAGGTGGGGGTCTCTGTGCGCGAGTGAAGGAGATGGTGGCCGAGAGAAAGAGGCCGGCAAAAGAGGCCGCAGAAGACCGGCAGGAGACCGGCAGCAGACTCTAGAGCACAAGGCGCAGTGCGGTCGGCGAGGCAGACGGAGTAGAATGGGCGTGAAGCGTGCCGATCTAGAGGTTAGAAGAAGGAGGAGACCGGCGAGGAGGAAGAGTGATATTCATGAAGTAGACGGAAGACGCAGCATCCACTCACAATTCTACGCCCACTCTCAGTAATGGCAAGCTTCCACCCACAAAGTGCTAAAGGAAAAAGAAGAAGGAAAATGTACAAGAAGAACTAAAAAAAGAACGGGAGAAAAGAAAGAACAAGGCAGTATTGTCTAGGCGTGAACGACTAAGTGTGAGTGCTGCTCAACAGCAACGGATTGACTGGCGATTTGAGTCGTCGGGAAGGGGGGCAGGCGGCTGGAGTGGTGTACTCTCGCCAATGCAGTAGAGCAGCTCAACGAGGAATGGGCGAATAGAAAATGGAGAGCCTGCGGAAAGTAGTGTACACTACGCCGTACGTGGGAGAAAATACAAAGAGGTACTTTTCGCAGTGAAGAGGGGAAGGGCCGTTCTGGTTAGTCTTGGAGAGACTGGGGGAAGAAGAGGCAATCGACGCTGCTTTGGGCTGATGGCGCAGTGGTTCTGGGCCGGGGGGGAGTGGAGACGCCGAATCTAGCGCTTCGGTCTAGGAACGCATCGAGCAAACGACGGTGGACCGGCAGCCTTGTGGGAGAAAGCCGGTACAGGGGTACAAACGGAGCAAAGGAAGAGTGGAAGGAGGCGAGGAGGAGAGAGAAGAGGAGAGAGAAGAGGAGGGAGAAGAGGAGGGAGAAGAGGAGGGAGAAGAAGAGGGAAGAGATACAGTGGAGGGAATACCAAAAGTGAGAGGCAAGTAAAACAGAAAAGGGCGAGAGACAAAGATGCCGCAAGAGAGCCGACGATCAAAGCAGGCCGGCTTGTCGAGGTAGTGTAGACTGTTGTGAGAATAGCAGGCGCACAAGAAAACGGTTGCGCTCATGGCGCCGCGTATAGCTTGCTGCTACCCTAGAGCACAAGTTGCCGTGCCGTTGGTACAAAGCATCTGTGCCTCTTTCCAGAGCAAAATGCTCCTGCTCGTAACTACATTGCCGTCGTACCCATGGCGGCAGTTTCGACTTTGCCTGGGCCGGTAGGGGGACCAGCAGGACGAGGACAAACACAGCGCACCCATTCAGGCGTCGCAGCTGCTGCCGTCAACCAGTCAGGAGCGACGCATGGGGTTGAGGGAGCAGCACCAACGGAGCTAGCAGATCAAGCGGCATGGCGACCGACAAGGGGGTCGGCGCTTAAGTAGGTGATGGGGAGCGTCGTACACTACAATGACAATGCTGATGGCCAGCCAGCGCGCCCAGCCTGACCTTGTGCTGCAGGTGACTCGTGCCGCTCTGGGCGATTCGTTTACTTTTACTTTTTGATGCTCTTTTCCCGTTTGGACAGTTTCTGGTGTTGTTCTTCCTCACACACGTACAGCTGTCACTACGCCTTACTCGGGAGGTGGCAGTGGCGGGAAAGGGCGCCAGACAGCGCAGAGAGGGGCATGGCAGTAGGAAAGGAATTTGCCGCGCAAGACGGAGAGAAGACGGGCCGGCGAGGGAGGACGAGGAGAACACGACAACGGTTCGATCAGTCAGCAGCAGGGGAGCCGCATGGCGAGAGCAAGAGCGACACACCGTTTTCGGCTGGGCCCGCGCGCTCCTGCCAAACTTGTCTGCACGGCGCTAAACCGATGCAGCGTTTTATTACGGTAGACTCCCACTGTGCGACGGCTCACGTCCCTTTTCTTCCATCACCCATTCCCTTCCCAGCAATCTGGGGTTTACCCCATTCGAGCAAGGGGTCGGTTGGTAAATGAGCGGGGGACCTCTAAAAAGAAACAAAGGCCGGGGAGATGGGCCTCAAAGACCTCAAAGACAACAAACGCCCCCCCCCCTATTAGTGACCCAGAGCCAGAGCCATGGAAGAGAAAGCGCATACACTAAGTCGTCACCCGCTGTGACAGCCTTTTGGGGTCTACATACAAGGTAGTGTACTCGGCTTTGGTCACACGCATCCTTCATACGCGCTCTGCAGGGAGATGTATTCAGCCGTGCGTAGAGAAAGTGCTCTTTAACATGCTTTTACGTACGCGTTCAAAACGGACGGCAAAGAACGGCAAACAGGGAACGGGCCAAAGTTGGCCAGATGCTCAGAGTCTATCAAAGCAGCTTTCGAAAAGGATAAAGGGGGTGAGAGGGCGTAAAAGGGCGGGTCGAAGAGGCTCTGAAAGAGCGGTAGCATCCTTTCTCCCAGTCTTCTCCAGTCTTTCTCGTCAATGTCAATGGGCTGCTAAAAGTGCAGCCTTTTTGCCGATGGAGGGTGCGCCGTGGACAAGATGGCTGCGAGCTCGCCGCCTCTCTGTCAAACCAGAGCATGCCAGCAAAGCGTAAACTCCCCCCCTCCACAGGCGACTGGCTGCAGGACGCCTGCAGCAGCAGCCTCTTCCCATGTGTGAGTCGCAGGCATACAATTCATCCGAGTCATTTAGACTGGAGGGCCCAAGACCCACTGCAGTCTGTAGGTTAAGCGCCCGGAAAGACGGCTTGATCCACAACGCCGCCATTGCTTCCTTTTTGTGCTTTTTGTGCTTTTTGTGCTTTTTGCTTTTTCCTTTTGCCCCGGCCGGATCAGGCATTTGCATCCAGTCTTTTTGTACGGCGTATAGTGAGCAGTCTCTTGGATCCGGATGGATGCCGGAAAACCGATGATGTGGGTAAGTCGACCAGAGAGAGACGGTCGCCAAACAGCTCGTTGGACCCTCCCTCCAGAGATCCCCGAGAGATGGCAAGGCTTTGACCGGCAGGGCAAGCGTTCTTCCCTGTCGAGCACGAGATGACGGGGATGGCCCCATCCGTAGGCTGTAATTGTATTGTAGCTACGATGAACATCACCCTGTCGTGTACACAACACTGTAAACTACAAGCAAAACATCAGACCAGCCAAGCCGTCGCATTTTCTGCGGGCTGGCGCGGCACGACAGCAGTCGGGAAGAAGGAGAATTGTAGCTTGCAGAAACGCAAGCCATAAGACGACTTTCATTCATGCAGCAGCGTTCCATTGAGAGGAGGGAACAAGAAGGAAAACAACAACACTGAAAAGCTAAATACAATCGGTCGCTGCCTAATAGCCTCCTTCCTGTTAAACAGACGCGGTGCATGCCCTGGCCGACGCTAATGCAAGTCGTTTTGACTCTCGTCCTTGGTTCTAGGCTGTAGAAAAGGTAAGACGACGGGTCGTATGCACTGCCGGTTTGGCGCTTCGGCTGTTTGGTCAAAGAGAGGGAGAGATGGACACCGGGGGATGCGAGTTGCCATGTCCAACGTTACTCTCACCATAACACGTAGGCAAAGACCTCGCGATAAAAGCAGACTACTGCACCTAAGCAGCGGTAAGAGAGAAGAGCAGGTGGGACAAAACATTGCCAAATCGGGAGAGAAAAGAAGAATCAGTCAAGAAGAGGCAAGCCTAAAGACCACAAAATAGACGTAAAACAATAACCTGCAGATCGCCCCCTTTTCTGTTTTTTTTGTCTACATGAGCTAATTGTCCGCGGCCAGTTGTCATGTGTGGCTCTTCCTCCATCCTCGGGAACTTTTTTTGCTTTTTTGTTTTTTTCGCTTTTTTTCGCTTTTTTTCTTCATTTTTTTCCTTTTCTTTGCTTTCCACTTTATCCTCTGATACTCCCTACGCACGTTCCACCGCTGCGTTGTCGCGGCCGGACAGGCAGACCAGAAGCCCGAGCAAGCGCTAATATGCGAGTACAAGGCTTACATTTGCTTGCTATCGATTTTATTGAGTACACAGGCCTTGGTGGGTTCTCTTCGCTATCGATTATCGAGTACAGACCTTGTGGGTTCCACCAGGCGGCTGACTGCGTCTACGAGACAGAGCTTCGCGTCTAATTTGGCTCTTAATAGATGAATTATTGACTTGGTCTTGTTCCCCCTTTTCTTCTCCTTGCCTTCTTTTGGACACCGCTTCTTTACTTGGGATGCCGTTATGTGCCGTGTCAGCCGGCCGACTGCGAGAGCCAGACAGAAGACGAGAGGAGTGTGCAGACACGACGGCAGAGATTTGCAAGCTCCCCCGTGTTCCCTCCTCTCCTTCTGCATTCACCCGGCACATTTTGTTTGCCCGCACTAGGAAATCCAAATCCTTTTCCCATAAGCCGTGGCCCAAAATCTGATGGAAAGGCCTTTTCCTTGCAAGCAGTTCATTGTATAATGGTCGTGTGCCAGCATAATCGTAGGGTCCCGTGTTGTGGCTCTGGTCTCGCTGCTCGTCTGCGTGTGCTTCTTTCCCATTCTCGAATTTGCCGCTCCCAATGGTAACTCCAGACACCGAAAAAACCCAAACAATCAAAAAAGTATGCCTTGCTCTTAAAGGCGCAAGGACAGAGAAAGCAAAAGGAAGAATCGTACATTGTCGCGAGAAAAAGGCTGGGGCGATTTATTGGTTGGCCAGCGCAATCTTCTTCTCGCTGCGGCCGTCGGGCGTGTATCTGTCCATGGTCAGTATGCGCAAACACAGTAACAGACATTTATCCTCTCCGACATACTTGAGCAGTTTCTCGATGAGGTCGACATGGGTCATGATCATGCGGCGGCAGCAGTAGCGTTTGCAGCCGAGCTGGTCCATGGCGTCACTGGTGTTTTGTCAGTACTGGGAAGCAAGATGGAGAAGGCCGTTGGAAGGGAAAAGAAACACGCACCCGTCCGGAATGTTCTCGTCGAGGAGCTTGAGATACCGCTCCCACAGATCGCCGGTGACCTAGGACTATTGTCAGAACGCGTCAAAGAGCTGATCTAACACTAAACGCACCTTGCCGCACGAGAAGCAACGGATAGGAATAATCATTTTGAATGATTTTGGAAACGACTTTTGGGGCTGTAGAACGAGTAGTCTGGAGGCAGGTGACAAAAAAAGCAAAAGATTCGGTCACAATGGCAGCTTTCGCGCCACGGCTTTACGATAGTGAGAAAAAATCCCGGAAGAACAAATGTTCCGGGCCCACTGTATTTTCTTATCGCAGTCGCTGTTTTTTCCCCTGCTCTTATCGCCAAAAATTCCTAGAGAATTTTCTTGGGGCCTCTTTCCTGGGGAATCTTTGTTTTCAACGCAATCGGTTGGCGGCCGCAGATATCAAAGAAAGAACAAGACGCACACCGTTTGCAAGACAAGGAAGCAGAATGGCGGCAAAAAAAGCGGCATCCGGCAGCTCTGGTGCGGCCGCGGCCGAGAAGAAGCGAAAACGAGACAAGACAGAAGACAGCGGCCGGTTGCGAAAGCGGAAACCGCAAGAAGCCGAAGCGAGCAGCAAGACCAAGGCGGCCAAGGCGGCCAAGGAGGACGAGGCTGGCAGTGCCACGAGTCTCGTGGTGCGAAGCGACAGCAGCAACAGCAAAGCACTCACTAATGGCAACGACAGCACGAACAAAGCACTCACCAATGGCAACAATGACGACCACAGCAGCACAAACGGCGTCCTTGACCGGCCATCTTGGCGAGGCCTCGACGGCCGGGCGACAACATGGAAGCTCTCGGAACCAATGGGCGGCCACATGGCGGACATTGACCCCATCTTCACCCCAAAGGAAGAGTGTGTTTCTCCATCCAGCAAAATGTCTTTTCCTAGTAAACTAACCGCCCAACCAGCCACCTCATCATTGCCTACCGCGACTCGGTGCAGGTCTTTTCGACTGCAGACTCGCTGCTGGTGCGCCGGATAGCGCTGCCCACGGCCGGGACACTGCCACTGACGGCGTCGGGAAGCCTGATTGTGGCCACGGCGTTGTCGCCGCAGTCGCCGCAGCTTGTGTGGATCGGCTGTGCAGACGGTTCGCTGTTCCGGGCCGACTGGACGACCGGGGCGGTCGAGGCCATGGCGCGGGCGAGCGGCCATCCGACGCAGCTGGTGGCCATGACGGCCGAGCTGGTGGCGCTGGACTCGGGCATGCACGAGGTGCTGTTCCTTTCCGAAGGGCCGGCGTGGCGAGTGGCTGCGTACGATGCAGCTGCACTGGCCGAGACGCCGGGGCAGACGATTGTTACGCCGCCCAGCAGCAGCGACAAGAACGACGGCAACAGCAGCATGCCGGTGGATTGCCTGCGCACCGCCGACAACGGCCGGTTTATTGTGGGCGTCTGCGGGCCGACCGTGCTGGTGGGCGGGCTCACGGCTACGGACTCGGCGGCCCAGCTGGCCTACCAGGTGTTTTCGATGACGCTCAGCGACAGCGTGTGCAGCTTGGACGTGCGGGCGGTGGCGCGCAAGGCCGGCACGGCGCTGGACTTGGTGTTGGGGTGTGTGCGCGGTGCCATCTACGTCTACGGCGACGTGCTGGGGCGGCTGCAGCGGGCGGCGGCCGAAGGCTCGCGCAAGCGGACGGTAGCAGTTCACCCACGCAAGCTGCACTGGCACAGCCAGGCGGTGCATGCGGTGAAGTGGTCCCGAGACGGTGAGTGAGGCGTTGTTGTGTCTGAAGGACGTGGAGACGTGGACTGACTGATTTGCAGGCAACTATATTCTCTCTGGCGGCACCGAGACGGTGCTGGTGCTATGGCAGACCGACACGGGCCGACACGATTTCCTGCCGCATCTGACGGCCACGATTGAAAACATTGTGGTGTCGCCGCGCGGCGCTTCGTACGCGGTGCACCTCGACAGCAACGCGACCATGGTGGTGTCGACGGCGGAGATGCAGCCGACATGCTATGTCTCGGGGCTGCAGTCGCTGACGCTGTCTGCTTCGACGTCGCCCCGGTCTGCGGCAGCGGCGGCCGTTCGCCGTGTCTGGCAGCCGGTCGAGGCCATTGCGCAGCCGGTGCCGGCCGTGGTCGACCCAGCCGACGCCTCGCGGCTGTGGCTGCGCGTGGGCAGCAGCCAACGCTACACGCTGACGGCGCCGCAAAATCCGTCGGCGTCGCTGCTGCAGACCTTTGACCTGACGGCCTTTCAGGGCCTGGCGCGGCAGCCGCTAGCGCGCACGAACCCGACCGACGCCCGGCTGACGTTGCGCGGCCAACCGCTGACGGAGCCGACGGTGACGCGCCTGTGTGCCTCGCACGACGGCCGATGGCTCGTGTCCGTCGACGAATGGCAGCCGCCGGAGCGCGACATTAGCAGCGTGGCCGGCGTGCACGGCGTCAACGGCGTGGCCGGCGAGTGGGCGCGCGAGCGTCGCGAGGTGCACCTCTGTTTCTGGTCCGTCAACGCTGCCGCCGCCTCGTCTCCGCTGCAGCTCGTCACCCGCGTCGACCAGGCCCACTTCACGACGCAGGCCGAGAGCATTCTGGCCGTGGTGGCCGACCCGCGTCACGCCAGCCGCTTTGCCACGCTTGGCCACGACGGCGTCGTGCGCTTCTGGGGCGTCAAGAAGCGCGTGCAAAACGGCCTGGCCGCCAAGGACACCGACAACGGTGACGCCCTGGTCTCCTGGTTCTGTCTGCGCGATGTGGTGCTGCCGCTGGGCGAGGGCGGCGACGCCGGCACCAGCCGCGGCAAAGACACGGCGGCTTCGGCGTCTTCGGCCCGCAAACACCGCGGCAGCGGCGCCCTCGCCTTTTCCGAAGACGGCTCGACCGTGCTGGCGGCGTTTGGCACCGGCGACGCCGACTACGAGGGCGGCGCCGTGCTCTACGTCATTGATGCCGAGACTGGCACGGTGCGCAAGTCGTTGCCGGGCCTCTTCCGCGGCCCCGTGCGTGGCCTCGACATTCTCGGGTCGGCCCTGATTCTGCTCTCGGCCGACCTGCGCGTCTACGACATTGTGGCCGATCAGTTGCGGTACGGTCTGCGGCTGCTGGGTGGCGACGACGACGACAAGGACGGCGAAACACCAGCAGCCGCGCCCGTGTCTTCGGCCATGGCCCAGCTGGCTGTCGGCCGGCTGTCGCGTACCTTTATTGTGGCCGTGCCGTACCATGTCGAGGGCGCCAAGAAACAGCACCGCCGCGCCGCCCACAAGTCGCAGCAGCTAGCTTCGCGCCTCCTCGTCTTCTCGCCCGACCAGGTGCAGCCGCTGTTTGTGCGCAGCCTACCGAACCTGGTGGTGTCGCTGCTGCCCGCCATCGGCCTGTCCGGGTTCCTGGCCATTGACGCGGCCGCCCAGATCATGTCGGTTGTCGACGTCGCCGATACTTCGCTGCTCGGGCGGCCGCTCTCGGAGCTGAACCTGCCGGCGCTGGAGGCGACAGACAAGGACGCCGAAGCGCCGTCAACAGACCTGGTGCTGGCGGCGGAGCAGGACAGCGACGAGGAGATGGAGGAGACGGACGCCGCCGACGATGCCGCTGCGGCCGACGACGACCAAGACTTTTACGCCGTGATTGCACCGCAGCAGCTGCGGGACATTTTCGACGCCGCGCCCGCCACGGCTTCCACGTCCATGGAAGATCTCTTTTGGCAGGTGTCTCGACTGCTGATAGGGCGGTCTGGCTGAGGGGGAGAGCGTGTGGGTGGGTGATGAGACAAAAATGGCACACAGTGTGGCCGGACGGCATTTCATAATTATCATACCGACAGTCTTTTTTCAAATGTCTATAGTTTACTGTACAGTTGGGAGTACAAAGGAAGGGAATAAAAAGTCGTTTCTAGGCGCTTACTTGGATCACGTGTAGTTGGAGCTCGAAGGAGCAAGTACAACCCGGATGGCGCCATTGTGTGAGTTGGTGATGTAAGCTAGTAAAGATGAAAAGGAGTGCCTGTCGTGACGGCGCCAACGATGGCGACAGGATTGTGGTGTCAAGTTTCAAGTCCTGGTATGCAAACGAGGAGAAGCTGAAAAAGAAAAGAGAAAAGAAGGCGGATATATTCTGAGAAAGCAGACAACAGAGAGGAATTACTGAAGAACAGACAACAGAAGGAGGATAAAAAGCATCGTCTAGACACTCTCGCGACGTGTCGACCATGTCCTTTACGTCGATCCCGGACCTCGACATGGGCCTAGCCCGCGATCCGGCCACCAAGCCGGCCTTTTTGGCCGATTTGCGCCACGCTCTGCTCGAAGTTGGTTTCTTTTACATTCGCAACGTTGGCATTCCCGACGAGCTGTTTGAGCAGGTCATTGAGCAGGGCCGCGCTTTTTTTGACATTCCCATGGAGGAAAAGTGAGTTTTTCTTCTCCTTTCTTCTTCCTTCTTCTCCCCTCACACGCAGACTCAAAATCGAAATGAAAAACCAACCCTCCTTCCTGGGCTACTCCCGCCTGTCGGCCGAAATCACTGCCGGCGCCGCCGACCACCGCGAGCAAATCGACCTCTCTACCGAGCACCCCCGGCCCGGCCCCGACGCCCCCCGCTACGACAACCTGCTGGCCCCCAACCAGTGGCCCGACCCGGCCGTGCTGCCCCGTTTCCGGCCCGTCCTGTCCGAGTACCTCGAGCGCATGGGCGCCGTCTCGCTCGCCTTTACCGCGCTCCTGGCCGAGGCCATTGGCCTGCCGCCCACCGCCTTTGACCGCTACTTTGAGGCCGACTGCGCGCGCCAGCAGCACAAGCTCAAGGTGGTCAAGTACCCGGACGTGGGGGAGATACGGTCCAACGCAGCGGCGGCGGACGTGGGGGAGATGCGGTCCAACACAGCCGCGGCTGCGCCCGCAGCCTCGCCAGCGCCTCCGCCAAACCTGTCCCAAGGCGTCGGCCCCCACAAGGACAGCATGTACACCAGCTTCCTTCTCCAGGCCAGCCCGCACCGCGGCCTGCAGGCCCAAAACACGCGCGGCCAGTGGGTGGACGCGCCACCGCGCCCCGGCACCCTCGTCGTCGCCATCGGCCAGGGCCTCGAGGCCCTAACCCAAGGCGTCTGCGTCGCCACGACACACCGCGTGCTGTCGCCGCCAGCCGGCCAAGGTCCACGCTTCTCCATCCCTTTTTTCCAGGGCGTGCGCCTCGACACGGCCTTTGACGAGCTCGAGCGCGTCGGCGTCGGCGCCGTGCCCGACGACGTCAAGGCCCAGAGGCGTGCCGTGCTCGCCGCCGCCGGCGCCGCACAGCTCGACGACGTCGAGTTCACCTTTCGCTCTGGCGGCGCGGCCACAACGCTGGGCGAGGCGACGCTGCGCAACCGCGTCAAGAGCCACCCGGACGTGGGCGAGCGCTGGTACCCGGACATTCTGGCAAGCATCCGCGCAGAGCAGCGTCGGGCGCGCGGAGAGGAAGCCAAGGGGGTTGAGACGGACGAGGCCGCGGCCACGGCTGCACTCGCCGCTGTGGCCCCAAACACGGCCGTGTCGGCTCACTGAAACAAGGACAGACCAGACAGCTTCTTCTCTTTCTCAAAAACATTGCGTTCAATTCATAGATGTACAGCATCTAGTCTGCCAAAAGAAAAAGGAAAAGCAAACAAAAAACAAGAAAGAACAAGATCAAATCAACGCTCAACGCCACTGTTTTATTGTCCGCTTTTCCGGTCGATGCTCCTCAGTCGAGCGTCGTCTACTTAAAGCTAGGGAAGCAATCGGCCAGCGTCTTGTTGTGCTTGTTCGTCGCATGCTCCGTCAGGCTGTGGCCAGGTCAGATAACGCCAGACCAGAGTGAGGAAAGGAACACTTACGCATTCTCCCGCGTCGTGCTGAGAAACGTGGCCTTGCAAGTCTGGCACTGGATGTTGAGCGCCTTCTCGTTGGCCTTGAGCTGCGACTTGGGCCCGCTAGCCTTGTCCTTGGCGTTGCGCTCGCGCTTCTGCGCAGCCTTGGCACCCTGTACTCGTTACTATGGGAAGAGGTGGAAGAACAAAGGAAAGACAAATAAAAGGCAAAAAGAGCAAGATGAACAAGAATCAACTTACGTTACCGCCACCCATTTTTATGAGAAATAATATAGGAGAATATGAACAGTAAATCAAAGTATCTCAATAAGTTGTCTTCAATGCAAATCTGCCGAGTGTTTTGGTATTTGAATGCGTTGATTACGAAAAAAGGCGGGAAGAAGAGCAAAAAAGCGTCTGAAAAAAATAGAATCGGCAAAAACTTTGACCGGAACCATTATTGGTGAGATAAGAAAGCCCCCACTGTAATCCACTAAAAATAGCTTGGAGCTTAGCGTATTTGCACGTGCATCGAACAAGGACGGTGTCACCTCTGAGAGAAGAGAAAGAGTAAAGCCTCTTGTTTCCATCGCAAACCTTTTGGTTCCATGGCCGAGAAAGGCATGCCGTCGCCGGAGGAAATCTCGCTGGCCGAATTCCGTGAGGCGCTGGCACGCTATCCGGTCGTCATGGGTGCCGTATCGGCCACCAAAGGAGGTGAGCTTTCTATTGTCACTCCCGAAAAAGCCTCTTCTCTTGTGCTTGTTTCTCTGAAGCTCACCTTTCCTCGACAGCCAAGAATGGCGTAACTCTGGCCGGCCTTGACGCCTTCCGCTACGACGAGGCTCCCGCCCGCTTTGGCCTCGACGCCCAGGCCGAGCCGCTCGGCCTCGATGACGTGAAAACGCTTGTCGCGTGGAAGCTGTTGGTCTATTCTTTCCCGTCGTCTCCGGCTCCCCATTTCTCCAGCTAACACACTCCAGCCGCCACGGCAAGTTCCGGCCGACGCTGATGAAGCTCGTCTCGGACAACACCCCCCAAGCCGTCAACGACACCGTCCGGGCCGCCCTGCAGGCCTACAGAGAAAAGGGCCCCGACGCCACCAAGTCCCAGATGGCTGCCGTCAACATGCTCTGCCGGCTGCGCGGCATCGGTCCAGCCACGGCGTCGCTGCTGCTGGCCGTGCATGACTCGCAGCACGTGATTTTCTTTGCCGACGAGGCGTATGCTTGGCTGTGCGGCGGTAGCAGCAGCCCCAAGTACAACATGAAAGAATACGAGGCCCTGAGCCGACAGGCCACGGCACTTCAGAAAAGATTGGCACAGGATGGCGAGACAGTGGCGGCTGCCGACATGGAAAAGGTAGCCTATGTGCTGCTGCGGGCCCCCAAAACAGACGAACCGGCCAAGACGGAAATGAAGGCGGAGCCGCCTCCGAGTGGGATAAGGGCATCTGCCAAATCACCATTGCCACCGAAGCCGCCTCAGAGCAAGAGAAAGCATTCCAGCGGAGACGACCAGAAAGACACAACAACGCCAGCACGACGGTCCCAGCGAGTCCGGGCAGCCACATCCAAAGCGGGCACTGAGTGAGGCTTAGGAAAAAGAGTGGCACGACAGCTGTACAGAACGGTTTTCTTAACAAGTCTCTTTAGGTTTCTGGACCTATCTCAAATCTGGCTCGTCCAGACTTTACGGTTAACATCCGTGTCATACCATACCGTTTCCCTTTTCTGATTCCACTCCTCCATCTCCATGCTCCAACAGCTTTCCCTGGCCAAACCCACACAGACAAAAACTTGTCCATTTCTCTATTCGTGCTCACAGCCTTGGTTTCCTAGCCTCGGCCTCGTTCCTCGTTCGCCCCCTCCTATTGTCTTTTTCTCTACTCCATCTTCTTCGCGCTCGCCGAAGGCGCCGAGCCCGTGGCCGCGGAATACTTGTCGCAGAGTTCATTATACTCGCGGTGAAGGCTGTCGGCCTGCTTCTTGAGCGTCTCCAAATCCTGGTCCTTGCGGGCCAGCTCTTGGCGCAGCTTGGCCACGACCTCGGCATCGACGGTGCCCGACGCCTTCTTTCCGGCCACGGCGCTGGGGCCCTCGTGCACGTTTAGGCGCTCCTCAAGGCGCAGGAGCTCGAGGATGAGAATGTAGGTGCGGTTGAGGATGAGCGAGAGGAAGAGGGTGAAGCCGCAGAGGTACATGTTGCGCTGGCTGTAAAATTTGCGGGCCTGGACCTCGGCACGCTCATGGCCGATAAGAGCAGCGGCACTGGAGAGTTAGCTGGGAGAAATCGGGGAGGGGGCAAAGGTAGAAGAAACCAGGGGTCAACGGTAGAAAAAACCAGGGATCAACAGTAGAAGAAATCAGTGAGATCTGAACACACCTATTGCCAGAATTCTCTGCAGAGATGCCCAGCTCGACCTGGACACGGTAGACACGGTTTACACTGTCGATAAAGAGGATCAGGATGAAGATAAAGGTAATCTTTAGGCCGTATTGTATTTTTCCAACAAGGGGATTCTCAGAGAGGAAACTGTCGGTCAGAGGGGGATCTTGAGAGTGGCAGAGCAGGGAAAAAACAGGGAGGAACCCACGTGAACATCTTGCGGCGAATTTTGAACGGAAAGGGAACGACCAGCAGCATAAACAGAAACATTTCTGCCAGCAAAAGCATAAACACCTGTCGGGCCAAAATTAGCACACGAGTCCTGATTTTCGCCGTTGCGTCATAGGTCTTACCAAAGTGTAGTAGAGCGTCATTTTGAGAGAAGCTGGGACGAGGAAGCTGTAGGGAGCTGTTTTTGATATTGTGTTTCCGTTGTCGTCTTCTGGCCGTTGAAGGAGAGAAGGGGGAAGAAAGGATGTCGAGGATGAGCCGGAAAAAAGTGCGAATACGTAGGACAAAAAAGGACCAGAGAAAGGAAAGAACAGAGCAAGGTGGGACAGTTTTGTGGACACTATGCTTTATGTATAATATTCTTGCCTGCCTGTTGGTGCAAAGCTCAGCTAGTTGCAATGTACGCTAATTTTCGGTGGTCTTTGGCTGCCTCAGCTCCCCAAAACATCTGTTTCCGGTTTCCTCAAAGACAACGTCATGTGTGGCTTGTGAAGTGGGTCATGTGGCTAATGCTCTCGTCAACTGGGTATCTTCAGTCTCAGATTATTTTGGGTTCAATGATCATCTCCCTTTCTTCACAATCTACGTGCTTCCCGGTCATGCTGTCTGTACTTCTCTCTTGGCAATCTTGGGCGATGGCATAATGGCAGCAACCCGTATTTTGCGCTTCATGACATACGAGAACGAGAACAGACGAGATGCCGTCTTTCCTACCCGGTTTGCTGCAACCTCGCAAGGCTAGCCGGCTCTGCCGCTTAGTTATCGAGAATAGCGAGATCAGTGATGCTAAAGTGATGGGGCTGTTTTATCGTCAAGTGGGTCTGCCATCTCTGACTTTTGGCCTTTAAATCTAGGACAGCCGGGCCAACCTTTGCACTGCTTTCAAGACTGTTTTGTGAAATAGCAGTACACCTTCTGTCTGATTTCCAATGGATACTCTGATCTGGTTCGGTGGTAGCTTCCGGGCGTTGTCGTATCGAAAAAATCTGTAGAAAAAGCATGAAAAATCAAGCTAAGCTATCGTGTTAGAATTGCTGGAGACCTTTATGGTCATCCTGATTTCTTCCTCTTTGGCGGGAGTACCAAGCGTGGTTCCTGCTATTGGTTTCAGACTTTCTACAAAGAACCTTGTTGATGTCGAATGTCAAACCGCTGGGTGAAAACGGTTGCAGTCACTTCTCACAGAAGCTTGATAAATGGGTTGACAATGATTGTGTCTAGAGTTACTGGGAGAAAATTTACTATTCCTATATCCTGCACTGGCCTGACCGCTTACTCTAGAATCTCCTGCATCGTAACCCAAGCACGCACCTGGCTGCTACCGTCGGGGAGGGTCCAGACAAAGGCGAGGCAGCGGTTGCTGGCGAGGAAACAAATGCCGGGCTTGCGGGACAGCTGCTGGTAGGTCGCGACAGGGGGACAAATCGCCGCATCCTTGCCGAGGCCGTTGTGGCAGCGCACGAACGCATCACAAAGTACTTTATGGCCAGCTCGTTGGCGAGGGCCAGGTTCTGCGTGACGGCCTCGACGCTGTAGCCCGCCGCGGCGCCCAAGACGATATCTTTTAGCACGACGACGTAGACGGCGTTGGTAATCGCCTCCTTGTTCTTCTCGGACATGCGGCAAGCCAGCAACTCCAAGAGGTCGGCGTGGAACCGGACGCCCGTCGCCGTCTGCGGCTGTCGTCCTCGTCCACTGGCTGCTTCGCATGAGGCATAATCTCAACCCGTTTAGCGTAACCGCTACGTAAAATGAGTGCTTTACAAGGCTGGTAAAAGCGCCTCCGGCGAGCTGGGTATGCCACCTTTGCCCGCTACTTACCAGGAGCTCAACGAGACATATAAACAGGGCATTACGAAGGGTGTGTTTGGGCTGGCATCACGGATGGATCACGTGATTTTAAGCTTTTCACCCATAATGAGTGAGAAACATCACGTGAGTCCCGATGATGTGCTTCTCTTATTAGTGCTACGTCAAAGTGGCCCGGGCCGTTTTTATTGCGCTATCTTAGTTAGTGGGCCCAAGCGGGGACCGAAGATGGAGATTGCTGCCGGTTTTGAACAACTTCTGCCTTGTGAGGTCCCAATGGTACTAATATCCTGAGGACATGCCAAGTACCAATATCCTGAGGATATTCTGAGTGGCCGCCGTGTTTGGCTCGCCTTGACGTTACTCTGTGTCTCTGTCTACCGTTTGAAGTTGTCACGTAGTACTGCGTGATTTGCTTGCTTATGCATGTAGTCGCCTTCCTCTGCTTGTGCCCAGCCATGGCATCCGTCGTTGTTCTGCTGCCTGCTCTGGTTACTATCACTCTATACCGCTACACACTGCACAGCGTCCTGTCTCGTCCTGCCTTTATCCAGCCACAACCACAGCTCATCTCGCTGCTCCTCTGCCCGTCGGCCCATCCTCGCCATGCTCTACTTTGCCTTTGGCAGCAACATGTCGCTGCGGCAAATTGCTCAGCGCTGTCCGCACAGCCGCTAAATTGGTCGCGCCGTCCTGTGGGACTACCGCTGGCAGATCAACGAGCGCGGCTTTGCCAACGTCGTTGCCCACAACGGTCTTTCCGTGCACGGCCTGGTCTACTTTATCGACACGGCCGACGAGGCCCGCCTCGCCCGCAACAAGGGCGTCGCCACAGGCTGCTACAGCAAGGCCTACTGCAACGTCGTCCTCTACCCGGTAGCCTCCAACCTGCAGACGTCGCCCGACCGCGTCAGCCGCGCCCTCGACGCCTATCGCCACGACAGGCACCCGCCCGAGAAGCAGCCGTACGTCACGGCGTCCGCACTCGTCTACCTCAGCACCGACTACGTCACTGACAGTCTGCCCCGCGACGAGTACGTTGGGCGCCTGAACACGGCCATGCACGACGCCATCCGCCTCAACGTGCCGCCGGCCTTTTTCGAGAATGTGGTTCGCCCTCTGCTGTCCGACAGACAAAGCTCTGCGTCCTGGCCCAGCAAAATACAGACTTTTTGGCGGCGGTCTGGTTCAGGACCGGCCACGCATGCACCTCCGAACCCGCACATTGTGGACGGCGACAGGAGGTCAGGCCAGTCACTGAAACGGCGCGGCCATTCACGCATGTAATCTGCCGAGGTTGTCGAACTGCACAGGCTTCTGCGAGTGTGTTGGCGTAATCTGTCAAGGTCGTCGTATTGGCGCAACACTGCCCTGCTGGCATCTCATCATCCATGGCAGTCTTTACTCGTTGACGCCTATCAATGTGCTCGTTTTGTGGCTTGTTTACCGTTTTTTATAATTCAAATGACAGGATACAGAAAACTGTTGCCCGACACAAGTGCTTACCTTTACAGCCTCTAGGCCTTGTTAGACGCTCAGCTTTAGCCTGGAAAATCTATGGAAGATTTCCTTTGGCATCATCTACGAGCCGCAGACAAAGACAAGGACTATAATTCTGGCTCTTGGTAATTCTCTTTACAGCTCGACTTGTTGCCTGGAGGAACGGTATGCTGATGTTGAGGCTACTTGTGGGCAGTGACACGGTCTAGGGAAAGCCAATGAGTTACTTTCTTATCAACTTGCGCGCAATAAGGGCTTTGATAGTGTTTAGGTCTTCTATCTGTGTCCTTGGTCCGTGTCTAGACACCAAAAACTTTTCATTAAATCCACTATATAGCTGGCTATATTATACTTTTACATTACCGACCAGCGTTGGGACGAGGTTCAGACAGAATGCTTCTTCTAGGGAACTTCATAATCCCAAAGATATAGTTTTCGCCAAATAAACAGCAGTGGGAATAAAAAACTACTATTATGAATAAAGGACTCAAACCTCCTTTACAAACTTTACAAGCCATCTTAGGCCAGTTAGACACTATTAGTCTGAGTCATGTAGTTTATACAAGCCGTGAAGGAAAGAAAAATAAGCCTTTATTCATCAAACATATTTTTGCCCTGGGAATTATTCTTTAGCGGTTGTTATTGTCTTGTGGATATACCTTGTAGTCTTTGATAACTGAAGACTGAGGCTGCATTGATTGTATTACGTAAGACAGTGCAGAGATTTTAGTGCCTTTGTGGCTAGGAGGCTTCACTAGGAAAAAGGATGAAGCTGCGATATAATGAGCCAAAACCTCGACTTGAACTGTAACCCTCCCGTTTTCAGTATGCCGTATTGCCAGGGCTGTAGAGGTTGAGCGAGCATACATCTTGGGCGGCTATCGAGTATAGCACTCTTGCTGGTTTCTTTCCCTCTTGTGCTTCTTTTCCCCCATGCACATCCACGGCTTCACACCCGAGGATTTGTTTCCTCCGCTCTGGACCAAGCCGTCCTACCAAGATCTGGCCGCCTGTCTCGACCGGTTGCAGGTATCGGCACAGCTTGTGCACCGGCCGGGCCTCGGCTCAGAGGCGGACGAGGATGACGACGACAGCGGCCTCGTTGCGCAACGCCGAGACACTGCGGTTGCCCGCTACCTGGCCACGATTGTGATGAGCGACCTGGCCTGGCTGTCGGACGGCGAGGGCGAGGGCGACAGCGGCGATGAGCGCCGGGAGGCGCTCTGGACGGCGGCCAGCAAGCGCATGGCCGAGCGGGCGGGCCGTACAGCCATGGGCGACATGACGCGGCGGTGGGTGTTTTCGGCCGACGACGGCGGGGCCGAGCTGGAGCTTGTGCTGCAGGAGCCGGCCATGGTGGGCGACGAGACGATTGGCCTCAAGACCTGGGGGACGTCGTATGAGCTGGCGCGGATGCTGCCGCAGCTCGGGAGGCTGCCGTCCATGGGCGGTCTCTTGGGCAACGCGTGCGGCGAGAAGGACTCTGCCGTAGAGCGCGGCGGCAAAGACTCTGTCGCTGTTCTAGAGCTCGGCGCCGGCACCGGCCTGCTCGGCCTCGCGGCGGCCGCGCTCTGGTCCGCCGACGTCGTGCTGACTGACCTGCCGGCCATTGTGCCGAATCTGGCCGCCAACGTGGCTACCAACGCGGCCACGATCGAAGCCCGGGGCGGCCGAGTGCGGGCGGCCGTGTTGCGGTGGGGGGACGACGCCCAGGGGGGGGCCTCCTCCCCTTTGTCCTCCCCCCCTTTGCCCCCCTCCCGCTTCCGCATCGTGCTGGCCGCCGACCCGCTGTACGACACCCAACACCCCGAGCTGCTGGCCCAGACAGTGGCAGCACGGCTGGACGGTCCCTCTGTGCACAGAGAAGCAGCCCCGGCCGCCCGCGCCCTCGTCATGGTCCCCCTCCGCGACCGGCAGACCGAGGCCCTGGCTACGGCGTTTGTCGCGGCCATGCAGGCGCAGGGGCTCTGCGTGCTGGACCGGGGCGAGGTCAAGGGCCAAGACGCGGACTGGGGCAGCCACGGGGGACAGGGGCGCAGCTTTTTGTGTGTGTGGTGGGTGTTTGGGTGGGCCAGTATCGAGATCCGAGAATAGAGCGATGACGGAGTTGGGATCATCACCGGGAGCATTCACTGAAGACTACGGAACAAGCTTCACTAAACTAAAGAACAAGCATTCAGACGAAAAGACGCATTCATAAATACGACGCCAGCTATGCCAATAGAGATATATTGATTACATTACTCTCCCTCGTCCTGTCTATATACAGCTGTCCGACTCCTACCCGTGCGTCGACACCCTACCGTTAACCCTCCCGTCAACCCTACCCGTCAATCGGACACACGTACTCTTGCTCCCGCATGCCGCTGAGCCCCGAAACGGCCCCGGCAGCTTCCAGCGTGTCTAGACAGGCTCGGTGGAAAATGTGGCGGCAGGCAAACAGCACCAGCGGCCCCAGCGTCGTCGGAGGGGGCAACCGCGGTGGCGGCACAGCGCCTCTTGTGCCGAGGCCGAGACCGTGGCCGTGGCTGTTGGCCAGCTCTTGCCGCACGGCCACCGCCACGGCCGCCAGCGCGTCTGCAGTCGGCTGGCCGGCGCCGCCGTCGTCGTCGTCGTCGTCCCTCCCCCCCCCCTCTGGCAGCAGCTTCCCTTTGCCGTTGCCGCCCGGTGCTCCAACTTTTGCTCCCCCTGCGGCCAGCTTGCGCTCGCTGCGTCGGTCCGCGTCTGCTCGCATCTTTTCTTCCCAGGCTTCGTAAATGCTCTTGGCACCCGGACCCGACCCCAGCCCGGCTCCGGCCCCCGGCCCCCAGACCCGCCGGCCACACGCCTCGCACGTCGAACCTTTGGCGCGCCACCCGCGTTGGCGCAGCGCAAACGATTGCTGGACGCTGACAAACAGGCTGCGCTCCAGCAAACGGTTTGCCAGGCGCAGGATGGAGGCCTCGTAGGCGTAGGCCGAGAAGATGGAGGCCAGCACGCCGCGCAGGTCGGCCATGCTCGGCGAAACGGCGGCGGCGCGAGCCAGAAAGGCCTTGAGGATGCGCAAGAAGGACAGGTTCGAGGCCGAGGGGGGGGTGCTGCCGGCCGTCGGGGTGGCGGCCGTGGAGACTGTCGTCCCCGACGTGGTCCATGTCAGGAGCGCCGTGAACGTGTGCTGCACCAGCGACCGCAACAGGGGCACCAGCTGGTCGGAGGGGCCGACGACATCCCCAGCGGTCGAGGGCGAGGCCTCGGATAGGTTGCGCGTAATCTGTACGGTGGCGTCAATCAGGTCGAGCCACAGCTGCTCGTCGGGCGCCAGAGCAGTGTCTGCGGCTTGTTTCGCCGGTTTCGGCGGCCGCGATCGTCCTCTCCGAGTCTGCTCCTGGCATAACCAGATGCCCACGTGCGTGTACTTTTGCAGCGCCTGCATCAGGGCCTCGGTGGCGTCGCGCTGGACGGTGCCATGGGAGGTGTCGGAGACTGCGCCGTCTCGGTCTCGGTCGTCTCCATCTCGGTCGTCTCCGCCGTCTCCGTCTCCATCCTCTCCTCCCTCTCGGACGCCGTCTCCGTGTCCGTCGCCTCCCTCTCCGTCCCCTCGCTGACGAGCCCCTTGAACCGCCGCCTCCAGCGTGTGCAAATGCCGCACCAGCCTCGCCATGGCCTCGGCTGCCTGTCCCTCGCGCGCCATCAGCACCACGGCCGCATCGACCACGCCCGCGTCCTCCATGGTCGGCAGCAGCGCGTCCAGTCGCAGGTCCGCCACCGACTGCAGCTGTCCGACATACTCTGACACGCGGGCCGGCTCAAACTCGCACAGCAGCCGCACGTACTGCTCCACCAGGAGGTGATTTCGGGGAAGGCCCTCTTCCAGCAGCGTCTTGAGGTATTCATATAAAAGACGGCGGTTCTCCTTCTCTTTTCCCTCTTTTCTCTCTCTCCACTCCCCCTTCTCTTTCTCTTCCTCTTTCTCCTCTTTCTCCTCTTTCTCCTCTTTCTCCCCTTTCTCCTCTTTTTCTTTTTCATCCCCCCCCTCTTCCCCCCCCCCTTTCTCCCCCCCCCCCAACACCTCAAGCACATACTCGTGCAGCTCCGGCGCCGACGCATCCAACGTCCGCGCTGCCTCGGCCGCGTCCAGCGCCACCAGCTCCGCCGCGTGCGCCTTGACCACGGCCAGCACTTGACTCCGAGCCTGCTCCCGCCGAGCATCGCCGCCCCCCCCCGTCCCGGCCAACGACTCTCGGATACAGCCAAAGACGCCCGACCGGTCGCTCGCGTCGTCCATGTACGCCTGCAGCAGCCGCGCATACTGCCGGTCCGCCCGAAACGTGCGCTTCAAAATGCGGAAAAAACCCGCCGCCTGCAGTTGTGGCACCAGCTCCGCCATGTTGGGCGGGTGGTACACCGACAGCAGGTACTCGGCGCTCAGCTGCGCGTCTTCCGCCAAATCGCTCCCGGGGTAGCGGCACAGGCCCGTCAGCACGCGCGTCAGCGTCGACTCGGGAATCAGTAGGTACTGCGGGTACTTGGGCAGGTTGCGCGCAATAAACATGTCCAGGTAAATGGTGTCCTCGGCCGCAAAATCGGCCGGCGTCATCAGCTCCAGCAGGATCGACACAATGTACTGCCGGTTGACCGTTTGTCCGAAAAGGGCGATCTCGTCTTCTCTTCCTCCTCCTTCTCTCCCTCCTCCTCCTCTCCCTTCTCCTTCTCCTTCTCCTCCTCCTCCTCTCCCTCCTCCTCCTCTCCCCCCCCCCCCCTCCCCATTCAAAAACGAATCCTCAAACGCCTCATTCAGCGTGCTCAAAAAACTCGGCGCGTCAAACTTGAGAATCAGCCGCAGGTACGGAAACGACGGCTCTTCCGACTGGCCCGGCCGCGTCCGCAGCCGCTTCCGACTGCCCGGCGGCCACGCGACGCTCTGCCCGCAAAACAAGAACCAGTACAGCTCCGCCTTGGCCCGCTGCTGCCGGGCCACGTCCATGGCGGCGCCCGTCGGGTACACGCGCCCCGTCAACACGTACGACAGGTAGGGGAACATTTTGACGGCATTCGTCTCAAACGGGTCCTGCTCGGCCGCCGCCGCCCCCGGCCGAAACTCTCCCTGCACCATGTGCGGCACCAGCAGCGCCAGCAACTCTTGCAGCGGCGTCACAAAGTCGCCCAGCGCCTGGTTCCATACATAGAGCAGCGCGTCGTAGAGCCCGTGCTGCCGACACAGCCCCGTCAGCTGGTCCAGGTCCAGCGTCGCCGTGTCCATGTGGCAGATCAACTCCTCCAGCCGGCTCTCCCACCCCCGGTCGACGTAATGTGCCACCAACGCCTTGACCACGGGCGCCGGCACCGCTCGCACCATTGGCGAAAGCCGTAGAATCGACGGCTCCAGCGTCTCCAGAAAAATGCCGGCCGCGTCGCCCTCCTCGAACCAGTCCCACATTTGGTCGAACAGAAAGGACGACTCGCCCAGACACTCGCACGCCCTCAAACACGTCTGCGCCAGCTCTGCCAGGCTGCCCTCGTCCGCTCGACCCTTTGCCTTGGCCCCCCCAAACGCCTGCTGCAGTGCTGCCTCCATAATCTCCAGCAGCCTCGTCCGCACCATGTCGTGCCGCGTCGCCGTGTCCTCGGGCAGCCCAATCGTCAGCTTGTCGGCGTCGCCCGTGTAGAAACTCGTCGCCAGCTCGATTGCGCCCACGCTGTTGCCGTGCTCCATCAGCGCCTGCAGCCGGTCCGCCCAGTTTGACAGCGCACCCATGGCCAAATCGTTGCGGCCCAGCAGAAAGAGTCGCCCTTTGTACGCCTTGAAGCTCATAAAGAAAGCGTCGGCCACCACGCCGTGCATCGACGTGTCCGCCTCGTCCAGCGTCTCGACCACACCCTGCAGCTGCCGCGAAAACAGGTCCGCGTGGTACAGGAAACGGTTGATCAGGTCAAACGCCTCTGTCACTCGCATGCTGTGGTCCTCCAGCACCACCAGCCGCTGCGAAATCGTCAGCACCGCCAACACTGACCGCGTCAGCCACTGCACCGCGACAATCGCTTCCTCGCATCGCCACCGGCTGCGCGCTTTGCACTGCAACGCCGGCGGCTTTCCGCTGTTGCTGCCGCCGCCGCTCCGGTTGGCCCCCTCGTCCTGCTCGTCCACGTCCAGCACCGTCAGCACATTGGACCAGCAGTACACCAGCTTCGCCTTGGACACCACCTCGCCCGTCCGCACGTCTGGCACCTTGAGCCGCACCGCCGGGAACCAGGCCAGGCAGCCGCTCATGGCGCTGTGCGGCGCAACCTCCTTGGGCCGTGGCGACTTGTGCTGCGTGTTGGCCACCGGCGTCGTCGACACAATCACCAGCAGGTACGGCGTCAGCATCGCCGTCAGCCCCATGCTGTCCGTCGCTCGGTCCACGTTGCCCAGCGGAAGGGGGGCAAAGGCCAGCACCGTGCTCGGCTTGACCGTCTTGCCGGACGCCGCCGTCGGTCTCGATCCCGGGTACCGGCCCAAGATCCGGCTGGTCTTGACCGTCCGTCCCAGCGCGCCCGTCCCTCGTGTGGCCAAGTGTGCAAACGCCATGCCCCGGTCGTCTGCCGACACCAGCGCCGTGTGCCGCGTGCCCAAAAAGCCCACATTGGTCACCGTGAACCCGTGCAGGTGCCCGTCCATGGTCCGCGTCGCCGCCTGGGCCTGCGCGCCCTCGAGTGGTGGAATGTGCAAAAACGGCCGCCCTGGTCGGCTCGTGTCCCATGTAAAGATGGATCCGTCGGCATGGCCGCCGGCCACCGTCGTGTGGTCGGCCGAGATGGCTACGGCCGTCACCGCCCCGGCTTCCAAAGCTGTCGGTTAATATCTCTCCCTTTCTTCTTCTTCTTCTTCTCACTCACCCTTGCTGCCTGGCCCGATAATCATCTTGAGGTTCTGGTGGTAGTCAAACACCAACAAAATGCCCTTGGTCGTCCCCAGCACAATCGATGCCGAAATGGCCATGCACGTCGGCGAGCCAAAATTGCGCTTGGCCGCCTCGGAAAACGCCTGGCTCGTCAGCTTGGTCAGCTTGGTCCAGCGCACCACCTCCCACGGTGGCGACGGCGACTCGTCGGCCGCATCGGAAAAGCCTTGGCTGTGCGAGGATGCGTGCCGGCCGTGGCCGTGCGCGCTCAGCAGGGCGGGCGAGGACGGCCGTGACGAGGTGCCCAGAGGAGAGACAATGCGCGACTGGAAACGCCGGTCAAAAGGGCGAAACGACGGCGAGGTTCGCGAGGGGTGGCCAAAGGCACAAGAGGCCGACGACGGAAACACGCTGCTGCCGACCAAGGACGAGACCATGGAATGCCGGCCAGACACTGTCGAGTCGGCCGCCGAGAGTACCGACTCGGCCGGGCTACCTGGCCGCCGCGGCAGGCCGAGCGCGGAGCCGTCTTCCGACGCCGAGTCTGGGTGGCGTGAGTCGTCCTGGAGCAGCTCCCGGTACCGCTGGCCGAGCGCGGCTGCTCCTCCTCCTCCCCCGGCCTCGACCACCGGAGACGCCGGGTGCTCGATGCGAATGTCGGCCACGCTGGTCTGCTCAGAGCCCGCATCCGCCGCATCCGCCGCCTCGTCGCCGCGAATCGTCTGGGCATCGTCGTCGTCGTCGTCGGGGTGCTGATAAGCGTCATCTCCTTCCCCCCCCTCCTCCTTGTGATTGCTCGTGTCCCTCTCCCTGCCCCCCGTGTCCGGCGCCCCCTGCTCGTCGCCGCCGCCGTCGAGAGCTTGGCTCGTCATGACACTTTCTCCCTGCGATTCTCCTCTGCCGTCATCGCGCCTCTCCGTCAGACTAGAGCTCATCGGGACGCAGGCATACAACGCATGGCTTCGACTTGTTGAAAAAGAAAAAGACAATGGCGGCCGGAATCAGGCACTCTTGCGTCGTTGGTCGTCTGCTTCGTCTTCAGTGGCCTGCTGTGGCGAAGCGCTCAGACAAAGTCAACGATATGGGTGGCGCAATGGTTTTGGATCCAGGCAGCCGCTGTTTGCAAACGCTTCCTCGGGCTGTCCCCATAATTAGCGCTCGTGTCCGCTGTAGCTACAGGCCGCGCTTTCCGCCAGATTGGCTGTCCCCAGCTGGGCGGCCCGTGATTGATCCGTGTAAAGCTCCCATACAAGGCTGAAAAAGGCCTTCTCAGCGTCACGGAAGGCCACCCTTTCCACCGCTCCTTTGGCCTCTTTTTTTTTCTGTTTTTCTTTTTTTATCGCCACCATGTCCCAGATCGGCCCTGAGCTGCCGCCGCACCTCGCCAAGAGGAAGCGCACGCCCGACGACGGCGACGACAACGACGACAGCGCCAGCGGCCGCTCTCCGACGAGGCGGCGCCGGTCGCTGTCCCCGTCCTCCGCGCGACCCGTCATCGGCCCGGCCATGCCGCCGACAGACGAGAGCAGAGCTGCAGAAAGAATACACTCGTATGGCCCTACCCTCCCTCCTGCCAACGAAGACGAGATCGCCCTCGACAGCGACGGCCCTCCCCCCCTGGCCGACCCCGACTCCGACTCCGACTCCGACTACGGCCCCGCCCTGCCAGGCGCCGGGCCGACTGTGTACGCCGACGACTCCGCCGTCCCGCATACGTCTGCCTCCGCCCCGGATACGTTTCGCTCTACCCCCGCCGACACCCCCGCCCGCCGCGACGACTGGATGCTCGTGCCCCCGACCGAGGGTGAGATTGGCGCCGTCGCGCGCGCCGCTGCCGACCCCACCAAGATCCGCGCCCGCCGCTTTGCCACGGGGCGCGCCGCTGCCGCGAGCCAGAACAAGACGGCCGGCGGCGGCATCAGCAGTCTGTGGACCGAGACGACGGAGCAAAAAGCGAAGCGGATGGCGGATGCCGTCATGGGCGTGGGGGGGAATAGCCAAGGCGGCGGCGGCGGCAGCGGTGGCGGCGGCGGCAGCAATAACACGGCCAGCACCGCGCAACGCCAGAAAGAAGCCGCCCGGGCCGCGGGGATCCAGGCCTACACGGAAGCCACACGGGGCCGCAGTCTGTACGAGACGCACCAGGCGGCGCTGCAGGAGGGAAAAGAGCGGCACAGGGACAAGGACAAGGGGCGGGACAGCGAGCGCGGCAGCCAGCACAGCAAGCGTGACGGCAAAAGCGACCGCAATCGACACGATCGACACGACCACGACCACGACCGCGAGCGAGGACACAAGAGCCACCGTGATGCCGACCGCGACCGCGACCGAGGACACAAGAGCCACCGTGACGCCGACCGTGACGCCGACCGCCACGCCGACCGCCATCGCGACGACACGAGACACCGCCGGCACGACAGGAGCAGCCATGGCCGGGACTCGCGGACACGAGACGGGGACGCCGACAAGGAGCGAGGCCGGGACCACGATAGGCACCGGCACCGGCGGCACGACAAGCACGACAAGCACACCCACAGAGACGACCCCCAGGACAAAAAGGACGCGGTCGACGACCCGAGTGCGCGGCCGTTTGACCGCGACAAGGACATGTCGCTGGGCGTGAGCCTCAACCACCAACAGCGGCGAGAAATGGTCAGCCGGGCCAGCGACTTTAGCGGCCGGTTTCAAGCCGGCAAGTTTCTGTAATCAGGCAGGCATCTTTTGCCCTGCTTCTCAGCGACAACACCCATTGTATTTCATGCTTAATAATAGACAGAACTAGTATAGAAAGGATAGGGCCACCTAGATACCGTCCATGAGGCAGACCCCGTTGGTTCACCGCAGCCGTGGGCATTCCACCGCACCCAAATTCACTGTAACCAGAACACGCCATGGCCCCCCCAAACACAGAAAACAACAGCTACCACAGGCTGCACTTATATACACACGTAGCAGATGGGGGAGGGGGGGAAAGAAAAGTAGGGGGTGGTGTGAAGAGACGATTTATCCTCCAAAAGACAGCGCAAGGGAAGAAACAGTGTAAACCTGCAAAGCAGGTCTGCCAGGCCCCGGTCCGTCAGGACGGGAAAACAAATGTTTGGTGTGAGGAGGGAGTCCTCCCAGTGGCGTATCAGAGGTTCATCTCTACATCGCCAAAACGACACCGCCAAAGCTCTGCGTCTTTGTGCGCGGATCGTACGACGCCGAACAGCGGCGCCAGGGCAGTACAAAATCGCCAATCTACCTTGGACGTCTTGCTACCGTGGCTGTGTGCCTGCTTCCAGCTGGGATGGCGTCACCTCCAACACGGTGGAATTGCCGGCCGCGGCTGCCGGGGCTTGTTGGCGCATGTTGAGAGAGTTGCGCAAGGATGTGGGGACAGCCGTCCGGAAACGGCTCATCCAGCTCCGGCCGCTCCCGGCCGCTGGATCAGAAGCGGTAGCAGCAGAAACCTGTTCACCCAAAGCAGCCCGGGCGGCCTGTTGGCGGCGGTCTGAGGTCGGTGCGGCGCCCATTCTGGCGGGGTACATGTTGGAGGGGCCGCGTAGGCCCAGCCAGGCACGATAGCCCGACTCGGGGCCGAAGCGGTGCTGTCTGACTTGGCCGTTGCCGGACAGAGACACGATAATGACGCCGGGGGCGGCGGGATCGCTACCGTCACCCGGAGTGGCGCGGGGCTTGGGCGTGTAGTAGTCGGCCTTGCAGAGCGGGCAGCAGGCACGGCGGCTGGTCAGCCAGGGGTCGAGACAGACGGCGTGGAAAGCGTGGCCGCAAGTCAGGCCGCGAACGTCGTCGTCGTTTTCGAGCGTATCAATGCAGATAGCACAGGTATCGCCAGAGGTGCCGACACATTCGGGAGGAAGAGCGGCGTTGATGTGCGCGTCGTGGTCGTCTTCCTCGTCGTCGCTGTGGTGGTCTTCCGAGGATCGGATGAGGTCGTCCTTGGTCAGCGAGGACTCGGCAGCGGTGCTTTCGTTGGTTGTGTGGGCAACAGTAGCAACGGCAGCCTTGGCGGCGGTCGAGCTGGTGCCCGGGGAGGCGGTGGAAGCATCGACAGCCCCCGGAGATCCCGGCACATCAGTCACGGCGTCAATCTTGACCGACGCCAGCTCCGACTTCCGCTTGTAGTCGGGCTCGTCGGTGGAGTCGCGCTCCTTGTTCTGGGACTCGGCCACGGCGGCCAGCACCACGCCTTGGACAGAGCGCATGCTGGCCGGACGACTGGCCGGGGCGTCGACCCCGCCTCGTGTGGACAGGCCTTCTTGGGCTCGGCTGGCGACCCAGGTCTTGTACTTGACCATGGGGAACTTTTCGTTCACCTCGTCGATGGACATGAGCTTCTTCTCGCGACGGCGACGATGAGGGCGCGGCATGTTTTCGAGGTTGATGGGCTCGCCAGACTCTGCAGCATTGCGCATTTGCCGAGCTCTGGCATTGTAGCGGAAACAGTATTTCACGCCAACAATGATCCTAAATGAAGATCACGCCACGATCAGATGGCGTCTTTTTAAGCGCTTGGGGGTAAAGTAACGAGACAGCAAGAATAAGAGAAAAGGTGAAAAGGAAACAAGAGTAAAGAAAAGAATAGATATGAAAAAGGCAGGAAATTAAACGAGGCTTAATCACGAGAAAGAAAAAGAGGCAGGGACTTAAACGATGCTTAATCACGAGAAGCTCACCAGAGATTGGTAAAAACAACGCCAAAACCGAGTGCGACAAAAAACAGCAGGGATGAGCTGTTGCCGCCGGAACCACTGTTACCAGTATTCGTGGCAGTGGGTGCACTGCTGGTGCCAGAAACCGCCACGGGCCTTGTCGAGGTGGGAAATGCAAAGAGAGATGGGCCGCCAATTGCGGCTGTGGCCGTTGCCGTTGCTGCCGTTGCTGCCGTTGCTGCCGTTGCTGCTGTGGCGGCAGCCACAGATGTTGCACCGCCAATGTCGAGTGATGCGACTTGTCTGGCGGCCATGGCCGCGCCGTCCAGTAATTGATTCATAAACGCCATAGTAGAAGAGATGGGGGGGTGAGCTAAAGGTGGGAGAGCGCAAGAGGCAATGCCTCTGCTGTTCCTGCACAGCAGGAAAGGTAGAGCCAGTGATGAGTCCGGCGATCACTGCGACGACGAGAGCAGCAGCGCAAACCGCTTCATTGGCGAGGTTGTGTGGAAGCGAAAATTGTGTTGCTGCTTCTGCGTCGACGGACGAGAAGAACGGACTGCTGGCGACTTTCGAGGCAGCAGACTTGTCATGGAAAGAAATCGAGAAAAAGACAGGAACGAAAGACACGACTGCTGGACAGTGCAAGATCAGAGGTTCGACTCGAAACGGCGAAAACGGTATCCGAGAGGGGAAACTTTGCATCCGGCAGTAACAGTGTGAACTGGTCGGAATCGGCAGGCTTTCACTAAAGGCCCATACTTGTCGGAATGTGGTTGTCACGGAACAATGGTTGTCTTGGAGAGAAAGAGCCGCCCGTTGGCAGAGCGTATTCGAGCGCGGGCGCGACTCGCAAGACAAATAGCAGAATCAACGGGGAAGCAAAAAGAGAAGAGCAAAAAGAGAAAGAAAAGAAAAAAACAAAATGGAGACAAAAAACAGTTTGGGACCAGATCTAGTGTAGGATAACCGATCCCAGGATGAATGGAAAGGACGGATAAAGGAGACGAGGGGGTGGAATGGGGCAAGAGAGAGGGCAGGGGGAACCAAAGGCAAAACCATAGCCGGCGGAAGGAGCGGAGCAGGCCCAGACGACACCACAGAGCGTCTGTGCCGACTGCAGACCAGAACAAAGCACGGGCGGGATTTACGCCAGGAAAGACAGAGTGGGGCCAACAGAGAGGAGAAGGAGGCGAAGGCTGGGAAAAGCGGGCTTTTTCTCAGGTTATTCCCGAGTGGGAGGACAGACACTACACTAGTTGTAGCAGCGCCGCATAGCGTTAGCATGCTGACTGTTGGGAGGGAGCTAAAGAGGAAACTTAGCACAGTTACAGCGGGCTAAAGGTGCGACCGGGCGGTTGCGACGGCCAATGGCGACGCGTCAGGTTGTGATAGTGCTTGATTAGGCCTTTTCTGCCGCCAACAGCCAGTCCGGCAGACTGGGCTTTGTTTTTTCCTTTCTTTTTTTCTCTTTTTTCTTCGTTCTTCTTCTTTCCCCTTTCCTTCTTCTTTCCTCTCTTCCTTCCTTCCTTCTTTTCTTCTCTGCAGACGTGCTCTGCGTACGCTGTTGCACACATTGTTACATACAGTAGACTCGGTCCACAATGACAAACCAGCAGAGCGAATCAGCGGTACTGGCTGGTGTGGGGTGGGTCGTCTGTGCCGTTCTGACCGGGGTGCGTGAACGCGAGCGCTGAAGCAGGAGGGGCACTGAGCTTATTCCATCACACGCTCAGACGAGAAGGGTAATTGTGTTGCTTGTTTACTAGTGTGCCTACACGTACGTCGTCTGCAGCATGTGCATTGTTATGTTTCCTTGTATTCCAGCACGGTTTGTGTGGGATACAAGAAATGGAGGGCGTACCAGGACGAATGGCCTGTTTAAACGGCGCTGTACTCACGGCACGGTGCTGCCCCGTGTCGTTGGCCCGTCTTTCCAGTCTCGGCAATTCTGCTAGCGGGCAAACACACAGTTCAAGCCATTGTTTCCAAAAGACGTCGTTGCCAACCCGACATCTCCAAACGGCTTTGGCTTCACAGCCAGCGCTCCACTTTTCCCCAGCCTCAGCACTGCCGCCCCGCCGATGCGCAGCGATGCTACTCCGTATGTTGACGTTTATTGTACGTTGTGCGACGTACGTTATTCGATGCAAGGCATTGCTTCTGTCATACGACAGGCCAACGGACTAGCCCGGGCTTGCCGGGGGATATAGGTAGGACCTCGACATCCTCGGTCCCCCGACCGGCCGGACAATTAGTGTACTCTTTTACGCTCTCCTTTTGCACGCGACACAGTCTTTATCACGGCACTCGTTATCGCCCTTTTTCGCTGCACACTGTTTCTTGCTCAGCCTCCTGAACACAGCCTTTGCATCTGACAGATGGACAAGAAGAGGGAAAGTGGGAATCTGAAAAACAGATGCTCCGATCCTCGCCGGCACTTGGCTTCTAAAGGCTAAACAATTCTCAGTAAAGGCATTGGAATCGAGATGGCCTAGTGAGCCAGGCCGCATACGAATACGTAGGCACAAGAGGTCAATCGACAAGCTGTCCCTGCCATCAGCTCGAAAGAGCATCGCCATGGCTTTATAAAACATTTACTCGCATCGTCTGCAGTAGCCAAGCCCAAACGCCTTGGGATATTCCTCGGCTTCTTTTCTGCTATCTGGTGGGGGAACTATTCGCCATGGCAAAGGCCATTGACAAATGCATTGTTATACGTCGTATTTACAGTCTGTCCTCTCGCTCTCTCTCCACACTCCATCTCTCCACACACACCACTCACAACGTCATATGGCCAAGCTTCCCACACGCTCATTTGCTCTTCAACTCATACAGTAGCATTCACTCAAGCCGGCGCTTTCCATCTCGCCGCCGCCGCCCCATTGTGGCACAGGTTCCGGTGCAGAACCCCAATTGCCCCACGCTCTCTTATCGAGAAGAGGCCATACGCTAGATCGCCAACATTATGAGGCGTGTTCCCACCACGGCTTGCTTATCAGAGCAATCATGTAAAAGTATCTCATGATATCAAGGTTGATTACAATGAAAGTAATCTTGAACGGCAGGGCCAAATGCACGTACAAATTCACAAGAGGCTTTCTCTAAGGCCGCTACTATCTGGGGTAGCTTCACTACATCCACTACAAAGTCACTGTCATGGCACAACCTATTGAAAATGAAATTTCATTGCAGCTTTCAACGCCTGAATAAAAGTAAAAACATAGCCTCCGTTTTGAGATCCTTTCCTGTCCATATTCCATAGCAAGAACTTGACTCTTGACTCTGTACCGCCGTATCCGTTCAAACACCCGAACCTGTGTACTCCGTGATCCGCGTTGTCCATGCAGATTTCCCATGGTATCAATATTTACGAAAGAAAGTGAGACAGAAAGACAAAATGAGAAGGAAGTAAAAATAGCAGAAATAAAGGGAGGGTAAGAAAAACAAAGTAAAAAGGAAAGTAAGAAGAAAATAGCAAAAAAAGAAAAACAAGGATAGAATAATACAAAGATCAATCGGAAGAAAGAAAACAAGCAAACGGCCTCCGTGGCGGTTATGCCTGCCGCCGGCGCCGCCCAAAACTTCGCCTGCTGTTATGGAACGGCTTCACCGTCGGCGCCACACCAGGCGTGGCGACGACAACGGTTGTTGTGGCCACTGCGCTTTCCGGCGTAATGGTCCTTGTCACCAGTGTTGTGACATCCTTGGTCGATGTAAAGGACTGGCTGGTCGTCGCATGCGTCGCCGCCGCCGTCTGTGATGAAGGAGACATGGTCACTGTGATATGGGCCGGAGACTGGGTCGTCGTGACGGTCACCACAATGGTCTCCTTGTGGCTGTTTTTCCCGGTAGTCGCGGTCGCGGTCGCAGTCGTGGGAGCGGTGGTACTGGTGGCGCTTGTGCTGTCGCCGGAACTGCTGCTGCCGCTGTTGGTGCCGGGAACAGCGACTTGAAACGCGCCGCCCGTTAGCTGGTCCAGCACAGCGGCATTGTTGAGATCCTGGCCCTTGGAAAAGGACGAGGCAAAGTTGTGGACGGCCTTGGCGCTGGAATCGCTGGCCGAGGCTGCCGTCACGGCCACGTCCAGACAGCTGGTGTAGTACTGCAGTGTGGTGACTTTGAAGCCGTCACCCGGCGTGTCGGTGGGCGAGCCGGCCTTGTTCATGGTCGGCCAGCTCCAGATCCAGTACAGCGTGTAGTCAGTGCCGGTCTTGAGATCGTCGGGCAGCTGAATATCGTTTTGGCACCACAAATCGGTGCCCATTGGGTCCTCGGCCGCCTTGGGGAACTGGGCCTGGCGCTGGGTGGAGATGGCGCCGCTGTTGATCTGGTAGCACTGGCCGTCGTCGAAATTGCGTGTGGCCAGCAGGCGACCCTTGCCGTTGCCGCCGGTGCCGTCGGCCGTCCAGTTTCCAAACACATGACTAAACTTCTCGTTGTCGACCGGCTCGCTGGTGCCGTAAATGTAGACGGTGCCGCGGTTGAGCGGCTTGGTCGGGTTGACGTCAGGCAGCGAGACGTGGCCGTTCTCCTGATAGCGCAGCGCAATGTAGTCGCCGGCGGCCACAGAAAGCTTTGGGTACTTGGCCGAGTAGTTGCTCGTGCGCTGGCTTACGTGGCACAGCAGGTCGTTGGCGTGGATGACCTTGCCGTCCGAGCGGCCGTTGGGCGGCAGCAGGTACGTGTCGGTGTTGTCGTTGAAGCCGGCGTCTGCGCGCGAAACGTAGCCGCGCATATAGCCCGGCTCACCAATAAGAGTGCCGTTGCTTGCAATCTTCATCACCTCCTCGGCCCAGGAATGAGGACGGGCGGGCTGGGCGAGGTACAGGGCCAAAAGGGCCACCGTGGTGGAAATCTGTGTCGCTCTCATGGTAGCGAGCGGAAAGTGTCGAATCAAAGAGGGTTTGGCGATGATTGATCGGGTCTGATTTGGTCAGGGAGGAATAGAAGAAGACGGAAGAGCGCCGTCTTTGGTCAAACGCAAGCTGCAGCTTCTTATATAGTTTTCGACCACGTCATAAAGAGTGTCAAGCGTTTGATTGTACTAGAGGACAAACGGCCGGCGTTGTCGTGACAGCGGATGTGAGAGAATGGAGGAAGGAGAAAGAGGAGAGAAGAAAGGAGGAGGTGAGAGGGGGCAGAAAGAGGTATACAATGGAGTTTCTTTCTCCTATGTGTCCTTGAAAGGAAGGAGAGATCGGATGTTCTTGTTCCTTCTTTTTTGGGAAGTTTCTGAAAGCCGTTCGCCTCTCGTCATACAAGCCGCATTGTACGGTGGAAGGGGAGGGTCAAAGAAACAAAGACTGCGTTTGAAGAGATAAAGGGTCAAAGATATGACAACGTCAAAGAAACCTGTGCGAGCTCTGTGAGTTCTGGGGTGTAGCAGCGTGTGTGTTGTGTAAAGGGTGGTGATTGACTGAGAGGACAAAGAAAAGGCAACGAAAGGGGAAGGAAGGAAAGAGAAAGAAACATGAGGACAGAAGCTAATAAGGAAGCAACAAGAATAAGAAGAAACATGCAGAGAGAGAAGACGAAACAATGCCAGAATAAGTAGAACATGCAGAGAGAAGGACGGAGAAAAAGGGAGGATATGATGGCTCAGAGAAGGAGGCTCAGCCGCCCTATTATCAGCTTCTTCAAACGACGAAAATCAAGAGCAGGAGGGAGAGAAAAGAACAAGGGATAGGCTGTCGTGCATAGAAGGCCGTTTCTTCTCAACCTCTCTCGCCCTTTTTTCTTTTTCTTCTTGCCATCTATGCAAAAGACACACGTGTCCGGGGAGCCGCCGACAGACTGGGGGTTTGGGCGGCGGCGACAGGGGAGAAAGAGAGCCGCGACAAGGACGACGAATTGTCCTCTAGACAAGCCAGCATGCTTCCGTCCAGACCAATCTGCCGCTGCCGTCTCTCTCGTTGCACCAGTCTCTTGGATCTGAGAGTGTCGTTCTGTCCTTTTGCTTCTGAGCCACTCGTTCTCGTCTGTACGGCACGAGCAGCAGGACAACCAGAACAGCACTTTTCGCTGATCTATTCTCGTGAAACATGGAAGCAGAGGAAACAACCGGTCGAAATGTTTTGTGTCGCTGCCGGACCCTGTGCTCTCTGCCAGCCGTCTGTGCCTATTTGCTCGTTCGATGGGCGCACTGCCGTCTCAAGAAATACCGCCACATTGCGCTGCCGTCTCAAGTAAAAACAAAGGCCGCCACTCTCAACACCCGTTTCAGACCGCCATCGCTTGCTGCGCTCGGTTGGGGTCCAAACGGCGGGTAACGCCTAGCGGCAGGGTAACATCTAGGCGCCTAAAGCGCAGCAGAGTGGAGTCTTGCCGGGACAAGGCCGCCTGATAGGCTCGCCCTACCGACCAGAGCAAGGGGGCGCACGCTGCAAACTTTAAATTTCTGCCTTTACAACCCCTGTAAAGGGTGTCGCAACGTATGCCCCCACTGCTGTTCATTGGACGACACACGCCGGTACAGGGAGGCTGTCAAAAGGCCAGCCAGCCATGAAACTACCCACATCGCCAAAAAAAAGCCAAGCATATCATATGTTGTGCGAGTTACTGACCGCGCGTACAAGACAAGTGGTTAGAGCAATGAGGCCACGGGAGCCACCAAGTGGTGGTGAAACGCACAGTACAATGACAAAGCTTCGTAAACAGGAAATATTATTTTTAAATGCATGGCTATTATTAATCAACATCAAACGCCCCCAAAAGCATAAAACGAACTGGCTAGTGTATACCGTAACATCCATAAGAGTGCAAGAATAAAAAGAAAAGAAGAAAAGACGAGAAACTAAATATAAACACAAAAACAAATTGGTATTATCATCTCATTCAACGCCAGCTGCTGAAGCCATTGTGGCTCAGCTTGGGAATAGAGGCAACAGGGTATTCGGCAGTGTCGTCCAGGCTATCGGACCGCTCCCGCTTCCTTCCACGGGGCTGTTGCTGTTGGTGATGCTGGTGCTGCTGGTGCGCCGGCGAGGAGTGAATGTAGTTGGACTGCTCACTGCTGTCTGGCGCTTTGGCAGTAGCCGTCGTCGATGGCCAGGCATCCAGCGCCCCGGTCACATCCCACGGAGAGAGATCGCCCGCAGCGCCGCCACCATTGCCTCCATTGCCCGAGGCAGCGGCAGCGGCCGCGGCTAGAAAAGGATCAATCGCCGACTGCTGTGACACGACTGCGGCGGCCGCGGCTGCGGCAGCAGCCACATCGCCTTCGGATGACGAGGCCGAGATAAAGCTCAGTTGGCTGGGGAAGCCTTGGTTGTGGTGGCTATAAGGGTTGTGTGTCGGTTGGTGCTGCTGTTGTTGGTGTTGCTGTTGCTGCTGCTGCCGGCCGGCATGATGCTGAGAGGGGTCATCAAAGGAAGAGCCGTAGGGTGGAGACAGTGATGCCGTTGGCGGCGGTGTAGTCAGGCCAGCGCCAAACGTGTTTTCCAGCAGATTGATGGGCGAGGCCACCCCGTACGAAGCGCTGGTCGAGTCGTGGCCATGAGGCGGCGACAGCACGTGGTGCTGCCGGCTGCTTCCTCCGGCGTGATGGCTGCTGCTATTGTGATGGTAAGCCACTGCGGCACCAGCTGCCGCCGTATTGGGCGAGGGATCCCATGCAGCTGTAAGGTGCTCGCTCATGGCAGCCTGCAAATGCTGCTGATAACCGGGGTGCGGTGACATGACATTATTGCGATTGACCGGAGGATAGGTCATCTGCTGGTGAGAAGGCAGCGACGAGGACGAAGAGGAGGGCGGCGGCGGTGGCTGCGGCTGTTGAGCATAGGGGTTGGTTGTCAGCTTGGCCCTGCTGGCGGCAATCTCGGGCGTCACCAGAGCCTGCTTTTGGTGGTATTCAGACGTGGGGTCGATCGTGGTCAGGAAACGCCAGCCGGTGCCGGCAGGTGTCTTTAGCACCTCCATTTTCTTCTCGTTGATGGAGTAGACCGTCTCAAAGGTCCAGAGAATGACGGCGCGGCGCGTCCAGGTGGGCGAGCCGTTGCTGTGGTCGTCGGGAGCCTGTGACCACAGCTCCTGCAGCATGGCAATGTTGCGCACCAGGTCCATCTGCGTCGGCGTGGACGAGGAGCCGTGGTGGCTGTGCGTATGCGCCGTCGAGGTAGACGTGAAACTGTCGTCGCCCGTCTCCTCGTCAAAATCGTCGCCGCGGCGGTGGCGAGACGAAGACGCCGTCGAGGCCGTCGACGAAGTGCCACTGGTGGTGGTCGATCCATACGACGACCGCTTGCCCTTGGAGCTATGCGCGGCCGTGGACGACGGCTGCGGCCGACGCGGGGCGCTGTGGTGCGGCGCGTAGATTCCAGAGGCCGTCTCGTCGTCGTCCTGCTCGGGCTCCAGGGGGTGCTTGCGGTAGGCGGTCAGCATGCTCAGCATGGTGGCCCATTCCGGTGCCGGGAAGGGCACGGCCAGCTGCTGGCGACGCAGACGCGAGCTCTGGAAGCAGTCGCAGTGGCCGCCCGTGGCAGCACTGTGGCAGCCGGGCCGGTGCATGTACTGATTTCCAATCTCGCGGGTGATGACGGACACGGCGATCTCGTCGTCGTGGCGGTCTTCGCCGGCGCCTTGATCGCGATCGGCATGGCGGTTCGGCATCAGCTCATAAGGACGCGCCAGACGCGTGACCGACTTCCAGCAGTGGTTCTGCAGGCTCGGCTGCTCAATGGTGACCTCTACGAGGCTGTTCAGCTCCGAGCCTTCCGGGAAGCGGTCCGGCTCCTGCACGTCCAGCGTGACGTGGAAGTGGATAATGTCCCGCAGGTCCTCTCGGACAATCTCGTCCAGCGTGTCGCACATGGTGCCGGGAAAGCGTTCCTCCCAGTCGTTGGAAATCTCCCGGACAGAGCTGGCCTCCTTCTGGCTCAGCGAGCGGGTGTACTCCTGCAGCAGCGTGCTGTGGATAATCTTGCCGCGCTCGGGCCAGTCCTCGCGCTTGAGATTGAGGTGGAGGTGAGGGTACAGGCGCTGGTCCAAAGGCAGGCCGTCCGACTTGAAGGCCTCGCCCCGGCGGGGACCCTCGCTTTCAAAGCGCACCGCAGCCGAGGACACCAGGATCCAGCAGAGGCTGGGCCGGATGGCAATCAGGGCATCGGACGCCAGCAGCTGGCCAAAGTACTCATAGTTGGGCCGCTCGCTGGGCAGGCGGTTCTCAAAGAGAGCACGCAGGACCGGGTTGTCCTTGAAAGACTCCTTTTCCAAAGAGTCCTTGCGGCTGTTATCCTCCTTCTTCTCCTTGCTGGGGAAAAAGAAATGGTCTGGCGGGTTAGCAAGACCGCCAAGCACGGAAAGATGACCAGACCAATACTTACAGCAGCGGTGGTGGATGAAAAAGTTTTTGAGCACCTGGATGTGGCTCGACACCTGCTTGCGGCCCCGGGCCATTCGGCGGTCAGGCTTGACACCCGCGGGCAGCGACAGGCAGTAGGCCACCCAGAGGTACTCGCTGATGAGCATGTTGCGGCCGTGGAGTTGGCCACGCATGGCATACTTTTTGCGGCCCATTTGGGGGATCAAGAGCAGGGCTGAGACGTTAGAACCAAAGTTTCAGACAGAAAAGCAATCTGAGACATTCTTCACTCACCATCGAGGAAGGCATCCTCCAGCACGTCGGGCCAGATCTGCTCCGTCTTGTCGTCCTTCTCGGCCTGCTTCTTACGGTAGGCCTGGAACTGGGGAGACAGGTAGATGGGGTTGACATTGGCATTGTTGGCTGCGCCGAAGCCAACACTGCTGCCGAGATGGCCGCCGGGAAGAGAGAACATGTTGGTGGTGGTGCTGGACGCATGGCCGCCGAGGCTGGCACCACCCATGGCGTAGCCTCCATGATGCCTGACAAGCTGCTGCTGTTGTGGGTGGTGCTGATGTTGTTGTTGGTAGGGCTGGTGTGTGTGCTGCTGATGCTGGGGCATGTACTGAAGCGATGGAGGCTGTGTAGACAGAGCCCGGATCAGGCCGCTGCCGGGATAGAGATGTTGTTGTGAGGTCTGCTGGCCGTGGTGGTAGGGGTCCAGGCTGACGTGCTGGGCGGCCATGAGGGGGGGAGTCAAGGCAGCCGAGGTGCCCGGCATAGATGACGCCATGGGCAGCGAGACGGGCAGGCAGTAGACACCGCCGGCCATGGATGAGTTGTTGTTTCTTGCCGAGTGGCCGGAGTGGGACTGGATGTTGCCGGTGGACTCTTGCAGCGGCATGCGGTGATGTCTGGGCACCGAGGCGTCGTTGTAGTTGGACTGCTGCGAGGGCAGGACGGGGCAAGAAACGTCCATGATGCAAAGGGCTGGAGAGGCACAAAGGCCGGAGGGAATGGATGCCGGGTCTTTGACTAGAAATGAAAACTTGTCGGCAGCGAGGAATGGCCAAAGCAAAGGACAGTTGGAGGCTAACAAAAGAATGGCGAGAATGCAGGGCCAGGAGTGTAAAAGAGAGACTGTGTGTGAGAGAAGACAAAAAGGCAAGAAGCTAGATGGAAAGAATGGACAAGCCGCGAGACAGAGGGCTTTGCTGTTGACAAGGCATGCAACCTTAACGAGGGGAAGGCCAAAGAGAGAGGTGAAGAACGGGGAAGGGAAGGGAAAGTAGTCAGGAGAAAGGAGAGTTGGGCATGCCTTTAAAGAGAGCCGGACTTGGATGAAGATGCCAACGCGTCGAGGCGAGAGCAGTCCATTCCTCGCGGACAGACGAGACCAAAGGGAGACGAGCACAGGAAGACGGCGGAGATGGCGATGAGAGAGACGAGCGGCAAGAAGAGCGGACGGACAGACGAGACCGAGGGTGAGTCGAGGAGGGGGGTGAGGAGGGGGGGGAAGGGAGAGGGAGGGACGAGGGTGAACGTATCAGAGGCAGCTAGATCGCCAACGGGAGCCACCCCTCCTCTACTTTGGGCGAGAACAGGCACAGCCGGCACGACGGGGCCGTTCTGCTTGGGCAGAGGGCGACGGCCGCCAGGGAGGAGGGAGAGAAGCCCGCAACGGGTCCATACCAGCAGCCTCGTGCCAGTGGGCAGTTGAGGGATGTTGGTTGTCGGCCTCTGCGTTTGTGTGTTGTCGACTGTCTGTTGTCGCTTCTCGCTTGCTCCTGTCGCCTCGGCCTTCTCGAGCTGCCACGGCTCACGGGCAGCCTCGTCGTCTGCCGACTCGACCAGCGTCGCCAGCCCGGCCAGCCCGCCTCCGTCGCAACGGCACTCCAGGCGGGCTGGCCTTGTCTTCTCCACCGCTAAGCGTATTTAGCTGCCGAGCCGGCGAAGAAAAACGAGAAAAAAGGCCCCAACTGGCACGCAAGGAGATTGGCCCAGTCTTTTTGGTGCTGTCGTCGCTCTGGCAGTTCGTCGCTATAGCCGTCTGCTTAGGCGCGTCGAGCCTCTCCCTCCCGCCCTGTTTCGATGCTGCCTTTTGCCTCCCTGTCGTCGGCAACCCGCGAACCTGTCACGGTCCCACTTGTTCTCTCGTCTCTTTTATCCTTGTCTCGTTCCCTCTATTTGCTTTTTCCGCCGCCGCACAAGGAGCCTGCTTCTGCAGCCCGTTCTGCTCTCGCCTTGTCAGTGCCTGCATCTGCAATCTGCTCAAAGAGGAAATCTGCAGGAGTGGCCGATGCATTGAATCCGCGCCGGGCGTCAAGCCAGCTCCAAGCTCATCGTCGTCTCCGGGGTGCTCCAGCTGTTTGTTTGTTTGCTTGTTTGTTTACCTTGTTTACCTCGTTTACGCCGTCATCCTGCCCGGTCGGAATGCGAGCCAGCGACAAAATAGCGGGAGGTTGCCGCTGCGCTGGCATGCTGGCTGATCAGGGCAGCATTCGCAACGAAAAAGAGCGAAAAAGCAAATGGAAAAATACGTCAACAACCGACATTCAGACGCGACAAGCTCGAGTACAAAAGCCCAGCGGCTCCCTCTGGAAACAAGAACTGATCGCGCAACTCGTGAACCCCTCAAACCAGACGCCCGGGTCTTTTGTTGGATGGCGTCTCTCCTTGGGCCTTGACAAAGACAGGGATGTGCCGCATCTCTGCAACCACTTTAAAGCATCGTAGATCTGGAGCTTGCTGCTGCGTGGGGCGAGCCCCGTAATTCTCTTTCCTCTCGTTGGCTGCCGCACTCTTCGTTATACCCCGAAAAGGCCATTGCATCCCTCTAGACGCAGGGCGCCTACCGTTTGGAGAAAAACTACCCTTTTGTGCCTGCCCTTGGCCCTTGGGAAGCGTACAAGAGCCTCCCTCTCCCCCACCTCTTACGGGCTTTACGCTGTCGCGCCTCTGAAAGACGTGTAAAGTACGCTGGAGACGCGTGCTGCGCGAGTTCTCTTAAATGGCGTTCCCGCCCTGGCACCTGATTCTGGCAGGCGTTCCTGACTATCCGCAGCGTCGTTGGTCCTAGGGAGGGAAACAACGTTGCGCTACAAAGCTGCTCTACAGGTCATTATAGCGGCGACGCGTCGCACAACCCTCTGAAGGGCAAAGCCTGGAAGTCGAGAGGCCTGTGGTTCACTGTCTAGTGTTAGTATAGCTCTCCCTGGAGCCTTGTTCTCATCAAACTCCATTCCTGCCATGGCTTCATATTGGCCGGCGTTCAACGTCTTCTGTGCCTGTGCCTGGCCCGTCGTATGTTGTGACTTGCTCCTTTTTCTATACTTGTCTCGTCTGCTCACTCCTCATTCCATCGCCGCCATTCCTCGTGTTCATTCCTCGTGATATTGTCTATATGATATAAGATTGAGCCTGTATGGCTGCCTCACATCTCCTCGCCGTTCTCCTCGCCAATGCGCACGCGGCTGCGCTGGCTGCGCCCGCGGGTCAGCTGCTGCAGCTCCACCGTCCCCGTCTGCGTCGCCACCTTCTTCTGCATGCGCGAAATCTCCTCCTCTGCGTCCAGCGCTTCCGACTCCGTGTACTCAATGACCAGCCGCCGGCCCAGCAGGTGCGTGTTGCGCAGCGCCGTCATGGCCGCCGCCGCCTCTGCCGGCGTCGTAAACTCGGCAAACGCAAAACCCCGCGATGACTTGCCAAACTTCTTCGGCAGCCGCAGCGACTTGAGCGTGCCGTACGCCCCCAGCAGCTTCCGCAGGTCCTTGATCGATACCTCAAACGCCACGTTCTTGATGATCAGCTTGCTGCCCTTGTTCATCGCCTGCTTGTGCGCCCGCTGCGCTGCCCGCGCCGTCTCCGCCGCGTCCTGCGCGCCCCGGTGCGACGCCCGCACCGTCAGCGTGTGGCCCTGCAGCATGTACCCGTCCTTGGCTTTGCACGCCGCCGCCGCCTGCTCGCTGTTGCGGAACTCCACAAAACCAAAGCCCATGCTCAGCGGCGGGCCGTCTGGTCGCTTGGGATCTGGTTTCGTCTTCACCCGTGCCACCACAAAGCCTTCCAGATCCTGAAAGACCGCTGCCAGCTGCTCGTTGGTCGTCGTAAAATTGAGGTTGCGCACGTACAGCGAGCTCGTCGGCGGCCCCTCGACCTCAGCGTCGGGCCCGCTCGTCGTCGGTACAAGTAGGTCGCTGCTGCTGGCTGTCGCTGCTGGCGCTGCCGCCGCCGCCGCCACCGGGGGTGCACCGTTAGCAAACAGAGACGCCGGACACTTCTCCAGTAATAACACCGTGTCGTCGATGCGTCGGTAGGCCAGCCGCGAGTAGGCCAGCCGTCCTTGGGCCGCCTGCGCATACTGCACAATGGCAATGGTGCCGTGTGGCGGCATCAGCAGCCGCACTACACTGCCAAACTCCTCAAACATCTGTCGCAGTTTCTCCGGCGTTGTGCCGTACGCAAAGTTCTTGACCAAGATGCATGTGTCGCCCCGCTTTGCGTTACCCTGGAACGCCTCCAGGTCCACGCCGTTCTTCGCAAAGTAGTTCTTGGTCTCTCCCACCAGGCTGGTCTGCCGTACCGCCTGTCGCACCGCCTCATCCGCCGATGTCGGGTCCATCATCTCCGACTTGGACACACCCAACCGCTCGGCCACGGCCAGATTGACAGCATCCGCGCTCATAAAAAGCGAGTTCCATGAAAATGACGCTGACGCTGTCTCCGCCTTCTTGCGCAGCAGCCTCTGTGTCTTCAGGGGCAGCTGTGACAGAGCATAGTCATCCAATGGCGCCGTTACTTTCTTGGCCTTGGCAGGGAGAACGTGTAAAATACGCCCCTGGAATGTTCTGCCGTCGGCATTGTGGAATGCTGCCAGCGCATCCGAGGCGTCACCAAACAATACCATGGCATAGCCCTTGTTGGCCCCAGTACTGGTGGTCGGAAGATAGACCTATAACACGGGCAAGCCCATCGCGTTAGTTTGGTCTGCTCTCTGGAAAAAACAAGTAAAAGTGACAGCATTGCATCCAAAAAGCCAGGCCAAATTGCACATCTTCAGAATACGAGACATCTACTAAAATACTCGTCCCCAGGTTCACATCACATGCAAATGCATAAGCTGTCCCTATCAGGGCTTCATCATAGTAGTGCAGGCTTGAAGGCGTAGGAGGGGGGTGAAGAAAAGCATTGCGAGGAATGTAGTCCAGTCAAGGGAAAGGGGGAAAACATGGTGGCCCCCAGTCACCTCACACAAGGGAGGCAAACAAAGGCCCCAAAAAGGAAATTAAAAGAAAAAGGCTTACCTCTGTGATGGCGCCGTAGGCTTCAAAGTAAGTCTGGATCTCTGCCTCTTTCACCGTGTAGGGCAGATTCCGGACAAAAAGTCTAGATGTTTTCAGAATCTGCTCCTGAGGAGACGATGACAGCTTTGTGGTGCTTGAAGCCTCTGGGTCCTTGTCCGCGCCATCGCCGCCATGCTCGTCACTGGGTTTGTTGTCGTCATCGTCGTCATCGTTCTTTTCATATATATCATCCACTTGGCCTCGTTCGTTGCCGCCAGTATGGCCGGCACTGGTACTGATTGCTTGAGGAGCCGCCGGCGCTGCCGGTGCTGCCGGCATGATTTCGCTGGGATCCATAAGATCTAGCAACCGGTTTGTCCGCGACCGCAGCCAGTCGTCGTCTGTCAACGCAGCCGCAGCTGCAGCTTTCGCCTTGAGCTCTTCTGCCGTTGGTAGTGGAATGAGTGCAGCTGCTGCCTCCACCGGAGACGACGCATCGTCTGTGCCCTTTTTGCTGGGGCCAATGCCACCAACGTCTTGCATAACCGCGTCTGTCTCGGCATCTTTCCCGCTGTCTTTGCTCTTCTTTCCCTTTAGCGCAGGAAGTGCGTCGTACTCGTCGTCACTCTCTGCCTCGTTTCGAGCTGCTGCTGCCAGTGCGGCAGCCTCCTCTTTCGCAGCAGCGGCGGCTGCTTCAGAGGCAGCGCCGCCCAGCGTGCCGTTGCCCACAAACATGGCTACATCGGCCGTACTGCTTAGCCCATGCAACTGCTGCGGCCGCATCACATTCAAGAATTCTCGCAGCCGTGGGTTGTTGGCCTCGTCCAAGTCTTCGCGCTTCCGCTTTTTGGAAGCATCCTTACTTGCTTCTGCCGCTGCCGCCGCAGCAGAAGCAGCAGCTGCTGCCTTTGAATCATGTGCCTCTTGCCATCGCTTCATATTGTTCGCCGTCGGTATGGATGGTGCATCTGTAATGGGCTTGGCCAGCTCGACGGACAGCTTGGACAACCGGATGTAGGAGCGGTTGAAGTAGCGGACCGCCGTCTTCGCCTCGGCCGGGGTCTGATAGCCAATAAAGGCGATCCGTCGACGGACTATCAGTCTGACATCAGTAATGTGCCGGTTCCCTGCCGAGAAATGACTCCGCAGCTGCTCATCCGTAATGTTGGGCGGGAGGTTCTTGACAAAAATACGCGAGGTCTCGTCCTCTACCGCGCCTGCGTCCGCCGCTTTTGAGGCGATTGGCGCCGCAGACTCCATGGCGGTGACAGGCACTGCCGAAGGCATCTTCTATGTACGAAAGGAGAGAAGTTAAAACAGAAAATGAAAGAAAGGGCGTGGTGGGAGAAGAAAAAAATTAAATAATAAAGGCAGATGCAGATGATAGAAAAGGTTCAAAGTTTTTTCCTGCCTGCTCTTTCCTCGTTTCTTATGTTTGAAAAAAAAAAGTTTATCTTATCGAATTAAGTGGATACGGAAAAACCTTTATTTTAGAGAGCTCGGACTATCTATCACGGAATAAATGCGAGAGGAGAAGGCCTCGCTCAAACGACCCGCTAATAGCTCCTCCAGCTGCGTTATAGTGCATTAGTCCCTATATTTAAGCGCGGTTTCAGGAGCAATTTGCCGCTGTAGTGTACACCAAGGTCTCCGGCTAGCAGCACGGTAGGCTCAAAGCCCCTCTTGCTGGCGCGAATAAACATCTCGATGCTTGACCAAAGACGGCCGTTTTTAAAGATCCCCATCGTCTCTATACCTTTTGTCCACCTCCCTTATCCTCCAGCAAGACAGACAACCATTCACCGTGGTAAGCTTTTTTTCTCTTTGTTGGTGTTGTGTTTTGTGTATTGTTTCCCCATCTTGCTTCTCTACTTTGCTTCATCCGTCGTCTTCATTCTTCGCGGTTGAACTGCTCGCTTCCGAAACGCCTTTTTACCTCCCCCCACCCTATAGATCTTGTTTTTGTTCCCGTTTCGGTTTTCTGTCTGCTTCGCAATGACGTCGTGTCGGCCTAGCTCCGGTCTCAACTTTACAGCTTCTAAAGCCGTTTTTGCATGTCCGTCTTGGTTGCGCGCCGAGCTATGACAATGCACACGACGCTTCCAAGCCAGCCAGGATTGATTTCTTCTCTTTGTCTTTTTCTTGGAGCTTAGACCCGCCTCCCTTGTGTCCATAAAAACACGGCCGGGGAAACAGTCGCAGAAAGAGGAGACGGGGCGTTTCTTGCTTGCCTCGCCATGCACGGCACGTTGTACTTTGCTAACACTTTTGGTTTAGAGACGCGCCGACTCGCAAACCTCCTTGTGCCACTCTCTTTCATCTTCCAACAATAAATCTTACAAAATCATGGCCATGGCCGTCGAGAACTTGCCAAACCCGCCGCCGACCACCGCGCAGGCCAATGCGCCGCGGGAAAAACTGGAGGGTAGGTTCTCCTGGATGCTCAATTCTCCTGCTGTGCTTCCAGATAGCTCACAAAACGTTCAGCCCAGGTGAAGTCGGCCGATATGGTACGTGGAGGGGGTGCTGTCCTTGTGGCATTTTGGTACCGGCTTGTGTTCCTAACAAGCGTGTGACAGACAGAGGAGATGCAGGCAGAGGCTATTGAAGTTGGTACGTAGCGCCGCCGCCGCCATGAAATGTAGCTGTCGACTCTGGCTGACAAAACATCATACAGCCCAAGAAGCCATGGCCAAGTTCACCGTTGAGAAGGTATGTGACTCCATCTTGCTCCTCATATTGCCGCTACTAGACTGACCACGCACCGCTAGGACATCGCCAAGCACATCAAGAAGACGGTATGATTCTTCCTTGCCGTTTCTATATCTATATATCTCTTTTCCATGTCCTGTACTGGTCACACAATTAAGGCTAACGAGTGGTGCTAGTTCGACGACCGAAAGGGCCCGACCTGGCACTGTATTGTCGGCCGCAACTTTGGCAGCTTCGTTACGCATGGTGTGTTTTGTGATCCCCTGCTCTTGCTTTTCCTCTTTTCTTCCTCTCATGGCCCATACACCACGTGTCCGTCGTCATCCTCGTGTTGCTAACCGCCTGTTCTGTACAGAGACAAAGCATTTTGTCTATTTTTACCTGGGCCACTGTGCCATCTTGCTGTTCAAAACGCAGTAGCCAGACCAATTATTTAGGGAAACAATATAGGTTATCAGAATGAAGAGGGGAAGAGGGGGGTCAGGGGCCATGAAGATGGAGAAAACGCTTGAATGAGTAAAAGTTACAGGCTGCTGTCTTGTACAGTATCAACATGTCTTGGCCGGTTGGGGCGAGAGAGAATGAGTACTTGTTGCAAATTGTGGCCTTTCATTTCTTTTGCTACTTTTTTCTGGCTTGTCATCCCAGAACCGTCTTTTTTTTGTTGTTACGCGCAATACGATATCATGGAAAGACGCATTGCTTTTTTTAACGCGAGCATATTGTGACTATCGTGGTAACGAGATATTTCGTATTTTGGAAATAATGATATTGCTATGCTATTGTTCCAATCCCTTACGCTTTTGAGAATTTCTCCATAATAAGGATAGACATTGACCTAAGCAATATTGAATTTCTAGTAAGCTGTCAATGAATCATTTAAAGGACAAATAGGCTAAATATGAAGTTTTAAACTTATCATGAAATGTAATAAACGAGCATGCCCTTAACTAAAATCATTTATATTTTTTCGACTATAATATGAAGTCACACTTATTGTCGTTATTATGATTAATTCCAATATCATCCTATTACAATCCTTTTATCCTTTTGTACGTACATTATATTCCTAGCCCTTCTATGCTATTATGCTACAGCCTACCAATTCTATGGAACTTATCTTTCCTTTGGGAATTTCATTAGATTCTCCTTGCTCATAGTACCTGTCTGTAGGCGATTCGTAGTGACATTTAGGAGTCTATTTTTGCAGCCAGATGCCATGACAATTAGGCTGTATTAACGACAATCGTGCTTTGATAAGTTTGGTGCACCTTCACAAGACAATATGGATAGTTTTTCATGAGAAATTGGCTGTGTTTAGTCAACTTGGGTTGACAATGGGAACCGTGGGTATAGAAAGTAGTAGCAAAGACTACCACAAATAATCGCCAAGGACGAAACGAGGTCAGACAAACCTACGACCGTCGCATTTTTTGCTCGAGGCCACGATCATAACCAATAGATGCACTCCTTTCTTGATAAATACACGAAAACACGAAAATTATCCGCACGATCCTCGTTCCTTTCCATTTGGTGCATAAAAGTGGTCGTCAAAACAGAAAGGTAGAAGGATTGAAAAACAAAAATATAAGACAAAAACAGAAAACTCCATCGCCTTTTTGTGCTGTAGTTAACCCATGCTGTGTATGTATGTGCCTCCGTGACCAACTCTAGTGGTCCCCGTCCTCATATGGACATGCTAGAAAATATGAAAAGATAATAATGCGTTAAATGATAAATCATCGCGTGCGGGTACAAGATCCTCCTTGTGCTCCCGTTTGGTATCGTCAAAGCAGGCCGTGCATCTGGCAGGTCCATGCTCTCGCCCCCCCATCTGTCTTCTTATCACACTCGAAGCATGGCTTCTCGGTGGATATCTTTCTTCATCCGCTGCAAACTACTGTGCAATTCCAGCAGCCTAGCCACCTTGTCCTTGGGCGGGTTCTGGCGGCTGGAAATGTCACGGTACATGGCCTCGTACTCCTCGTATCTCACTTTGAAGCGCTGGGCTTTGTTTAGTAGATCGTCAGGAAGGTGCTTAGGCTTCTTGGAAAGCTTGTTGACGCCGCTGCCGACACTGGAAGTTGCAGAGCCCCCCATGCTCATGTTGTTTCGCCGATAGTCTTCCACCATCTTGCGCTTCTTAGCCGTATTAATGTTTCCACCGCTAATTGGTGGTACGCTCTCCTCCGAGGACAAGTCCATTTCCGATGCATTCGTCGGTGGTGATGAAGCAAGTGGGGACGACTTGACTGGCGAGGTGTTGTTGTTTTTCGGCCGGGTCGCTGAAGTGTCTTTGGATGTCGTATATTCGCCACTATTGTTGCCGCTGCTGCTACCACTGCTTCCGCCATTGCTGCTGGTGGGACTAACAACCTTGGCACGAGGGGCGGATTGTAAACTACCATGCAGCGGTACCGCTTGCTGAGGATGTTGTTGCATAGGCCTTTCCCGCTCCTTGGTAGGCGAGACTTTGGAAGCCGGCTTGAGGGGTTTGATCCGTTTGATCAGCGGCATTCCCGAGCTTGAAGTACTGCTGCTGCTGCTACTGCTGTCGTCGTCATCGTCTCGTGCACGCTTCTTTGTCGGGGCCTTTGCAGTTGGCGGGGCGGAGTTGACGCTGGCTTGGGGCTTGATGGGGTCCTTGATATAGGACGGCTTGGCCTTCCGAACAGGGCCAGATCCAGGCCCAAGAGAAGTGATGTTGGCCGAGATAGTAGTCGGTGCCGAGGCTTCTTTGCGGGACCGGTTCGCCGTAGAAGATGGTTGAGAAGACTGAGTGGACGATAGAGCGGGTGCAGTTGAAGATGCGGGAGATTGCAATCTCGACACAAGCGCCGGCTTCACCGCTATCGAAGACTTCACTGTGCCCGCATTCTGGGTTGCATGATGGCTGATTTTGCCGACCGGGGGCATAGCTTCAGGTTCTGAGTCGGAGGAGTCAGACTTGGTGATGTATTCGTCAGACTTGAATTTTTGCTGTTTTGCGTTGGTCTTGGCGCCGGCTTTGACCGGGGACACTTTGGTGGAGGCTGGCGTCGAAGTAACTGCGGGCTTCTTCTTTCTCGTTGTTGTCAGGCGCTTTTCCTGAGCTTCACGGGCCGTCAATTTCTTCCTTGCCGTCGTGGAACCAGCACCCGGGCGAGATGGTGAACGCAGTCCAGACTCTGAATCTGCCCTAGCATCGTCGCCACGACCATTGCTACCACCGCCACCGTTGTCGACCGATGCGTCCCGCTGGCTGCTTCCACCATTGACGCTGGAATCTTGGCTGGCATCGTCGGGCCGCTGGACTCTGATGCGTGGAGCCGGTGGCCCTTTGGCAATGTTGGCCTGGACCTTGCTGAGGACACGGCCCTGGCCGCGCTCTTCCTTGGGTAACAGTCTATCCCACTCTGGCTCGGTCGTGGACAGGCGCATGCGATCGAATTGGCGGATGGCGTTTTCAATGGCCTGCTGGCGGTCGCTGTCACTTGCGTATTTGTGGTTCCAGACATCGAGCTCTTTCCAGTACTTCTTCCGGAGGACGTAATTATGAGTGTCTTCGTCGAGATCGGCGACTTTGTCGAGAGCGTTCTTGAAGTCGGAATCGGAGTTGCCCGGGTATTTTTTCCACAGTGAGCTATACGATTGCTCCTTGAGAGCCAGCTCGTGTATGATTGGCGCGCGGGCCTGCTTGAGTCTGTCGACGGTTTGCTGTGATAGGTCGCTCGGCTGCAAGGATGGCGATCCACTGGCGCTGAGAGCTGGGCTCACAGTTGGCAATGGCGACAGAGAGCCACGGTTAAAGGGGGACTTCTTTCCGGAGAAAGCTTTCTGCATGGAGACGGCAGCATGCTTGGAGCCGCCTCGGCCGTTCGGTTTCGAGACATTGCCTTCGATGACTCTGGTCCTGTCGACAAAAAACACCGATGGTAAGCGGAGCCCGCGTTATAGAAGAGGTAAACAAAAGCACAGTATGATATAGCACATACGATTTTTCCTGCTTCTCGGCCTCCTTCTGTGCCATTGAACTGCGCAGCAAAGCAATATCCGAGTTAAGGTTGTCGCTTGACCTTTGGTCGCCATAGTCGGCCTCGGGCGAGTATGTCGTCTCTTCGTATTCTTCGTCTTCGTCCTCAGAAGAACTCGTACGGCAACTTGCCCAAACATCAGAGTTCAGCTCTGGCTTCCGAAACAGGGACATAGCATGTTGTGGGAGGCGTTCGGCTTTTTGTGCCTTGGTGGCTGTGCTGGAGAGAAAGAGCTCGAGGTCGTCTACCGCGTCTTCCACACTCTGCTCGATGCGGTAGTTGGACTGGCCATAGATGAAGGTCTAAGGACGTGTTAGGGGGAGCCGACAGCTACAGAGAGTGAGAACAAAAAAGAGAAACCAGCATACCGGTTTGTTGCCGAGGGACAGTTGAATATCCAGTCCCTTGCTGTCAGCGGCTAGCATGCCCTCAATGATATCGTCGGACAAGTCCAGAATGAAGGCCTGCGTGGGCAGGCGGTCGGTAGCGTCAGCGGCATTCTCCTCCAGCTGGAGGCCGGCTTTGGGGAGTTCCATTGCCATCCCGGACACCGACCAGCGACCAGGGAGGCAGACAGTTGTTGTAGCAATACGTTGGGAAAATGCTGAATACTTGGCTCGGGAGATGCTGGCGGATGAAAAAGGAGGTCTTGCGGAGAAATATCAGTGTACCCGGAAAAGGGGAGGGGGCGAGTGGAGATTGGTATAAAAAATAGAGGCCGGTTGTCGGTAAGAGCAAGAGCAGATCGGAAATATAAGCGAATCGAGCTTTGTCGGCCAAAAGCGAGATGGTCGTCACATGGCCAGGATGGAGTAGAGAGGAAGAGAGCAAGACAATGAGAAGAGAAAAAGACGGAGAGAAGCAGATGAGAGAGAGAGAGGAGAGAGGAGAGAGAGAAAACTGAGAAGGCGGCGAGAGAGAGGCAGAAGCTTGGAATGGGAATCGGTAGTCGAGAGATACACGGATGGGCGAGGCGATGATCGGAAGCGGGTGAGTGACGACGCTAACAATGCTGGTTGTGGTGGTAGGAGAGCACAAGGAGGAAGAAGAAGAGAAGGTCGAGAAAGAGGCAAAAGCGGAGGTGAAGGCGGTGGAAGTTGGCAACAGTGTAGCAAGGCCGAGATGATGAGGAAAGACCGGGTGAGACAACGAGGAAAGCAAGATGGGCTCTATGTCTGTGGCTCTTGCTGTTCCTGGCCAGCACGGTGCGGCTATTTCCCCGTGGTTTGTAGTGCGAGGACTGGCGAAAGGGGAGGAAACACACTGGAGGTGTAACAATGCCAACTCAGTGTTTGTCGATCCGAGCGAGGAAGAGGGAGAAAGAGGGAGGAGAAGAACGAGAGAGAAACGAGAAAAAAGACGGATGAGCAGTTGCGGCAGTCGGTTGCGTGGAAACAGCGTCTTGCTCTCGTGCTCGCTGCTGCGCTCTTCCTCGCAAAAGAGGCAGTCCAGGCGGAAGGCACACAGAGGTAAAGGACGAGCCACGATAGCAGGGCGAGGCAGGCACGGAGAAGGAAAGGAAGGCGGAAAGAAAACGAGAGGAAAAGGTGAGGAGTCGTCGAGAGAGGAGCCCCAGAGTGACGGGAGCAGCACGGTTGCAGCGCCTGGGCGGCGGAGACACAACAGGCAGAGCTAAGGGACTGAGAGTCACTCGGTCACCCGCTGCTAGTTACAGCAAGCACCACACTGGGCTCACTGGGCTCGCACTACTGCTGCTAAAATGGGCACATCGGCAAAAAGGCGTGGCATGTACGGGGCAGAGTACAGCGCAAAGTAGAGGGCAGCACAAAACCGCGCACGGGGTACTTTGCGCCTACACCACTCCGTATATATACCTCCTCTGCACTAGCCTAGAATGGAGGCCCGTTTTTTGTCGGTAGCAAACAAAGCGAATGGAGAGTATGCCGTGCCAGGCTGCTGCCGCAGCGGTGGCCCTGCCAGGATGATACGAGAAATCAATTAGCTGGCCATTTACTGCCAAACGGCCAAAGAGCCGCTCGAGAGAAGCATCAGGAAGAACAGAACGCATGGTTCGTGGACAGGCAGAACAATGCAAAAAGGAAGCAAAAATAAAGCGCGAAAAATAAAGTACTGCTCGGATGAGACAGGAACGGCTCCTCCGCACGGCGATGCGGCCTAGTTTTCTCTGCCACGGCGAGCACGTTACATCAGAGCAGCGTTCCTCGTACTGTGCGGGTGTACAGCCGGGCTGCAAAAAGACGCAGTGGTCAGACAGTGCGTAGTAAGCACAGCGAAGGGAGGTACCTGTGCCTCGCTCTTACCGCTTATGGTGCGTATTCGGACAGGGCCGGCTGGAGTGGTATTAGCGGGCGTGGCAGCAGAGGCGCTATTGAAACGCCGGAGGCCCTGTGGTAAAGGCAAAGCGGAGGGACAGCTTCCCCAGCAACGGCCCATTGTAGGTACTGAATAAGCCGACCGAAAAAATCCCCGGAAGAGTCACCTGGGAGAGGCCTCTCAATGCCCCAAACGGTGAGCACTCTGACGGAGGATTTACGTCGCACAAAAGATGCGTGAGGTACAGGGCGAAGCTGGGTGGCTGGACTCGAAAAAGAAGGGGGGGCGTGTACTTAAGTCATGCAGTGTACGGAGTAATAGTTAAGAAGAAAAGGAAAACAGGTCTAGCAGCCGGGCCGGGTGGAGTCGCCGGCTGTATGAGTGGTTGTACAAGAGGAGGCATCGTCTGGCAGTCTCACAGGCTTTAATCGGATTACTTTGTGCCAAAAGTACCCAGAATGCACGAATGATACCGCGCAGCGAAAGCACTTGTATATAAACTAGGGGAACACACCATTGCCGTCTGCCAATGCACAACTGTATAAGACCAGGACATCGGAACTGTTGTAGCGAAGATACAAAAAGTAATCAAAATAACGCAACGGCAACGTGACAGAGGACTGGCGGTGCAGACTCGGGAAGCAAAGGCGGAGGAATTTCGCCGACATGAGTAGGCGGGCGGAGACGAAAAGGCGAAGCCGACAAAACGGAAAAACAGGATCTCAAGAGGCCGAGACCGCACTGGTCCGCAGTCTTGGATGTGGCCCGGTTTCACTCGCTTTCTACTGAACAACGGCTCCTGCTGCTGCGTTTGTTGCTTCACCATCGGTTAACGTCTTCCCGGATCCCATGCTGCATACGGAGCTGCCAGATCTGCTAGAGATAATTTTCCATCATTCTAGTCAGGAGGGGACGCTGCAGGAGGAGCCGCCGGGAAGAAGAGGAGTCGCAGAAGAGGGGAAGAACGAGACCCTTTCTGCTATCGGACTAAGAAGGTGTGGAGTTGGTACAAAAAAGGCAAACAATAAACTCGGCCCGGAAGACGCCATCTTTGGGGTAGTTATACGGTAACTGCATGCATGATGGACTGAACTACTCCGTACAAGAGTTGAGAATTGCCCGGTTCGTTCTACGGCCACCCACACTGTGCCAGACTCTGGATCTTGGGAGCTCAAACAGACGTGTTGGATGCCAAGGAGAAAAGAGGCTTTGCTTTCAGTAAGGGCAAATCAACTTGGCAGGTTGCATGGTTTTAGCAGACGACAGCCACACGCAAAAAGACCGAGTTGCCTCATTCCCGCCTTCTGCTTTCGGTGCCACCAATACTGCCACCAATACTTGGCCATGTCACTTGCTTGTAAGCGTATAGCGCTGGTGCATACTTGTGGTCCCGATGGCTGCAGTCAGTGCCAGGCAGGCGATGGGTGTCTGCTTGAGTCTACAGAGTGTGTGCGAGTGTGTGTACGAGTGTGTGCGGTGTGCCCTTTCGAGCCTCAAGTGCGAGCCAACGAACAGTCTGCAAGGAAACGTCACAGATAACGGCTAGTCGCCGCCCAACGACGTGGTTGCGTCAAAGTGCCAGAGGGGCGAGAGAAAAGAAGGCTGCGTCTGTGACCAGCGGCGATAAAAGCCTTGTACAGCTCACGCATTTACCGGGTTTTAGGCCCTGACTAGAGCCGCTGATCGCTGACAATTCTGCTGTGCCTGCCCTACACGTAGTAAGCCGCCCGTCCAAATTACGAATCTTGACTGATCTAGGCTGCGCCTTGCGCCTTTGCGCCGCCGGGCAAGGCGATTTGCATAAACAGAAGCCAGCTGAAACACGGCCATGGCCGCCGGACCTACTCCCCGGGACCATGTTGGGCTTTTCAGTGGAAAAGGTAGAAGAGTAGGACATACACAGCAAAAAGGGAAAAAAAGCAGAAAAGAAGCAAAGCCCAGCTGTGCTTGCCCAAAGCCCCTCTTAATGTATGCGGTGCGTCTTACTCGCTTTGCAGAAACGCATGCACTGTTGTTCCATGGCCCAGGATACCCGTTGGCTGCCTCGAGCCCATGCTGCGTCGTCGCCTCGTCATGGTGTTGGTGGTCTGAAAAGTCAGAGTACAACGTAACAACAGTACGCTGTAAATGTACCTGCGTACAGGCCTCGCTGTACGGAGACACTGCGCTATTGGGTGTTTTAGTGGCGGTACCCCACCTGTCCGCCACTGCCAGAGCTACGTGTACTTGGTACCTTGCGGATGCGCAGCGAGGATGGAACGCTGTTTTGCTAGTTTAAGTGGGATATTTTACTCTGCAGTGGTCTGCAAAGGCCGTTGTCTCTGTGGATTGGAAACGGCGAGTCGGCGAAGGGATGAAGGAACGGATTGGACTAGTCAAGGCAGAGTTGGCTAGTCGGGTTGCCCGGAACGTGGTTTTTCTTTTGTTTTTCTTTTTCAATTACTACGATAGCAGAGATAGGCTGGCAGCCCGAAGACGAAAAAAGAGAAAAAAAAAGAACACCGCTGGCGAACTGGGTTGCATGCCCGGCCCAACGCCGGTTTTCCTATGTCATGATGCAGCAGAGAAAGAAATCAAGCAGAAAGACGGCCGGCAATGTGGCGAACGGTGACTCGCTGTCAATAAGGAAAACGAGAGGGGGTGAATGGCAGAACAATGGATAGTACGACGTACGACTTTCCTTCATACGATGGTACAACAGCGTAAAAGCGCCGCACACAGCGTGGGACGCTGCATCTTTCTTAGTCAGATTTACAATCGTCTGCTTTGCGCTTAGGAACGGGACTTTTTATCGCTGTATCTGCTTTGCCCGTCGTTTCCAACTTTTGTCGGGTTTATTCCGTTCTTTTGACGTCTCCGCTCACCCTCGACCATCTCGACGCTTTTTCTTCGCTCCCCATCCATCCCACGGAGCTCCACTTCGCTTGTGGCGAGCCCGAGCCGATCTGGTTGGCTGCCAGTCCGGCACCCATTTTTTGCTTTGCCTGGCGTCTCCCTTTCACCGCTCGCCCACTCCGGCCGTAATTATTACCTGTCTATAATATGGTTTATCCCCCCACCCCTTCGGCCGCCTTTGCTTTCCGCTCACGGTTTGTCTCTTGCGACCTCTCTGTTTTGTACCGATTGCATCTAGCTTGTGAATCTGTCATTGATTTTTCTTCTCTATTTCTTTCTTCCATCTTTCAGAAAAGGCAGAGGTTGTTGCTACGAGTTTCAAAGGTACAGATACTTTGTATGGGGGTAACAATAGCCAACCATTTTTACGGTCTGGCCCACTCCGCCGCCTTCCCCTTTCGGCTTATTGCCGCTCAGGCCCCATTTCACACGTGGCTTGCGAGGGCCTGGTGGCGAAAGGGAGCTAGCGTTAGTCAGCCCGCCATGCCTGCGAAAATCGCCGGCTAGAAAATAAAATGATAAAAATCGCTAGCGGCGACCGTTGACATTGCCAATTCCAGAGTTGGGGCGCGAGAAAATAGCACTGCCGCTCGACTTTCTCCCTATATTCAACCTTTGTATCAAAAAATGCACAGCGCTCGCTCTCATTGTACATGAGTTCTGTTCCCATGGGGCTGCCAGAGCAAAGTTGGCTTGCGCCTTGGTAGTGTACAGAGTAAGGCTGCTAGCACAGAAAAATGCCAGCTTTCTGCTACGAATAGCTGTCACTACTTTGCGTTGTTCCCCGGTACCATTACAATCATGTCTCAGAGTGTCTCAGTATCCGACGGATCGACATCATATCCGCACGGTATACTACAGCAGAAAAGCGTCAGATCGGCAAACATATCCGCACGGTATTACAGCAGAAAAGGAACTTTAAGTCGTACATCAGTCTTCCAGTCGTCGTAGTGTGGCCGCACTCATCCTTGAAAGCCATTCTCATGGACAAAGTTTCCCCCGCCGTTCTCTGTACGGCAAGACTGTAATGGTGGACCAGCGTGCTCACGACAAACTATCCACAAATGACCATGGTCTCAGGCACAAGCCCCCAATCATCCCTCGGGGCGACTGTTTTCTCACGCCTGGCGTCACCAAGCACAGGGATCGGCAACTCGATAAAGGTAGAAAGGACGCAGCATTTTTACAGTCTTGCCTGTTGGACCGGCAGTGCAAAAGAAAAAGGCTCTCAACGGGATGAACAATCGCGTACTCATTAGGCAAGGTGAGATGGAAACCTGACGGCTCTGGCCGCTATTGACAATTTGCCGATGCCTTGCCCTATCAGCTGAAAATACATCGGGCTTGCAGGCCACCCAAACCGTACACTATTTTGCATTTACGGTGTACAGGGTCGTACAGTTTAATGTTTCCAGGTTTATTTTTCAGATGAGGCACAGTACGGACAGGGAATATCGGTTTCGCCATGACAGGGATCAGCTTTTGAGCGAAAAATAGCCTCCAAGAACCACAAAGTAGACATTTCTACCAAATACAAGGTACATGTGGACTCAACAGCCGTGGGAACCTCGCCGCCAACACACCCAGTCCTCTAATGGATTATGAGGCATGCCGGCAGACTGCCGAGTTTGGACGTGTAATACGACATAATGTAGGTCTCTTGTTCTGGCTATTCCTGCCACATTCCTTGCCGTCACACTTGTAACTATATGCTGATTTGATAGTGTACTGCTTGCAGCCAGCGCTCGGCCATCTGGCTGTTTCACATCGAGCTAGGAGCTCCTGGCCCACCTGGTTGAAATAACATTCCCTATGAGCAGGACGAGCTTGTAGCGTACTCTCGTTGTAGATTGTGGTAAAAGGATAAACATCACTTGAAGTGAGCGCTTAGACAAAAGCCCCATGCTCCCTATTTTCAGTAATCGGCTCTATTTACGCCTCCTAATGTAATACATTGGAATCCATACTACTAGTAGTAATTCAACTACGACAGTGTAATAAATAGCGTACAGTACTCCATAGGTAAGTTTCGTACTAATATACGAGCAATTCCAATTGCGCCTATGGAATGCTCGCATGGCCATCCGAACGGGGCAATTGCTTTTAAAGAGGGACCCTCTTTAATTTTGCTTCATGCCTTGCCGAGCCCCCTTACTTGAACAACGGACGGTCGCTTCTGCCGGCAAAAGGTAAAAGAAGCATAAGAAAGAAAAGGCACATCTTTGCCTAGAGCAAATAGCCTTTTTTCTCGGAGCTTTCCCAAGACGGAGCTGGAATTGAAAGGATCCGCGTGAAGAACAAAAAGTGACGCCTGTAATAAAAGGTAAAAATAAGCGAGAGAGACCAGCTGCAAAGGTACCTCTCGCTCGCCTTGTACATTGGAAGCGTTCTCACTCCCAATGTATTGTGCATCCGAGCATGATGGCTCTGACTGAGGACAAGAATAAGAAAACAAACAAGCAACGAAGACTGCGTTGCCATAGAAGCTTTTTAGTGCATTTGCCCCTGGAGGAAAGATCGTTTTGGGGCCCATTCGTTCCCTGCACGGGCCCAGGCCAGTGTTTAGCCTTGGTTTAGTCATCACTCACGTTTATGCCACCGAGCGATCTCAAGCTGTCGCTAGAAACGTTTGACAGGGAGCGCCGCCGTAGCCGTCATACCACCACTCCAAAGCGGATGGGGTCATACGCCACCGTGCTGGGCTGTTCTTCCTGATCTGTTTTTGCCCCCCATGGCCATTGCGAGCTCGGAAGACGAGAGCAAGCCCATGGCGCTCGTCCGGTCGGCCACGGAAGAGTATGAAGGCGATGAGGGCGAGTCGTACCAAGACGAAGAAGAGGACGACGACGACGATTTCGACCACGATCTAGACGACGACTTTGATCTGTACGACGAGGAGGACGACGTGGACGGCGAAGATGGCGACGAGGACGACGATCCCGAGGCCGACATTGATGGCGACGACGGCCCGGGCGCTCCAGGATTGGCAGACTCGGATAGTGTTGAGAATTCCAGCTTTGGCGTGAACCGAAGCAGGTCCGGGCTCGGGTCCCGGTCGGGGTCGGGGTCAGGGTCCGGGTCCGGCATCATTGGCGGCGGCCCTCCCTTGGTGGCGCCCATTCCGCAGCACAACTTTGCGCCACCGTTTTACGGACGGCCGCCGACGCCGCTGCCTCCCTCGCCATCGCTGACGTCGCTGCTACGGCCGTCGCGGCCGACGACGCCGGACCAGACGGACGACGACCTCGAGCCGGTGCCGCGCGCGGCGCCCAAAGTGCCGACGTACGAGTACTACGGCTTTGTGCTCTACCTCTTTAGCAGCCTGACCTTTCTAATGTACCTGCTCTGGAGCTACTTGCCGAGCCCGTTTCTACACGCCCTCGGCATCTACTACTACCCGAACCGCTGGTGGAGTCTGGCCATTCCCAGCTTCCTGGTCATGACGCTGGTCTACATTTACGTGGCGCTGGCCAGCTACAACACGGAGATTCTCACGCTTCCGCTCAACAGCATCGAGACCATTGTGGACGAGGTGGCCCAAATGGCCGCCATGGACGACCTGCGGCTGCAAGGGCCCCGGTCCGGCCACAGCCACAGCCACGGACACGGCCAGGCCGGCCATCTTGGGAAGAACATGAACAGCGACAATGACTCGGCCAATAGCGAGTCGGCCGCATGGCAGCAGCAGCAGCAACAACAAAACCACCATCAGCGACAGCCCTCCTCGCCGTCGCCACCGCTCAGTGGCTCTTCCATCTGGCGCAATCGATCGACCGCCCACCTCGGCAGTAGCAGCGGCAGCAGGCCGCGGCAGTTCTGGGCGGATTCAGATGGCGGCGGCGGCGGAGGAGTTTATGACGGTGGAATAACAATGTCTGGAAGACGACGAAACCGCTCATCCAACGGAGAAACACAAGACAGCGCCAAACGAGCTGCGCCGGACTGGAAGAGCATGTGGAGCGTCGGCACCGACGCTGTCATGGACATCCCGCTGGCCGGTGTGTGCGAGGTGCTGTATGCATGAGAGGGGCGGATTTGTAGTATACTTGTATGATCTCATGATACCAATGATTGAACATGGGAAAATAAAAAAATAAATTGCGAGAGCAAAATATATAGCAAAAATATAGTACTCAGAGAGCTTGAGTCCTCAAACTGCACAGGCCAATAGGAAGCTGCATAGGCACCTGGAAGATTCGTCGGCCCGTGCTCCATTGCTACTTCTAACCAGCCTCTCTCTTGCCAGCCCCTCCACTAAAAATCCGCATTGCTCTTTCCCTTCTCGCGGCCTCAACGCGACGTGCGATTCAAGCTAGAGGAAGGAGGGTCCTGAAAAAGAGTTTTGGACAACGAATCATTGGAGTGACTGATCTCGACACCCAATTCGTCTTCTTCCACTTAGCAACCAACACCACTTCTCACCGTCACCATTTCAGCACGCTATCGCCAAACGAGCGCATCAACGTGTTGCGCGCACCACTATCCTCCTCTTGCTCGAATTCCCTTGATTACCGCGACGCATCCTGCACTCCTCTCTCTACTGGCTGGCGGTTGACCCAACGCCCACCATTGTGGCAGCCAAGCTTTAACGGCTTCTTATCGATTCGGTTGTCTTTTCCAACGGTAACGACATGGCGCAACAGCCGTTGAACTCGTCGACCCAGCCGACGGATATCTACGGCGGAGGTAGGTAAACCGGGCGAGGTGTTGGACAGGGAGAAAAGAAGAAGAGAAAAAAATCAAAAGTAAACTGGCTGGCTAACAGGTTGTTTTGTTGGCCAGATGAGGTGTCTGCTCTGGTGCTCGACCCGGGCTACTGCCACACGCGCGCTGGCTTTGCCGGCGAGGACGTACCCAAAGTCGTCATCCCATCGTTTTACGCGCATATTCCGGCCGGAGAAAAGCGCACCGCCCGCGATCTTTTTGGCGACGAGGTCCTGATTCCGCGGGCCGATCTCGAGATTCGCAACTACATGAACCGCGACAGTATCGTCGAAGACTGGGATGCCGCCATCAAGCTGTGGGAACACGTGCTCGTGCGCCGCCTGCAACCCGTCCGGCCATCGTCGCTGACACGCAGCACTGCTCCTGATCGTAAAGCCGGAAGCGGTGGCGGCGGCAGTGGCGGCGACGAGATGGATGTCGACATGGACGCTGACGACCTTGACGACCAGGAGAAGCCGTTGGTGGAGAACCCGCTGTTGATCACCGAGGCACCCTGGAACACCGCCAAGGGCCGCGAGCGCGCCATCGAGGTGGCCATGGAGAGCTGGGGCACGCCCGCTTTCTGGCTGGGTCGCACGCCCGTGCTGGCAGCTTTTGCCGCCGGCAAAGCCTCGGCGCTGGTCGTGGACGTTGGCGGCGCCGGCACGAACGTGACGGCCGTGCACGACGGCATGGTGCTGCGGCGGTCGGTGCAGCGCTCGCCGGCCGGCGGACTGTACCTCTCGAGCCAGATCCGCGAGATGTGGAAAGCGCCCAACTCGGTGCCGCCCATCAACGTGATCCCCTCGTTTATGGTCGAGAGCAAGACGCCCGTGGACGCGGGGGCGCCGGCACAGGCGCGCCTGCGCAACTTCCCCTTTGCCGTGCAGTCGTCGTTCCGCGCCTACGAGGAGGAGCGGCTGCTGACCGAGTTCAAGGAGTCGGTCGTGACGGTTTGGCGCGGGCCGGGCCGGCTGTTCTCGCCGGGTAACGAGGAGTATGTGCGGACGAGTCCAGGTCGCATCTTTGAGATGCCCGATGGCTACAACCAGATGTGGCGCGAGCAGCGCTTCCGCGTGGCCGAGAGTCTCTACGACGAGCAGGCCGCCTTCTCGCCGCCGCCGGCCGCCGCGACAGGGGAGGGAGCCGCCGCCGCCGCTGCTGCCGCCGCCAGCATGCCCCCGCTGACGCGGCAGCAGACGCTTCCGGAGCTGCTGCGGGCAGCGATCAACAGTGTGGATGCGGACCTGCGGCCACTGCTGCTGGGCAACGTGGTGGTGACGGGCAGCACGACGCTGCTGGACGGGTTCAACGACCGGCTCAACTCGGAGCTGATGGGCATGTACCCGGGGGCCAAGATCAAGATCAACTCAGCCGGGCTGACGAGCGAGCGGCGGTTCGGCGCCTGGATCGGCGGCAGCATCCTGGCGAGTCTGGGCACGTTCCACCAAATGTGGATTTCGCGGGCCGAGTACGAGGAGAATGGCGCGGGGATTGTCGAAAAGCGATGCAAATAGAGACGGCCAGTACTGGTTTTTTGGTTGCGTTTTTGATATTGGTTGTTCCTCTTGATCTACAATCGTACCGGGCGGGGAGGCAAAATGGGAAGGGGACGGCGTTTTGTTTCTTGTTCTTGTTTCTTGTCCATGGTTTCTATGCTTGCTTCGTCTCCCCATTTCGAACAAAGCATGTTCTTTTGCTGCGTCTCAAATGCGTGTACTCTACACTACAGCGCGCGTAGTTGTACTTTGCTTGTCAGGCGGCCTTGAGCTGAAACGGGGCTCGCTTAACCATCGAATTGGACTATGGAACGGCAAACGGCCAAGACCGTCAAGAGCCGCACGCACACTGGAGAAGACCGGATTACAAGCCCGGATAAAATTCTTTAAAATCAAACATTGTGTCTGCCAAAATAGAGCTCTTTTGTAGGCCCCTTTCTACGAGAGACAAGGCTGCTAGACGCCGTTCCATGCCAATGTACAAAGTCAAGCTCCCCTTTCCTTGGAACACGAACACCACGCGCCAGAATAACGCCCCGAGAGACATGAAAGAGGAGGAAATGAGGAAACAAGCAGTACATATATGTATATATACCGAGAAAACTCGTTAAATGATCAGTTCTAATGTAAGAACTGGGCGTACATGGGATATGGAAGAGTAGGAGAAAATGAGAAAAGAAAGGAAGAAAAAAAAGAAAGAATAAAACCTAAATGAAAGTAGCAATAAAAGAGAACAAAAAGTATATGTAGAAATCTGCGAGGGCAGTGTGGTATCTCAAAGAAAAGAAGAAAAAATGAGACGAATAGAAAAAGAAAGAGTAGAAAGCAAAACGTAGAAAAGTAAACAGTGCTACAAGTTAAAAAGGTAGGAGCATGCTAGACTGTATTACGAGTCCACCTTGACACGCTTCGGCTCACTGCTGCCGTGGTCGAGGGGATCGGACAGGCCGGCGCTGGCATCCGGGCTCTTTCGCTTGTTGGAAGTTGTTTGATCCTCGCGCAGGAAACTCGGGCCTGTGCCGACAATGGGAGTAGTAAAGTTGAGGGGACTGGGCAGAGTGGCACTCTCGTTGCCTCGGCCAAAGTTCCAGTCCGGGTAAAAGCTACTCGGGCTGGGAAGCTGGTCAATGTTCAGAAAGCGCGACGGTAAGGCAGAGGCGGGCGTGTCAATGTTCATGTTGTTGTTGCCGCCATTGTTATTGTTGCCAGGGTGATTGTTGTTGCTGCCGCTGCCATTGCCGTTGCTGCCGTTGCTGCCGCTGCTATTGTTCTGATGAAGGGCCGGCCGGGCAAAGGGGTTGGGTGGGCCGCTAGCTCCGGCCGACAAGATGGCAGAAGCCGCAGAGGGCGAGGGAGGTGGAAGCACCATGCTGGGTGTGAGGGGGTCTCCGTTGCGCCGGGCGCCTAGGGATCCAGCATCGGCCATGTTGCGAGGCGAAGAGGCAGAGGCGGTGCCGGTGCTGGTGCCAATGGCGGTGCCGGGGGCGTTACTGCTATCGTCGTTTCCGTCGGGGGGGATCTCGACACGAAGACGCGGACGCATGGACGGGCCAGCACGAAGACTGTTCTGGCGGGACGGAGGGGTGAAGACGGAATCGGAGACGGACGACATGGAGACGCGGGATTTTGGCTGGGGCAGCTGCACAATGGGCACGCCCTCGGCATTCCTGGGATCCGGAGGTGAAGCCGTGATGCTTCTGCGGGCAGAGCCGGGCCTGGAGGCAGAGGCGTCCATGTTGCCGTCGGCGGCGCCGCTTGTTGTGCTGTTGGCGACGCTGTTCTGGCCCGAGGGCGAGGTCTCGGTCTTGACGTCTTTGTTGAAGGCAGCCAAGTGCTGGGAGAGAATGGAGCGGCGCTCGTCAATGGGAGTGAAGATGCTGTACTGCTTGCGCTGGGGCATTTTCTTGACCTCTGGCCACTCGGAACGTGCCTCCGTCTTGGGTTCCACCGGTGTCGGCGGTTGCGGCTCATAGGGCGCAACGGGCTGTGACTGCGGCTGCGGCGGCTGGGGTTGCATCATCTGCAAGTGTTCGGGCGGCGGGTGCTGCGGGTGCTGTGGGTGCTGCAGATGCTGTGGATGCTGTGGATGCGATATCGGCGCCGGCTGGGGCGGCGACGGACGCCCGACAGAGACGGGGGGCGGAGGCAGCTGTTGCGACTGTGGTTGCGGCGAAACGGAGTGGCGCATCTGATGCTGAGGCGGTGGCTGCAGAGTCGATGGCGGGGGGGGGTAGCTGGGTGGGAGAGAGGAATGGCGGCTGTCAAGATACTGCTGCATATGCGGCGGCTGTGGAGGCGGCGGCGCGGGAGCTGGCGCATAGGAGTAGTGCGGTGGGGGCGGCGGCTGCTGTTGGTGATGCTGCGATGGGTGCGGCTGTTGCGGTGGTGGCTGCTGTTGCTGTTGTTGTTGTTGCTGCTGCTGCTGTGGATTGTAAATGGCAGGCTGCGGCATAAAAGCATAACCGTTGACGTGGTGGCCCGGGGCCGGGCCCGGGGGGGGCTGCGAGACACGGCGCACATCGGCGCGCGAGGCCGGACGCGAGCCCATGGGAGGCGGCGGCTGGGGAGTGTGGCCGCGCTGCTGCATGGCCTGGGTGGCGGCGGCATGGGACGCAAAGACGACGCCGTTGGGAATGGGCGGCGAGGCAGAGGGCGTGTGGTGGCGCAAGTGGGGGAACTGCGGCTGGTTTTGGAAATGGGCGGGCAGCATGGCGTGGTGGTCGAGGCCGTCGTTTTGCGAGGGCGGCGGCGAGACGTCGACGTCGTCGTCGGAGCCATCGTCGGCGCCACCGTTGAAGTCGGCCGGGCCCTTGTGCTCGTTGGGGCCGCCGTGGTAGGTGTAGCGGGTGACGAGGTCGCGCATGTCGGCGGAGGAGTACTCATAGAGCTTCTTGTTGCTGCCAAAGATGAAGACGGCGACGTCGACAGAGCAGAGGACGGAGAGCTCATGTGCCTTTTTGAAGAGACCGCCCTTGCGCTTGAGGAAGGTGCTAGATTTGTTAGCAGAAAACGGGGAAGCGGGAGGGATGCTGAGGCGGCAAAAGCAGCACATACACAGAGCGGTTCCTGTCATCCTTGATGGCTTTGATCTCGATCTTTCGTCGCCCCATTGTGGAGGAGAGAAGTAGAGAAAGGACGAAGATGGCAATAGAGGAGGAAAATGGGATGAGAGAGGCAGAAGAGAGGAGGAAATGGGACGGAGAGTGGCAGAAGAGAGGAGGAAATGGGATGAGAGAGAGGGGAGAGAAATCAGAGAGAAGAAAAGAGGACGACAGAGAAAGAGGACAGAAAGAAACCGATAAAAAAGAGAGAAAGAGCGTTGAGAAAGAGAGAAAGAAGCGCGTCGCGATCGCGGCTATCAAAGAACAAGAATGGATGCGTTTAATTGAAATCGTTAGACGTCAATATGCCAGCGCTCTTCATTCCGCGGGGAAACAGAATGGACGATGGCAGCAAAACGGCGCAAATGACAGACGACGGTGCTTCGTTGCGATGTTTCTTTTTTTAGGTCGCGAGTAGGAAACCCGAGAAAGAAAAAACAGGTGGGGGAGACCAGGAGAAAAGGAACCAGAACAGGCGAATATAGCGCAAAGAACAAGACAAGGTATTGTATGGAAGGGGAGTCGAGTGAAATAACGGGCAGAAGATGAAACAAAGGCCTATGGCAGTAGAAGAATATGGGTCGCCGTTAGTGCAGTTAGTGTGCCATAGTGCACCGAGAGGCCGTATTTAATGGGGGCCTTTTTATCGGGGCGGAGGAGTAGGAGTGATCGGAGCCCAAAAAGTGGGCGGCCTGGTATATTAGAGGCGCGACGGGCAAGTGCGCGAGTACAGTGGCTTTGTACCTACCTGTTGCGATCGCCAAAGGTGTGGAAGGCTGTTGCCGGATTTAGCGGTGGTAGAAAGTGCACAAGGTGCACAAAGTGCGCAGTAGTGCAGTGTAGTGTCCTTCGTATGCTGCTGTGGACTAAAAATAGCTGGGCCGATGAAGAATAAGGTGCGCGAATCGGGGACGGAGAACAAGAAGACGGAAGGCGCGGGCGGGGCCAGGCTGGCCGTCCGGCCAGGAGAGGCATGCACATTGGGAAAGAAAGGCACAAGCTTTGCATTGCCGATACGAGCGGTATTTCTTCCCCTCTCTGCTCTTTCCTCTTTCTCCTCCCCTCTCCCCTCTTTATCTCTCCTCTCCTTCCTCCGCTGCAGCGAATGGGAAGCCGCAGCACGGCCGGGACGATGGGCGAATGAGCATGGCTGACTGGCAGCGGCGCAGGCACAAGAGGTGCAGCCCACTAGTCTAGCGTCTGCGGGTGCAACAGGGCTGTGTCGGGTGTTGCTGCATGCCGGCGCTTAGATGACGGCAGCGGCGGCTCTGGTTTGAGTGCTGGTTTTGGTGGTGTTTTCTATTGTCTCTTAGTGATGAATTTTTTATTCGCTTTTTTACTTTTGTAGTAGTTGTCTTTGTTTGATCAAGCAATTCTGATTGTTTTCTTTTTTATGCATTTTTCTATTGTCTCGGCTCTTCTTTACGCTTTTCTACACCTTCATCCTCTTCTCTACGAATCGACCAGCCGACCTGAATGCAGGTACAGCCTCAGTTCTCGCCTACATGCGTCTGATGACAGCCCTGCCAGGAACGCAAGACACTGTACGTCGATGCCATAGGAGGCATCCCTCTGCGCCTTGGCGGTTCAACACGCTTCCGCTTCGCACCATTCGGCATCGGCAGCCCTTGACAAGGTTGCATTTGCTGTGCCGCCGCGTCCTTGACCATAGGGCTACCACGTAGTGTATGCCTCGTCCTTGAGCCATAGGGCTACGCGTAGTGTATGCCTCGTGTCCGACGGCCTTGGCGAGATGTCGCCATGTCTGCCGCCGTAGTGCCACCCCCGCCGGGCGGCAATCGTGCTTTTGTTTTCAGCATAGATGCTAGATGCTAGCCTGTCCAAGGACAATGATGACTGGCAACGGCCTCTTGCATCGGCCTGAACCTAGCGTCGTCTGTCGGCCCGAGAACTATTGTATAAATCTATTTTTGGGCACCCGTTCTATTGGCCCAAGCCTCCTTTGTGTCGCTCTTGGCACTTGATTCGTCTCTGCTTGGATGCGGGATTCAGAAACTCACTGCTCGTCGTGGTGTACACAGCTCCTACCACAATGTGCTTTCTACCAGCTCACCGGTGCGGATTCGCAGCCGACGGCAGCGGCCGAGAAAGGAGCGCGCGAATCCGCCGGGAGATGGACGGCATCCATCGCATCCGCGGATACAAGGGAAAACGTCCACCGTCTCGTCCACCTGCGGCTCGCTGTAGGTATAGGATCCACGGGTCGACGCCGTCGGCCACGGTTTCGACCATGTCGAGTCAGGCCTGCAGAATGTCCTCCAATGGGTACCACGGTTGGCCGCCGTTGTACGTTATGCTGACATTGTGAATCGACATTTGCATAATGGCCCGATTCGTTTCCTGGTCGAGTCTGCCGTGTCGGTCAGCCGCTCCTTGTGTTGGCTTCGCTCGTCCACGCCTCATCCACAAAGGCCACAAGGGGCGACGACAGGCACTCCCGCACCGCTTCGGCGCTGTCTTCATGGTACGAAAACCAGAACTGGTGCGGGACAGGCCCGGCAAGCGAGTTGTCGGCGTCGGCCAGGCGAGCTCAAACAGGTGGTTGCAGGGAAATACACTGATCGGTGTTTTCTTACTGTTGATGGCAGAGGGACGTACGCTGGAAGAGCAAATACGGCTGACTAACCCTGAAACAAGGGGGTATCGACGAATGGGATCTATTGCAAGCAGAACCTTGCGATTTTCTCTCTATCCTATTCACGCATTTGTCTTCTTAAGAAATATCCAAATGTTCCCTCACTCGGCCTTGAGACGGCCCGCGTGCACGTCTTTCTCGGACAGTGACTATCATCCCGTGGAAGAGTCAACGGTGAGGCACAAGTTAAAAGGCCCTCCAGCACCGCCTGGGACCAAAACCAACGGGCTTCAGATGCCGGCTAGTGATAACTTCTTCTGCCCACTAAGAAGCCTAGTGTAAATCTGTCACGGAGGTGCTCTAGGCATGTCAGTGTGTATTGTCTTGGATGTCCCCCTCTTTATATGGGTACTCTTGTCACGTAATGGTACAGAGGAGTGAGTAACGTGTCTGCCCTACTCACTTCCATCTGGGGCTGTAAGATGCCGTTGAGAAACGTTGAGCCATCATTGTCAGCCTTGTCGAGACCATGGTTTGACTTTTGGCTTACCATCCGTGGTCCAGCACGTTTCAACACTGATTCATAGCAACGCGCCTTGTTAAATAACACTGTATTCATGGTAATACTTTTGTTTGCCTTGCAAAGTCACCGGCTGCCGCCTCCGCCTTCTCGCCCTGTAAAGCATGTGATGCCTGTCCTTTAGCATCCTTTGCCCGTTTCGTGGCTTCCCATCTTCCCGTCTCCCTGTTTGTAGGATATCAAAGCAACGAAATAAACGATTATACATGCGATAAACCATGGTGTGCTTTCCTTTTCCCTCCTTTGACCTTTTGTAGCAGACAGCCCCCAAACCGGAATGAAGAAGAGTAAAGTAGAACTAAAAGTAAAAAAAGAGTAAGTAGAACTAAAGATAAAACGTAAACCCGGTAAATAATGCGTAAATAAATAGTAGTGATTAGTCGGACCCTGAACCTAGACAATGCCGTCCTCGGCACTGTACACGCCAAACCCAGAGTCTTCCACGCCCTTGTCGGCCTTCCAGGTGCCGTTGAGCATCGGGCAGAGTCTGACGGTTAGCGGGTGCCGAAACAGGCAACGGGAAAACACTCACTTCTTATTCGTCTTGATATGACCCTGCATGCCACAGTTGGCACACTTGCGCGTCGTGCCGCCGCCGCCGCGTTCAATGGACGGCGCCGGCAAGTCGGGGTCGCCGTCGTGGATCTGCAGCTGCAGTGCCTTTTGCTTTTCGCGAGCATGGCGCCGCTCCTTGTTGCGATTGAGCCGTGCCTCTTCCGTTTCGAGGCTGAGATGTTAGAGGAAGGAAAAGAAAGGAAAAAGAAAGAAGGAAAGAAGATTGAGGGATGAAAGGAATAAAGGAGAAAAAACCCACCGCTGCATCAACACCCGGTCATAGTCCAGGTTGCCCGTCGGCTTTACCGAGTACGGATCAATCTTTTCCATGTCGAGCGACGCCCGCTGTCGCATGTACTGCGAAATCACGCCCGAGTCGTGCACAATCTCCGTCTTGGTGTACGTGTGGCCCGTCTTGGCGTCGCGATAGGTCCGCGTGATGCGCAGCTTCCGCCGCTCCTGCGCGTTCGACAGGCTCGTCGGCCGGCTCATTTGGCTGACGCCGTCGTCGTGGTGATGCGAGGCCAGGACGGACCCGTTGGTGCTGGCATTGGCATGGCCATGGGCCGCGGCCGCGCCGGCGCCGGCGCCGGCCCCCTCCTTGTTGAAGCGGTCGTCCTCGTCGTCCTGCGGCTGCACGTCCTCGTCGTCGTGCGGCGTCGTGTCCTCCAGCGTCGTCCGCTGCGACGTCCAAATCTTGCGAATCGCATCATTGTACAGCGCGTCCTGCTTCTTCACATTGTACAGGTGCCCATTGTTCGCCTTGCGTTCGCGCTCCATGGCGTCTGCCGACGTCGCCGCCGGGCCCTGGATCGCGCCCATGAAGCCGCCCTTCATCGAGGTCCGGATAAAGCTAAAGCCCAGGCCCCGGCCCGTTGGGTCGCCCGCCCCGTGCAGCTGCAGCATCGCCTTGCCCGCGCACGCGTCGATAAACGACTTGGTCGTCTTCCACGGCACCATGTTCATCGCCACGTTCTCCTTGTCGTTCTCGTCGTCCACGTCGTCCAACGCCGCGCTGTCGTCCAGCTGGTACCCGTTCTGCGCCAGCTCGTTCTGCCCCATTTGCATCGCGTCGTGCAGGCACACCTCGTCCGGCTTGATCATGCTGTTCACCGCCGCCAGGTCCAGGTCGGCGTCTTGCGCCCGCAGACCCCATGTCTTGGTCTCCTTGTCATAGTGCAGAAACTCTTTGAGCTTCTGCCGGTTCTGCGCGTCGTTGGAGTCCTTGACGTGCGCCGTAATGTCCGACAGCGACACCGACCCGTTTTTGAAAATCAGCCGGTACGCCACCATTTTCAGCCGGTTCTTGCTCAGCGCCGTCACTTTGCGCGAGTGCGGACCCGGCACCTCTGCCAGCGGGAACGTCTGGCCCACCACGTACAGGTGGTCAATCTGCCGCAGGTAGTACGACGTGCCCTCCTGGCTCGTGTGCGTGCGCCCCAGCAAAAAGTCGGTCGCTCGCGGCGTGTGCCGGAAAATGGGCGCCTGGAACATGGGGTTGTGCAGCGTCGGCACCGTCTCGCCGGGCTCTACCGTACCAAAGTTGCTAAAGGGCGACTTGTCCTCTGGCAGCAGAAACGACAGCTCGCCCAGCTCCGGCTTGGCCGGCTTCTCCTCGTCCCCCTTGGACCGCCGCCGGTAGTAGTTGATCACCTTGTTGCCCATGCCAAAGTTGGACAGCACCGTCGGGATCTCCTCTGTGTACTCGAATAGCACCGCGTGCGAGTTGTCGCCCAGCGACAGGTCCCGCGACCGCGCAAAGATCTCCTGGATCTTTTTAAACTTCCACTCGCGCTTCGGCACCTTGTGCAGCCGGCTGAGCCGCACCGGGAACCCAATCGCCTTGCCCACCTTGAGCGTCGGCCGGTGGTAGTCATGCGGTTCCGGCCCATAGCGCGTAATCGCATAGTACGGCCACAGCAGCTTCATCGCCGGCAGGCTGTGCTCCACCTGCACGTTGCTGAGCTGTGCCCGCACCCGGTGCTGGTGGTTCTCTTTGAGCTGCTCGTAGGCCTGGTCGTTGGAGAAGTTGAACCGCGATGCCAGATTCTGCGCCAGTCGCCTGCCTTGCAGCCGCTGCTGGCCCTGCTGAGATGCAGCCGCTGTTGTTGCCACGGCTGCTGTTGCTGCTGCTGATGCAGACGATAATGATGCCGACGCTGCCGCTGCCGTCGTCTTGCCATCCACTGCTGCTGCCGCGGACGATAGCCGCGCCCGTTTGGTGTCCCGCTCGGCATTCTCGTCGTGCAGCAGCAGGTTGTGGTCTGTCATGTCCAGATACACACGCTTGCCCGCCTTGCTCGTCGCCTCCTCAAAGGCGTCAAACGACGGTGCCACGTACCGCGACAGCGCCGGCAGGCCCGGCTCCACCACGATCTTGCGCCGTTTGGCCTGCGGCGCCGACCCCAAGATCTCTCGCTCCCACTCGTCTTGCTCGCTCCCGTACCCGTCGTCGACGCGCCGCTTGGACTCGCCGCTGCTGCTGCCCCTGCCGCCACCAGCCCGAGATGCCGTTTCGGGCGGCGGCGTCGGAGGCCCCCCGGCTGCCACCACGCTTTCCCAGTCCGCGCAGACAATCGACAAGTCTTTGAGGCGGAACCCGCCTACCGGCACGTCGTCGTCCTCGCCGTCGCCGTCGCCGCCCAGCGCATCGTCAAAAATGTTGCCATTGTCGTCGCCCTGGATCTCTGGCTGCAGGCACGAGACAAAACCCCGCGCCGCCAGCTCCGTCACCTGCTGCAGTAGGCTCGCTTGCGCCGGGCCGGGAATGCGGAACAGCTTCTCCTGGTCGGGCGCGAACTCGAGGCTCAGCTTCGTCGGCACCAGCGTCTTGGGCGGCTTGAGCGGCTTCTTCTCCGCCAGGTACAGCGGCTTGGGCGCCAGCTGCTCGTTGAAGTTGAGGATCCGGCCCTTTTCAAACGATGGGAATGCCAGCTTGACGAGCTCCACCAGGTTCTCGGCCGCCGGTGGAATGTTGGGGTCCTGGTTGGCGCCGTGGCTGTATTCCTCTGGGAAGTTGAGCGCGCGGTCGCTGTCCGTCACGGCAAAGGGGTCGTTGGGGGCCGGCGAGGGCGACCGGCCGTGCATGGGTGCATCGCTCGTGGCATCGTCGTCGCCGTCAGCAGAGCCGTCGTCGGCACCGCCCTTGCCTTTTCGCGGCTGAGCGGCGGCCTTGGCGGTCGAAGTCGTCAGAGCCATGGGCTCGGGCTCGTTGTCATCGACAGGCGGCGACGGGAAAAGGTGCTTGTCGGCCGCGGGAGCCGTCGGCGAGGAGAGCTGGTCGCCAAAAAGATCGTCCGTTTCGTTGGTCGTGCCGGTATCGTCTGTCAGCCCCGGTGCCTCGAAAAAGGACAAGGTGGCTCCGTCGCCTGCCCCTCCACCACCACCGCTCTCGCCGCCAGTGGCTTCCTCCTCTTCCGGTAGGTCATCGTCGCTAATGTCTTCGTAGTCCTCGGCATCGTCCGCTTTGCCCTCCTGGCTGAACTTGATGTTGAGAATGTCCGCCGGAAGACTGCCGCCCTCGGCGCCCTGCTGGCTGCCGCTGAGAATGTTCATAATGGCGGCCTCATCCTCGTTCGCCGTGCGCTTCCAGTCTTCCTCGTTAAACGAGGAGAACTCGCGTTGGTCTCCATCGGTGGGCGGCATGATCGACCAGCTATTCTTCTCTTTTTCACACTCGCAATCGCACGCAATGCACGTTCGCGGCGGCCACAAGACCAGAAAACCTCAGTCTCTCCTTGCACTCTCTCTCTCCGAAAGACGGCCGGTCGGAAAGCAGGACGATTTATATCATGGCAAAAGAGCGGTCGAATCCAGAGAAACTGATCGAAAAATGGCAAAAGGAGGAGAAACCGCAACGCGTTCCACGTCGATGGGTGGCAAGGCAGAGAATCAGTAATAGGAATGCATGAAAGAATGTAATCGGAAGGGAAAGCGAAAAAAGGCGCGTTCGCGGGATGATGCCAACCGATATGGCGGGCGCGTGTGGCAACCGTGGTCGTGGTCGCGGTGATGGACGAGGTTTGCGGTGGTGAAAGATTTGGTGAATGAGGAAATGGGGGTCGAATTCTAGGCAGGCCCGGCGCGATCGCCCTGGGCAGTCAAAGTGGGGCATGAAGAGGCGGATCCATTGGCCAAAGCTTCCCCCATGTGATCCACAGTATTAGTAAAGATTCAACTACGGCTTCAAACGCGGAAATCGAAATACGGAAAAAAACCAAGCTGCGTGTTTCTGCCATTTTGGCAATCCTTTAATTTTGGGTTCGACTTTAACTTGCAAATACTTTGACTACCTTTGCCGTTTTGCTCTTTTCGCCGGATTTGGGATATCGCTGCCCCGTATTGATGAGCCCTTGCCTTTGCCCTTTGCAGCCACCGCCTTGGTCTTTTGAATCTCAACATCGTCCAGCTCCTCCGCCTCGCTCTTCTCGTCCTCGTCCTCGTCTTCGTCCTGTTCCTCCTCGTCATCCTCCTCTTCCTCGTCTCCGCTTGAGCTTCCTAGGGATATCATATCATCAGAGCCTTCCTCGTCCGAGTCGCTGTACACACTCGGCGCACTGTCGCTGCCAAAGCCCTCAAAGTCGTCGTCTTCGTCGGCCGCCTTTTCAGTGCCGTCTTCTGCTGCCTTCTCCTTCTCCCCCTCGTCCTCCTTCTTCTCTGCCAGAGGTGTGGGTGCGCCCATGGATGTGGCGGCCTCGCTCTCCTTGTCATCCCGCTTCCGCTTCAACGGCATCTCGCCCAGACGACCGGAACGTCCCTCAATGCCATCCTCCTTGTCGTCCGCCGTCTGCTCTGGCGGCACCGTGAACCAGGGAATCTTGCCCCGCAAGAAGTCGTTCAGCACGATAATAGCCGTGCCGTCCGTGTCGGTTTCGCCTCCGGGCAACAGCCGGCCGCGCTTCCGCGCCAGCAGCTCCAAAAACTCCTCTGCAGAATTCCAGTCCTTCAGATCGTAGGTGCGTGCAAGATGGTGCTTCTTTGTCCGTTTCAGCACGCCAGCAATGTATTGCGCCGGGTTGTAGACTACGGAAAGCGTTAGCAAGCTTGGTATACAGAGAAGCACAGTATGAAAACGGAGGAATACGTACTCTTTTCGGTCCGGACGGCTCCACGCAGCAAAATGTCCTCAGCCGACGCGTTGGAGTCAGGAGGGACAATGCCGGGGCAGTCAATGAGATAAATTCTCTTCATCTATACAGAATTAGTGACGCTCAAAGGGAGCAAAGCTTCAAAGGACAACAGAAATGCTTACCAGTCGCACAAACTGCCAGACTTTGGTCTCGCCAGGAATGGGCGCCACTGTGCATGTTTTCCGGCCCAGCAGCGCATTCAGCACAGAGCTCTTACCCACGTTGGGGTAGCCGACAAGACCAACACTGATCTGCTTCCGGTCCGCGTGTAGGGACGAGAACTGGCGCAGCAGCGAGATCAAGGAGCCCTTGCCGAACGGGTTCGTAATGGACGCACGGAACGCGCAGGTCGGAACCGTCTTTTGCAGCGTCTTCACCCATCGTGCCTGTTTGAGCTCGTTAGTCTGACGCTCGAACTTGCGTTTGCGAAAACTCGGTATCAAAAAATGGCATCAAAATGCCGACCTCCTCCACCAGACGTGAGAAAACATGTCTGGATCGCTACTAAGAAGTTCCACCACAGGTATTGCCAAGCACAAATGACTCGACGGCAGACTTCAACTCATTGCAATCCACAGCTTAGTTCTCGTGATGAGCTTCCAAGACGGTAGCCATATCCAGCACAATGAACATGTAAAGATCAAGGGCTGTGAGAACCAATTGGTCACTCTCCCAACGTTGTAACGGAAGCCTTTCATAGAAGGTGCAATGAATAATTCAATTGCGAAAGGGTTCCTGACTTGAACATTGGGGTCGCAGAGGAGGCCGGAACAAGGACGGAAAATGAAGATAAAAACAAACTTACGGCAACTCCGGACGGGACCAGATCACACTTGTTCAAAATGTAAATGAGATGTTTCTAGCGAGTCAGTAAAAACGAGAAATGCTGAGAACGCGGGCAACTCACATGTGGCGCTTCCTTTCGCAGGTATTCTTCAACGCTCTTGCATGTTGTGCCGAGCGGGTCGCGCGCGTCGAGGACGTGGATGATGACGTCGGACGAGTCAATGGTGCGGTACAGCTCGTTCCAGATCCGGCGGCTCTGGCCCTTGTGAAAGACAGGCTCCATCAGGCCCGACGTGGCCGCGCCGCTGCCGCTGCCATTGTGGCTCGACAGGCCTGCCACGGCCGCCGAGGCCGCGTCCAGGTGGTCGCCGCTGCCCACTTCGGGCGGGGCCATGGCCATGTCAATATCGGCCAAGTCGTCATCGTTGGCGCCGGCATCGGTCGCGGCGCCGCCCTCGGACGAGCCGGCCGGCCGGCCGCCCTCGCCAACGTTGCCCAGCATGCCGTTGAGCATCAGGTTCGTGCGGCGGTCGCGAAAGGACGCAATGCTCTGCTTGGCGCTGTCGGCCAGGTCGTCGACGGTGCTAAAGTTCTTCATGGTGACGCGCTTGCGCGTGGCCTTGGCGCCAAAGACGTCGGAAAACGTCTCGGTCAGCGCCGGCCGCTTGGCGGCGGCGGCGGCCGTATCGTCGCGGATCAGCGACATGGGCAGCTTTGCGCTCTTTAACAAGAAGCGGTGCGGGTCCTTGGCCTGCTCGGCCATGGCCGCGCGGAAGGCCGTCAGGCTCTCCTGGCTAATGACACGCGAGTTTTGGAACCATTTCCGGTTCGGCTCAATCACGGCCGTCGGCACATCGCGGCTCTGGAAAATGGCCGCCTTGGTAATGTTTCCGTCTGCATCACGCTGTGCCCGGCCCTCCTTGTACATGTTGAGCTGCTTGACGCGCTCTGCGACTCGTTAGAACGATGATGATGGAGCATCCTTTTGGGGCTCTGACTTACTTCCTGTACGGTAAAAGTTCTCGCCCTTGACCCGAATGTTGCCATCCTTGACCTTGCCTTCTCGGTCCCGCCGAGAGGCTTCTTTCTTTTGTGTACCCATGGCCGTTTGGTCCTGGTGTGGTAAAGGCGTGGAAAAAAAGGGATGAAGAAGAAAAGGAAGGAGAGGAGAGAAGAGCGGGAAAAAAAGAGAAATGTAGATACCGCCCCATATTTTTGACTTATTTTTTTCTTTATCGCCGATAAGAATTACAGTGGGGCACCTCAAAAGAGAAATGGCTGGGGCGGTCAGAGGACGGAACGGGACATTTATTAATCCATCTCGAAATTTCTCATTTTTGCCCTGTTCTCTCGGACAGGGACCGAGCTGCCGGTACACCATTTCTCGTCTCTCTCCAGGGCTTCCGCTCCCGTTCGTCTCTCCGCCCGCTCGCCTCCTCTGCATCCATGCCTCCGCGACCGGCCCTGCTGTCTGGCCTGTGCCGCACCGGCCTGTCCGGCGCCGCCCGTGCCGGCCACAGCCGCTTCTCGACTTCGGCGCTTCGCTCGGCTTCCGACTCGTCTGCCGACCCGTCTTCCCCCTCGCCTCCCAAGTCTTCTTCCTCGCCATTCTCTCCCCCACCAGGCTCCTCACCATTCTCCGCCTCTACGCCCTCTACGCCCTCCTCTTCCGCCTCGGCCGCCTCGAAGCAACCCCGCAAAAAAAAATCAGACGCCGCCAGCATCCTCATTGACCGCACCGCCGAGAAACCCGTCTTGCTCCGCCTACCCCCCGAGTCGCCCCGCTACATCAACTACCCAAAACCGCTTCAGTCCGAGGAGGTCGTCCACCCGCCCCACCGCGGCCACCTGCCCGTGCCCCGCAATGTCTTTGCCGTCAAGTTTCGCCCGGGGCACAAGGCCGACGGCCCCGACGGCGCCGCCCCCGACAAGACAGACGTCGACGCCTGGTCCGCCCGCGCCACCCCCGTCGCCCAGGCTGTGCAGGACGGCGCCCCACCCCGCTCCGACAAGCAGGCTTGGCGCCGCCGTGTCGCCGAGCAGCGCCGCGCCGCGCTCTCGCAGGGCCTGCGCGGCCTGCTCGCGCGGCAGCAGGTCGTCGCCGCACAGGAGCGCGGCCGCTCGCAACGCGCATTTGAGCGCAATCGCCGCGCCGCCTTGACGGAACACGAGGAGCTGGCCGACGTGCTGACCGGGTCCACGGCGGCGCACTCGGCGCTGTCAACGGTGGTGGTGCGCGATCCCGCGCGTCACGAGCGCCAGGCACAAATGGCCGAGAACACGGCCGCCGTCATGCAGGCCCGCCGCGAGTCGCGCCGTGACGCGCTCATGGAGCTGTACCAGGCGGCCGGACGGTTCATTGTGACCGAGGACGAGCTCCGCAGCCGCGTCGAGGAGCTCTTCCGCCCAGACTACTTCAAGGACGAGGGCTATAGTTATGGCGGCGTCAACGTCGAGAGCATTTGGGACTCTGTCGGCAAACCGGCTACCGTACAGGACATGATGAACGGCGTCGCGCGCACCGAGGCCAAGCTGTACGACTCCAAGCACACCGAGGTCGATCGCACCACCAAGCGCCAAAAGCAGGTGGCCGAAGCGCTGACGGGCGGCAAGATGCTTATTTGATCACGGTAACGAGGAACGGGAGAAGGACATGGTTTATTCAGATCAGGACTGGGCATTCATTACTCTTCCCATGTACATTAACTATCCCAATATACATCGGCTACCAACCAAGAAGAAGAAACGTAAACAGACAAATATCACAAGGCCAATTGAAACAAGACAATGCGTTCATATGAGGAGACAAAGGAAAGCAGGTAGAAGAAAGTATGAGTAAAAAGAGTAAATAAAGACTAGAACTAGACAGAAAATTAGTTGTCAGATAAAGTATACCCGGCATAAACACGCAGACGGCCTCTATCACCGCTTCTCGACTAGCAGTACGTGCATGGCAGCGTAGGCCAGCACAATAAAGACAGCAGCAAAGACAGACAGGCTGAGCACGTCCGAGCCGAGGGCCGTGTTGGTGAAGCCAAAGGAGCTGAGAATGGCCGCGCCGGGCACGGTAATATCAAGACCGTACTTGTGGTCGACCAGGGTCAGGTAGCGGACCTCGTTGACAATCAGGGCCTCAAAGGCATAGTGGAAAATGGACAGCGACTGCAGCCAGACAGCCGAGGGTGGAATCTTGTCGTGGTTGAGCAGCAGGCCGGCAAAAAGCAGGCTGAAGAGCATGACCAGGCTGCCAATGAGGTTGGCCACGCCCGGGTCCTTGCAAACGATGCCGATAAAGAGACAGATGCCCGAGGCGGCCAGGTTGAAGAGTACCAGCACGCCAATGAAGACGGCAAAATGGTGCAGGTCCGGGACTAGGCCGGTCATGGGGTAGATGATGGCGCCCATGAGGATGGGGGGCAGAATGCGTAGGGGCAAAATGTCAAACAGGACCTTGGCGGCAAAGTAGGTCACTGGGTGGTAGTAGCCGTTGGCGCGCTCACGGACGAAAAGCAGCCGCTCGCTGGAGAAGACGCTGAGGCTGGTCAGGGTGCTGAAGCCAAAGAGGGCGAGGACAAAAAAGAAGAGGCCGAGGCGGTTTTGGAAGCCGGGAATGTCGCTGGTCAGGCCGTAGAACAGAAAGCCAGAAAGAACTCCGAGTAGGATCGAGATGGCGTAGTGGGTCAGCATCAACTGCGGGTTGCGGTAGAGGTTCTTCCACGTGCGCTGGGAGAGAATGACAAACTGGCGCCAGTAGCCGATGCGAGCATAGCCCTTGCCGACGGCACTGACGTGAGCGATGGACGAGGAGGAAGAGGACGGCGTAGAGGGGGCCGTGACAATGACCGTAGCGGAGGCGTCGGGAGCAGCGTCCGCATCCAGAGAGCCGTTGGCATGATGGTTGCGTCCATTAGCGGCAGTAGCAGCGGCCATGGCCTGGTCCATGGCTTTGCAGGCAGCGCGGACCATGTCGGAGGCAGCGCAGGCTGCAATCAGATCGTCAAGGTCATCGGCGTGCGGGACGTGCAGCTTGTAGGCACCAGGCTCAGCGTCGCCGGCATCCGACGAGGCGGCGGTGCTGACCGTGTTCTTGCGACGGGTGAACAGAGCGCGTTCTTGGAGAGCGCGAATGGAGTTGTGGCGTTTGTGCGGACGAGGACGAAGCAGCGCAGAGCTTTCGGCAGAGGCGGGAGCAGATGCCGAGGCAGAGGCAAGACCGGCAGCCTCGGCGGCCTCGACGGCGGCGGCGGCTAAACCATCGGTGGCGATGCTGGTGGCCGACATGCTGGCAATCGATTTGACGGCACGCGTGCTGCTGGGAGGGAGGCTGGCGTCTTCGTCAATAGTGTCGGTATCCGCATCGGCACGGGCCGTCGAGGTATCGTGGTCAATCAGGGTGATGAGGGCGTCATCTTGGGCGCCTTCGCCGGCGTTGTCATCTGCAAACGTGGCGCCGCTGCCGCCTTCGACGTGCATCGTCAGGTCCACCACGTAGTCGGCAATGTTGAATCCCGGCGGGCACACGTAGCCGAGACGGTCAAAGTAGTCGTGGCACTGGGAAAAGGGGCCCGAATAGACAGCGCGGCCTCGGGCCAGCAGGATGAGACGGTCGAACAGGGCGGCAATGTTGGAGCGCGGCTGGTGAATGGTGAAGATGACAGTGCGGCGGTAGGTTTTGGCCAGGGTGACAAGGCACTCAATGACGTTGTAGGCGTTGTAGGCGTCCAGGCCGCTGGTGGGCTCGTCGAGGAAGAGAATGGAGGGGCTGGTGACAAGCTCGCAGGCGATGCCGACACGGCGCTTTTCGCCGCCGGAGATGCCGCGGACGGCGCGGCCGTCGTCGGCGCCGACCAGAGAGTCGCGGATGTGGAAGATACCCAGCTGCTTCTCGACCTCGACAACGCGCTGCTCCTTGGCGGCCCGGCTCATGTCGCGGGGAAGGCGCAGCAGTGCGCTGGTCAGAATGGTCTCGTGCACGGTCAGCGTGGGCAGCATGGCGTCCTCCTGGTCGACGAAGCCGATCATGGCGCGGTAGTCGGCGTCGGCCACAACCTCGCCGTTGACCAAGACGCCGCCCGTAACGATGCCTCTCTTGTTCTTGCGGGCCAGGATATCGAGGAAGGTGGTCTTGCCGGCCCCCGAAGCGCCCATGATGGCGGTGACCTCGCCGGGGGCGGCCAGGCCCTGGATGCCGTCGAGAATGGCGCGGCCTTGCAGGCGGTAGCCGACGTCGCGGAAAAAGAGCGTGGCCGGCTTGTGGTTGGCCATGAGGCGCACCGACTCGTCGTCCTCATCGTCCGAGAAGGCCAAGGGGTCGTGGCGCTGCTGGCGGCGGGCGAGGTACCAGGTCAGCAACAGTACGGCGACGACGAAGAGCGAGGCGCTGGCAATGACAGCGGCGATCAGCGGCGTGTTGATGCGTGGAACTGGGCGGTGGTAACCGGGCACTTCGGTAACGTAGAGACACTCGCCGGCGCGGCACTCGAGAAAGATGCTGGGGTCGCCGAATATGCTGCTGATCAGCTCGTTCATGCTGGGCTCGTCAAAAGTGCAGGTATTGGCGCCGTGGTGCTGGCGGCACTCAAACGTGGCCGGGCCGTTGATCTCTTCGCGCAGGTAGTCGGTCAGGTCGACAGAGCCGCCCTCGCCGCAAAGCATGCGGTCAGGGACGCAGCTGCAATCGATGGAGGCGCAGGCGGCACGCGTGTGGTTCTCGGCCTGGTCGAGGTTCGCGGAAGACTCGCATTCGGTGAGGTGGCAGTAAAAGGACTCGCGCTGGTCAACCCAGACTAGGAGGTTAGCGAGGGAGGAAAGAAACAGAAGAGAGGAGGGGAGAGAAGACTAGAGGAGAGGGGAGAATAGAGGAAAAGCCGAAGGCGACAAAACGTACATTGGAAATCACACGTGGCACTCTCTCGGGAGCAGCCAAAGGTGACCTGCGGCAGCTTCCCGCCGAGCATCTTGAGAATCTGCCGGTTGGTGACGTCGCACTGCTGGAAGTTGTTCTTGACGACATCGCCCGTCTGATAGCACACGCCGTTGTCCTTGGTCTCCATCAACGCATCGCAGGCCCGGTCGTTGGTGCAGACGTTGCAGTTGATGCCCGTCCAGCCGTCCTTGCAGACACACTGCTTGTCGTCGCCGCGCATGGGCCGATCGTCGTCCGCCAGAGAGCCACAGACTGTTGGTTAGCCGGTGAAGGATGGGGGGCAGAGAGAACAAAAGGGAAAGCATCAGGGTCAACTCACGCGGCTCGAGGCAGTCCTTGCCGGCCCAGCCTGGCGGACACTTGCAGGTGCCGTCATAGCTGCTGCACTCGGCGTACTGGCCACAGTCAAAGGCAGGCAACAAGCAGTTGAAGCTCGGCGGTTAGCACAAATGAAGATATGGAACAAAGAAGTAGAACGAGAATAAAAACAAACAGATATGCCATATGACAAAAGAATAGCCTAGAATACACATACCATGGCGGACAGTCCTTTGGGACATCGAAATAGGAAACAGGCATGGAGCTGCCATAGCTAGATCCATTGAGGTTGACGTCGGCGCCGACACCGATGCCGACGCCCGAAGCCGGGCTCGCTAGCAAAGCCCATGCTGCCGCTGTTGCCGCCGTAAAAGCGCCGAAGCGGGGTGTCGCCATTTCGGCGATGCGCTATGGCAAACAATCGCAAGCAAAGCAAAGAAGGAGGATGACGAAGCCCCAACAAGTCAACAATCGATAAATTGAAACACTCGGTATCGTTTGATGCCCGGCAACAGGCCGGCTGTCTGCGCGGAGATACGACAGCCAAGAAAGAAAAAACAAAAGACCGTAAATAAAAAAGAAGTGCCGTAAATGCAGAGCAACGGCCGCGATAGACGTCAAGCCAGAGAGCTCTGGAGAATGCGTTGATGCTGCTGCGATCGGAGATGCAGTTCTGGTTGGGGAAAGCGGGAACAGCTCCCGGCGCTGACGTTGTGCTTGTTGGCCAGGTAAAGAAAGCCACAGTGGAGCCAGCGTGGGGGAGCCACATGCTCTGTCACAGGACTAGCCTTCTAATTTGCAAGCGAATGCCCAACTTTGAATGACGGACTGCATGTCAGATGCAGTGTCAACGTGCCTACATGTGGTCTCACTCGTGGAAGAGGCTTAAAAAGATGCAGTGCAAAAGAAGGTGGTGATTGTATTTTTCCGATAGTATTTTTCCGATATTATTTTGTCTCTTACTTTCGACAAAAAAATACGTTTTTATTCAGCTGTATCGGCTTTTCCTCCCTTATTTTCAAAAGAACGAAAATACGTATTCACCAGAGTACACATTAAGGGCGGCGAAAAGTACGGGACGGCCCTGGGCGTGATCCTCTTCGTCAATGTCTTTAGCCTGGCCCCGGGTAGGGCAATCCGGAGCGGAGCCACCTTTCCGTTCCCTCGAGAAGATGACGACCAAGCCAAATATGCTGTTTAGGATAGACGCTCTCACTGCTGTAGCAAAGACGCCACGGTTGTGGTCATGTCCAACTCGATTGCGCTAAGCGGCTGCCATTGCTGCCACCGGAACATCTCGCAGCTCTTCAATACGTCGTGCCAGCCCGTCGAGTGTCGAGTCGCCGAAACGTACTGCACCAGGCCCGATGGTCTTTCCTTCCCTTCGTCTGTTTTTTTGTTATGTGCAGCTGCTGCTTCAGTCAAGCCGTCGAGGTCGCGCTTTTGTCATCTGTTAACGCTTGTCGCTTTTCCCAATATCTTCCTCTTGTTTCACCCCGGCATCACCGCCAGTCCATCCGAAGCAAGCATGCTAGTCAGCCTACGTCCGGGTGCGCCCTGTGGTCGGTGCCAGCGGCTTTATGAGGAAGGCCGGCAGCAGAGCAGGACAAAAACCGGACAGAAAAGGAATACTGAGAACAACAGTCAAAGGCAAAGGCTAAAATAGCCGCGAGCTCCGGAAGCGTCGACAGTTATGACGTCTGTGGAAATGCACCGACGGCCGAATCGGCATGTGTCCTTGAAATGTTTCGGTCGGGCTATGCCTCGGCGGTATTGAAGCAGGCTGGCGGCGTAAAACGCTGCAACCTGATGCAAATACGAGACTGTCGCGCTAGAGCCCCGTGCCCCAGAACGGGCCCTCTTTTTTTCATGCGCCTGCCGCGTCAGCAATGCGCCTCTCCTCTGCTCCCGGGCGCTTGGAAACAGAGGCCGCCGTGGCGACAGTGCGAGACACAAACAAAAGCACCATTTAGTGGTGTGTGATACAGTGCATGCACTGTGCAACGCCACATCTCAGATCGCAGGAACCATCTCGATATGGATACACCCCCTGGTGTCGTCATCACCCCGTTTCGTCTTTGTCTGATGCAGAGCCCCTTCCGTGGCCGACAATGCCTCTGTCATGCTCGTCCCGGCGTGTACACTAAGCACACTGCTTGGCTGGCTTTGTGTCTGTCAGACTGCATCCTCTTTTTGGTCATTTCTCGTCTTAGCAGGTCCAATAGAGAAAACGGGACAAGAACTAAAAAAAACTGCGGCGCAGTGCCACAAACACATTATTCTACCGGCCGCAGCTTCCCGCGCTAACGTCCTGGCGCTAGTTACGTGTACCTACTTCCCTTTTCGGCCTCAATCAGCCCAACTAGTGCAAGCATCGTCGTTGCTCATCTCGCTGTCTTGGCGCTCTGTTCGCCACGACGATTTCCGCCGCCCCATTCATTCTCTTTCCAGGAACCTCTTCTTTCTGCCTGCGTTTCTCTCTCTTGCTCCCTCTCACCGTTTCCTTTATACTACATAGGCTTCGACAGCGTCATTTCATTTTGCAAAACATCTCATCTTGTCTATTCTCCTATTTGTCTTGTCAGACATTTGATTTTTCTATTTCCTTTTTGCCCATCTTTTTCCACTTTTCTTTCTTCTGCCTCTCCCCGGATCTTCACCTCCCTTTGCTTCAATGAAGGGCTCTGCTCTTGCTGGCGCCGTGCTGGCGGCGTCGGTGCAGACTGCATCGGCGTCTACGCCAGATGGCGTTGTGATGATGGACATTGGCCGCCGACAGCCACACCCACGGCTGACCCGGCGCTCGGATACGGACCAGACGACTATATTCAACAACATCACTGAGGGCGGCTACTTTGTCGAGTGCAAGATCGGCACGCCCAGCCAGACTTTGACACTACAGCTCGACACCGGCAGCAGCGACGTGTGGGTGCCCTCGAGCAAGGCGTCGGTGTGCGAGGTGACCAAGTCGAATCCCGACGGCTGCTCGCTTGGTTCCTGTAAGTTGGCCAGTGTCTAAAAGCTGTTGCTGGTCCACTCACTAACACCCCAGTCACTTCTTCTGATTCTTCAACGTTTACGGTCGTGGGCGAGGACGAGTTCCAGATCGAGTATGTCGACGGCAGCGAGTCCAAGGGCGACTATTTCACCGACACCTTTACCATTGGTGGCTCCAAGCTGACAAACCTGACCATGGGTTTGGGCGCGAGCACCGACATTCCCTTTGGCCTGGTCGGCGTGGGCTACAAGACCAACGAGGCCATTGTGGGCACGGAGCAAACGCTGTCGGCGGCCTACCCGAACTTGCCGGTAGTGATGACGAACGAGGGCGTGATCAAGTCCATCGCCTACAGTCTGTGGCTCAACGATCTGGACTCGAGCAGCGGCCAGATCTTGTTTGGCGGCATCGACACGGAAAAGTACGAGGGCGACCTGACGGCCATTGACATTTATGTCGACTCCAGCACAGGTACCTACTCGTCCTTCCTGGTGGCGCTGACCGGGCTCGAGGCTGTTTCGTCGAGCGGCCGCGACACGCTGACGTCGCATGAGTTCCCCATTCCGGTGGTGCTGGACTCGGGCACGACACTGTCGTACCTGCCGCAGGACCTTGCGCAGCAGGTGTGGACCGAGGTTGGCGCCACATACAGCAGCTCGCTGGGCATCGCCGTGGTGCCGTGCGACCTGGCCGACGGCAGCGGCTACTTCTCCTTTGGCTTCGCCGGGCCCAACGGTCCGACCATCAAGGTCGGCATGGACGAGCTGGTGCTGGACCTGGTCACGGAGGGCTCCAACCCGACCTTTGCGACGGGCGCGAACAAGGGCCGCTCCGCCTGCGAGTTTGGCATCCAGAACATGTCGAGCGACCCGTTCCTGCTGGGCGACACGTTTCTGCGCTCCGCCTACGTGGTGTACGACCTGGTCAACAACCAGATTGGTATCGCGGCCACGGACTTTAACTCGACCAAGTCGAACATTGTGGCCTTTTCCAGCTCGGGCGCGGCCATCCCCTCGGCGACGACGGCGCCCAACCAGAGCAAAGTCACGGCCTCGACGGCTTACACGACGCCTACCTACGCGGCCTCGTCGGGCTTCCAGGCGGCGTCGACCGCCACGCCCGTTGCCGACGGCTCCAACTCGTCTGGCTCGAGCTCGTCCAGCTCCAGCGCCACTTCCTCCAAGAGCGCAGCGCCAGGCGGTGCCGTCTCGATTCCGATGGACCTGGTGCGCGTAATGGCCGTCGGTGTCTGCTTTTTCATGGCGGGCGGCATGTTGCTGGTGTAGGACTATAGGGGTGGCATCCATCATTAGACAAGCATTGGCATGGCGTTTACTGTTTGATTTGTTTCTTTGCATTTGCATGTATTTATTTTGTCTTTGATTTTTGCGTGTAATGTAGTAGTGTATATTCATTCGTACTATTAGCTGATTTTTGATTTCCCTTGCTAGCCGCCCAATACCATATTACATAATCCACACTATACTAGTTGAGAAATTTTGTCGTCCACAATTCTGCAGCTTCCTGGCAACGCTCGTCAGACACGACAATGAACTCTGCACGGCGGGCTGTGTGGACCGGCCTGGCCGGCCCGGCACGGTGGTTCAGCTGCAGTGCCCGTGTTGGCGCTGGGAATGCAGCACAAGATGCGTAAGTGGGGGGTAAAGACGAGGGAGACGAGAAGACGAGAGGGAAAAAAACCAGAAAACAAAATAAAAAAGTAAAAAAATGCAACACTGACAAGGGCAGTCTCCGAGCCGCAGAAGCAGCGAGCAACATGACGGCCGAGGCGGTAGCGGCGCAGAGGACGCCAGAGGAGGCGCAGCGGCTGTCGCGGGTGCGTAACATTGGCATTGCGGCGCACATTGACAGCGGCAAGACGACGGTGACGGAGCGGGTGCTCTTCTACACGGGCCGGATCAAGGCGATCCACGAAGTGCGGGGCCGTGACGCAGTGGGCGCCAAGATGGACTCGATGGAGCTGGAGCGCGAGCGCGGCATCACGATCCAGTCGGCGGCGACGTTTGCGGACTGGCGCAAGCGGTCCGACGACGGCGACGAGGAGACGTACCACATTAACCTGATTGACACGCCGGGCCACATTGATTTCACAATCGAGGTGGAGCGGGCGATGCGCGTGCTGGACGGCGCGGTGCTGGTGCTGTGCGCCGTCAGCGGTGTGCAGAGCCAAACGATGACGGTGGACCGGCAGATGAAGCGTTACCAGGTGCCGCGCATCAGCTTTGTCAACAAGATGGACCGCATGGGCGCCAACCCCTGGAAGGCCGTCGAGGGCATCAACAGCAAGCTTCACATGGCGGCGGCGGCAGTGCAAGTGCCGATTGGCGCGGAAAAAGAGTTTGAAGGCGTCGTTGACCTCGTGCACATGCGGGCGATTCGCAACACGGGCCAGCGCGGCGTGAACCTCAAGATCTCGGACGACATCCCGCCGGACGTGGCCGCGCTCGCAGCCGAGAAGCGGCAAACGCTGATTGAGACGCTGGCCGACGTGGACGACGAAATGGCCGAGCTGTTCTTGTCCGAAATCGAACCCACGCCCGCCCAGATCAAGGCTGCCATCCGCCGCGCCACCATTGCCCGCCGTTTCACGCCCGTGCTAATGGGCAGCGCGCTCGCCGACAAGGCGGTGCAGCCGCTGCTCGACGCCGTTTGCGACTACCTACCGAACCCGGCCGACGTGACCAACACGGCGCTGGACCGCGCGCACGGCGAGCGGCCGGTGGCCCTGGCTCCGTACAACGCGCTGCCCTTTGTCGGCCTGGCTTTCAAGCTCGAGGAGAACCCCTACGGCCAGCTGACGTACATGCGCGTCTACCAGGGCGAGCTGCGCAAGGGCACGTACCTGTACAACTCGCGGACGGGCAAAAAAGTGCGGGTGCCGCGCATTGTGCGCATGCACTCGGACGAAATGGAGGACGTGGCCGCCGTGGGTGCGGGCGAGATTTGTGCCGTGTTTGGCGTCGAGTGCGCGTCGGGCGACACTTTTACTGATGGCCGGCTGCCGTACGCCATGACGAGCATGTTTGTGCCCGACGCGGTCATGTCGCTGTCGATCCGGCCGCGCCGCAGCAGCGACGCCGACGCCTTTAGCAAAGCCATGAACCGTTTCCAGCGCGAGGACCCGACCTTTCGGCTGCACGTCGACGCCGAGTCCGAGGAGACCATTATCAGCGGCATGGGCGAACTGCACCTGGAGATTTACGTGGAGCGCCTGCGCCGCGAGTACCGCGTGGACTGCGACGTGGGCCAGCCGCGCGTGGCCTACCGCGAGACGGTGACGCGGCGTGCCGAGTTTGACTATTTGCTGAAGCGCCAGTCGGGCGGGCCGGGCGACTTTGCGCGTGTCGTGGGCTGGATCGAGCCGAACACGGCCGAGAAGGAGGACGACGAGGCCGACGAGGCCGACGAGGACGCCAGTGCCGCTTCGGCCGACGCGCCCGCGACCCCGGCCGGCCCCGTCGAGGCCAATCGCTTTGAGCAGCGCGTCACGGGCGGCAACATTCCCGACAAGTTCTTGTCGGCCTGCGCCAAGGGTTTCGAGGTGGCCTGCACCAAGGGCCCGCTGCTGGGCCACCGCGTCATTGGCACGAGCATGGTGATTGTCGACGGCCAGACGCACGTCACAGACTCGTCCGACTACGCCTTTAGCCTGGCCACGCAAATGGCCTTTAAGCAGGCCTTTGTCTCGGGCGGCGGCGGCCAGGTGCTGGAGCCGTTGATGCGCACCACCATTACGGCGCCCGCCGAGTTCCAGGGCAACCTGCTCATGCTCATCAACAAGCGCGGCGCCGTTGTCGACACCGAGATTGGCGCCGACGAGTTCACCCTGGTCGCCGACTGCTCGCTCAACGCCATGTTTGGCTTTAGCACCGACCTGCGCGCCGCCACTCAGGGCAAGGGCGAGTTTTCCATGGAGTTTTCCCACTATGCGCCGGCACCGCCGCATCTGCAGTACGTTTTTGCATAGTTTTTTTTTTCTCTGTTTTTTGTTTTTTGTTTTCTGTTTTTGATTTTGTTTTTTGTTTTTGTTTTTGTTTTTGTTTTTGTCTGTCTTTTTGTTTTCTTGTCTTTCTCTGCTAACCCCTCCAGAAAAGAACTCATTGCCAAGTACGAAAAGGAGCTCGACAGCAAGCGGACAAAGTAAAAGTGATTTCAAAAAGCCCGGCAACGAATGCTCAGGAGGAAAAGACAATGGCAGTTTTCGGTAGACAAAATACACAGTTTCGAGACTTAGAACAACTTCACTCAATAGAAAACGATCAACAAGTGTATCGGCAAACAGTTTCAGTAGAAGCACCACCAGCAAGCTCCAAGGGAACGTATTCCATATCGACAAACACTTTACTCGGTAGAAGCCAGCAAGCTGTTAAGTGTAGATATTCTGTAGCACTATTGGTAGAATAAAATCCTCTGTAGCCAACACTGAAAATATTGATCAAGCTAATAAAACATGGAAAATAAGCGTTTGTCGAGATACAAAGGAAATATAGCTAGAAACTAAAAGAGTGTCGGTTGCTGTTTTTGTGTTTTCTCTTTTTCCTCTTTTTTTTCTTTTTTCTTTTTTTTGTTTTCTTCCGTCATTCTCATCCTCCTCTTGATCATTCCAGCCTTTCTGGTGTCATATCTGTCGTTCATCACCCAGTGATTTCCATGGTTTCCAAATCTCTGATACAATAAGAGCCAAGCAAAAAAATTAAGACAAATAGTAGAAGCAAAAAAAGCAAACAGACAAAAGAAATAAAAAAGATTGATGGAGAAGAGAAGGGAAAACATCCAATAGCCGATATCCATAATCCGATAAATCCAAAGCCAATCCCATTCCCAAATCCCGATCCTGATCCTCGATCCCATAGGAATCCCTAATATCCTTCCAAATACCAATGCACAAACCCGAAAAAAACCCTTGATACCGGTCATAAAAATCATATCTGTTTGGTAGGCCAAGCTGTATTGGCCTCTGAGCACATTGTGAGCTCGTCTCTCCCTCGTTTCTCTCGGCGCGGCGCTGGAAGAAGACACTGGAGCAGTAGACGCATCCTGGTCCATCTTTTCGTGAGTGTTTTTTTGTCATTCTTTTTTTCCTCATTTTTTCTCTTTTCTTTCTGTATGTCTTCGAAGCAGATTATACCACCGTAAGGAAATATACCGAGAACGAAAAGCAATAGAGGCAAAGAAGACAAGAATCGTCGTGTGTCGTGTGTGTGTGTGTGTGTGTGTGTGAGAAAGAGAGCAAGAGACTAGAGCTCAGCGACTGTTGAATGCCGAGTTGGTTCTCGGCGGCGGCCCTCTGGAGATGGACCTATCCAGGGGACTTTGGGACCTCCATCGTTCCCTCTTCATGCCAGTGGCGGGTAGCGCTGGTAGCCCTCCTGCATGACCGCAATCTTGGGCATCTCGGCGTACAGGTTCTGGATGGCGGCGAGGTGCTCATGGGCCTCCTTGAGCTGCTGGTGCTTCAGCCGCAGGTCGCTGGTCATGGACATGTTCATGATAATGCTGGAAAGGGCATTCTTGTGCTGGCAGTGGGCATTCTCCAGCTTGGAGAGCGCGGCAGAGGAGGTGCTGGCGTTGGCCATGGCCATGCTGGCCCCAGAGGACGACGAGGCGCGCTGCTTCTGGACGCCACGAGGGCTCTTGGACGCCGACGAGGCCGACGACTTGCGCGACGGCACCGGCTCGGCCTCCTTCTTGCGCTTGCGGCACTTGGAAAGGGACTGGCTGCTGCTGCCACTGCTGCTGCGGCTCCGGTTGCTGCTGCTGCCGTTGCTGCTGGTGTTGGCAGATGCGGCCGCCATGGCCACTGCGGCGGCCGCCCGGCCACTGCCCATGCCGTGGCTGTGGCCAAAGCTGCTGCCGGCGGATCCCGCAGACGACGACAGCTGTGGCCCGGTCTCGTCCTGGTGAACACGGCGCATGTGGTCCTTTAGGTTCCAGAGACGCGGGAATCCGCTGCCGGCCAGAGCCCGCTCGCAGCCCTCGTACGTGCAGAGGAAGGGCTTGTCGCCGTGGCCGTGCATGGCATGGGCCTCGCGCTCATGGCGCAGCAGGCAGGCCGTCGAGGAAAAGCGCGCGTTCTCGCAGGCGCTGTTGCGGCAACGGTACGGCTTCAGATGAGAGTCGACGAATTTGCTGCTGGTTAGCGGGAAAAGAAGCAAGAGGAAGAGGGAAGACGTACTCGTAGTTGCACTTGAGCTTCTCCGGCTTGTGGCTGCAGGAAGACTCGCCCTCCCACGGGCAGTGGTACAGACCGTCCTCCTTGACGGTGGCGTCGCGGTAAAAGGGGTGGTCCCGGGCCGTCTCGCTGTCGCTAGGGGAGCGCTGGGGGAACGCGTTGCCGGCAAGGGCGTACTCGTCGCCCAGGGCGGGCGCCAGGTGCGCGTCCTGTTCGTTGTGCTGAGTGTACGAGAGCGCGGTGCCGGCGCTGCCCGTCGGCGATCCGGGGTGCGACCAGCTCTCCTCGTTCAGGCTAATGGGCGACGAGCGAGACGAATCCGGCGAGCCAAACGTCTGCGGTGAGTTGGCCAGCTGGTTGTCAAAGTGCAGAGTGCACGAGGGGTCGACGTGCTGCGGCACCTGTGCTGCCGCCCCGTGGCCCAGGCTGTAGCTGCTGACGAGGCTGTCGGGCGTGTATCCGGTGAGAGGCCCGCACATGCCCATGCTCATGTACTCCATCATGCTGCCGCCCTCGGTGGTGGCCATGGCGGCCGCAACGGGGCTGACTGAGTAGTAGCCGCTGTTCATGTGGGACGAGCCCGACGACAGGCTGGCAGACATGGCAATGGGGTAGGCGTTGCTCAGGGCCAGGTGCGGCTTCTGTGGCATCTGGCGCATGGTGTGGGAGTGGTAGCTGCTGGTCGATTTCCGGGAATCGTTCCGCTGCATCGGGACGGAGCCGACTCCGGCTGCCACTGCCCACTTTTGCTGGTGCTGGTGCTGGTAGTCCAGGCCGGCCATTTGGTGGTCCTTATGGCCAGGGTTCATTTCAGGGGCAAAGCGGAAGGAGTAGTCCTCGGCATCCTGGGCGGCAACGCCGGCTCCGGCATAGGGCTGATGATACTCTGGGAAGCTGGACGCTCCTTCGACCGTGTTTTCCCACGGGCCGTTCATGCTGGCAGAGCTCGTCTGCATATTCAACAAGCCAGAAGAAGAAAAGGGACTGCAATCTCTGGAAGGAGAAGAAAAACAAAAAAGTCAGTGTGCTGTTGGACCACATTGCTGATCCGGTCTTTTGCTTGGAGCTTCCGGACGCAGACTGCCCACTCGAGTGCAGCGCAGGAGACAAAACAATAGCAGACGTGAACAAAAGGAACAAGAAAAAAGGAAACAAGAGTAAAAAAACATGAGGTAACAAAACTCGCACAGCAGCTCTGAATGACACAACTTTGAATCTATGAGCCCACGTTAGCTTCTTGTCTGGCGAAACGACTTGGAGTTGTCAAGGACCAACCAATCAATTTGATGCTCTGCTCAGAATCCTGATACAAGCGAAATATGGCAATCCGGTGGCAGCCGTTGGCGGAAAATGGTTTCTCTATCATGGCAAGAGGGACTGAGAACTCTTTCTTGATGTCCGTACAAGTGATTCTGTGTTCTCACTTTCTTGTCCAGGTCCATGTTGGGTTTGGCTTTAGAATCCTTGACAGTTTGCAAAAAAGACAGACCAGTTATGCATTGTGAAAGACAGTCCAGTTATGCATTGACACTCCGGCTGGCAGTCCCAAGGGCAAGCTGTTGTCTTGTCGCGGCAAAAGAAAACAGACGAGCAAAACAAAAAGCAAGAATCCAAGCGTTTGCGATGCTAATCCTGAGCAGTGGTTCGAAAGAGCAAAAACAAAAATGAAATCCATTCACTTGGGTCGAGTTCAGGCTATAACAAAATCCTCGGCTGGGTCACGGACAAGGGTCCAAAGGCGTAATGCTTCAGGTAAGAAGGCATAGCATAAACCTACTGATGGCCAATCTGACACAATATTGCGTGTGCCGACGGGAAAGAGAAACACAATGGCATGTCAAGAGCACAACAAGGAAAAGCAGGCTGTCGAGAGTCCAAGGATCCATGTGGCATGCTTCCATTCCAGAAACAAAAAACGACCAGGAATGGCAAAACGAAAACAAATCAAAGTCCAATCCAAGTAGGCTCAAAGTTTGGAATATCCAATGGGTAGGTCGTAGGTATACTTACTCTTGATAGAGTGATAATTATAGTAGAAAGTCTGATACCCAGACGGGATCACAGAAACTTGCAACCCCCAAGTCGGAGACTCGAGGTCGTGGTCCAATCCAATGAGGGAAAATAGCTTTGGCTCCGAGCTGAAACTCGGGGAATCCTATCCATGTGGTATCCTTGGGATGAAAATAAAGAAAAAAGTCCTTGGCTGGGATTGAAATTTCGCTGTATAGGAAAAGTGGCACTTGGAGCAGGCCAGGATGACCGAAAAACAGAGCAGCAAAGCAAAACAGAAAAGCAAACGAAACAGAAATCAGAACAAACCGCCCAAAAGAGAAGGAAATTTTAGTACCTGGAAGAATGGGAATTCTCGTTCAAGTTGTATCCTGTCATGGTTTTTTCCGGCTGGAAAGAAAACAAAACAAACGCTGTCACTCCTCAGGAAAGAGAAGTGAGAGGGCAAGCAAATCCAGGAGGTCCAGATATGGCTGATTCTCTTCTGTATGCAAATCTACAATCTGAACAAAGCAGTCACGGAGACGGAACTCTTTCAGACAAGACAGCAACACAAACGCTTTCAAGGAAAAGCAGCGAGCCGGTAGCCAGACTGGTGCTGGATGATATAGAAAGCTGGAGAGGAAAGAAGCAAGGATAATGGCAATAGGCGACGACAACTCTCCGAACCTGACCGGTAGGGCAGTAAGAGCGTGATATTGGGAGAAAAAAGAGGAGACGGATGGAGAAGAATGTGGATATTGGGCACACAAGGAAGCTGTTGTTGGGCAGAAAGAAGACGAAAAGGAGAGGGAGCGAGAATGTGGGATTTCAGTCAGGTTTATAAGTAGCAGCGAGGAGCAAGCAACGCCGGGCAGGAAGAAGCAAAAAAAAGATTGTGGTGGGGGGGCTCTCCGGAAGATGGGAGACAGGGGTGGGAGGGGTGAGAAACGAGGGCCACGCCACCATCCACACCGCTTGTCTCTCGCCCGGATTGGTGCTTCTCAGTCTCTTTGCTCGCATCGTGGGCTGTTCAAAAGGCCTTGTTGGCGCTGCCGGCCACCCCCCCGAGCCGTGTGTCTGATAAGGAGGACGGAGAGTAAGCAGTCGCTGTGTTGTTCTTGCAGAAGTGCAATTCCTGGCCGTGATTCTGCATCCTGTGTCCTCGCCCTCCAACTCCTGCTGTTCCTCTGCCGCTCACGCTTGGCCGTCACACTGGTTGCAGATGTGATGGGGAAAGGTGTGTGTGTGCTGGCCAGAGAAGGCAGAGCAGAGCCGTAGCCCAGACAGGAGACGGGGAGAGCAGGAAACCGCAGCAGGAAACCGCAGCAGGAAAACGCAGCAGGAAAGGACGCAGCAGGAAAGGCGACCAGCAGGAAGCTGCAATCCTATAGGCAGAGCCGCTCTGGCAAGCCGGCCAGGTTTTGTGCAGCCGTTTCCATTGCACCCAGTGGAGCTGTCACAGCCTATCAAATGGGTGGTATTCTTGGCCAAGAGCTGCGCTTGCCAACGCATCATGCACGGACAGGCATAAACTGCATGGGTTTGAAGCACCCGAAGAAGCCCGCGCTGGTGAGAAGAGATGGCCACCAGGCGGAAGAAGTGCGCAACTGGCAGCCTTTGCACAGAGGCTTGTGTTTGGCGCCTCTAATTTCCCCTGCTTTGCCTTTTATCTGTTCCCTGTTTTTTCTGATCATTTTATTTTTTTTTGCGTTATCGCCTGCGCACGGGCAATCAATGTGGCTTTTTTCTCTTTCTATTTTTCTCTCTTTTTCTCTTTTCCCTTTTTTTGGTCAACGACCTGACGGATCAACTCGGCTGCTGTGACAGAGGTGCAGCATGCACCCCTTGGCTGGGTTAGCTGCAAGGCTATTCGTCGGCATCGAAAAAAAACAGTGACAGGCGTGCATGCAAAAAGGTGGAAGCAGTTGTGCGTTGGCACACCATCACTGGCCGGCCTTGGTGCATGTTTGGTTGCATCGCCTGGCCAAAGTGGGAGCTAAGAGAGAATACGAGATACGCTTTCTCTTGTTCCGTTCTCGTCTTCTTTCCGTGCGTTGGCTTTGCTGATCGCAATATCGAGAGTATTCGCGTGAAACGGCCTGCTTTGTTGCTTGACTGGCTTGCTGTGTTTTCATCATCCGACTGTTCCATCATAGCATCAGAACACGATGTGGCTTCTTGATAACAGCTGTCTAACAAGGACAAGTGTCTAGACATCTCTGGAGGACCATGACGTTCAATGCAAGCGTCAGTGACACTATCGAGGCCATTGTTGTCTTGCAGAGGCAACGCATTCGGCCTTGCATGTGCTTCCTCGGGCCACAGGCCAAAAAGGGCAGAAATGGCGCCGCAGCTTGCGATATCTCGTCACATTGGAGCTCGTCAGCCTCCTTTTTTCTCTTTTTCCTCCTCATTTCCCCGAGCGAGGCTGTAGGCGATGCACTGCATGTTAGTTTAACGACGCACCTGTGCCATCGCGGCTTAGAAACGCAGCTGTGTCATTGATTCATAGTAACAGACAATAGGCAAAAAGACGACTGATAAGCCACGGCAGTTCTGTCGGGTAGAGTAAAGGCGAGACCCTAAGAAGTGCCCTTGAGGCCATTGTGATGTCTTTGCAAGCAAATGTTGTCGAGAGAAGCGAATATCCTCAAGTAGTGCTGGATGGCAAAGGGCATCCAAAACGCTTATTGCTGTGATTCCAGTGCTCCAGATAAAGGCCAAGCAAACTTTGAAAGCCTCAGCCTCTGTTGGTGTCTTGCAAGCCGGTTGGAGCCAAACAGTATGGCAAAGGCTTCTTCCAATGCACAAAAGTAAACGTCGACGTTGCTTTTTCTTCTTATCAAGAAACAGACCGTTGATGCGTCTGTATTCTCCAAAACTTTTCGAAACTACAGAGGCTCTGCCATGGCTGTGTGTCTTGCATTCGATATCCCCCTCCTGTCTTTACTTCCTCTGGCCTTCAGCTCAAAGGATCTCCTCATCAAATGAAGATGCCAGCTTCATCACAAAAGCCTCTGATGTTTGGCTTCTTGAACTGTCTTGCAGCTCCATTGCAGCTCGCTCTTTTGTTGGCAGCAGATGCATATCTACACACATTCAAACTGGCCGCTTTGCATTCCGAAGCTTTGTAACAAAAATCAAGTGCTTGCTGCCGCCAAATATGCACCGAGTCTGTCTTGCCGTCCCTCCTTTAAACCTGCCCGTCTCGACCCCAAGCTGGACAGTACATCTGACGGTCCTCTTTTGTAGTCAAACAGCAGCGTCGACGATCAATAGATATGAAGCTGCTCACGTCGAGAGCAGCCGCATTCGATAATATGCACAGCAAAGACGTAGACGTAGACTCCTGGACTCATGTTCGCGGGAAGCGGGAAATGGGTGCCTCCTTTGGCGCTGAAAGTCTCGAGGAAAGAGGGGGCGAAGAGGCAATCACAGTCATGGTCCTACCTGTTCTCATGTCAAACTACTCCTGTTGTTTTTCCGTGCCGGTCGGGCAGGGACGACCCTTTTTCTTCTCTTGCCATGCTGCCATCTCGCCTTCTTCATCGTCTTCCTGCAGAGAGTTGCGTGGTTTTCGTATTTTTGCCGTCTGCAGCTGCCAGGATGCCTCGGTGTTTTTCCTCTTGCGGCTCGTGATCAAGCCCGATGGAAGCTGCTTCTCTTCTGGCTCAGGAGGATTGTCCGTTTCGTCTCAGCCCGGGCTTTCTCTATATTGGCGGCATCCAATCCCTTTTCCTTTCCGCCTTTTGTGCACGGAAGCACAGCACTCGCTGAATTTGTCGGGCTCACAAAAGAGTCAGAATGCCCTGCAACAGAGCCGTACAGAGCTTGCCACGTCGGCCGCTGTTCTACCGCCTCAACCTCACGCACGCTCAGACTCTGCCCGCCGCAAGCTTCCAACGTGCAGACAAGAGAAACTCGACAGATAATGATGGGCAGATGCAGCCTCTGCTCGATCGGGGAGCAGGGGGGAACTATCTGGAAATGTAGTCCCGGTATGTATGAAACCTCCTTTCGATCGCGGATGGAAGGAGATGAGGAGAGGCGATCGGCCTCCGAGAGAAGCAGCAAAGAGAGCAGTCCGTCATTTGGCGCTGCAGGAAAAAGCGGGATAAATGACTGCTAGCTGGGAAGCAGAGCAGGGGGGCATCGTTGGGCATCAATCGGAATGAGCGGGCACGTGGCGTCTTTCCATGTCTTCACATCATCAATGCTTTCTGGTAACGCCTCGGAAGAACGTCCAGCACCGCGTCGCCATATCAGGGGAAAGGAGGTGATGCCAGAGATGTCGCCGGAATTCCAGAGTCTCCTCCGAGGTGACGGCACTATCCCGGCGACGGCATCTTCCAGTCTGGGGCTCTTTTCTTCCTCTGTATTTCCACAGCCAATCGCTACCGCTACCGTCGTCCTGAGAGCACGCAAGCTTGCGTTGGATCGGACAGGACGTCGCGTCCCCTTGGAAAATGGAGCAAATCGACAAAGTCTGCATCGGCGTCGTTATTGATGCCCAACCGATAGCAACCTGCCGTCTGTTTCGGCCCAAAAGGCACAGCAGACAATAAAACAGAAAGCCGGCCAGTGCCATTTTATTCCATTTTATTCTATTTTTGCCGCCAGCCAGTGCCTGTGGGCTGACAGCGACAGAAACGGGCGATCCATAATGTCTTGAGCCTGCGTGCCTGCCAGGCATCTCCACTGTTGCTTCTGCTACGACGCGGTGCGTTGGCAGCTCTCGAGTTCTTGTCCGCTGTCCCCTCGGTCGTCGTATTTTCCTACGGCTGTCCGTGAGCCAGTTCTGTCGCCATTGAGACACTGCACTCTACCAGCTCGGTCGGTGGGAGAGCTAGAATGAGGGACGGTGACGCAGAGCAACGCCATTTTTCTCAGCGCAAAGGCTCGAGAGCCCGGGTCTTTCCATCCTCGACTTTGCGGCTTTTACTGGCTGTGAGCTTTCCCGAGGCGGTCATGCTGTCCTGGCCGACATTGCAGATTATGAAGCTGTTGTCGCCCAGCCAGCATATCATGTCCGCCCTATCCCTTCTGACTGGCTGGGCCATTGCGCCTGCAAGGTGTCCGCCTCTGTTTGGTGAAGACGGACGCTGCTGACCTTGTCGGCTGCCCGACGGCTTTCTCTCTTCCGGATCGAGCTGCCCCAGACGGCATCTCGTCAGTGCTGTTAAAGAGGCCAAGCTGTCCTCACTTGTCTCTTGCAGAAGCCCCCTCCCACGTTCCACTGCAGTTTCCATAAACGGAGGGGGCCATCTTTCATTAGGAATTGGCGGTGCCAGACCGCCGAAAGAAGCAATTGAAAAACAAAGGCCTCAACTCCCGAGAAGCCAAACTAGAAGAAAAGAGGAGGCCCGTCTAGCAGCCCAATACTCGCATCGGATATTGTTTTTCCATCTGCTGCTTTATTGTTTTATATTTATTTTATTTCTTTATATATTATTTCTCCTTATGGTTTGGGCCCATCCCATATTTATTCAGAGAACTAGCACCGATTCAGCAGCTTGCCTCTATCAACACAACAACGGTATATCCCCTTTGGGCGTACTCCCCTCCTTCCCCACGACTATCACAACCATCCGGCTGGAAGGCTATCCTTGTGCTGCCAATCATCTGGATCAGTTATCTATTTGCAACTTTGAGACTCGGACCTTTTGACCGTCCATATTAGACTCGCCGGGCGAGAGACTCTTTGATTCCCTCACCAATCTGCCGTTCCTGATGCGGCATCTCTGTTCGGTCCAAAACATCTTTTGGGAGCGGAACTTGAGATAAGCCTGGTCCTCAGGCCCTAGAGGAGTCAGCGTTACAAAAAAATTGAAGCTTCCGGTTTGATTTTTTCCTCTTAATCTATAGCTCGCAAACATCTTCCAGCGACTTGTGTTGTTTGTTTTCATGTCCTTTTTTATTCATTTCACGCCCTTGATTGTCCAGAATGGCCCACGGAAGAGACACTATGCCTGAACTAGACTCTGCCTATAGACTACAAACAGGCTTCAATGGAGCCTGGAATCCAACACAAAGGTGCGGACTTGGTGACAGCAAAGCTGTGAGAGAGCTTGAACCGAGAGAGAACTCCACGCATGCTTACAGCCGCACGGAGAATGAAACATGGGACCAGGATGGGCTGCTAACATGAAGCAAGCATATACAACGGATACAATGAAGGCTACCAAAATGGCGGATATGACCAAGCCCGGGAGAGCCCCTATCGCCCATCAAGGTAAGGAGCCTCAACGGAGATGATATCTTCATCTTTGTCATTTGTACTTTTACGCCTCTTTCTACGCCATACCTCTCCGGTACATGCACAAGTGGCATTGCGGTTTCTGCCCCCCTCCTCCGTCCGTCCCTAAACAAGGCCGCACAGAAACTTGCCAGTAACACCTCCTTTGTGTCATAGTGTGAACTTTGCGCAGGGAATGTCGTCCCCATCGCCGTTTAATCGCCCTACTGTAACCAACAATGCCCCCGTTGACGCTGGTTTCCCGTACATCCCACGCGCTGATCACGCTTACACCTACTCACCACCGCCTAGAACGGGCTGGCAACAGCCGTTTCTGTCTGCAACAGGCGGGTACGGCCCCATTGGGTCCAGTATCGGCCCCGTCGTCAATGGCATGATCGGTTCCGGTCCCGGAATCGGCGTCACCGCACCGGGCCCTCGGAGCAGCAGCACCACCCATGGAGGATGCAACGGCAGCAGCAACGGTGCCAAAAGTGGACAGGGCTCATTTATAGCTGACGATAAAAGACTCCATAGCAGCGGCAACCACAACAACTATGCCGTCCATAACGCGGCCGGGAACGGCGTTGGCCACTCCAGCGACTCGCCCACGGATTCGGTAGACGAGGTGTCCTCGCCCAACCTGTCGGATCTGTCCATGGACAGCGACCAGGGCATGTCGCCGCCGCCGCTGCCCCATTCGGTGCTCGACAGCGTCCACATGTTCCACAACGGTAACAGTTTTGGCGGTGGAGCCGCCCTGAACGGCGCCGGCGTCCACGGCGCCGCCCATGGCGTCAACGGCAGCGCTGCCGTCATGGCGGCCGGCCGCATCGACACCAAGGGGCGGGCGGCGCGGCGGGGGACAACGCGCGACGAGTTTGACGGGCCGCACCAGTTTCTGCCGCGGCCCGCGGCACACTACATTGCCATGCAGGAACGAGAGCTGCCGCACCTGCCGACGAACCTGCTGGTGCAGGAGCAGGACGAGGTGCTGTCGCAAGTCAACGACCGGCTGTCGCAGTGCGCCTTTGATTTCGTTGCCCGCTACCAGTTCCCCATCCCTCTCACGCAGGACATGCGGCCAGTGTCGCGGCCCCAGGACCGCGAGTGGACCGAGTGGGTGCAGCTGTTGAAGCGGCTGGCGACCAAGCGCCGCATCCCGGCGCGCGTGCTCTACAACCGGCAGATTAAGCAGTTTGTCACCATTCTCGAAAACTCGCTCGAGATGCGGCACGCCGCCCGGCACCAGTCGCGCCCGCTCAAGGACGACCGCAATATTTTGCAGCTCATCTCGGCCGGCATTCAGGTGGCCAAGATTCTCAAGGACGCTCCCGCCATGGAGGCCTTGAACCGGTTGTACGAGGACACCGATCAGCAGATCCAGGACCGGAGCACGCGCAGCCGGGCCACAGCGCTACAGTTTACAGCATAAGGCATGGGGCGAGAGAAGAGGCCGTCGTCCAGGAAGAGGCGCCGTATTGTTTTGCCGTATTGTTTTGCCGTATGTTCTTTTCTTACGTCTTTTCAGCTTCGCGCCGGAAGCTGCCATTTGTCTTTATCGCCTGTCCTTCTCGTTTGACATTTTCCCTTTTTTCTTTCCAAATTCTGCTCTTCAGGCCGAGTCTTTTTCCCATGGGCTGTTTGATGACCAAGACTGGTTTCATCTCTGGGTGGCTTTTGTCGTGTTTTTCTTTTTATTTTTTCATTTTTTCATTTCTTCATTTTTATTCCCCCATCTTTCACGCTTTATGATTTACGTCTTTTGGATCCATTGTCTTGTATGCTTTTCATCAAAAGGAGGCGACCCTTGCTTTACAACACTCGCAAGAGGAGTGCATAGCAGATCTTTTGTTTTTGATTCCTTGTTTTGTTTTCTGCCCATAACCCAAAGCGCTTCTTTATCTAGAACAGGGCATGTTGATATCCACGACCGAGACGAGAAAACGATGGAAGGAGCCCCCAAAGAAAAAAAGGAGTCTGCAAGCGGACACGGTGACTGGAGGTTTTGTCTATTTTGCCCAGTTGTTTTTTCTTCTCTTGTCATTTTTCCTTCTTACGCAACATGAACAGAACCCATCGTGAGACATCAGCGAGTTTCTTTTTTCTGCTTGTTCTTCATTTTTGGCTGGCGATTGGACGCGAGGTTCGCCTGGAACGACAGAGTATAGGCCATCAATTGAACCTCGGAAAGCCAAGCAATTGTCCGTGTTCACTGTCATGGAATAGACCGATGATTACCGTGTTTTTTGCAAGCACAGGCAGACCAGTCAAAATTTTCCAAATCAAGAAGCATTGTGAAAATCCTTCATCATAACGCATTACGCCGTACTGTCGGCGTAAATTTCATCTAACCGTACTAAATCCCAGATATCCTCAATAACAACCGATGCTGAAAGCTACGCCAAAGAACATCCAAAAAGCAACGAATAATCCAAAAACGTAGACACATTGGCCATGGTCTAACCCTGGCGTGCCAGCTTCATATGCCTCAAGCGGGTGTGAAGATATAGCCCACTCTTTGAAAGGACAGGAGAAATTTGGAGCACAGGCGGCCAGCATAGTTGAGGTGCATATCGCGTGGGAATGTGTGCGGTACAAGCGTGTCCATCTGGTCATCAAAGGAAAGGTAGTCCAGCTCGCTCCCTGTACGTTGAGTTTTAGCCATGCTGGAGTCCAGACACTGGCGAGGACAGGGCAGTGGAATTTGTGGGGTATACATACAGGAACCAGGCTGGTTGATCATTTCTCGGAGCTCTGCCACAAACTCTTTTGAGGGCTTGTCCAGATCGTTGCCGTTCAGCGGGCCGTCATCCAGCAAGGGATTGAAAGAGGCCTTGGAAGCAGAGGTTGGGACGCCAGTGCCAGTGCCGGTCGGTGGGGATTGGGACAGCAGCGAAGAGGGCGATGAAGCGGCAGACGAAGACGACGAGGGCACAGGCGCTGCCGCGTTGGCCAAACTGGAGGCCGGGGCCGTTTGGTGGGTTTGGTAGACATTGTGGAACTGATAGGCGAATTGGCGGAAAGGCAGATTCTCTAGCTCGCGATTGAATTGGACGGCTCTCGAGCGTTTGTACTTGAGCTGAGGGGGTTGGTGCGTCTGCAGGTCTGATTCGTTGACGGTGGCGACAAAATTCTCGACAGCAACACTGACAGCTTCCATAAAAAGACAAAAGACCAGGAAGGCGGCCAAGCATGGAGCCCACGAATGGCGAGACTTTGGCTTCAGCTCGCGCGCAAAGCACTTGAATAGCTTGTCGATTTCTTCCTTCATAAGGTCGTCAAGAATGGCCTTGATCTGACGGTTAAGCATGCGTGAGGTGGCATATCGGTCGTCCTGGGGCACAAGCCTGGTATATGCGAGCACGCGAATCGTTTCCACCGTGAGCGACAAGTGATGGGCCATCATGTAGTGCATGGCATAGACGGTCAAGGCTTGCTTGACAATGGGGGCCTGCCAGTGTGAGCAGGGGTGACAAAGTATGAGAGTATGGGACGCTTACGTTTGTCTTCAAATAAAAACGCCGTGCCGCAGCTAACAGCCGCCTTGGTACTGATGTCTGGCGAATATCGGCCGTAACTTGGTCAACAAAGACATCTTCCCGCAATATGCTCTCGGCGTAGGCACGGCAGGCCCTTTTGATCTTGTCTTGCTGCTGTGCGGCGCTTCCGGCAGAGCTGCTGTCGCTTAGGTCCAAAGCAATGGGTGTCGACACGTTTGTCTCAAGGTTGCAGGTATTGTTCCCTATCAAAAGGCGTGTGTGTTGCAGCGCCTCGCCCGACTTTGCTTGGAAGAATTTGGTCCCCCGGATCTCCAAAGTAGAACTGAAAGCAAGACCAGCGGTCAAGCGGACTGTGCAGGGGATCTCGACACCGCCAATGGCAAAAGACTCAATGTTTTCGGCCATGAATCTGGCCATGTTCTCCTTGCGGAAGTGCTCGCGAATCAGGTCCGGAAACAGGGGCACCAGAAAATCGTCAAAGCGCCAGCAGATGATCTGCGGCACCTGCATCATGAGTTTGCGGCAGCTTTTGCAGGGCCGCTGAGTGTCGCAGCGCACCTTGCGTGCGTGGCAGCAAAAGCAGGCGCCGACGCGACGGACCTGCAGAGCACTCTCCTTGATGTCTTCGGCCAGCGGACCCTTGCGGCCCTTTTGGTTGGCGCCCAAGGCATCCGACGATTCAAACAGATTATGACGGCTCCCACTGCCAGAATGGGCGTTGATGATCTGCGGTGTTACGATGAAAAAGGTCTTGTCGGCGTTGGGAGAGGTGGATGGGACAGCGACACCCTTCTTCTTGGCGATCCGAGCGTCTGCGCCCCTAACCTTGTTGATGCGAGTTGGGAAAGACTTGGAGGAGCTGGTTCTGCTTGCCATATCGGTTGCTGGAATAGGTATGGCAGAAACCTTGCTGGAATCCGCTCTCATCAAGATCGGAGACTGTAATTGAGTAGGCGGCTGGTTCTGTGGCGCCAAATGCTGCGACGGTTGGAGCTCGAGCTGAAATTGAAGCTGCTGGAGCTGCTTAAGCTGCTGGAGTTGCTGGAGTTGCTGGAGCTGCTGAAAATTGCTGAGCTGCTGGAATTGCTGAAGCTGCTGGAGCTGCTCCCGGTTGCGGAGCTCCTCGCGCTGCTGCTCTTGCTCGACACTTTGAAGAAACTTTTCCACGATTTCGTTATCTGTCTCGAAAGGCTGCGGCATATCTGCTAACTGCTGCATGAGGCCGGCGCTAGGCAACTGGACAAGAGAAGGAGACGATCTCGGGTTTGATGCCTGGGGCGGGCTGATGCTATCGGGCGTGAATGTGTCCTGAGGAGACATGCCGGCAAGCTGATACTCATCCAAGCTATACGGCTGTGCTTCTGGCTGCGACAACACTCCCATGGGAGTCCAAGGCGCAACATCGGCTCTGGATTGCATGTGAATCGGGATGCTGGGGGTGCTGGGTGTCTGGCTCTGCTGCTGTACCATTTGCTGTGGCTGTTCCTGCTGCCGCTGGAGGCTCAGCAAGGTAGCCTGGAGATCAGGTGCAGCAGCAAGGGACAAGTTGGGAACAAAATCTAGGGTTCGTTAGAAGTCAGAAAGGTGACAAAAAGATACGAAGCAAACAAAACTCCCATGCCCCCTTGAAATGTCATCCTCCCTTTATGCACAAGAACTATACATACCCCGAATGACCTGATCAGCCAAAATTATGCCATGTCCCGGAGGCGGACTCGCCAAAGATGCGGCACGGCTCGACATGTCAAACGATGACAGAAGTTGACCGTCGGCAGTCGTTGGCGGTCCAAGCAGGCCCGACGACTGGTCGGCGAACTGCATGGGGAAGGAGGTGGGACGCTCAAAGGAAGCAAATAGGGGTGGTGAAGCCTCAGAGACGGGCCGGGACGGCATAAGGCTGGGACTGTGCATCTGAGCCGGGCTTAGACTGATGCTGCTCAGACTCGGGCTGGGGCCATGGTGACCGTGGCCTTGGCCCTGGCGGACGATGATATAGGAAGCAAGACTGCGGCTGCCCGAGCTCGACAAAAGCGGCAACGGAGAGCTGCCGCTGGAAAGACTACCGGGAAAGTCGACACGGCCCCAGGACTCGTCGTCGGACAGGAAACCGTCAAAAGGCGAGCTTCCGGCCGGTGAAGCACTGGTGGCCATGGCTGGAGGCGATTAAAAGAGAAAAAGCAGAGGAGTGATGGTTTACAAAACAAGATGGGATGAAACAGAACAAAAAAGTTGAAGCTGGAAAAAAGTAGCTAGAAAAGAGACTGGTAAAGATGATGGCGACGGGATCAGGCGATGGCAGACTGGGAGCATTTAAAGCAGCGAGATTTGGCGCAGCGATCTGATTCACCTCGTCAGCTCTCGTCGTTGTTGGCTCTTCAAAGGCTCAACTGTTCGTCAAAGCGGTAAAGGTAATCCGGGATGGGATTCACTCGATTCAGAGTTCCGTGAGACAGAGACCGTTGGCGCAGTGATGTCACGGCTTAGAGGCGGTACAGTACAGCGCACAGGCTGTTGAAGCGCGAATGAGCAAAGAGTGGAAATTTTGGCGGTTGCGCAAGCTTGCAACCAGTGATTCATGAAAGAGGAAACGATGAGAAGGGGGGCAATGTCAGAAGAAGAGAGCCCAGAGAGTAGAATGAGCCGCACAGACCAGATCGGGACGGAATGGCCAGAGAAGAGAGAGAGCGCTCGCCGTCGCCAGACACCCTAGGCTGGAAGGAGGCACCGACAGCTGAAGGAGAGGCGAAGCCACCAAGCCAGCCTTCGGTCGCCCAAAAGGGGAAGGAGGGGTGTTTTCTTTACGGCGCTGCACGTGGTCTTAAGGTCTCGGGCTACTAACGCGCTATATCAAGCCAAAAGTACGCAGCCCTGAAAAATGCCTTTTGAAGTGAAGTTCAAAGCAAAGATTTTGGCAAATAGAGTTGCAGACAGGTTACACACCTGAAAGTCTCCAACAACCACTTCCCTACCCGCCGTCCAGAGATGTATGGGGCCACAAACAGCAACAAGCAACGCCAGTGAAAGGGCGTACCAGCTTCCATCACAACTCTTTCAGCGTTTGCTTATATAATATCACGATAATGCGGCGACGAAGCAACAAGGCTCTCTTCTCTCGTCCCAGGACAGGTAGCTGCAGCCAGAGGATTGGAGCAACGGTGAAACGGCTTGGTTTCAGCAGGTCTAGAGCCGAGGATAACGCCAGCTTGCCCAAATTCCGCCGTTTGCGCATCCTCTCGTGATTCATCAAACATGAAACTGAGCACAGTTAAGAACAGCCTGCGACGAGAAAAAGACGTCCCACATGCCACGTACTTTATCGCTGTATTTTCAAGACTACTTCTTTTGCAAAAATGTTTGTCCGTGTTAGTCCCGCTGGCGCACTCAATCTACGCCAGCAGGGTGGACGGGACGGGTTGTCTAGACCCAGGATTTTTCTTCCACATCGAACGATAATAAGAAGTTGACCTTACAACGCATTGAAAATAGCGAGGAGGTAGGCAAATTCGTGGAGTAAAGAGGCACAACTACATCGCCAAAAACAGAAAAAAGACTTGTTTGCTCTCGCAGACTGCCGCCAGCACCTTACCTGTAATGCCAATAAACGCTTGCCATATAATGACGTTTGCGTGTGCTATGTGAAAAGCAGATATCAGCAATGCGCGGCAAGGCAGTCTGGACGAGAAAAATGTTCCAAAGGAAAGGTCTGATGTTAAAAGAGAGAAAAGAAAAATAAAATTCTGTACGCAAAAAGGCCCGCTTATAAAGGGACGAAAAAAAAGAGCAATCAGTCGGCACATCTTTAATCCTTTCCTCCGAGTATAGTCACGTGTGAACAGCTCATATATTCTGCAGCTCCTGGCGTCGCTATTTTTTCTCTTCTCTTCTTTTCCTTACACTTATTTACGCACGATTAATCAACCGATAATAACTTAACCTACTTGTTTTCGGTCATATTTGCGTGCCAGACGAAACGGATGTTTTTGCCTTTCCCGGCGCATTTAACAGCCAATACTTTTGTGTTGTGCTAGCTTTTGCTTCGGGCCGTTGCCCGACTTGCCCTACCATTTTGGGAGGGAGGTATGGCCGGTCGAATAACGGGAAGGCCTTCCGACATGACTACAGGAAGAAGTAGACTCTCTTTACTCGTACAGTCTCGCTTGCACGCAGCATATAGCGCGGCTTCATATACTTGTGCATGCGTGTGCTGCTTCTGTCGGATCTGCCTTGCATCTGTTGAGTCCCCCGGGTCGACATCGTCGTTCGGAGCGAGAAGACGCTGAAAAAAACAGTGGAAGTAGAGCAGGAGAGTAGTGCAGATTTTGGCTTGAGTCTTTGCTGCAGCGTCTTGCTTCCATCTTCCCCAGGCCGAGTGGTTGTCGCCGTATAAACTTTGCCCGAGCCTGGGCTTTTTTACACGGGACTCATACCGGGATGTGTAGACCTGTCCAAACAGAAGTAATGCCACCAACTTTGGCCATTCATGCTTGCGCGTGTACTTTTCATTGCCCTGTGACATGTTTTGTTCGTCCTCATATTGCCACTTTTTGCCTGGACCTGCCCAGCCTTGGTGCTTCTTATTTTTTGTTTATGCTTCGTTCTTGGGGCCAAGTGAGTGTCCAGTCCGGCTGGGCCAAGTCGCAGCGTGTTTGATCGGTTCGACGGACCTGTAAGTGTTTTTTCTACTGTTTCTCCTGTACGCTGCTCTGTACTACACTCTCGGCTCTCTCCTGACTCGATTTGAATCAGTAGAATGACACTGGGGTGTAGGTAGAAAGGCAATAATAAAACACAATAAGAGGGGATATTCGTCTGTATATACGTAAGTGGAAAACAATATCAAAAGACATTGGCAAATCAACTACTCCTCTGCTGCCTGCTGCTCCGCTGTGGAGGCTTCTATGTAGTCTCTTGTCTTGAGCGACTCTGTGGTGTTGCAGAGGTGTTACAGTCTTTCCTTTTACATTGAAGAAGCAGACGAGAACCTGTCGGCATAAATATGGTGGAGAAATAGTGAGCGGGATGTTTTTCTTAGAGGCGAAGTATCCCCCTCACCTGCTCTTCCTCTGGTACTTTCTCCTGTCTGCTACACAAATATTATGGCTGTTATACCAAGGCTTGGCTTGAGAAACGTCCTCTAGATGGTCGATGCCAATGTCTTTACACCAAACCGGTCTGCAAGCCGAGCCGAGCCGAGCCGATCCGAACCGCCCTCATACGTCTCACAGCTGGATTATCTGTGGTGTGTTATAACTGAGCGTCAAAGTAAAGCCGAGTCATGAAAAGAAGAAAAGACGGGTGGGGGACAATCAAGAGCTATTTCCAGCGTTTTCAGATCGAGGACGACGTTCAAGTCTCGTGTCGAACCATTTTCTAATGGAAAAACAGCTTCTTTGACCATTCCGTACTCGTCTATTACAATATCATTTGTTTTGTTTTGTTAGTATTGATACTGTTGCCACTGTTATTTTTCATAACAGAGTATCTTTCTTGCATCGCAAAGAGAAAAGACTCGGTACACGTCCTTTTTCAAACCTTTGAATCTTATTTATAAAATCATGACAGCACAGAATTTTGTCTACAAGACCAAAAATCAGCTTTAGAATAAACAGTAAAAGAAACTGGAGTCCAAGAAGGAACAACATGGTGGCTTTGAGAAAAGCGAGCAAGTGAGTGAACGGGAGAGGCGAGTGTTTTATCACAGTCTGTCGCTTTCGTAAACTTCACCTTTGCGCACATGGATATAAAGCAGCTCTATCTCTCTCCCTTCTTGGAGTCTATATGAACTGAAAGTTACTTTTCTTCATCTTCAGTAGTCGAGGTAAAAGCACATAGAATCTTTTTTTAATAAACTACTTACGCACTTCTTCATCTCAAATCAACGCTTTCTCGTCTTGAGCGTTTACCACCCACTCTACCCTGGATTCTAAAATCTTGATAGAGACTTGACTCTATTGCCTCAATTTCAATCTTTGCACGTTTGTCAAGTTATTTTTATTCCTTCAATTTTACAGCTCAATTTTTTCTCTGCTCTCCTTATGGAATCAATCCTGCACACTTCGGCCTCGGGAACTGTTGTAAAGGTGGAAGTAAACTTGAGGGCACGACTGGAATCAATCAAGGTCTCATTCGCACCAGAGCCTCATAAGGATGATGAGGACATCACCATGACGGCAGCCACGTCTTATACCACGTATCCAATCTCCAAGCCCGGCAATGGTTCCGAAAATACCACAACACAACACCCAATCGATCCACGTAAGTGTTTTGATTTCCAGAAACATCACTCTACAATCTCGCAGTTGCATTCCATTTCTTTGTTGGTGCTTTGGTCTGTCTAGCTTTAAGAGTTTGCGCATAATCCGTGGATATCCGATGAAAGCAAGGCAGAATACTTGACAGAAAGGAAATGTAACACATTCTTCAGGTGGGTGGTATAGGACGAGGTGATGGAGGTGCCCATGTCTTGCTTTCGTTGCGTTTTCCGGGATCGTTGATGCATTGGTCGCTTTTCACACACACTTACACCGAGTCTGACCCAATCTACTTTTCTCTTGTCATTTTTGCTCCTGTCAGCTTTTTTCCCCTGTATCTTCTTTGCTGTCCATTTGGTGTTGAAAGGACCTTATACAATCCTCCTTGAAACTATGCCCACTTTCTCTCCGTGTTCCCTCCTTTCGAGGTATCTCAATCTCGCAGGGAATATAAACACCACGGAGCTGTTGTTCTTGCGGCTTTTTTCTCCTTTCTTTCCCTTCCTATCGCAGGTTTCTTTCTTTACTATCCTTATGTTTATTTAAGCCGCCTTTTCTTCCTCCATACCTCTCGCTCCGCCACCAGTGTATCACCTCTTGCTTTTGATCTTGTCTTGTGCCACGATCACACAGCAGTCTCCAACATCTTACCTTGCAAAGGGGAGGAAGGAAGAGGTGGGCTGACCGTGTCTTTGTCTACTTGTTTCCCCTCTGAATCATCTCTTTTGACCGCATCTCTTTGCAGTTTCTTCCACCAAATTCACACAGTCCGCATTTCCAACACCCGGGATGCGGCACACTACTGACTCTTTTTTTCTAGTGTACGGGAAATAAGCCAAAGTACTTCTCGTTTCTCTTGTACAGCATAGTCTGTTTTCTCCTCTGACCTTCGGGGGTGTTATCTCTCATGTTTCATGGTCGTGGGAGTGTGGGACTGGATGAGTGAAAAGTTGACCTGACGATGCCGCTGTTGCTTCTGCCATTTTTCTTCCTCTTCTTTGTGCCGTTATGCGTGATACTTGTTTCTGTCATAATATGGGAGCTGTTCTGCAAAATGTTGAAAGATCAGTAACCGAGGGAACATCGGCTTGTCATTGTTTGAAAGGGCCTGCGAAAAGACAAGGATTGCGAGCCTTGTTTGTAACACCTTTCTGTTTTCTCTGCTCCGCAAAGTATTGCACCACTCTACACTCGACCTGTCAATTTCCCTTCCTGCAGTCAATGCTCAGAAAACAACCATACTTTGCCCTTGTACCACCCCGTGGTCTCGACAACGTATAGGCGGCTGCCTTTCTCTTTGTTCTCTTGCTACGAAACTACCGATCATGAGCCCCCAGATAAACTTTCAGCCGAACGAGCACATTTACGACTGACGGCCCGAGGCCATGGGAGTCTGTTCATTTCTTTGCTTACATTGATGGTATGTCGAGTTTGATAAAGAAAACACGCGGCGAAATGCTTCCAAATATCCAAGAGTAGCGAAACAAAAACCTGGAATTTAATAGAATAGTAAGAATGTGAGATGAGTGCTATAACAGAAGAGGGCATATATGGAGAACGCTTCGACCAAGTGTGATAAAGAAAAGGAGAGACAAATCAATAGAAATGACCTGCTTGAGATTAAGAAAGTATGAAATTGGCATCGCCAACTGTCATAGAAACGGGGAGTGCTTACAAAAACAGTCTGATGTTAATGATGGATTTCATGGCTCTTTGAGATGTTTGCCCTCTTTCATATTGTCCATGCAAGCTTCATTTCCGAGAGAAGATACACTTCTTCGCCTTGCGGGTAATCTCCGTTGCGCGAATTGAAAACAGACAGCTTCTCACATCCATCATTTTATAGATGCTCCCAGAATCAGCCGACTTCCATACTTCCTTGCAAGAACAACTGCGGCTTTAAAATTATGACCAATGACAAAACTACCGTATTGGGATATAACAAGTAGTGTACAGAGTGCGTGCTAGACCCACTTTAATGATAGTAGCCTTCCGGGAGCTGCTGATACGCGTTTCAGTGCGGGGCAGTAGGTTGAAATCGCTGTGGGCTCGGTCATTACTGCAAATAAGCAGGAGTAGTAGGAGTCCTGTCTATTACCTTTTTTCTCTCTTCCTTCCAGCCCGGGTTCCTACTCCTGTGCTTTCTTGGAACAGCATCTTTTGGTTCTGCCGTGTTCCCATCTGTTGTGCTACCCTTTTGGCATCTAGCGATTACGAGTTTGGCCGCTCATCATGGCCGAAAAGACTGCGACAACCGCCTCAACGGCGGCTCCAGCGGCTTCGACGGCCTCGACAGCCTCGACAGCCTCTGCTTGTCAGGCGCTGCTCGACATGCGGCCGCCTGCGACGGATCGGTTCACGTACCTGACGTTTATCGGCGAGAACTTGACACCCGAGCTGCTGCCGACGCTGCACACGGTGCTCCAGGATGCCCACCTGAACCAGGAGATTGGCTGGGATTTGGTGGATATGCTGGTGCCGCTGCTGCCGGCCTCGGAAGCGTGTCTGGATGATGTGGCCCGGCTGGGAAACCCGCGCGAGGTGATTCTCAAGGTGCTGGAAGGGCTCGAGAGGCTGCGGGTTTCTGCTGGTCCTGGCGTGGACGAGGAGGAGGAAGAGTTGGGCGACGACGGCGACGGCGACGACGACGACAAAAACAGCAACGACAAGGCCCAGGAACCGTCCCAGGCAGACACGCAAACGTTTGTGGTGCTACTGGGCATGCTCGGCCTGCTGCACCGACGCATCAAGACCAAATACCCGTCGCGGTTTCTGGAATCAACGCTACGAACGATCCTGGCCGCCTACCGACCGAAAGACGCCGCCATGACGACGGCGGTGCTGGGCCTGATGCGGTCGCTAGCAGAAAAGCGGCGGCCACCTCCGCCGGCTCGGCGATCGGACTCGCAGATGAGCCTGTTGCAGATGGGGAAAGCGGCAGCGGCAGCGACGACAGCAGAGACCAAGAGCACAATGGCGGAAATGACAGTGACGACCCCAGAGGAGAGCAACAGCCAGCGGCCGGTACCTGCGCTCAGCCGCAGTTCGAGCGCCATTGCGCAGGTGGCCAGCAACAGCGGCCGGCCCGATGACGCGGTGGTGGCGGTGCCGGATCCCGAGGCGGAGGACGACGTGGACCCGACCGAGGGCGCGCTGCAGCAGCGGCTGCTGCAGTCGTTTGTGACGTGCGTGCTGGAGGCGTACGTCAACGCCAACGACATGGCCTGGGCGCCGCGGCTGCTGGAGCATTACCGGCCGGAGAAGCTGGTGCCGGGGCGGCCGACGATGCTGCAGCGATTCCGCGAGGAGCCGGAGCGGAGGGAGCACGACGAAGCCGTTGGCCAGCTAATGGTGAGTTTCACGGAATCAAGAGTATGAGAACCAAACGAGCTAACCAAGTGCCAGGCTTTGGCTCTCGACCTCGGCCTCCGGAACTCGGAGGGGCTGGTAAAGAACGTCTGCCAGGGCCCGGTCCGGCGACAGCCGCTGGCTCACGTGGACGTGGCAGCGGCACCGAGCGGCAGCACGCCGGAAGCGACGGTGCCGCTGTCGACGGGCGGCAGCATTTGCGTCCTGGCGTACTGGGTGTTCTCGTCGGCCGTGTTCCAGGCCGGCGCGCCGGTGCCGCAACAGATGCACATGTTTCCGGAGCTCGCGGCCATGCTGGCAATGATTCTGCGGGACGACGCGGCCTCGCAGATTGCGCGCACGCCCGGCACCGTGGACGCGCTCGTGGCCATTGGGCTGTGGCTGGACCACATTGGCGAGTACGGGGCCGGCCAGACGGACGCGGAGACTGAGTCCGTCTTTATGCGGTTCCTGCACCTGCTGACGCTGTGCGCCGTCTTCCACCCATCGCTGGCCGTGCGTAACGCGTCGACGACGCTGGCGGGCTCCGTGCTGCACGCCGATGCAGACGCCGACGACCGCCTGCGCATCCTGCAGGACCTCTTGGAGAACTGCATGTTTGCGTCGCTCAAGGCGTGCGCCGTGACCTGGCTGCGAGAAGAGATTATGAGCAGCAGTAGCAGCAGCATCAGCAGCAGCAGCAACCCCTTTGCCAGCACAGACGCCGTCGAGCAGTTGCAGTACGCCATCTTCCCGGACCTGCAGTCGTTGCGCGACGCCAAGACGCAGGTGCTGCAGGCCGAGGAGGACAAGGAGACGATGCTGCTAGAGTACTGGGTGCAAAACGCGCCCTTTTTGCAGCAGGCGGCCAACTTTGCCTACTTTCTCTTTTGCTCGGACCGCTACCGCGCCGCCGTGCCTCCGGGCATGGGACCGGCCGTGGAACAGCGCTTTGTCGAGCCGTTGCTGCAGGGCGTGGCGCGGCTGCAGCGGATGCTAAAGGAGCAGCTGGAGGACCAGAGGACGCAGCCGGGGAGGCCGGACAAGGACGCAGACGGCGGCCACAGCCTCGAGGAGGCAGCCCTGGACCTGGAAGTGCTCAGCAGTCGGCTCAACAGCCTGAAGCTGTCATAGCTGCCGATGGAAGCCTTGCCGTTTTCCAGTCTGTGCAATGTGCCGGCGTGTGTACCATGGACGCTCCTGTTCCCGACGGGGTAGATGGAGCTGCCCTGCAAAGCCGCAGCCGGGCCTTTTCGCGTATGGCTAGATTTGAGGGGGGGATTTACGAATACGATGACGGTCTTTTCCCTAGCCTTGTGATTTGCCGTGTTTGCATTTTGGCCTCGTCTGTCATTGCGACGGCTGGCAGTCTGTGACAAGGTTTCCTATTGCCTCTACTGTTGTTCCCCATCCAGCCGATAGTGGCAGCCTTGGCCGTCTTGCCGGGCGGAGCGCTTTTCACCAGGAGACAGGGGCGAGCAGTTCAAGTTCGGCTGTTTCCCTTCCTTCCGGCGTCTGCCATTCGATCGGTCGCCTTTACTGTCTTGGCCATTCCATCGACCAGCGGCTTCCCCAAAGGCTGCTCATTCCAGTAGAGCTATTGTGTCTTTGGACAGGTCTCGGCCAGCTATGTAGAAAGGAAGCACATCATATTGCAAAGCCATTTTTCAAAGAAAGCAAGAAACAGTCTACTGCTGTACATAGCGCTAGCCATGAAAAATTGGTAAGAATCGGTAATAGGAAGTCGTCCTGCACCGTCCACCGTCTCCATTGGCCCATTTGTCAGGTACGACTAAAGCTTTGAAATCGTGGTGGGGCAAGCCATAGCTGGAAGCTGTTTTTCTTGCACCGCAACAGAGGCGATCCTTGCGTACTTCACAGCACAAAGTACGACATGGTGTGTACACTAAATCGCTAGTGTTGACGCAAGGATACGAGGGGTTGTGTCGATACATGGTAGTGTTGAATAGCCAGCCGGCCACATTACCATATGCTTATGGAGTGTCCTGTCATCGCTTATTCATGCCATTAGACAATCTCGATGCCAAGCAGGTACATGAAAAGTACACTTTAATCACACCCATTGTCAAGCCCGACAGCTTTGCCATCGAATCGGAGGACAGCTACGAATCGACAGGAGCTCATCAACGACGTCTCAAACATTTCTGTCCGGCAAAGGTGGGCTGAAAGTCAACAAAAGACAAGGGTGATCAAAGGGTTTCGTGTTTTGACGTTGGAGCGAACTCGAGGTCTTTGCGTGGAAGATTCTCGTTATCACCAAAATAGTGTAGATCCACTGGGCCATTCTTGCTCACATCACCAGCACATTCTAGATGTTTTGCAAACAGCCCAAGCCAAACTCGACCACCCGAAAGCCGCTATCCAAACTCGGCTGTATGTGTGGACCTACCGAAATGGCCACATCAGGTACGTAATTCGCCGAGGGGCACGAATTGAGCTGCAAAGCACTGTACAAGTCACAATGACGGAGCTGCCTTCCACCCGTTGAATTTTATCCATTGGCTCTTCTTCCAATACATTGCACTTCGTCTTGCAGCTTAGCTGTCCAGCCGGTGGATCCTGTTGTTTTCGAGATGTACTTTGTAGTTACAGCTAGTCTGCATAAGAAAACCTCTGCTAGTGCACAGGTACTGCAGGGCTAGCCTCCACTGAACGGGACCAAGAGGTTGCTGTTTTTGCTTGGAGAGCGAGACATTGGGCCTGCAAAAACAAGGCGGCTATTCCAGCGCATGGAAATCGGTGGAAGAAGAAAAGAGGGCGGGGCAGCGGAGAGAAAGCAGATAACGGGAGAACACCATCCAGGCAGAGGAAAAGCCAGAAGGGGAAGGGGTGGGGGAGGGGCTGGGGCCGGCAGCGGAAGCCGCGACGGACTAAAGCGAGCTGGCCAAGTGGTTGCTTAACAAATGCTTATTTATTTTTACCAGCTCCTGGTATGTGCAGCAAGTGTGGCTCTTCTGGCTTACGGTTGCCCCGTAGCCCCGTTGCCGCTTCCTGCAGCCGTTGGCCTGTCTGATTCTCCTGGTCGTTCGTCTTGTTGGCCACTGGCTTCACCCCCCCTTTGCTTCCCTCCTCCCCGCGTCGACTTCTATAAGTACCCGGGCCTGCCCTACTCTCGAAATTTTCTTTTTGGAAGCCATCTGCAATCTCATCATCACTTACACCAAACCACATCTCAACTCCAACAAGCAAATCCGTCACAATGGCTCCCAAGATCGCCATCGTCATTGTGAGTTTCTTCTCCTGTTCGGGCGAGAGGAGGAAGCAGCAACACTAACATCCTATCCAGTACTCCATGTACGGCCACATCCGCAAGATGGCGGAGGCCGAGAAGGCTGGCATTGAAAAGGCCGGCGGCACTGCCGACATTCTGGAGTACGTCCCATTGTGTACTTTGTCAGGCTTTCTCTGGACTCGCTCTAACCATTTAGGCTCCCGGAGACGCTTCCTAGCGAAGTTCTGACCAAGATGGGCGCCCCCGGTGTTCCGGCCGGCGCCACCATCCTGTCCGACCCCTCCAAGCTGCTGGAGTACGACGGCTTCCTGTTCGGCATCCCTACCCGCTTCGGCAACTTCCCGTCCCAGTGGAGAGTGAGTTTTCCCGCGTGTCGTTACAAGTTTGCTGTCGTATAGCCTCCGCTCACACCTCTTAGTCTTTCTGGGACCAGACCGGTGGCATCTGGGCTACGGGCGGATTCCACGGCAAGTACGCCGGCCTGTTCATCAGCACCGGCACCCCCGGCGGTGGCCAGGAGAGCACTGCTCTCAACTCCATCAGCACCCTGACCCACCACGGCATCATTTACGTGCCGCTCGGCTACGCCAAGAACTTTGGCCAGCTGGCCAGCTTCGAAGAGATCCACGGCGGCTCGCCGTGGGGTGCCGGCACCTTTGCCGGTCCCGACGGCTCCCGCCAGCCCTCCAAGCTCGAGCTGGAGGTCGCCACCATTCAGGGCGAGTCTTTCTACCAGACTGTGTCCAAGGCGACCAGCGCTTGACTACAAGGCAGTGACAAGAGTGCCGGTGCTGCTGTGACTTCGTCTGCAGCCGCCGGTGCCTCGACCACCTCCGAAAAGGCCACTCCCGCTGCCGCCCCGACCATGCCAAAGGATTCCAAGAAGTCCTCCGACGCGCTGTGCGGGCTGCCTGTCAAGTGCGTCATCAGCTAGAGAGAAAGTAAGCGTCCAAATTCAATATCAAGATACCAGGCATGTAAATCATATAAATTGAAGAAATGCCAATTGCATTACCAAATCCATTTTCCGTGTCTATGAGAAACTTTTATTTTTGTGATCCTGATAATGCCCCATGCCTATGCATGCCTGCTTCCCCATAAACGATTTACAGGCGGCGTAGTACATCTGCCACGACCTCCTCCGTGGTGGCCGTGCCGCCCAGGTCCGGGCTGAGCAGCTTGCCCTCGGCCAGGTTGGCGTCGACAGCCGCGTAGATCTTGGCGACGGCAGCCTCCTCGTTGAGGAACTCGAGCATCAGCGCCGTGCTGCGCAGCGTGGCGATGGGGTTGGCAATGCCCTTGCCCTGGATGTCGGGCGCGCTGCCGTGGCAGGGCTCGCCAATGGCGAAGCCCTCGCCGACGTTGGCGCTGGGCACGAGGCCCAGCGAGCCGACGAGCGCGGCGGCGCCGTCGGACAAAATGTCGCCGTACAGGTTGGGCGCCACAATGACGTCGTAGTACTCGGGCTGCCGAAAAAGCTTGTAGACCATGGAGTCGACAATCTGCTCTTCGATCTCGACGCCGCCGTCGCGGAAGCGGGGGACCGACAGCGCGGCGCGTGCCGTTGTGCGGAACAGGCCGTCGGTCTGGGACAGCACGTTGGACTTGTGCGTAATGGTGACGACAGACGTGCTGTGGTGGCTGGCGAGCTTTTGCCGCCGCAGCGCAATCTCGCCGGCCATGGTAGCGATGCGGTGCGAGGCCCGCTCCGAGATGCGCTTAATGGCCTCTGCCACCTTGCCGGTGCCGTTGGTGCTCTCAAACGTGCGCTCCTCCTTGACGTAGAGGTCCTCGGTGTTTTCACGCACAATGACCATGTCAATGGGCTTGGCAAAGGGGCTGCTGGTGGCCAGGGGACTGCCGGGCAGGGCGGCGACGGACTTGACGGGCCGCACGTTGGCGTAGAGGTCGAGGCGCTTGCGCAGGGCCACAATGGGCGACGAGTAGCCCTTGACCGCAGTGGTGGGCGACGACACAGCGCCAAAGAGGGCGCCGTCGCATTCCTTTTGCAGCGTCTCGACAGTGGCCTCGGGCAGCGCGGCGCCAGTCCGCTCAAAGGTCTCGAAGCCGGCCTGCAGGTCGGCAAAGGTAAACTTGAGGCCGAGGCTGGCCGGCAGGGCCTCGAGCACGCGCCGGCCGGCCGGAATGACCTCGCGGCCGATACCGTCACCGGGGATGAGGCCTTGTCATTAGTTTTTTTTAGAGAAAAGGAACCCTCTTGCGCCCTGTACCTACCAATTCTCAGAGTTCTAGCCGCCATGATAACAAAGTGCCACAATGATATGGTGTGACCAAAAAGAGAAAAGGAAGAATCGGAAAAAGCTTCCCCAAGCAAAAAAAATAGCTTCGGCCGGTTCCTGGCCGGGTAAAAAAAGAACCAGTGTCTTTGGTGCGTTACAGCGGATTGCGGGGTACCTCGCTTGGGTGACGAGTTCTGTCAACAGCCGACTATCGGAGCAATGGCCGTATTCTTGTCTGGTCGAAAGTGCAAAAAACCTGGATACATCCGGATTCGAACCGGAGACCTTTCCCATGCGAAGGGAAAATCATACCCCTAGACCATGCACCCGTTTGGCTTATACCGATAGACTGCTCGTGTTGAAAGGCAGGCTCCCAAAACCCCTCTGCAGGCAAAAGGAAAACAACCACCCGCAAAGGAGTGGAAAAGAAAGAAGCAAGAGAAAACACAATAGCCCCCGGAAACCCGATTTCGCAGCCCGAAAAAGAAAAAAAATGACAGTGAAATTGAAGCGTGGTAAGATTGCAAGTGTCTTTTCTAAGAAAACTCCTCCCCTCTCCGGGCGAGAAGGCAGCAGAATACATATTTGATTTTCCGCCTGCCGAGCCTTCCTTGCCAATATTCTCGGCCTGGCAGCCGCCATGTATCTTACTCGTAAAGCGGCGGGGGACGAGAGGAATCTTTCGAGGTGTAAGATACAGCTAAGAGGATCCATCGACGTTAAAAGCAGCGGTGACAAGATCCTCTTAGCTGTATCTTACACCTCGCAAACGACGCTCGGTCGATAGATGGCAAGAAGAAAGCATTCAAGGAGGTGCACAGTACAGCTTCGTTTGGTCGCGTTCGGGCTTTATTGTCCTCCGTGGTCCTGCGATGCAATGTTGTGGAAGTGATGAAGAGATGAGGAAAATGACTGAAGGTCTAGAAGGAAGAAACAAGGCTAAGCCGGCTGGCTGTATTTATAGGAATTCAAAAGGGATGGAAGAGCATATCTCGAAAACCTATTACTGGATGCTATTGGCTAGGAATTGCACACGAGAAAGAAATGAATGAATAAACAGAAGAAGAGCGAAGCCTTGCAAATAAGGCAAAAGGGGGTTATAATTCTTTTAAGTTCTCTCTACGAGGGAAAGGTATTCAAGCCCTTGCCTCGCGAAATATGGGTCCGACGAATCGTGCCCGCCCTATAAGGCGACCTTGTCCCCGCAAGATATAAACCACTTGAAGTCGTGCCTTGAATCTCTACACTATACGATTGCACCCGCATTGGCCTAGGAAGACAGGGACGCTACAACTTTTCACCTCCTCTGTCGGCGGCACTACAACTTCATTTCATCTGCCGGCTTGATTACCCCTCCGATGGATGTACTTGATCGGTGTGATGATCACCTTTGATTCTCCTTACCAATGAGATTACCATTCTCTTCCCCTCATCTCGACGTCATCACCTAGGGAATTAAAAACAAAATCATGAGATGTCGACCTCATCTCGACGTCACTGACCAGGTCATTTCCCAAGTGTTTCACTGTATGGTCGAGTTTGGGTTGTGTTATGCATACATCGCGTCAGGCGATGCGCTGCTGTTCTTGCACTTAAAAAACAGTTTACTCCAATTCTAGGAAATGGTTTTAGCTGTGTCTAGCTGCTAGACACGTCGTCCTCGTCGTCGACCGGGCCGGAGGACGAAAGATCGTCGTTCGCAAGTCCGACGGGCGATCGTTCCCACAGAGAACCGGCTGGGCTGTATAGGCCGGCCTGCGTGTACGCGTCGGCAAAGCCGAGCTCGGACATGTCGTCGTCGCTGTCGTCTTCCACGGATCCGGCGGCACCGCTCATGGCGGCAATGGTTACAAGCGCCCACTGGATATCGAGCATTCGTTTCATGCGGAGCGCGTCGTCGAGCGTGTCGAGCACGACAGCGAACTCTTCTTCCGACACCAGTGGGTGGTTGCTCCCACGGTGGTTAGCGGCTACCACGCCGATCGTGTCCGCGCCGGTGCTCTCGTCGTTGTCCGCGCCGGCCGCCACCGCGTCCGCCAGCCCTGCCAGCAGCGTACGGACGGCGGTGTCGTCCGTGTCAATGTCAACTTTCCGGTCAGGGTCGTTGGGCTTAAAGCGCACCCAGTAGAAGCGCATCGTCAGCCGCTGCTGCTGCTGCTGGGGGCCGTCTGCGGTGGTGGCGGAGACGGCGACGGGCGTGATGCCGACGCACTGGAGTGCCCAGTACGGGTGCGCTCAATACTGGTGCATCTCGGGGCTGATGCACAGCATGTTCCACGACCGGTCCGACCAGCCTAGGCCGCTCGTCACCATCGGCACGATCTGCTGCGCGTCGGAGACGGGGAAATAAAAACGAAGAAAGTCGGCAAAAGAGACCTGCGTGGTCTTCAGGTTGGCCCGGCACGAATTCATTGCAAAGGGCACGATATGGCAGACATCAGGTTGCGCGGCGCCGGTCAAGACGCACACGCCTCCGTCGCGCTCCCGGCACTGCTGCGGTCAACACCATGCTCCACACTCTGTACAACACACGACCAACCCGTTTGAGACGTTTTCGTACCTTGCGCTTCTCTGCATCAGACCGGCTGATGCTAGCGTTACCTGGTTCCGATAACCGCCTTCAATGGCCTCTGCGCCCTTCCCGTATGGCGTCTTGCGCTTCCGGTATCTTGCCTGAGGATGGGCGCCCTGAAAAACTGCGCGAATTAGGGAAAAGTAAAAGGAAAAAAGGAAGAGGGGGTAACAGAAGATGGCAGCAGTCGGCAGCAGTCAACATACAGTAGCGTAAATTGGCTCTCGCATCCATGAACACATGCACATAACTCGAAAGCCGGGGGTCATCCGCAGTGACAGAGGCCTCCTCGACGCGTTGGCGCAGGTCGTCGAGAGGCATCAGCAACAGGACGGACACCTGCACGGCAGAAAAGTCCCGGTCGGGCAGGTGCGCGTCGTGGAGCTTCTGGCGCAGCTGACGGATGAGGGCAATCCTGATCTCCGCCTCATCTACGGCCAAGATGCACGGGGCGGCGTGGACGGGTGGCGTGGGCGTGTTCAGGTAGTGCAGCAGGCCGCGCACAAATGGCGGTGCGGGTGCTGGATGGGCGTCCAAGAAGGCGTCCACGGCGGGATAGACCAAGTCGGTCAACGCAGACATACTGGCTGGGCGTGTCGCTGCGGTTGCGGAACGAAACGATGGATGAAGGATGGAGCTGCAGGGAGAGGAACGACGGTACAATGGATGACGGCGATACCTAAAAAACAAAGCTGGTGACGCAAAACAGAAAGGGCGAGTCTTGTGCTATGTCAGTTGCCGATTTTTTTGGCAGGTGCGTTTTGGTGTGCTCTGGAGCCCGTTTGCGGCAGGTACTGTCATCTGAATCCATTACAAAGAAGCCTCCCCCTGGGCGAGGGTCTCGTGAAGAACTGAAAACTTGATTTTATTCAGGGAGAGTTGCTTTAAAAACGTTCTGTGACACGAACCTTGTGCAATGTCCTAATTCCGTTGGTATGTATAAGAGGTAGCTTGGGCCGTTTGCACGGACTAGGTAAAGCTGTGAAGGGCATCTTCATCCTAGATTGATGCCTTTATCATGTGAATTTCGGGATGCGCCTATGGAATAGTTGTCAGAATATTTTCGAGCAAGCACAAGATAAAACAACAAACCTCCTAACCCTAGACGGCTTGTCCTGGGACCAGCGTATCAAAGCAAAGCTGTTCATCACAAAAAACATCGGCTGTCCAGCAGGAGACATCGTTCCGCCCTGCTCGTAATATTGCAGGAGACGGCGGGCGTTGGCTTGTCTGCCCACAAGAAGCTTTTGCTGGAGGGGATCTGGATGGTCGGTGTTCCTCGCGATTGCACCGGATCCATGCTGCGCCACGGGGCCTGGAGGCGGCGCGGGCGGCGCGGGAGGGGTTTGGACCAGCTGCTGTGTAAGTGGGCGGAAAAAGAAGAAAGCGGGCGAGGCTAAGAAGGAAGCTGGGGTAAATTTCAACTTTCTGTATGAGGATCATGTAACCATTTTGATGGAGAGTTCACTAAAAATGATACACAATCAGGTTCAACTTGTCCAGGCAAACTGCGTAGATGTCCTGGCAGCAAAAAAATAAAAAAAAATTGGATACATCCGGATTCGAACCGGAGACCTTTCCCATGCGAAGGGAAAATCATACCCCTAGACCATGCACCCAATGGTACTGATAATAATTATAGTTCGGGAAGCCTTGAGTAGCCTTTCTCCATGGGAGATCTTGCAAGTAGTTGCGATTTCTATATAAGTAGAATAGGCCTAACCCATGTCGTTTTCAAACATTTGCCTTCTTGGGATTTCTTTTGTAGTCACCTTTGCTTTTGGTGTATTCTCAGTTCTCAGTCAGGTCCGAAGCACATACATACTTGATTAACCAAGTAATGGTAACACGCACAATAGTTTTTTAAAAATAAGAGTTGCTGTTAAATGCACTTTTGCTTTAAAAGTCCCAGAGGCTTTTGATTGTTTCATTCGGATCCTTTTCCACATCCGTTTCAGTTTCCTTTCCACTTTGAGCAGAATCAAGATATCAACACCAAAAAACGACTGAGGTATCGTCGTCTACGAAAGGGTAACAAGCCCCCCAAATGTCCGAGAAGAATCTTGAGCTATGTGCGAACAAGATAGCACCTCCACGTGGAGGGGCCCCTATAACTGTCAGGGGTCCTTCGGGTATAGGCAAGTCGTTCACGATGAGGCAGCTTGCCGTCGGTCACAGCTTGGCTGGATCTATGCGGACCTGGCTTCTTTACAGCCAAGTGCTATCCCAGCCGAATCCTGTACTCGACAGGTGAATACAGACTGGGAAAAGGATGAGCACTTCTATGGAGATGAGCAGTATTTAAACTGCTAAAAACTGCTCAACTCTAGATTAAGTGCTCATCTTTTCCGAAGTCTAATCAGGTCTCTTAAGTCGGTCACCCGTACCCGTTTAATTCTCGGGGCATTGCCAATATGGATTTTCTAGCAATCTTGGTCCCCCTACGAGCGTCTCCCTTCTCGCACAGGAAGCCACGGCAGACACCACGATCCAATTTCGCGGCGTCGCAGCGTTGTTCCGGGCACTTGATAAAGAGAAGAGACTCTTTAGCACCGAGGGTAAGAAGATAGGACGACCAATTGAGAAAAAAAAGTCTAATACACGCCACAAGCACCAACACCAGTTCTTTTGACGCCATGACCAAAGCTCGCGATGCGCAACTTTGCCTACTCTCGGCTCTACGACCGGTTGTCAGACCAAACAAGGTCATCAGTACACTATACGATTTGAGGTGGAGTATTTTACGACGCTAAACCATAAGAGTCCAGAAACTGGCAAAAAAAAGACCCACAAAATCTAAACAGTGAGTTTTACAGATGCATTTCGCATGTGCCATAATGTAAATGCATATAAAACATTTATAACATGTGAAATACCTTTCGGTCGCCAGAACATACAGACCTATGCGACACATGTCAGTGCAATATACGGTGGAGTGTTTTTGAGTGCATGTCTAGGTCAGCCTCACCGCCTAACTGCTGGTACTGAGATGTGTCACGTGGATATGGGTTTTTATTCTTCATCTTCATGGAGCCGACCCTAGTGGCAGTGGCAGTGGCAGTGGCAGTGGTGACGGCAGCACTGAACAAGACGGCTTTCCAGGGTCCGCGTCGGGGTCGGGGATGGCCTCCGGTTCCGCAGCAGGCGCATCACAACAGCAGCTTCGACCTTACTGCGCGACACTTTGCCTGCTATCGCTTGTGCATGGCCGAGTGTTGGACCGCAAATGCCCAAATGCAGCTCTTCACCGTGACGACCAGCCGAGAAAGGCAGGCAAGAGAGCCGGACCACTGCAGAAACACCCGGTGTCTTATACACAGTGTATGTCCCTGCTACGGGAACAACTCGCGAAAAGCTTGGAGAAAGGTGTCGTGGCTCTGCGGAAAGAAGGGTCGTGTGGCGCTGTATTCCAGATCACTCTGTTGAAATACGGCTATACTTTTGTGGCCAAAGGCGGGATGGAGGGTTCCATACCTTTTCTAAAGCACGAAGGGGCTGTATTTCAGAGGCTACAGCCGCTGCAGGGTCGACACATCCCGGTCTATGTCGGCTCCGTGGACTTGAGGCCGCTGGACCAGGTCTACTTTTGAAAGATTGGTGTCCGGCTGAAGTATTCCTGTTCATGTCATACGGCGGGACGGAATCTCAGACGCGTCCCGATGCTGCGACGGAAAAGCGTTTTGTGGCCATGCCAAGGTCCGTGGTGGATGAGATGCACAGCCTCGGCGTCGTGCACGGTGACATCCGGCTGCCAAACGTGCTGCGCAGCCCAACAGGGAATCTCACCGTGATTGACTTCGATCAAGCTCAGTTACTGCCGTTGACGGACCATGATGGGGATGCTAGCGATGTCTCTCCGAATCGGCGGCGACGGCATTTGAGACAAAAAGGTGAAGATTGCGGCCTCGACGCGGACGTGCAAGCCGAGCAAACTGTCCGAGCATGGATGGGCCGACAATATGATTCCAGTAATGCGGAGTATGTTTTCTCGTCTGACTGGGGCAGGATTGTTGGATGGCCTGGTACATGACCTTGGTCGGTGTATAGAAGCCACGCATTGTAGCCGTCACCAACGCCATTATTTGTCTGCCCGGCCCAGGGGAAGTATTCCGGGCCGAGCAGGCTTTCATTTTCGCCTGCGCAGATATGGGTTGTCCATGTCTTTTTTCGAGCGTCTAACTGCTAGCACTTAAAATTGAGCCCGGGTTTGGGCTAGGAGAAGAGCAAAGAACGAAAGAGTAAGACGCGTCAATCGCGCCATCATTCTGTGCCGTATTCCAACCTTTGAAAGGCCTCCCAACTGCAAAGGGGATGCTTGTAGAATTACACTAGTAATTCCACGTGTATGCATGATAACAAAGCACAATGATTTCAGCCTTGTACAGGGGTCTGAACAACGCGACGATGTATTTGGAGAAACGATCGATCATCAGCTTCATTGGAGAGCAGACGGCCCTTTTCGAACAGAGTCTGGCGTTAGTTCCATTCGCTTTCAGCGAGTGGTTTGCTTTCATGGCCAGAACGGATCGGCTGATTGTTGCCGACGTGTGGCCATGCAACACGAATTGTGCACTATTTTGTGCGAATGGATGGACTTTATTGGCAAGTGAGCTGCTCTCCTCTTTTCGTCTTATTACCCCTATTTTGATCATTTTATTACGGGGTACGTGCACGGGCCACGCGACCCGTTAGACAAGCTACCCCTTGTAAGCCGCTCTGGGCAGAGAACGAATCTCGCAGGAGCAACAAGTTTGCCGCCACCCGCCGCTTCTTCAGACGGCGCGTTTTCGCATGAGCAGGTGGCTGCCACACCTGCCAAGGCAAGCCATTGGATGGGAGGTGTGGGCTTGCTCTTGCTTGCCTATGGCGGCAGGAGCGATGGTGGCCGAGGGGAGGAGGGGAAAGGGAAAGGGGAAGGGGAGGAAGGTGCGAGTCTGCATGCGAAACGAAGCCTGCATCACCCCTTCTCCGTCAAAAGGTAGGATGTATGGCTCATAGCGCTCCGTTTTCTTCAGGACTCTGTTGTCTAGAGTGTATGTCGAAGAGGAGAAACGGAACTTACTCGTACACTACAATAGTGTACAACGTATTCGTAGTGTAGTATTGTAGATTGGCCCACCAAGCACAGGTGGGGCCAAAGGGCACCGCGTCTTAAGCCCATCGGTATTAGTTTGTTCGTTTCGCGTCGGAGCAGCGGCCAGAGAAGAGGAATAATTAGTGTACACTGCAGTTCCGCGATGAGGTGGACGCACCCATCCACGATGTTGTTCCATGTGGTCATGGGGACACAACACGCAATAGCACGGATTTCCAGCCCAGAGTTACGGCGACCCTCTCTTGGCTGTCTGTCTCTCGAACCTGCCAAAACGGAGTATGAAGCATGCTCCGTACACAACGTTGCTCCATAAACGTTGCCGCATTTCCATACTTATGCACCCGCAAAACGGTGCGTTACAACTCCCCTGAAACAGATGACTGCCCCAGTAAATCTCAAGGCAGCGCCGTAATGCGGGAAGAAGCTTTCTACACCAATCTAGTGTACGGAGTACAGAAACGCGAGAGAGGGTCTGTCACTGAATTACGGTCCCACCCGCGCATTTTCGTCTAGCCCTCGCGACAGCTGCTCTCCAACCCTTATTCCTCAACCACTCAGAAAACGGCCCCTGAAGGAGACAAGCACAGAAGAAACAGGGCGCAAACACTCATTTGCTAGCTTCTATACGAAGCAGAACGCTCTTTTGACACCTTTCATACTTTTCTGTGTTGCCTAGCCGGCTTTCGCCATCACCGTCACCACCCCCCTCCTTCCTTCCCAGCTAATATTAACTATCGTGGCCTGCTCCTTCCTTGCGTTCACGCGTTCCCCTCTCCTTCTCCCCCTATCTTACCCTCTTACGCCTGAAAAAAGAAGTACGACACTTTACAACCTTTCTTCTCATCCTTCCTCCTCGCACAACCTTGCCGCTATTGCGCCGTCCGGAACACCGTGGCCACATTCTCATTATTTCCCGAATTCCGCCGGGCCAACGGACTGCTTGCTGCCCAAGGTATTGCCGCATTCCTACGAACTTGTCCGGGAAAGGGGGCCATCTAAAACCAGCTGGAAGCCTGCTGCTTTTACTTGAGGGCAGTCGCGACCAGCAACAGCCACGGCTCCTCGCTCGCCGCCAACGCAGATCTGCCTTTTTATTCCAGTCCGACTCGCAGCACTCCCGAGCCCATAAAAGCCGCCCGCGCCGGCTGGCGCCTTACGCCGCTCAAAAGACGCATCTTTCTCTCTTCGCACGACGACCATACGAGTACAAATTAGTCCACCGATTCGCTGTCGCGCAGGGCCGCTCGCCGCCGCCATGAGTCAGGTTAGAAACCTTCGGGCCATGTTTGAGCAGAGGAGCCCACCCGACCGTGGAAGAGCTCCAGGAGGGACGCCTATGGCTGGTATGTGTTTCTACGTCATTTCTCCATTCTTGCATTTGTAATGTATAAATTTGGCCGCATCGCCTCCCCGAGTCTCGGCTCTGATACTGACTCTGGCTCATCAGTCGCGCCCGAATCTCCGCGGCCGCTCTCCCGTGTCCGCACAAATTTCATCGCCGTGGAAAAGGATGGCAGAATAGGGCTTCAGCGAGATCCCAGCGCCGATTCCTCGGTCTCAACCAGCCGGCAAGTCAGCGGTGGTGGTGGATCTGAGCTGTCTTTCACTGCGCCATCTACTCCGAAGCTGTTGACTGAGAACAAGAGGGGCGCTGTCGAGCTGCCCGGCAAGACAGAAGCAGCCGGTGTACAAACTCCAGCAAGAACCCCACCAGGCAATGTGATTGCGCTGGCACAACCAGCAGCCACACCAGTGACCCCGACCGTTTCTCTGACGCCGCCCGGGCTTCCGACCGCTGCGGAAGTCGCGGCGGTTAATTCCGAGGCTAAGACGCAGACGACCGGCACAGGCAGTCAGCTTTTCGGCAGCAAGCTTCTGGCCGCCAAGGCGATGGAGACTCAGGCCGACTCCTCCGGGGATGTCCATGTCAAACCTGCCGGAGGCGCCAATGGAGTTTCCGACACTGCATCTACGACAGAGACGCCCAAGGCCACTGCCAATGGACCAGCTGCTGCGATTGCAAAGCTCACTGCCAAGCCGGCAGCTGCCAAAGCCTCCTCTGGGGCATCACAGAACTCCCATCCGCGCCCGACCTTGGCAGCAGCCCCATCCAAGAACGCGGGTGAAGGCAAAAATGGCACGCCGAAAGTTTCGCCTACGACGGCAGCGCCAGCAAGCACCGGCAGCAAGCATGCGCCAAAGTCAATCTCCACGACAAAAGCAAACGCAAGGGCCAACACGAAAATATCCACAGCAAGAACGCCTACTAGTCCCGCAAAGCCTTTGACGCCCAAGATGACTACAAAAACCCCGGAGAAGAAGCCGGTGTCGGCGACGGAGAAAGAGAAAACCTCCGGCACGACTAGTCCGAAACAGTCAGCTACGGCAGCAAGGAGGCCTTCACCATTGCGCACGCTCCCTCACAACGGCACTGGGTTTGTGAAGCCAAAGCCAAAATCACCAACAAAACCCATGCACTTACCACCGGGCCTGACAACGCACACGACGGCATCTGCTATCAAGCTGAACGCCCCGCGCCAGACGCTGTCGCGCATGTCTGGAAGCTATCCTAGCCATCAACAGCCTGCGGCGCGTTCGGCGAGCAGAAACAGCATCTCCACCGCGACATCTAGCGCGGGTGGGGGCAGGAGTCTGAAAAGACAAAACTCGACCATCAACCGGCCACGCCCAAGCATTGGTCCACCACCGAAGCCAACGGCTCGCGACCATCCCGTCACGAAGAAGGAAAAAGAGATCGACGAGGGCTTCCTGGCACGCATGATGCGTCCCACACAGGCCTCAGCATCCAAGACTGTCGACAAGACCCAACTGCCGATGGCACGGAAGCATCATCCCGTTGCGACAACAAAACCGCCAACCAGTGAGCACAGCGTCACTGTGAAGAAGCATACTGGCTCCGAAGCAGCCAAGAAAGCCGTCCATAAGACGCTCGCCATAAGGGCATCAGCTGCATCATCTAGAGAACCATCCAGAGCACCTTCAATAGAAGCGGAGGCCGAGTCGGCTCCGGCAGAGACAATCGATTCGGCGCCTATCGTGAAAGCGGAACCAAAAATAGCGACCGTGCCTGTGTCACAGCCCAGCCCGATACAGGCGCCTACTAAGGAGCCTGCCCCGGAGGCGCTCCCAAAACTTGCCTCATCACAACCGACACAGCCAGTGTTAGTGCCGGAGGCAAAACCAATGCCACTTTCAAAGTCGACACCGGCGCCAGAACAAGAAAAGGAGACAGAACCGAAGCCGGCCTTGGTGGCGGAGGAGACGGCGTCAGAATCAGAGGCGAAGTCGGAGGCAGAGCTCAAGCCACAGGTAGAAGCAAAGCCGGTGGAGGAAGATACATCTGTTCAGACGATACACGTTGTTGAGGAAAAGGCAGGAGCAGTTGAGATGGTGACAGTTTTGGATACCACAGAAGCAGTACAGCCAGAGCCCACACCCCATGTTGATACCCGAACTATCGAAGACCTTGCGGAAAAGGGGGTCCAGGCGACTGTGACGACTGGCATGGCACCAAAGGCAACAGAATGTGCAGCCGTACAAGAAGTCGTCCTGGAAGATTATGTTAATGGCATTGAGACATACTAGATGCTTGGCCGAGGGGGAGGCTTAATTTTCGAAAGGGCAGCTGGTTATTTCTTTCACTAACATTTTACTACTCACAGCTTGGACGCCATTTTTCTTTTCTGTTATAGGTGTGGCATTCTGGGTTCTAGCCACAATTTTTTGCATGTTCGTGGCTTGTTTTGTTTACTTCTTTTTCTTACCATTTTGGAGATATATTTTGGAGATCTTTCGGTATCTTAGTAGGTAAATTTTAATACAGTTTCACACTTGACCTTTCCAGTAGTGATTCAATTTTTTTTATTTTCCTTCCGACGGAAAGCGTTTATACTTCTTCATGCAAAGGCTCATGATTTTTATGGCCATATCCCACAGTGAATTATTTGGCTCAAAAAAATTGTAATTTCCTGAATAAAACAAACATAATTCACGATGGAAGAAGTTCCAGATGAGCTAACTCTTACCATGTGACATTACACGTGAGCACCTAGGGGATAAGTTTACACGTGACTGGAAACTAGGGTACATCCCACAAACGAAATGCAAAATTTAGTGGGCTGGCGATAGTGCGGCAACTTTTTTCCTATTTTTCAGTTCTTTTGTTCCCTTTTTGCTTCTCTAGCAGCCTTTCATTTCCCCATCGAACTTTATTCACGCAAAATCCTCACCATTAGAATTATTGTTTCTATTGGAAGACGGTCAAAATGTCCAAGTATGTGGCTACTCTTTTTGTCAGATTCAGAGTCGCAAGATGTGCATTTGCTAACATTAATTGCTTAGAATCACCGTCGCCGGAGTGCGGTATGTTTTACCATTTGCATGCTTCAGACGCTACCATGATGGTTTGTCGTTCTTTTCCTAACATGACATTAGTGGCAACGTCGCCGAGCTTCTCGAGTACTCTACCGAGACCAAGAAGCGCAACTTTCTGGTATGTGGACTTTTTGAAAGAACAAATCTTTTTCCATTTACTGACCAGACAGGAAACCGTCGAGCTCCAGATCGGCCTCAAGAACTATGACCCCCAGCGCGACAAGCGTTTCTCGGGCACCGTCAAGCTGCCGAGCGTGCCCCGGCCTAACATGAGCCTGTGCATTCTCGGTGACCAGCACGACATTGACCGCGCCAAGCACGGCGGTGTCGACGCCATGTCGGCGGACGACCTGAAGAAGCTCAACAAGAACAAGAAGCTGGTCAAGAAGCTGGCGCGCAAGTACGACGCCTTTATTGCGTCTGAGTCGCTGATCAAGCAAATCCCGCGTATCCTGGGCCCCGGTCTGTCCAAGGCGGGCAAGTTCCCGACGCCGGTGTCGCACGCCGACGACCTTTCGGCCAAGATTGTCGAGGTCAAGTCGACCATCAAGTTCCAGCTGAAGAAGGTGCTGTGCATGGGTGTGGCCGTCGGCAACGTCGGCATGACCACGGAGCAGCTGGTGGCCAACATTATGCTGGCCATTAACTACCTGGTCTCGCTGCTGAAGAAGGGCTGGCAGAACGTCGGTAGCCTGACGATCAAGGCTACCATGTCGCCGCCGCGCAGAGTGTACTAAGCAGAAGTTTTTTTTTCTTGATGTATTAAATTAGGGAAAGATAAAAATCAAAGCTTCTCGGCTGGGCTCTAATGGCAGATGGAGGATTTTGACGGGACAAGAAGACTTGTAAAAGCCCTTGAAACTCTGGTCGACAAAATGAACACGATCATCTCGCAGTTGGTTGAAAAACCAGTAAAAAAATTACCGAAGCGTGGACGTACTGGCCGCAAATTATACAACAGCACATACGCCACACAGGCGGAAAATTTCAAAACGGCCAATTTCAGGATTAGACACCCGCAGGTATAGCCAAAATGCATATTTTACAGTTCTAAAATAAACCCGCGTTATCGTATAGAAATGTCGTGATTACCCCACTGCCTTGGACCGATGATGGCGTCCACGGCAATATTTTTAAGGGAAGAGGCAACCGCTTTAATCGTGGGGGCCGGGAACGGAAGAAAACTCATAGAGAATAAAAGAGTAATCCTCAGCAAGCCACATTCGTGGAGCCCTCGTTGTAGAAGCAACAACGGCCGGTCGGGGTCTTCACTTGACGGTGTAGGCCCAAACCAACCATTGCCGCTGAGGAGAAAAGAAAAAAAGAAGAGAGAGTCCAAGTCGGAAAGAGTTTTGCAGTGGAAGCTATTTATTGTGAAAAGAGAGACCGTTTTTTTATGGGGCAAGATGACAAATACGAGCTAACTGAATACGGGCTTGGGGCTCTCTGGTGGCTGCCTTGGGGGGGAAACCTGTAACGCCAATGCCGGGGGGAACAGGCTAATCAATAACAAACCGACGCGAAAAAAGCAACGGTTTTCTTGTCCATCAGCAGAGAAGACGACGGGAGATGCAAAAAAAGTAGCCATGTAAGCTCTTTCGGATCGAGGGGAAAACGGGGAACGGGGGCGGTGAAGAAGGCGGGTTTTGGCCTTGTTCGGTCAGGTCGACGCAGAATCGTTTGCTCTGTGCATGGGAAGGGCGAGACTAACGCACCCCAAAGGCCGCCGAGGACGCGCGAGTATACGGAAGAAAAGCTCCGGGAGGCGCTGGAGGCGATTACCAACGATGGCATGTCGGAGCGGCAGGCGTCCATTTATTACAGCATTCCGCGGCAAGCGATTGCCAACCGGCTCCATGGCGGAGAGATGCGCGACACCTCGGTGTACAAGCGAGTGCAGCGGCTGAGCAAGGAGGAAGAAGACCAGCTGGCCGGCTGGATCTTTGTGCAGAACCTCTTGGGCGCGCCACCGACGCAGTCGCAGGTGCGGGCGGTGGCGGCGCACCTGCTGGTGATCAAAGGCGACAAGCTGCCGATTGGCAAGCACTGGATCGAAGGCTTTGTCAAGCGGCACCCAACCGTCCGCATCATCAAGGGCCGGACCAAGGACCCCAATGCGGCTGCGGTGGCCGCGTTGGGCGCCGCCTCGGTCAAGATGTCCCAGATGGCGGTAGCTCTGGCCGGGGCGGCGGCGGCAACGGCGGCGACGACGGAGGAAGCACGGAAGACGGGGGATCTGCCGTACGGTGGCGGCGTCAACGGCGGCGGCGTCAATGGCGAGGTCAACGGCGATGGCGACGGCGACGACGATGCTTCTGCTGGTCTCTCGACCGAGGCCAACACGCCTGCCGGGGCGTCCTATGCAAACGCGAACACGCCTGCCGAAGCCTTTGCGAACGCCAACACGCCTTCCGGGGCCTATCCGAATGCAAACACACCTTTCAGGGCGTCCTATGCAAACACAAACTCGCTGCCACTGCCCTCAACCTCTGAAGCCGGCACTGGTGCCCCGACCGGAGGTCTCCCCTACGGAAGCGACATGGCCCTGCCGCAGGATAGTATCCTGGCTCTCAAGGCGGCAACACGCTAGGCCGAATCTCCCTCTTACCTTAATATGTGCGGCTTGGACTCGAGTAATCATTGCTGCTATTCTTTCCTTTCTTCTCGCCTTTTGTGCTTTTCTGCTGCTATTTCTTCTGCTTTTTCCTTTACGAGATACGACTAGAATAAGTGCAGCCATTTTTGCTGGATATCTTAATACGAGAATGGATCAAAGTTCAATCCAAAGCCCATTCTATTATGTGGAAGCGAGGAAAGAAAGTAGTCTATAACGGCCCCCATCATATCTTGGCCTGGTCGATATCCAGAAAGCCCTCTACCACGGCCGTGATCAACTGGTTCGCAATGGCCGTGCTGGGCGGCAGCCGCAGGTCGCCCTCCTTGTAGTCGCTGCCAGCCGGGCCGTCTAGGGAAGACGTGCCGTGCTTCAGCGCGTGGCGCACCTCGTCCAGCGAGTACCAGCGGGCGTCCTCGAGCTCCGGGTCGTGGCCGAGAAAAATGTTCTCGCCGTCGCCCGGCAGCGCCTGACCAATCGCGCCCAACATCAGGCTGGCCGGGAACGGCCACGGCTGCGAGCTGTGCATGACGACGCGGCCGACGGTGACGCCGCTCTCTTCCCAGGCCTCGCGGCGCACGGCCTCCTCGACGGACTCGCCGGGCTCCAGGAAGCCAGCCAGTGTGCTGTACCAGTGCGGGGGAAAGCGCTTGTTGCGGCCGAGCAGCAGGCGCTGGCCGTCGGCGCTGACAATGGCCATGATCACGGTCGGGTCGGTGCGCGGGAAGCAGAGGTTGGACAGGCCCTTGCGGGTCGGGCAGTCGGCGCGGGCGCGGGGTTCCGGGGTGCCGGGGCCCTCGGCAGACACGCCGGCCAGGTCGGTGGGCGGGCAAACGCGCTTGGTGCCGGCGTTGACGGACAGAGTTGGCTGGCCGCAGCCGGCGCAAAAGGGGTTGCGCGCGTTCCAGTCGAGCAGCGAGCGAGCAGCCGCGTACATGGCAGCTGGGGGTCAGCTTGGGGGGGCGGAGAAGGAAGGAGAGGAGCAGAAGCAAAGGAGGAGAGGAGAGGGCAAGGGAGGAGAGGAGAGGAAGCAAAGGAGGAGAGAGAGGAAAGAAAGTGCTGACCTTCCTCTGCAATGAGGCTCATGCTGCGGGCATTGGCATGAAAGTCCAAGCCTTGGGCCTTGACGCTGTCAATCAGAGCCCGTGCCTTGTCGGCCACGGCGCCGACGCGCGGAGTGACATCGACGGCAAAGTACGGGCTGCCGGTGAACGTCTGGTAGGTAAACTCGGCTGACGGAGAGGTGGCGGCAGGGCTCAAGGCGGCGAGCTTCTTGTCGTGGTCGATGCCGAGAAAGAGCACAATGGGCGCGGGGTCGAGAGCCGAGTTGTAGCGCTTGACAGACTCCTCCTCGGACAGGGAAAAGACGTCGGCGCCGGTCAGCGGCTCGATATCAGCCCGGGGGAGCCAGGCCAGCCGGGGCGGTGTCGAGCCGGTAGTCAGAGGCGCGAGGTTGTCGACCAGCAGGAAACGGGCCGAGGGGTGGACGAAGGCGGCGCGCAAAAAGTCGGGGCTGCTGCGCAAGAAGGAGACTCGGTTGAGGGGGCTGCCGGAAAAGTAGTTGGCCACTTCACGGCCAAACTTGCGGGACAGCATCGAGTCGTCGGCCGGCAAGACGGGCACGGCGGCAGACATGTCTGTGAGCGGTGCAGTCGGCTTGGGGAGGGGAAAAGTTGCCCATACAATGATGCCGTCGCGAATGGAAAATCAAGACTATTCGTGCAGCTGTATTTATTTACTTGTACACGATTTCAGCGGACGGATCGGCGCCGCTGCAAAAACGAGGGGCACCGTCGGCGACCAAGAATGGGGTGGGCTTCCCACGGCGATTCATGTGCAAAGCCATTATTACCAATCCCGTGCCAGGAGGCGGAAAATGGGACCCGAAGGCACGGATAAGGCCGATGGCGACGTCGGAACGAATACAGACCATTGGATACAGTAGTCAGCGCTGTGCGACCTGAGAGTTGGGCCTACAGTCCAGCCATTCGTTCTTATAGTACAGGTGTACCCCGCAAACAGGAGAGCTTTGCAGCCACTCATAGGAAGGCGGTGTAGGTCCCGCTGAACACGCCAATGGGGCCGGACATGACCGACAGAGCTTGCGGCCCCAATTTTCGATTTTTTTCTGCCAGTCATTCGTTTTTTCTCAAACGATGACGAACTTGCCGGCTCTCAGCTGCTTTAAGCGGCTTTGTTGCTCATGGTCGCCCGCCGCGCCCCCTTTCTGGAGTCTTGCTTTTTACATTCATTTTCTGACGCTTTTTTTGACCTCAATTTTCCCATTTTGTTTCTCCGAGCGGAAGTCTTGCTTTCCTGATTGCCCTTTGAACCTCATTGTCGAAAGAAGGAAACATTGCCACTAAAAGGGACAAGCTCTCACTATTGCCATGAGCTTTGTCTAGCCATCAATCCGTCCTCTCCCCATTGAGACTCGCAACGAACTGGGTCTCCCAGTCTGTCGTCCTGCTGCTGTGCAGCCATGGTTCCTCCTACCGGCCCGCTGAACCTTGATGTCGAGGCCATTTCGGGAATTTGCGGGTATGTATTACTCGGTTTTGTTCTTACCTTTTGTTCTTGCTAACCAATGGCCTGCTCAGATCCATATCCATTGCCTGCTGGGTCGTCGTCTTCTCTCCGCAAATCTTTGAAAACTTTCGCCGTGGCAGCGCCGACGGGCTCTCGCTGCAGTTTATCATTGTCTGGCTAGCCGGCGATGTCTTTAACATTCTCGGCGCCGTCCTGCAGGGCGTGCTGCCCACCATGGTGTGTTTTTATGTCTGTCCTTCTTTTGCTGTGCAAAGCTGACACGCCCAGATCATCCTGGCCGTCTACTATACCTTGGCCGACATTGTGCTTCTCGGCCAATGCTTCTACTACCGGGGTTTCACCTGGAAAGACGAGGTCGTGGCCCCGAAAAAGGCGGCGCGCAAGCCACGGACCACCACCGTCGAAGCCCACGGCCAGAGCACTACGCCCACAGAGCGCACTTCCCTCCTGGCCAAGGCGCCTTCCGCAGGCCACCACCACGCCCAGCACGAGCGCCATGGCTCCCACTGGTCCGCGCTCTCCCCGGCCGTGCCGTTTGTCCCCGGCATGGAGGGCGAGACGGCGGCGACGGGCGGCCACAGCGGCAGCGGCAGCGCTTTTGCTGCCACGGCGGCCGCACCTCGTCCGTCTCCGGAATCCGACTCTCCCCTTGCCGCCCTGCTGTCCCCCTTCACCGCCAACCGCCGCCTCCAGGCCGCCCTGTTCAACGTCTTGGCCATGGTCATGGTGTGTGCCGCCGGTGTGGCGGGCTGGTATCTCAGCGAGGGGGGCCGTCGCCGCAGTGGCGGTGGACACGGGGGAAGCGCCGACGACAGCGACGACGTTGACCGCGGCTTGCACTTCAATGTGCTCGGTCAGGTCTTTGGCTACTTTTGCGCCGTGCTCTACCTCGGCTCTCGCCTGCCCCAGCTGCTGCTCAACTGGCGCCGCCAGTCGACCGACGGCGTCAGCATGCTCTTTTTCCTGTTTGCCTGCCTCGGCAACCTGACGTACGTGCTGTCCATTTTCGCCTACGAAGGCTGCTCGCCCGCCGCCGCCGCCGCCGCCGCCGGCTCGCCCGCGCTGTGCACGCCCGCCGAGGCGCGGCGTCTGTATGGGCGCTACCTGCTGGTGAATTTGTCGTGGTTGGCCGGCAGCCTGGGCACGCTTTTCCTCGACATGGGCATCTTTGTGCAGTTTTTCCTGTACCGCGTGGAGGGCCCAGACGACGAGGAAGGGGCCTGGTACGAAGATGGCGACAGTGCTGCGTCTGTGCCGCCGGGGGAGCTCGATTACGACACCGACGCCGAGACGGAGGAGGGTGATCTGGGCCCGGAGAGCGCGGGCGACGAGGGCGGCCAGCGTAACAGCAGCAGCCAAAGCGGCAGACACAAGGCGCCGGAGCAGTGGGATGAACGGCCGATTCTACAGCGAGACTTGTCCAGTCGCAGCGGGTAGGGGCGCAGTGATTTTTTTTTCTTTTTCTTTTTTGGGTCTATCGGGTAATGGCGTTAAAAAGCGGCTTCTTTAATACACCTAAAACAAGACTACACAATAAAACGGGTTGGCGACAACAAAGTCAGGGGCTACTACTTGGATACGACGAAAAAACACCAACAAAAGACGACGGTTGCACCTCTGAGTTGACTACCGTTGTAAGGTCTTATACGCATCGGTGAAGCTCTGTGCATAGTCTCTGACGTCTGCGTGATCCCAGCTAGAAGAATGTCGTTCATCCTTCTCCAGTAGGCCAGGTTGTGCGAGTAACGTTGTAGGCCTTATTTGAGCAACCTGGCCTACTGGTGGAGGATGAACGACCATCTTCTTGCTAGAATCAAAGGGCATCTCACTCGCTACATAGGTGAAAAGATCAAGAACATCTCAGTGGCCACCGAGGCGTATAAAACCCTACAACGGCACAGTCAACTCAGAGGTGTAAATTTCCTTGGGGAGACAGTGAACGGGCTTATTCTAACACTCTTAGCCAACACGCAGACGTCAAAGACTAAGCACAGAGCTTCAAGGCTCGGTTAAAGAAGATGGACTAGATGAACCTCCCTGAAAAGTACCAGACCAACTGTGCCAGCCATGGTTCCTCAATAACCTCGGCGACACGTTTAGCCAATTCCGCTCCGCCATCTACCAGCAACGACAGATCGCTGGAGTCGGCAATGGCACGCCTATCACGCTGGACCAGCTCATGGAGAAGGCACAAGACGAATGGGAACGCCTAAAGGCTGAGCAGCGGATCAGCCAGCACTCTGGGGCTCAAATCACAACGCCTAGCGCCTACATGGCTGGGACTCGCAAGACAGAAAGATGATAGTAAGACAACAGAACAGACAACAGAACTGATAATAAAACAGACAACAGAACAGACAATAAAACAGACAACAGAACAGACAACAGACAACAGAAAGAGACAACAAAAGACGGAAGAGGGAAAATTGGGAAAATTGGGTACATAGGACATGTAAAAAAGGTCAAGGTTTTTCTCATGTCACGATAGATGTGTTATTATGGGGTTTTTGCGTCATTAAAGACAGTTTGCCTACTCTTTTGAACAAGGCTTGTTATTGCTTGCATTCTGCTTGAATCATTATGCCGACCTGTATCTAATTGTTTGTCCTTTCGTTTCAAAATCGTACTGTTATCTCTGCTGGCCAACAAATAGGCAACAATCAGCCTTAAAACATCAAGTTCAATTCCAATACGAGAGAATGCACCGCATCACGCCAAAGCACAAGACAGCTTTTTACGATGCAGCCATGGGCGAGGACGTTTAAAATAGCAAAGAAGATTAGAGAGAACCCCCTGGGGAAGAGACAATGCAAGATAGGATGCTCGGGAAGGATAACTTGGCACCTGGGAAGCCGCATAGGCAGTTCCCGCGACCAGAATAAACATAGTAAGAAATAATAAAAATAATTATCAGTATAACTGCCCCTGCCCCATTACCTCACTCGAATCCCACAGCTCGCAAAGGAAAACACGTTTCATACATTCTCTATTCCACACCGCAACCATCTCTACTTCATATTAGAGACACAACGCAGCCAGTAACACCTTTTCTCTGCACCATAGAAATACGTTGCAGAAATTCCCAACACGATAGAAAGCACCTCGCGCACACAACTTCCCAATACACCACATCACTTATTGCAAGCTCCCGCCTGCCACTCCCAACCGACGCATATATTGACCCTTGCCCCGTTCCCGGGTAGCCGTTCAGTCATGTTCAGGTTTTTCCGCCTCGCCCCGCGAGAGGCATACCGCACACAAGATTCATTCGTAAAAAGACTTGACAGATCAAACTCTTTTCCAGCATGCTAGCAGCCTGGCGCCCCTAAAATCAGTTTCAAAAGGAGACGCCGCTCGTGGTTTGTTGCTTTGATTCGTGCTTGTTCGAATAGAGATTGCTTCAAGTCTATGTTATGTGCCCATGAACCGGTGAATGGGGAAATAAAAACAGCAGGACAAAGAAAGGCGGCCAGTCAGGAGTGGATGAAAAGCGACGCGAGAACGAGAAACAGAGAAGAGGGTAAACAATATGGCCGACCGTTTAAACAAGAGCGATAAAGGCAAAAAGGCAAAAAGGCGAAAAAGCAAATGCACTTGTCCTGATAAAAGACAAGAACACAGACTAGCCAGGGCAAAGACGGTTGACGCGGAGAGTCCGAGACAGAGCGCGAGAGGGGAATAAGTTGCAAGTTTTCCTAGCTGTCGCCTCGTCTATGCAGAAATGAGATCCTCGTCGGCAACCTTTGCCCTGAGAACCTCCTTGGGCGCAGCGGGGAAGTCCGTCTCGTCGTACTTCTTGACGGGCTCCGTGGTAGGCGCAGCGGGAGCGGCGGCGGCGGCAGCGGCGGCAGCCGGCACGGACACACCAGCGCGGCCGCGCAGCATCTGCTGGGCCTTGGCCGTGTAGTCGCCCATATACTGCTTAGTGAGCTCGGTAGCGTGGGCGGTGTGCTTATTGGCGACGTCGCGGAGCTGGCTTGTCTGGGCATTGATAAGCTCCGACGCCTTCTCGAGCTGGGCGTCAATCAGCTCCTGGTTGGTGGCGTAGATGAGCGGGGCAAAGAACAAGCCAGTGGTGGCAATCAGCGCCAGGCCCCAGTAAGGGACAACCTTGACCAGGAAGTAGGACAAAAAGGCAGCAACACAGGCCTAGAAGCAACTAGTTAGCGGGGAGAAACAAAGGGCAGCCGGGATTGGAACACGCACAGCCGCAGAGACATAGACATTCTCCACATAAAGCACACGCTGGCTCTCAATGATGAAAAAGTTGATCAGCTCGTGCACATCGCTAATCATGCTGTCGAGTGTTTGGCGCGGAATGGTGTAGTATTTGCGCGGACGCAGCTGGCTGACCAGGCCGTTGCTCATGACCAGCTTGCCCAGCACCTCGGCGGCCACGGTCAGACCCAGGACCATGTAGGTGAGCTTCAGACCCCACCGCAGCACGTCCAGATATCTAATCGCAACAATGGCCGACACGATAGAGCCATAGGCAATCGCAGACGATCCTAAAGGTGTCAGTCAGTCGGGGGCCATGACCCAATGCCAGCCCCATCTCTCCCCTTCCGCGAAACGTACGTGGGTTGTTCCACGACAACAAGTCGTTGAAAGTAGAGTGGTAATGCGTCAGCGGCACGTCGGCATCCTTGACACCGGGGCCTGATGGTATGGGTCAGTTTGGTCTGCGAAAATAATAGAAAACGAAATACAGCGTCGAAACGGTAAAACTATCAGATCACAACGATTAGCTTGGCAGTTCTCTCAAAAAGGGCAACAGAAATAGAACGCCCAATTAAATCAGCAGTGGCTTGCAGCGATAAAAACGAAAGCAGGCCGGCAAGTTGCAGAAAAGGACAACAAGGCAGGATGGCACAAATGGTGTGCATACCTCACTGGGAATGGAACCGCCGTTGGTGACGGGCGACTTGATTGTGTCTGCCATGGCGATAAAAGTCCTCGACAAAGATGAAGAGACAGATGGAGGGAGGCAACGAGATCGAGGGCGACGGGGGACTGTCCGATAAGGCGTCGAGCGCGTTGTAGGCGTAGATCAAGGAAGCGCGAAATGGGCCGGGATGGTCACGCGAGCAGAGTTGCTTCTATCAAAACGTTGGTTAATAATGATGCAATAGGAATAATATATGGATGATGTCTGTTTGCTGCGGGAGGTAGGAGGCAGGATAAATGTGCAGAGAAGAGCAGGAGAGGAAAAGGAAGTAGTGCCACCGTTATGGGTGATGCAACAACAAAGGAAGAAACGGTGTGTGGGAAGCCAAGCCTATCATTGCTGTAGGGCCTTCTTTCCCAGTTTAATCGCTGGTCGTTCAAAGCCAGCCAAAAACAGAGGCCACATCATCCCAGAAGCAACATGTGACGCCACCAATTGGCAGCTGCCGCCTTCCCTCTCTCTCGCTCTCTCCATCTCCCCCCTCCACGGCCATTTGCCGGCGGCAGCCTGCTTCCTTCTCGACAACCCATGATGACGAGACGGCAGCGACAACGGTTCTCCTGCACCCTTTCTATCGTTTCCTCATGGTGTGTCCAAAATGACCGCATTGGCCGGTCACATGGAGCAGCGCCAAAGGGGGGAGAGACAATGATAAGGACAAGGAGGGGTGAAATCTCTAGAAAGAACAAGGAAAGACCCAAGAGGCAGAGGCAAGGGAGTGACCAAAAAGGGCGCAAGAGCGGTGGGTAAAAGAGACAAAAGCATCACTCAAAGCAGCATCCGCTCACCTGAAGCAGAGTCAAAAGAACAAGACGAAATGTTTCTGTTTTTCTGGTTCCTGTCTTTTGGGTATTCTTCACGTTTGGTTTCAGATGGATGTATTCAGTAGAGGAAAGTGGGGGGAGGGTAGAGGCAAAAGAAGTTGAGAAGTAGTGTAGGAGGGAAGGAACAGATCGAACGACAAGAGAAAAAAAGGATAGGCTCCGGAACGAGAAGACACATTCAGAGAGGGTCCCGAAAAAAGAAGAGACGCAGAGAGTCCCGGAGCAGGCAGACGCAGGCCCAGGGGCTGGTGGGGTAGTGGGAGAGGGAGGGAGGGGTTTTCTGGCTTTCCGGGCCCCTATAGCGTGTTTGCGGCCACTCGGCGTGTGCTTTGGCGCGTTTGGGGTGCGTTTAGGAGAGGCGCCATATTGTGCACTACTGTACGGAGTAGTCAGCTCGTCCCAGTGCTGAGTGCCACTCTTCTCGCCGCTGACTCCGTCGTTGCCTCGCAGACTACCCCACCTGCCATTGCCGTGATGTTCTGCTCCGTCGCCGGGAAACGTCTTCTTGCCAGATCCATCGTCGTGTCGTCATCTCGTCCCCCCTAGCATGTGATACGAGCTGAGGGCTGAGTGGCTATTCAGCTCCACTGCTCCTGCGCCCTTTTGCACAAGTAATCATTTCCATGTTCCAACTATCCCATGCTATGCCAAACTATATCCAGAAAAAAAGGGTATTAAGCTGGTCCCAATGCACCAAAATCTATGAGAGAGCTCGACATGTAAAAAGAAAAAAAAAGAAGCGAAGAAAGAAAAGAAATGAAGAAAAGGTTCCCGCCGTCATCTTCTCCAGCCAAAGAACCCGCCATACCCAGTTGACGAGGCTGTCGCGGCTGCCGATGCATTGGCCGGCCCGGCGGCATGCGTGCTGCTCTTGCTGCCAGAGCCATGGCCGCCGGCCTGCATGCCGTCCGACACGGTCGACGTAAGCCGTCCCAGGATGCCCATGGCGGCCGACGCGGCCGAAGAGGCTGCCGCACTGGTCCCGGAGACGTGCGAGATGTGTAGGATGGACGCCAAATCGTTTGGTGAAAGCCCCAGGGCCTTGCGCAGACTCTCCAGCTTTTGCCTTGCTTCTTCCGCCTCCTGCCGAGCCACCGCCTCGGACGTCTTGGCCTGGACAAGCTCCAGCACCAGCGCCTCTTGCTGTTGTTCCACGTTGCCGTTGTTGCCGCCACCACTGTCGCTCTCTCCGCCGCCGTTGTTGCTACCGGCCGATGTCACGCTGAACTCCGACCCTCTCCGGGCCTGCGCGCGCATCAGCGAGGACGATCGATTGCCGCCCACAGCGCCATGCACGGACAGCGTGTTCTCTCTGCCGGCGGCGTTGGCCGAGGCGGATGACGCCGAGGCTTGTGTCGGCGTCGATTTGCTGCGCCCCAATTTCAACTCGCGCAAGCCCACAATGCCGCCTCCCGAGGCGCCTGTGGCCCGGCCGAACCAATCGCTGGCGGCGTCGGCAACCCCGCTATTCGCGCCGTGCTGGCCAGCGCTGATACTTTGCATCGAACCCCGACCACCGCCCGCGCCGCCGGTGATATGGGCCGCCCCGGCGGCCGCAGCCATGGCGGCAGAGGCGGCTGTCGAGGCCACGCGTGTCCGCATGTCATGGATCTGTCGTTCCAACCGCTGCTTGTCCTGGTGCAAGTTCCGCGCATGCACATGGCTTTCGCGCAGCTGGTCTTTGGCCGTCGATAGCTCCTGTTCCAAGTCGTAGAGCCGGCGGTTCTGGTCTTGGCCCTTGGCAAGCTCGTTGGTGAGCTGCTCCTTGGCACGCACCAGCTCATCGTGCAGTTGCTGCTTCGTCTGTGGTATGGAGGGCCGTCGCCCGTCGGCGTCCGGGCCGAAATGTGCTTCTGCCTCTTCGAGCAGTGCAGCCCGTGCTTTGGCGTCGTCGTTATCACTGGGCCCCTCCTCCTCCACTCTCTGACGCAATGATTGCAACAGACTTCTTGCCGCCTTTCGATCTTCGCTGCGGCCTTCCTGTTCCCGCTGCAGCCGGTCGACAAGCACGGCATGCTGGCGCTGCAGATCGCCGAGGGCCATGAGCAGGTCTTCGATCTGGCTGTCGGCCAGCTTGTTCTGCGCCGCCGCGGCGGCGCCGTGGATGCTGTTGGTGCCATGGGAGATGCTTGCCGACTTGGCCGTGCCTTGAAGCTCCACGGATGAGGAGTGCCGTGACACCGAGGTGGCGTCCGTGTAGGTCGAGCTGAGAATGGAAGACGATGAGACGGAGGCCGAAGAGGATGACGAGGAAGATGCCTCCATGGAATTCAGCGTGGAGGCGAGGCTCTGCTTGGAGGTGCTCCTCCGCAGCATGCTCAGGGGGCGCAGTGGTGCGCTGAGGCCCGAGCTGAGGCCACCAGGGGCCGACGAGCCACTGGGAGATGAGCTTGGTGGAGACGAGAGAGAATGGGAGGAAGGGGATGGGGTCAAGGAGGAGGCGGACGAGGAAGAAGACGATGATGCTGATGATGAGTTGGCGGCAGCAACAGCAGCAGAGGACAATGGTGCAGAAGAAGAAGAGGGAGAGGAAGAAAATGTGGCGACCGAGGCCGAGGTAGGGGAAGACGAAGACGAGGATGAGGCCCAGAGGCGACCCAGAAAACGGGATGCTGCGGTGGTAATAACAGAGGAGCGGTCCACATTGGTGCTGCCCGTTATATTAGTATTGGCGATCTGCGCTTCGCGGTAAGCCTGATCCAGCGACGCCAACCGGTCTCTAGTGACCTCGTTGGACAATGCAAGGAAATGAAGCACGAATTCGTCGGCGTTATAGTGGTAGCAATCCCAGAGCCCGCGCGACAGCAGCAATTGCATGGCGTCTTCCAGCTCAGCACAGGCGAGGAGACGCGCCTGATTTTTCTGCATCAGCGACAAGGCCACGCGCATAATGGTTTCTGCGGCGCCCTCGGCAAAAATAACGTCGTACATGCGAAACAGCATGGGCAGGGGGCACGTCACGGCAAAGAAGGACAGGAACCACTGTGAAACGTAGGCGGCCGCATCTACTTGCAGCCGTTCCAGATGCACAGCAAGCTCTGGCAACGTTGCGCGCAGCAGTTCGCGGAATTGGTAGATCCGGACGTGAAGCCCAGCCAGATCTGGCATATAGGAGCTGCGGAGATCGTAATTTTCCATGAGCCTGGCAGGTTAGCGACGGAAAGTCGAAAAAAAGATACGAGGCAAATGGAAAAATGTAAAGCAATAAACCAAGTGCAAAAGCAAAAGCAAAAGAAATGCAAATGCAAATAAAAGGCAATGGCAAAGACAAGCCAAAACACTCACTTTACAAGCACGCAAAAAGCTTCCTTGTCCGGCATGTGCATCAGCAACGGCCCGACCAAAAAGGCAAGGCCTTGGCAGTAACCGATGCGCGTCTCGTACAGGCTGTAGCACTTGAGCACACGGCCGAGCATGCGCTGGCCGTCGCCATCGGGATCACGAAACATTTCCACGCCAGGAAAGCTGCGGCCCAGATCCTTACTGATGATGCCCTCGTAAGGGCTGCTGGAGCCGCTGAGCCGTTCAAACTGCTCGGCCAGCGTCGGATCCCGTGTCGCGCCCGTCATGCCCTGCCAGACAACTCCGCGCAGCGGCGGCGGAATGCCCTTGCGAATCTTGTTCGCCAGCAGCGTCGGCAGGCGGGCGGCCGTCTGTTGGTAGTCCTGCACGAGGGCGGCGTAGAACTCCAGGTCGGTCAAGGGGGGCGGCGGCAGCATGGAGTAGCGCAAGGCCGGCGGCGTCGGGCCCTGCACCAGTTCGCGCAGCTGGGCCATGGAGGGCGGCCGCGGACGGCGCGGACTCGAAGCCGTCATTTGTGACTGTGGTCGCGACTGCAGCTCCAACGTGTTCCGGCCTTGGCCCGGCACCTTGACACTCTTTGGGTTGGTCGCGAGCTTTGCATTTTCCTGCTCGAGACGGGCCAGAAGCATGGCAGTCTGTATTGTTAGTACTTGTTCTGTTGTAAAAAAAGAAATGTGAAATGTACTTACATTGTCCCCACTCTGCCCGTTGGACTCCTCATGTTCTGTCTGTTGCAACTGGTCCCAGTTCACCTCGTCCTCTTCGTCTTGCTCGCTCTCGCTATCGAGCGTCCCCCTGCTGTCATCACCGGCCTCGTCAGCCTCGCTGAGCGTGGGCATGGTGCCGGTTCGAACCAGCTGGCCCACAGGGCTGTCTGCGAGGCAAGAAGTGGTGTCGACAGTCAACGTGGGCGGCTCCGACAGGCGGACCGTCACGAGAGAATCGTGCTCGCCGGACCTGTCGAATTTGGCCCCGCCGGAGATGCTGCTGTAGGCATTGGCCAGTGATGCCGGCACCGTTGTTGGAGAGATGGGCTCCTCCATAGCGCTGGCGGCCGACATCTTTGTAGCGGGCATGTGGAACAGAGAAGGCGCGCTTTTGGGAAGGGGCTCTAGGTCTGCTGCCGGCTCTGCTTCTGGTTCGGCTACTGATTCTGCTGCGAGTGCTGCTGTCGGTTCTGTAGCAACCTCTTTTTCCAATTCGACTGGCAAATTCGCTTCCGGCTCTGCTTCTGGTCCGGCTGCTAATTCGGCTGCCAATTTTGCTCCCGGCTCCGCTTCCGGTTCTGCAGCAACTTCTTCCTCCGGTTCGGCTGCCAGTTCTGCTTCCGGCTCTGCTTCCGGTGCTTCCGATTCTGTGTCCGATGCTGCTTCCGGTGATTCCGGCGCTGGTGTCAGAGGCAAAGCATCGGGCTTGGCGGTTTCCTCTGCTACTGCCAGACTGGTTTCAATAGGGGATGCTTCCACAACTTCTCTCTCCACTGCTGGTGTTTTGGGCTCATGTGCTTTAACAGGACTTGATATGTCTGCCGTTGAAAGGTTTCCAGTCGTCGTAGCAGCTGGCGTCGTCATTTCTTCCGGCTTTGTGGCTTCCGGCTTTGCGGCTTCCGGCTCTGCGGCTTCCGGTTCAGCGGCTGCTGTTTCTGCCGGCAGTTTCGTTTCCGTCACTGCCGCTAAGGCCACCGCCTCTTTGGACGCCCGTTTTGCCGTCGCTTCGACCCTGACCGGGGCTGCGGCCACCACAACTTCCGGATCCTGAATCGACTCCATGGTTCGTGCTCCCGGCAAAGGTATGGTCTGTCCCCCGCGCTCTCAAGACGCCGAGTCGAGAAAGAGCAGTTGAACAGGAATGTCGGGGATCAAAGACAACAAAAGGACTTTACGCAACAGCGGGCCCTCGAAAAGGGAGAAAAGACTCTTGCCAATGTCTCACTTGCCGCCGGTGCTGCTGTGATTTCTTTTTTCCCTTTTCCTCTTCTTCCCATACGGATTCCCCTCTGAGACAGCCCTAGCAGGGCACCCGACAAATGTATCCGGGACGCCCAAGAGAAGGGGAGGGGTTCAGAAAACAACGTGGTGTTTTACGTGTTGAGCAGCGAGTCGCGTTGTGGGACGGAGAGACACGTTCCAGAGGCCAATCAGTGAGGCAACCGGCTGTTTGGTGGTGCGTGTGTCAGGCTGATGTCTTGTCGTGAGCGTGGAAGCCCGTCTTGTCGCGTCTGGGGGGCGATTTGGACAGTGTTACAGACGCTCGTGGTCGGTCGTCTTGTTCGTTGGTCGTCGTTTGTTCGTCGGCTCCGTCGGTCTTGGTAGTCTTTCTTGGGCGGCGGCTTTGGTTTTGGATAAAAACGTTTAAAAAAAAGGCAGGAAAACTAGGGAAAAACCAATAGAGAGAAGAAGCCTAAAAGGTGGAAATGCCACTCTCCGAGGGGGCGGGTTCCTCCTTGTCTGCATACAATACACTATTCCCTTTCTTCCCCTGGTGAGGAAGGTACGGAGCCAGTGCCAACCACCAAAACGGGGCCAAGTACAAAGCACAAGGGATAGTACACTTTGTTTTTCTTTTGCTTTATGGAAAGACAAAGAACAAAAAGAACAAGAGCGTCACTTTTCCTTGGTTTCCTGTCAAGCGTTTACTTGCCATTAACTGCAGGCCAGCTGGCATGTCGCGTGAGTAATGCAGAGCTGGGATGATGGGTGGTGGTGATGATACGGCGGGAGGCAATGGCTCGGTTCTTCTTCTCTTCCAAAATGGACCTTCATTTCCCGCCGTCCCGGGGAAGCCAGTCTTGGATCCTCCATTGGCGCTGCACGGCCAATGCTAGTGGCAGTTGCGGTTTATGCAAACACGGGATTGGGTCGTGCAAAGCAGCAGCATTTGCTCATTAAACCAAGCGCAGCGTTGGATGGTTTTTCTTCTCTATGCTACACCGTATATTTACACTAGTGTAGGTAGAAAAGCGTTGCAACGGCTAGCGCAGGGGAGGCCAGGGACGCCCGGCGCGCTAAGCCCGAAGAACAGGCAAAAAGAATGGACGGGGCTAGGTCGACGAAAAGGAACCCCCTGAAGAATGGCGCCCGCCAATACAGAAACGGGTTAGCGGGCTCAGGAGCGAGGGGGCCACAGCAGAGGGGGGCGCTTTTTATTTGTGAGCAGCGTAACGGCTGGCGATTGGACAAAGGACTTGCGGATATACACTACAATATGAGGCCTATTCAGCAAAAACGCACAAAGCTTTCGCCTATCGTTGCAATGCACAAATCGTATGGAGTCGGCGTCTAGAAGCTGCGCGTACAATACAACACACAAACAGACCTTGACAGCCTTACAGGCCATTATTCCTCGGCGCGAAGCCATGGATGATTGTCTTCGCCTTGTGACGCATTTGGCCTCCACCGGGCAGCTAAATATGGAGCACAACAGCTGCAGAGACGACACAATCTCGGGGCACAATCACGCCGCTATCTGCTGTCCACATGGGCGGCTGCGACTGTCTGAGGATATCTTGCACGACGTAGCGAACAAGAGTACAGTCGGTGCATCTGCCAAAGAATCTACTATGACGGGTCGCCCCTGTAAATTCTGCCTCAAATAGACTAAACGGTTCTTTCTTTCCATATCCTGCCTTTTTCCTGTTCTGATCTCGAGTTACATCCGGGAGCAGCCTGGGGGTCTCGAGAACAAAATCACGCAAAGGAACAAGATATAACAATAAAAACACAAACCATGCATAATCACAGTGCCATCATAAAAACAGAAAAATAAAAATTCAAAAAACACGGATGGAACAATTTATGTGCAGTATAGACAACACACGGCCCGCTCAGCTCATCGACAAGCCCTGCGGCTGCCCCAGCGGAGCATGCATCATGCCCATCTGCGGTGTGCGCTGAGGCTGTGGCACCGGACTGGCCTGGCTCGAGCCGCGGGGTGGCATCGGACCGCGATGATTCCCCAGTGCGCCGCCAATGCCCCCGGCAGCTTGGCCAGGCTGGCCCGGCCCCGGCTGGCCCGAGGAAAAGGCCGGCTCCTTGCTGTAGTCGATGCCCGGGTAGAAACATTGCAGCTGGCTGTAGAGCTCCTGAATGTACCTTAGGCGCTCTTCACGATCGGTGTTGGGATCCACCGTAGCCTCGGGAGGCGGTGCTGCGGCGTCGGTCGGGCTCGGCGCAGGCGCTGAGCGGAGTCTGAAACTCAGACTTAGCGGCGGCGCCATGAGGAAGCTGGGCCCTTTGATCGCGTGCGCCGTCACCTTTCGGTCGGCCAGGCCGGCAAGGTAGGACAAATTGGCCTGTATGCGTTTCATGCATCTATTGGTTAGCGGGAGTGGAAGTGGAAGTGAGAGAAAGAGTAGGTGTAAGTGGAAGGGAGTAGAGGTGTAAGTGAAAGGGAGTGGAAGTGGAAGTGAAAGAAAGAGTAGAGGTGTTGGGAGACTCACTGAATGTAGTCCGCTCGGACAAGCTTTTCCTCCTCCGACGTGGGCTCAGACGAATCCGCGGCGGCATCGTCCAGCCCGGTCTCTGCCGCATGCTCCTTCTTCAAGACGAGTTGCGTGTTGCGCAAATGGATCGACTCAAAGAGAAGCTCCTCGTTGATCTTTAGCAGCACGGAAAACAGATCCTTCTCGCGACTCTCGCTTCCCGGACTCAGCGGCGGCGGACCCACGGCCGGAGACATGCCGTTAGCCATGCCGCCTCGACCGCCTGCGCCGCCGCCACTACCCGCCATACCACCAGGCTGGCCGGCCATGGGGAAGGTGGGTGTTTGTGGCGTGGACGAGCCGGGGCCGCCGCCTCCCAAGTGCGGGTGAGGGACAGCGCCGGCATTCAGGCTCTGCGGAGGACCGTGTGGGGTCTGCGGAGTGCCAAAGGGGGGCGGCTGATGCTGTTGCTGTTGCTGTGGGTGCTGGGGATGATGCATCTGCTGCTGGTGCTGTTGCTGTGCCTGCTGTTGCTGCTGCTGCTGCTGCTGCTGTTGCTGTTGCTGCTGTTGCTGTTGCTGCTGTATTGACTGTGGAGTTTGTTGCTGCTGCTGGAGGTGCTGGTGTTGTTGTTGTGGCGTCGGCGGTTGGTGGGAGAGCTGTTGGGGTTGTGACGGATGCGATTGGGGATGTTGGTGTTGTTGTTGTGCGTGCTGCTGCTGCTGCTGCTGAAGCTGTTGCTGCTGTTGCTGTTGCTGTTGTTGCTGCTGCTGCTGCTGTTGGTGGTGTTGTTGCTGCTGCTGCTGTTGTTGCTGCTGCTGCTGCTGTTGGTGGTGTTGTTGCTGCTGCTGCTGTTGTTGTTGCTGCTGCTGCTGTTGCTGCTGCTGTTGCTGCTGCTGTTGCATTTGGTGCTGGTGCTGCATCTGCTGCTGCTGCTGTGGCGTCATGGGCATTCCCACCATGGGGCCGCCGTGGACAGCCTGCATCGGGTTGAAATGGCGCTGGGCTGGCGACATGCCCATCCCGCCGGGGCCTTGCTGCACATGCTGCATTCGCTGCTGCTGCTGCATCATGGCCTGCTGCTGCGGAAGGACGTTGGGGTTCATGGGGAAGCCAGGCATGGGGCCGGCAGCCATCATGTTGAAATTGGGTGCCATCTGCGGCTGCCCTGCACTGGCCGGGACACCAGAGGCATACGGCGATCCGGTGTACGGCGTTTGGTAGGCCACTGGAAAGTGAGTCCCGGTCAGCATTTCGGAAAAGATTAGAAACACGGGGAAGACGAGGCCAAGACGGGGGAAGAAGGAGAGTTTAAATGCCGGGCTGCAAGTCTGCCGTCTGCATGCCCACAAGCCACCCTGCAAGTGAGACGGCCTGGCAAGGCAGGGTATGCGGGACAGAAGGAACCAATGAGACCGAAGCGGTGAAGCCAGGAAGAAAAAAGAAACCAAGCAAGACAAGAACAGAAACAAACTCACTTTGCCCATTGGCCGCCATATGGGGCATGCCAACCGGATTCCGCATCACGCCTGCAGGGCCGGCATTGGCCATCATGCTGGGGCCGGCAGCCGCCGTCACATAGGGTGGCTGGCCCGCGGCCATGGAAAACGGCTGGCCGTACATTATCGGCTGGGGCTGGCCGGCCATGGAGCCGGACGGCATGTGTGGACCGCCAGGCTGTTGAGGCGGCTGTGGCGGCTGTTGTTGTGGCGGTGGTGGCTGCTGGTGTTGCATCTGCTGGGGGGACGGCGTGTTGAAGCCAGGACCAGCAGGGCTGGCAAAACCATAGGGTGCCGCGTACATGGTCGCAGAGGAGGGCGTGTGGGGGGGAGAGGACGAGAGGATGAGCGAGAGGGGAGGGGGGGTGCAACTGCAAGCGAATGGATCACAACTGACTTGTGGACAAAAGCGGGAGTGCAAGTAGAGGCGGGACAACAAGGTTGGGTGGCACTTTAAGCTGGCGTTTTCGTCCTGTCCTTGTTGGACTTGGTTCTTTCCTGCCTCGTTTTCTTTTCTCTTTTCCTCTCGGTGGCTTTAATCTTGCTATTTCTTTCTGTCCTTTGGTGTGTGATACGCTGCTCTCCAACACGCGGGAAGCCCGAGTAAAGCAGCAGGCCAAATGGCACACAAGCCCCGGATAGAGGAGGGGGGCCGACCGATGGATACGCAAGTAGCAGGATCGGATATGGAAAGGGGAGGGGTGTGTGGAGGAAAGGAAGAGATACGGTGTACAGGCAAAGAGAGGAGGGGGACAGCCAGCGGCCGCAGTGGCTGGTGCTAGATGGAGTGGTAGATAGGGCCAAGGCTAGATATCTGGCCGGCAGTGAAATAGAACAAGACGGAAGAGGAACAAGTGAAGGATGGCCTGGCCACAGCAGGAAAGGGCCAGATGGCGGGAATGTCCAGCGGCAAGGATGGCCAGGTCAGAGAAATAGCAGACGACGAAACGCCCGACTCGAGAATAGCAATGGCCCCAAGAGAGACACTGACAAACTGAGAGAGGGACAGAAACCGACAGACAGGGTGTGGGGGGGTGTGGAGAGGAGGGGATGGGAGGGGGGTGAGCAAACAGCCGGACAGCCTGGTCTGTCTGGGCAAAGGCCCGTTAGTCTGGCGACGGGACGGGCGGACTGGAGCGACAGGCAGGTCAGGCAGGTAGAACAGGTCGAAATGACGTTAATGGCGTCGAATGGAATGAGCCTCGGCCAGGATCAGGTCAGGCAGGCCGGGAGGAGGGGGGAGGGAAGAAGCCCAAGAGGATGGCAAGACAAGACCGACAAGGGGTCTATGATGATCAGGATGAATGGGCAGGTCGACAGAGGGCCAACAGCAAAAGTAACGAAAAGGACGCGACGGGAAAGCCGGGGGAAGAAATAATAATAAAAAGGGCCAAAAAAAGGGCCGGCGCGAGTCCCGGTAGAAGACAGAAATGGCCAGCGGAAGCGAGCGACGCGTCCCACAGTAGCTTATTCTACTGAATAATAATCGGCATCAAACCCACGGGAAAAAAGACTGGGACAAGCGGGCAAGAAGTAGAGGGAAGGCAGACACAACAGCAGCTGCAGGCCAACCAAAACATAGGGGGTAACTTGCTCGGAGAGAGGAAGAATGGGGGCGGCGGCGAAAAAAAAACGAGTCGTGGTCGAAAAGTCACGAGTGCCATTTCTTGGCGAATCAGGATCGGGGAGTGGAGTTCCTCTACCGGACCCATATTATGTCTTACCCGTGTTATTTTTAGGCTGGGCTTTACAACATCCTCCTTGGCTGGGACAGCATCTCCTTGCAACGTCCGCCTGTGCCCGTCGCCGATGCGTGCAGCTTATATCACCACGACGAGTTTGGCAAGTAGTGAGATCTGGTCGTCCAGCACCGTCAGTCGGTCATGACAGCGACGTAGTGTAATCTATATGGAAACAAGGGTTGGAAGAAATCATTACGTTTGATCACTGTCAAAAGGGTGCCTTCGACCGTTGAGGCACCCACATAACCGAGTAGACTCTGGCAGTCTGTCCAAGATGACGAAAGGAAGAGAAAAGACGAGAGAAAGGAGAAAACGAGCATAAAACTGCGTCAAAGGAAGGAGTCACGTGCAGCCGAACACGGCTGGTGGCCCCGCTATCGGCGAAAGATCGTTCCTGGATGACTCAACTCAGTGTCATCGCTTGCCCGTTTATCCAAGCCTTGAAAAGTTGGGCCAACCCGGGAGCGCAACAGCGCAACAGCACCCAACATCAATTCGAGAGACAGAGACAGCGGCAGAGACGGAAAAGAGTGCCAACGCCCACTCGAAATGTCGCCCTTTGATTTGCAGACATGCGTGCGGCCAAACATTTTGGCGCTGGAGCCGTATCGCTGCGCAAGAGAGTGAGTGCGGAAGCGGGAGAGGAGAGGCAGAAGAAAAGGTTTTCGTCTAACGAGAAAGTGACTACAAGGACGACGGCTCCAATGTGCTGCTGGACGCTAATGAGAACGCCTATGGCTCGCCGCTGGTCCGTTCCGAGTCCGGCGACGGCGCATCGTTTGCCGCCCAGGCTGCCGCCGCCGGCATCGACCTGCTCGGCCTGCACCGCTACCCTGACCCGCACCAGCAGGAGCTCAAGCAGCAGCTGTGCGACCTGCGCACGACGCACGCGCACACTGCGCAGACGCTGACGCCGGCCCACGTGTTTGTCGGCGTCGGTAGCGACGAGGCCATTGACGCGCTGCTGCGCTGCTTTTGTGTGCCGGGGCGCGACCGCATCCTCGTGTGCCCGCCCACCTATGGCATGTACGCCGTGTCGGCGCAGGTCAACGACGTCGGGCTCGTCAAGGTGCCGCTCGGGCCGGCGCCAACGTTTGCGCTGGACGTGCCGCGCATCGCCGAGGTGTTGACGGCGTCGTCGGCGTCTTCCACCCCCATCAAAATGCTCTACCTCTGCTCCCCCGGTAACCCCACCGGCTCGTGCCTGGCAAAGAGCGACATCCAGGCCCTGCTGCAGCACCCCACCTGGAACGGCATCGTCATCGTCGACGAGGCCTACATTGACTTTGCCTCCGAGGCCGCCGGCGGCGTGTCCGCATCGCTCGCCGAGTGGGTTTGCGAGTGGCCCAATCTCGTGGTGCTGCAGACGCTGTCCAAGGCCTTTGGCATGGCCGGCATCCGCCTCGGCGCCGCTTTTGCCGCGCCGCCCGTCGCCCGCCTGCTCAACAGCCTCAAGGCTCCTTACAACATTGCCAGCCCAACCAGCGCGCTCGCCCGCCGCGTGCTGCAGCCGTCCGGCGTCGCCGCCATGCACCGCAGCCGCGCTCTTCTTGTGGCTCAGCGCGATCGCCTCGTGGCGGCGCTGCCGCGCATCCCGGGCATCGGCCGCCTGCGCAGCGGCACTGACAGCAACTTCTTGCTGTACGAGATCCTCAACGCTCAGGGCGCCCCCGACAACGCGACGGCACTGGCCGTATACGAGCGCCTGGCCGAGGAGCAGCGCGTGGTTGTGCGCTTCCGCGGGCGCGAGCACGGCTGCCTCGGCTGCCTGCGCATCACCGTCGGCACCGAAGATGAAGTGACGCGTCTGCTGGCGGCGCTGGCCTCTACGCTGGCCGCCGTCCACGGCACCACGGCGGATGCATAGACAGAGAGTGCATATAGACAATAAAAAAATACACCATGGTTATAGACAAAGGCTGCCATGGCAATGGCAGAACCCCTTTTGATTTCCCGTCTATAATGCAGTGGGAAAGCTTTTTGTAAAAGAAAAATGCTAAAAGCCGTCTAGGCGGTGATGAAAGACAGAATGAAGAGTATAACCCAGTCTACTCAAGCCGGTAAATAACAGAGAAGAAGTAAAAAGGAGACAGGAAGAAGAAACTGCAGTTGTAAATATAGCAGTTAGAACGTTTTACGCCCGCGCAGGCCGCACTTTGCGCCGGCGCAATTTACACGTAGAAGGACTTTACATTAGTTATGGGAGCTTGGAGAATAACAAGATGAGAAACAAGACAAAAACCCACCGTGTGCTCGCAGTGCTAGAAGTACTGCTGCTCGTCTGTGTCTGCGTCGGCGTGGCCGAGGCCGAAGTCGTCGTAGTTGACGAAACCTTGCCGGAGAGCGTGTCCAGGACCGGCTGCAGCGACAACATGCCCTGGACGGCCTCGAGGGCGCTCATCTGCTGGCCTAGACCTACGCTGCCGTCGAAGCCGCCGACGTACCATTTCTGGCCGCACGTGGCGCCGTCAGGCGAGGGCGCGTCGTCGACGGCATCGCCGGAGCAGGCGGCGCCGGCAGCCGCAGCCGAGACCTTCATGTAGCTGGCAACGGTATCGGCGAGGGCGCCAGGCAGCACGGCGGCCGAGGCATAGAGGAAGCGCGACAGGTATCCCTTGAAGGACTTCATGTCCGTGTTGCAGGTGCCGACGCCCTCGCATGCGTGCTCCCACATGACGTTGGTGCTGTTGCTGTAGGGCGAGAAGAAGGCGGCCGAGGCGCCGAGCAGGCCGCGGGCGCGCTCTGTCCAGGCGGCGTCGCCCGTGTGGTTGGCCAGCACGGCCGCGCCGTACAGGTAGATGCCGACGTCGTAGCTGAAGCTGAGCTGGTTGATGGCGGAGCAGTTGTCGGTGACCGAGGCGCCGTCAAAGACGTTGTAGCTGGCGTCGACCATGCCAATGGCCGTGCTCCAATCCCAGACACGCGTGGCCCAGTCGACGTAGGTCTGGTTGCCGGTCAGGCGGGCCAGGCGGGCCGACAGCTGGAAGAAGCCGCCGTTGGCGACGGCGTTCTTGTACTTCAGGCCGTTGTAGTTGTCGGCAAAGATCTGCCACAGGAAGCCGCCGCCGCAGTCGGTCGTGTTCCAGCGCACCACCATGCTGTTCCAAATGTTCTCGCCCAGCTGCAGCCACGACGGCATGCCCTCGGGCGTCAGGCCGGCCGGCTGGGCAAAGTCCCGCTCGGCGGCCGAGAGCACTGAGAAGCCCCAAAAGGCCTGGTCGTCGTTGCCCTCGTCGCCGTAGTGTTTTGGCAGCATGTAGTCGTAGTTGGGGCCCGTCTGGGCCATCAGCGCCGTCGCAATGATCTCGTCATATGTCGAGTCCTGGGTGAAGTGGGAGTAGTCCAGCATGGCCCCGAAGAGAGCACCGCACTCCCACCAGTAGTACGGCGAGGGCAGGTCTTGGAATTTCTGGCATGTCAGATGAATGGAACCAAGCAGAGAAGATGTGCCATACCTCTGCTGTGCCGTTGTAGTACGACATGACGCCCGTGGCCAGGGTCTTTGCGACGGCCAGAACCGATGCTGGTCTGTTAGCCGACGTTCCCTGACAGCAGCCGGAGAGCAACTTACCGGAGTCATCCACCTTGATATCTTTGGGCGAAACGAGCGTGCCTGCCGCTGCCGCCGCCGAGACGGCCGTCAAGGCCAGCAAAGCCTTGGACATGTTGGGTGGTGTTGTAGAAGTGGGAATGAAAGAACGGAAGAAGCAGACGTAGAGAACAGGAATGTAGTGAAACAAAATGAGCGTGGACGAAGGTCAGTAGAGAGTGACAGTCAAGAGAAAGGCAATGAAAGAAGGCGTGCCCGGAAACGAAAGGGAGAAAGCAATGAAAGAAAGCGCCCGGAAACGAGAGGACGACAGAAAACAGACACAACAGGAGAGAGTTAAAAAAGAGAAGAAGAGCAATTCATCAATACAGGCCAAAGGAACTGAAGGAACACCAGGCGAATACGAGAATGATACACCAAGGTGACAGACAGCAAGAGAAGGAGCGGTACAGCGCACAAAGTACGTATATATTCTTGCCGTCCATACCGCCGCCGTCTTTGCCTCTTTTGTCTTGCGCGACCCCTGCGCCAACCAAATGGCAACCGCCCATATGGTTGCTCTTTCTCCAGACGAAGATCGCCGCCCGTTGGCTGAGGTGCTGTGTTTCGTTTCAGGTTCGACCCCTACACTACTGAGTCAGCCATGTACGATGCAGTACTTTGGTGCTGCCTCTTTCGGCTCGCATGACTTGTGCGCTGCAAAAGCCTGAAAAAGACGGCACAGCAGATTGCACAGTTACGCACGCCGAGTGATGGGTTGTTTTTCTCTTCTTTTTTTCCTCTTTTTTCTTTTTCTTTTTTCCTCTGTTTTGCTTCTTTTTCCGAATAGACGTGCTCTTCTGGCAGCTGCGGCGCCCCGGCTCGCAAGCCTTACAGTGGCAGAACCGCAGAAGCGCCTTGGAAGCCTCAGATGAGCTGCCGGCAGTCCAGGGTCGATCTACACTAAAACGATCGAAACGGCCGGAATGAAATAAGAAAGAATGCGCCGTATGTAAAAATAGAGTTGTGCAAAATAAGCCCAAAAGACTGGGGTCACTTACCGCTGTCGGCCGCTCTCGATTGGTGCAGCACCACGAAAGATGAAACGGCCTATCCAAATAAAAGGGGCGGGCAAATTGGACAAAGGCTGTAGCGCGGTGGCGTCAATTACACTGTATTCCTCCTTTTCAGTTGCGAGGAAGAGACAGCTGATGCTCGTACGTTTTGCGCTGTAAACAGACATTTAGAACTGGAAAGTCTGTTTATTTTTTCAGCAGCTGAGCGAGACGAGGCTGCCGCAACTGGAGTCTGTCTCGATCTGCAGGCTTGCTCCAAGGAAAGCTTTTCAGCAGCATTCGACGAACGCCAATCATTTCTGTGTTGAAAGGGGCTCTGCTTTCAGCTGTTTTGCTGATATCTGCCCGCCAGTGTTGGTCCAAGAAAGGGAGCAAAAAGGAAGAAAGCAAGTAAATAAAGAGCAACAAGTGGTATTCAAGCGGGTATATCTGCAAGTAGGCTATCCAAACAAAACCTAAACAGGAGCCATGCAAACGGCAACAACAGCAAGGCTGTGCAGGCAAATGCAGCGTTCCAGAAATCACCCAAAAAGGGCACAACAAGAATCCAGAAATTCCACATCAAAGACATAAAATTCAAACCGAATCCGCTGAACCATCCCTACTTCAACCCTATGTAGAAGACGCCTGTCGGTAGAGACTTTGACTTACACGCCGGCGGACCGCTCTTCACGGCCATCGAGCCAGCTGGTGCAGTTGACGCAGCGGAGCGACTGGCGGTCAGTTCAGAGCCGACAAAAGGGACAGGGGAACAACAGGAGAGCATCTCACCTTTTCGCTGATGCGCTTGCGGCAGTACTTGCACTTGACCGTGTGCTTGATAATGGGGTCGTGAGAGAAATACTGGTAGGTGCTGGCCAGCGCGTAGAGCGAGAGGCCGACGCCGAGGAAGTTGATGACGCGATTGAGGAAGACACTGACGGTTAGGCATAGCACGAGGATGGACGAAAGCTTGAAAGAGAACATGGTAAACGCACCCGTACGCCATGACAACGGCACCGTCGTCCTGGGCAATCTGCAGCGTGTTGTAGCCCATCTCCTTTTCGTAGTTGGGCCCCCGCCGCAGCACGGCAAACTTCTCGTCCAGGTTCTTGTTCAGCGGCAGCAGCACCGACATGGGCGGCAGCAGAATGTCCGACACAAACGAGTTCACAATGGCCGTAAAGGACGCCGCAATGATGAGGCCAAAGGCAATCTCGAGAATGTTGCCCTGCAGCGCAAAGTCCAGGAAGCCCTGCCAAATATGCTTGACCGCGCGCTCGCTCACCTCGAGCACGCCGTCGTCCTCCTGCAGCGCCTCCTCGTCCAGAAAGGGGTTCGCCGCGTTGGGGTCATCGTGAAAGCGCAGCAGCTCCGGCGCGATGCTCGACGCCGAGGCGGTCGGGGCGTTTGCAGGAGAGGACATTGTCACAATGTGGTGGGGGTCGTCGAGAACGTTTACAGAGGGGGAAGCCCAGAGACCGGGAAGGAGACAGGAGAGCAAACCGAATAGAGTGGGCGAGAAAGAAAAGCAGAAAAAAGAGGGGGAAACAAGCGGGAAAGGAGGATATGCTATGTTATGTAAATTATACCTCACTTGGAGGGAAAGGAGGAGAGAAATGGGGAGGGGGAGAGAAGATCCGGCCAGTCTACTTTGAGCATATCAGAACCCAGATAGGCTCGGTGCAAAAGTGTAAGATGCAGTGCGATCAGCAGCTCGTCCCCTCCCCCCGGTCCTCGGTCCCCGCCGCCCAGTCCATTCACGATGCCCAATCGGCCTGGCGATGTCGAGCTCATGGCCAAGGAGGGCTGGTGAAGCTGAAAACACAATAGCTAGCTCACCGCCGGCGCGATGATACTCTACTCGAGGAGTGTGGACCGCCCCTGTCGGCCATGCCCAAGGGATCGCACGGAGTCGATGCTCGTATGGGTCCCATCTTAAGCGGTTAGCTTTCTATATCGGGGCTAGCCTGATCTCTTATCAGGTGGCACGCGCCCCATTGAAGAACTGCACCGCTTTTTCGTCTTAAAGGCCAGAAAAGTAAGAACGGAAGTCTGGCGCAGATGGAACTGTTCTTTTCAAATAAGCACTTTCTATTCTAGACTAAAATACTAAAACAAAACATTAATAATGAGGCTAAAAAAGGGAAATGGCCATGATATAATACAAAAAGGGAAATGCAAAAATGAAATCCTCGGTGGCTGGCTTATCAGTTTGGCTAGCGGGGTTTGCTTTAATGCGCTGTAGCGCTTACCCACAAGCCCTGTAATTTGTGGGCTAGCGCCGGTATGCTCTCGTTCGCTAAAAAGTTCATTGTTGGGCGGCTCGTTAGCGCCTTTGTGTGGGTCAGGTCCGCTCCGCTCCGCTCTCCGTTCTTCCTCGTCTCTCGGCTAGGCCGCCTCCTTGGCCGTCGCCGCCGCCGCCGCCGCGGCGCTCTTGGCCTGCTGGTGCAGCTGCTGTAGCCAGTACACCACCGCCGCCACCATCATGCCCAGCGCCGCCCATGTCGTCTGCTCCAGTCGCTCGCCCTTGACGGCCGCCAGCCCGACGGTGCCCTCGCCGAGCCGGTTGATCGTGTTGACAATCTCGCCCACCCCCAACGTCAGCAGCAGGCCCGTGATCAGCAGTGCCAGCACCGCCGCCGACGCCATGCCCAACTGAATGAGCACCAGGTCGTGTGCGCTCACGACGCCGCCCAGCGTGCCTCCGCTCAGCGCGATAGCCACGGCCAGCAGCGCCGACAGCCCGGTCGCCACTGCCGAGACGATGTAAAAGATAGCCACCGCCATGCCCATGGACGGGATGCGGTTCAGCGCGTTGCGCAGGTCTACCGACACGCCAAAGGCCGCCAGGCGCGTGCCGCCCTGCTTGCCGTCGAGCATCGTCGCCGCCGTCAGGTCGCCGTCCAGCAGGGCCGTCACGTTGAGCCCGCCGAGGCTGAGCGGCATGGTGCAGTTGGACACGTTGCGCCAGGCCCCAAACGCCGTCGCATTGGGCGCGAAGCCGCCCTCGCACACGTTTAGCACATGCAGCGAGTAAAACTCGCCGATGCCAAGCAGCGCCGCCATCTGGTCGGCCGCTGCCGCCGCCGTCAGGCCCGCCAGTTCGCCCTCCACCGCCGTCAGCTCCAGCGTGGCCGTACGCTTCGCTAGTGGTGCTGCTCGCACTGTCGCGTTGGCGTTGTCGTCGCTGTCGTCGTCGTACTGTAGCGCCGGCGCCAGCGGTATGCTGCGCCGGCCCGAGGTTGTGGCTACGGCGTCGTCGAGGTTGGGCACATATTGGCGTCCCAACGCAGAGGTATTGAGCTGCCCGTTTGTGAGTTGAGGAAGAGAAAATAATGAATAGCCAAGATTGCACTCACCATCATCACTTGGTAGTCTTCCATGAAGCCCGGCGTGTTGCCGGCAAACAGCCCCAGTATGACGAGAACGAAGCCAACAAACGACAGCACAACAGGGAGAAGAAACAGTAACTTAGTGATAGGCATTCTGGCGGCTCGGACTCGCCGTCGAGCGTGCCCGTGCAAGTTTGAGAGAGGGAGTCGGCAAATGGTAACAAAAACAATCAGAAAGAGATCAATGTCAGCTCTAGAGAAAGATTAAAAGATAGAGGGCACAGGAAGTGTCCCTTAAGCTCAAAAAAAAGAGTCTAGAATGTGTGTCTGCTTGATGCAGACGATGATAATAGAGAAGAGACGAGAAATGGATTAGAAAAGCTGCGCAGACAGCCTTTATCATACTTTTTCTGCGCCAAATGCGCCATCTTCACAATGACTTGTCCATGAGCATGCTCCTGGGTGGCAGGGCAATTCTAGCAGCAGCAATTTTTCAACCTAATGGGTCTCTCCCCAGAAACCACTTTAAAGTAGGCGGGCACAGCCGACAGGAATGTGCCGCCACCACATTAACCACATCACCAACATTCCAGTTCTCTGAAGCCAGTAGCACAGCCGAAAGTACCGAAAAGGCGTCGTTTTGCATTTCGTAACCACCACCACGCGAGACTTGCCAGAGGAAACTCTTCCGGGTCTCCCGCGACCTAGCGGGAGAAACTACGTAAAGGACGATCATGAAGATATGTAGGCTGGTCTCCTCCACATTGCATGTGAAACACGACTATAATTCCAGTCCATGAAGGATAATAGGAACCGGACAGTACAGAATAATTACACTATAAAAAGGTGCGAGAAGGCAAGAGAGGAAGAAGAGACACCTTTTCCAGTCTGTTGTCCAGCATCGCTTGCAAAATGAAGTGAGTACAAATCTTTCGTGAGAGCTCTTCACGGATAAAAGTTAAAGTTAAGCCTTGTCCTTCTCTTAAACAAAATACACTGAATTGCTACCATGTCATTGGTATAAACAAGCTACAGCAGAAAAGCTTGCATGATTGTTCTTCGCTCTGGCCTCCCTAAAGCTGCTGTGTAACTACTTCTTCGTACTGGCCTGACCCTGGTGGTGATTCACTACGATTGCTGCCTGATATCTGAGGGCGTACAAGAAATGACTTTTAAAGCAGAAACTCTCCGCTCAGCTACCCGCTTTCCCATTCCCCCCCTCTGTATTTATTCCGAATATCTGTCGCAGACCTTTTATCACTTTATGGGAAGAAAACAGCGGTACTCTATTAGTCAAACTGACAGAGGAAACGCCGAATGCTTCCTCTTCTCTGGTTTGTCTCCTGTGTCGTTTAAAGAATGTATGGGAAATCATGCTTGCCTGGGAGGCAGAACAACGGACCGGACATTCTGTAATCGGCACAGGAGACAAGACAAAGGCAGAGGGAGCTTGGCCTTCCTGTAACTTTTTGATAGCAGTTTGGGGCGTTTCCAAGGTACAAAAACGATATATGTATCTTGTTTTTTCAATGTCAGGCAACGTGTTTCCACGCTGGTTTTTTCTGTTCTTCTATTTACCTTTTGCTGGCTGATTTCGTACTGCAAAAGCACCATCAAATTACTGACATTTGCACACACAGACTCGCCAGAGAATCTTCCCAACCAACGATGTCAGGGGAGATGCTCTGAACCGGCAGTTTCGACCCAAACAGATGGTGGCCTTTTCAGCACAGTTTCAACCGGAGAAGCACGATAGAGGCCACACGCAAGCGAAATCGAATTTTGAGTGAAGGAGTTTAATATTGCACTCCCACAGCCGCACCGTTTCGGAGTCGCAGAGGCGGCTAGAAATGTGTGGTTTGTGCGGCCTCCCTATTCGACGACGAGGGAGAGAAAAACGCGTACGACTTTTGAGATATGGAAATGTCGACCGAAATCGTCTTTTAGCAAGCTCCGAATCCTCGGGATATCAGAGGCTCTGACTATAGCCTTGCGACACAGCACGCTTCAGCATCTCTTGGCAACTGCAATGATTGCACTCAGGAGAGAAACGAGGGCGTACTTGCATGTGCGCTCGTCCGAGTCAAGGGGAACGAATACATGAGGGAAAAGGGTATCCCCAAGTTACGCCTTGCATCCCACACATACACCGCTTCATAATTCCCTGGCTTCTACTGATCTAGGGGTGTGTTGGGGGTGGTCTACGGACCGCAATATATTTACACCGAAGACGGTAGGAGCAAGGGGGTTTTATTACTACACAGGGAAGGAGGGAAGGGCGAAAAAGAAGAAAGAGGAAGGGACACATATTTACAAAAGGGATCCCATCGAAGGACATTCTGAAAGAAAAAAAAATCATCGTCTTTAGTTTTTTCATCAAGCTGAACCTTTTCTTCTTTCTTTTGTTGCCTCTTTTGTGGTGAAACAGGTGCTATTGACCCAGGAGATAATATTACTGGCACTATATACAACCGATCTAAAAGAATATCAAAGAAAGGGGTAAGAAAGCTATGGATTCCCTATTATTGCAGTTTTATATTCTACAGACATTAAAAACCAGTTTCGATTGACAATAGTTAGATAAGCAAGTCTTGGAAAGAATATAATACGGCACTGAAAACACTTTCTGGAGTGCCAATATCGGCTCCCTACTTCCGTGAAAACAGCTTTGAAGTGTTTCTGCGAATAGTACAGGATAAAAGTCAATGAAGTGGCAGCGTTCCGTGATAGTTCAAAGGCGCAACCTGTCTCTTATATTTAGAAAAGCTAGACTATATAGTCAACAAATATTTAGCAGTCTCCCGATTCGGCTCTGTATCCGTCAACATAAGTATAGTTGCGAGAGAAAATACCAAGACTCGCTTGGGCATCATGAGAAAACTCCCAGAACAATCACAACACTGACTCATTTTAATTTAGTGGCATAGAAAGACTCGCAGTTGCCTTGCCGAGTCCCATTTCTTTTCCAATCCAGCCGCCCCTGACAGAAAGCGTCTTGTTCCTAAAGTAGCCTCACAGATGTGAAATGAAATCTTTTCGGCGTGGGCTCAGCCAATACATTATGCCAGCGTTCCGCCTTTGAAAGCGACGCCGCTCAGTGGGTGTCCGGCTTTCTCGGTGGCAATGCCGGTCAAACGTAAACTGGTTAAGGAAGAAGTGGCTGTGGAATAGCTGTCGGTGCTTGCAAACCAAAACTCTTGCAGGTCTCTACTAGTAGAAATCTGTGCCGCCATTGTGCCATTCGTCGGAAACTCGTGCCTTGTCGACATTTTCAATATTACCGATCCTCCTACCTTTTTGCGGCAGCAGCAGTCTTCTGAGCCGCTTGATCTGCAGCTGCTATTGAATGGAGAATCGAGATCGACACATCAAAGACGAGTGATATTCGCTCTGATCTTCTCCACGGTTAGCAAAATAGTAGCAGTTTTCGTGTTTTGACGTCCTCTACCGTGGCACATAGCATTGCTTATAACACACTCATTGCACAAATAGAAAGACGAGGCATACATAGTATTCTGCGATCTCCTTGTCGTGGAAACTTTGCTGCCGTATGTCCTCCATGTTGTCGTTCCTGCGCTGGCTTTGCCATTTTTGCACAGTCTACCGAGAACGCATCCAAGACGGCAGACATGTTGGCCGTGCTGGTTTTAGTGGTCGTCAAATCCGCCTGGTTTCCCAGGTTTCTTTCTGGTTACTGCCCCTGCTACCCATGTTGTCCCTGCTGTCCTTCTGTCTCTGATGGTCCCCCCCGCAGGCAGGGCCAAAACTTGGTATTTCTCGAATAAAACCTCGAAAAGTAGACTTCAAACACGGAAAGAGGATCGGAGAGGATGAGATGGAATTGTCGATTCGATCTCACTGGTTTCGCTACTTTCACCATTGCCGTTGCTGCGTGAGTCGGTAGATGTGGCAGCGCTGCTGGACGTTTAACTTCCTTGTGTAGGCTGGCTAGCAGCTCATTCACGCATGTGAGTCGAGTTTACTTTACGTTGGAGAAAGTCTAGTAACAATGAAATTGTCCGTAGACAACCCCGTGGGCGAGAGCTGAAACAAAGACTCCTTGTCGGCCAAGAAATAAAGCAGCACCACAAAAAACAGCGACTAAACCATCCCAGTAATTGAAACAAAACAAATGCAATGCTCACGACTGGTGGCAAAAAAAGGCGGAGGCAGACGAGACGGGCTGATTCTCCATTCTCAGGCAACACACTACCCCCCTTGTATGATGCAAAACGCAATAAGCAACGGCAGATAGGTGGCAAAAATGAGTGGATGGAAGGACGAAGGTGGAGAGGAGCAGGGGTCCTGGGCTTGGAGAGAGAGAACAACAGTCAAAAAAGGGCCTGGGAGGACAAAACAATGCACAAAAAAACAGCTGAACTACGGAAACACCTGGCAATGCTGCAAGGACAGCAATGAAAGCATCAAAACAAGCAGGAAAATCGCGGAAGAGGGCAGTACGAGATATCAACAGCAACTTGGCCGGGTGAGCGTTTTTGTCCTATGAATGCCAGAAATCTCGAGTGAGTGTAGTGCCGTCGTTGACAGTTTACTGTATACAGAGATCGTTTCTCAACCGCTTTTCATGACCTGTTAGGCGATGAACCTCAAGAGCCGATTGTAAAAGAGCCAAAAGCCTGTAAAGGGACTTGAAGGGAAGGGGTGCCTTGGCCACCACCGCTTATAGAAAAAAAGGCAATGGAGCGATTAGACGACCGAGACACGGAGGGTTGGGGGGGTGAGCTAGAAGAAGAGGCAGAGGAGAAGGAAGAGGTAGAGCGAGGAGCGAGAAGGAAGGCAAAAGAGAGGCCAAAGCAGGGCCGAAACGGTCAAGAGATGGCATCAGAAACAGCCAAAGAAGAAGAGGAAGGGAAGGGGGGGTGAGGCAGGGGGTGAGAAAAGAATCTGGGCCCAGACCGTGTGAGCCCAGACGGCTAGCAGCAGAAGTACACTCGCTTCGTCTACCACCAGAAAGGAGGGCAGCAAAAAGAAGGGGTAAAGCGGTAGAAGTGGGGCGCAGATTGATGACTTGCAGCTTGTTTTGTCGCTGCGATATTCGCGATTATTTTTCAAAGATGTCCTCGGTAATGGCTCTGATCGCCCCCCAAAAAAGCCCCCAAAATTCCGCCCCAAAACCACACATCTAGGCTTCTTCGCTCAAAGGCAAAGCCAAATTTTTTTACACGCTCGCTCTGTACAACAGACGTTGGCCGTGATGCTGTACAAAAGGCCTCCATATTCAGAAACAGGTCACACAAAGCCAAACAGGCATCCGTAAACCGGTCTCGTATGGTAGCTCCCCCCGACGATGGTTGTTGTCAACGAGGTGTGATCGCGAGCCGATGACTAATACACGATCACGCCGCTTTTCCTCCTTGGGATATCGGCAGCGCTAGCTACTAGCGCAAACGCCTTTCACTTTGCTTACATAAAGCTACAACGTCCTCGGTGTGTCTTTGTGGGAGATCTGCAATGGTTAAGTTCGTATTAGCAGGTCGGTCTTCCAAAGAAGCCGAAAGAGGAAGCCCGTTTTCTTCACATGAAAATCATACTCTGCCAAATCACAAGAGAACGGGCCAGGCCAGTCTTCTGCTCCGCTGCTACGCGAGCATCGACGAACCAACAGGCGGGGAAGGGAGGTCAAGACGGGGAAAAAACAAACGGAAAATCTCTGTAGGATCAGGAAGAGTGTTATTCTGTTTTCCATGGGGGGGCTACGCTAGCAAAGAGTATCAGCCAAGCAGGCAAACAAGAAGTTATCCTCCGGCATGTGCTCGTGAGCTTCTCGGCAGAATACTCGGGGCCAGAGATGCAGAATTAGGCCGGCTAGGGAGCCTGATGCATGCTTCAACTTGTTTACCTTTGTTAGCTTCGTGTCACATTACGCCATGGCTATGCTTCCGAGAAATGGAGGGGGAGTGCGCTTTCCTTTGACTCTGGCCCGGACGCGGCGTTTCTTTGTCTGATTCAATCACAATAACATACAGCATCAGAAACCACAACAGCATCCGAATCGCTCTAAAAGATCTCGCTGTCAGAAAGTGTTTGGAACTACACATAAACGGTCAGCCAATAATATGGCATTACTCTCACCATTGTTTTCAGTACCATTTGCTTACCTTTTTACTCGCGTTACTCAGTGTGATTCAAGGCGAACTGCAGTAAACTCCTGCTGATATGACTGGACGAATGATAACGGGAACATTTGAAAAACCCGTAATAAAAAAGGTATGCTTGTTACTGACTTATTTCTCGCTCCTTTTCCAGCCCTTGTTTATTGCCTGCATGAATACCACCGCTTCAAGTAGAGTCTTTGGTGCTGTGATTTACTGCGAGCTTATCTTTTCCTTCTCCTTCCCCTTTATCCTGAATGTTCCTACTCCTTGGCCGCGTCAACGCCACGCACTCATCTAAGAAGTGCCGAAGAGGGTGTGGAGTAGGCTTCTTTCTTTTTCTTTAAAGGCCGTAGGGTGTGAAGGGGTGTATGAAGAGAGGGAAGCAGCGGAAAAGAGCGGATCAATATCAGAGTGCGGGGTGCCAGATTACGAGGTCTAGCCGGCAGGATCAGACATCAAGGCCAAAGAGAATGCTGTTGTCCGAGGAAGATATTTCGTAATGGTCCCCTCCTCAGTATATGACTCAGTTTGAAACAACAAAGCATTCAACCAGAACCTAAAAAAACACATTTATCAGCCGTCATAGATCGCAACTACGCACACTACCGCAGCTCTCCTACACGATATATACGTGAAATTCATATTTGACGGTCTTCGTAGTGGTCTAGAACTGGGCTATGCCTTTCCCCAAACACCAGAACTGCCACTAGCAATCAAGAGGAACGAGGCAAAACTCACACAACCATGTCAAAAGTGACGCCTGATACGTGATATATGATATTAATAGCCGAAAATTTATTGTAAGCCTACATTCGGAGCAATGGCAATGTAGTTCCATCTCACAATAATTTGGTTTTGCCTACAGGTAGATCGTGCCTTATATGGATGGTGTGCGCACCTTGGAGACAGCCACTCAAAGCGGGAGAGTGACTATGGAGCATCGTAAAGGTATCGAAAACTAAGGATTCCCGGTGGCTAGAGAGTTTAACTAAATTGCAAGAATAAATAATAGGTGGGTAGGATATTGGCTTGTGCTTTTTGGCTTGCGTATTTTACCCTCCTCCACGAGCAACAACTCTGTGGCGACTCTAGCTCTCACCACACAGCAGGCCATGTCCAAAAACCCTTTGCGCCTCCTGTCACTACCAGCTTCTCAAAAGGAAAAGTTGAGGTATAAGTGGACTATGACTATCGGGGAGTATATGATTTGGGCTTGTTGAGACGTTCTCTCGCATACTTTCCCACTTCTTTTTGTCATTGCGAACAGATCGCGCAAAAAAGACCCAAATCACAGATCTTATCATCCCCGCATGATTGCATTGTTTTTTATGATCTGGTCGAACAAAGGCTTTTGGCGTGGGCTGTACCACGGTAAAGTCTTGACATTGACCAGACTAGAAAAGAACAAATCATTTGATAATGCTGTTGAACATGATAGAACAACATTATCACATTCTTCACCAACGGTACCTTTGTGGCGTCTTTTGTATCTCCAAATATCTCGGAGCATATGCAGTTGATGTGGTACATGGAAAGAAAAGACCGTGGTAGCTATCCCTAGCAAAATAATTATGAGCGTGAGCAGAAAAAGATACAAGTAAAGGGGATTGATGTAAGTAGCTTGAACGGAGAAAAAAAAGTTGCATAATCCTAGCTTCCGCACAATGGACTTTTCCAGGAGAATTCGGATTGAGATGGACAAGATCGCTCTCCTACTTTCTCTCTCTATTCTCTGTCCTTTCGTACTAAACGAGCTTTTCTGATATATAATTGAGACACAATTGAGAGATAGACGCTGCTTTATTTCTATAGCTATACCTGATAAAGCAAAAACAACCGTTTTCTTTTAAATGTCTCAAATAGTGGTTGCTCGGGACGTTTTCAGAACGCCAACACTCGAGAAACGTTAGGGGGAGGCTATGTTGCAAGAGGGGGAAATGTCGAGTGACACGGGAAAATCCGAGAGGTATCTGCACAGTATTAGAAGGATATTGACCAGCAAAGACAGGTGAACAGCTTACCTCGAAGACAGCCAATATTAAAACATGGAGAAGAAGAGAAAACCAGAGGGTCACAGGGGGTGACTTGATTGAAAAAGCATTGCGACTTATATAAACGCAGTCTTGAAGCGCAGCAAGAAAATAAAGGTAAGAAAACATTCAAAAGAAAGGACAAGAAACACACTGCGCGTCAAAAATCAAAGCAGAAACCAAGGGAAATGAAAGACTGATAAAAAACTCTTTGTCAGCAAAGGTTATTACTCTGCTTCGCTTGTCCTTCTTATGGACTCCTGTTCGGGTCTCCACTTTTAGTCTAGCCTGGTACCTAAGATTTACTACGTAACACAGCAAAACTACAAGTACTTCCCTCTACGCCTCGACATTTAAACTACACGCTTAGTTTCTCTCAAACTCAGAATATGAAAGTGAGAAAGCCGTCATGTATCGGTACTTAACAATTGGTGGTGACAACCAACACGCCGCCCGGCTAGACTATCCATTTTTTGTAACTTGTTTGCACTATCTTCATGCTTGCCCCTTTTCGTTAATTACTTTCAGTTGATTGTTCTATTCTACTTATCCTTTGTATCTCGATTTGTATCGTACATGTACCCGGCTCGCTTTTCTCAGGCAGGAAAAGTCCACTTTTCAATCTTTGGAAACAAGCAATATCCCAAGTACAGGCCGTGCCACTCATCAAAGCCAATCAACCACAAGGGACCAAGGTCAAACTTGCATCGATAAAGTGCTGGCTCTTTGTAAAAATCTCCCTGAGACGTTGACAACCTCGATAAAGAATTGAGAGTATATGAAATCAAATTAAAACTGCTCCCACAGGCACCAACGTCGCAGACCGGGGCGCAGTTCAAGCCATCAACTGAATGCTAACGATTCTATAGAGGGAAATGGCGGTGAAGGAGTGAGGCGGTGCTAAAATCATCTGACTCACAAAATAATTTGATATAATTGATCCAGATAGCAGCGTTAAAGAAGTGTTTTTTGAGCAGAAAGATCGTCAGCATAACCATAAGGAGTAGAGTTAAGAAGTCACATAGGAGAGTATGTTAGCAGAATAGAAGATCCCGACTCGACCTAGTGTGCAGTAATTTAAGGCATGTAGGAGAAGATGAAGGATAGTGGAAATGGATTATGTGACTGAACCCCTACCTTATGCAATGGAACAACGGGACCCATCACATTCTAAGTGGGATACAGGCCACAACAGAGCCTCAATAGTATGAGGGGTTGTATTTTTTTCTTTCTTTGGCCCGTATATCCACTGTTCTAGTTGAAGCCGATGTACTTAATAACAAAGGGAGAAGTACATAAAGAAACGGCTGGGAAGGGGGAGGGGGGTGAAAAGGGCACGGGAGTGTATGTGGGAAGCTGCCGGATTGAAAATAAACGGATTGGGTTTATCTTCCGACGGCACAAAAAACAATCCCAGCTTGGTATCTTGGTGCCAGCCAGGACACGCCACATGGAAGCACCAAACGGAAGAGAAGCCGGCATAATCAGTGGAGCATAGAGGAGGATCGACGATACACTGAGAACGCTCGTAGTGTCTTCATCTGGACATTTGTACTGCCTAACACTAGTACATATCAATAAAGATTTGCACAAGCCAAGTTGCCGCGTGATGATGCCTTATCTTCTGGTTTTGGCTGCAAAGGGAGCTAACTCGCTGGCGTCATCAGCAGACCAAATGCTCGTGGGGGAAGTCGGGAAGAAATAATGAAGAGGGCCAATAGCCGTATGGTTGTTGAATCTACAACAGAGATAATAGAGGAGAGCTCGGTAGAGCTCGAAAAAGCTGTTCAGAATGCCATCAAAATGTAAAAAAGACGCCAGTGTTTACATTTAGCAGCTACAGTGGTTATGACTGCAAAACTAAGCTGGGAAGTCGGGATGGGACATGCTGCTGTTGTTGTTGTTCATCTCACTAATTTCAGTCTCGTGTATGAATGCAAAGAAAAGTGCACAACTGCCCTACATAGGAGAAGGAAATCTGAATAGGAAACGGCTGCAGAACAATAGCATCTCCGTCTAGAAAGACTAAACCAAGAAGGCTGATCAACCCGGCTGAAGGCTGTGTATTAGGTAGTTCCACGCATCTGCGCGAGTGGGGATTGTATGCCCCCGCGCTACCTGACCCAGAGCTAGAGAGTCGCGTCATGTTATGGCCTGCCATTATTCCTCAGGGGCCCCTTGTCAGTTTTGAAAGGGAAGAAGAAAAAGAAACGAATTACAAAAAGAAAGTAAAATCTCGTGGTAGCCAACCTTTCCCGTTAAAGACAGACTAACTGTGAGGAAGAAATAGCCGACGACGTGTAATATGCGCTGGGGAATACACACTTCTCTCTATAATTTGGCGAGTCAATCGGAGGAATCCCGGAAGCCACATATGCAGCCTTCAGACACAATGCCTTAAGCGCGGGTGCAAAATTCCACGTACTTTATAAAAGGCATAGCTAGCCATAGTCCACCATCACGGACCCCACAATAGACTCCCCATAGGGGACTAACAACGGAAGCGCTGCCAATCGGCCCTGTGACAAACGTGCATGAATTCGCCACCGCGGCATATGTCTTGCTTCTTCGTTTGATACGTACACTATCTAGTACAATAAGCCGCTCTCTTCTCTTCCGGGATAGTGGCCCGATTGCTCGTTTTCCTTTCTGATATATACCAAATGTCGTGTTGTCTTGCTTTTTTGATTTGACTGCTGTATCGTGGTTTGCTGGCATAGCAATTTAGCTCCGTATGCTGCCCTGATTTTCCATCACATCACTAAAATTACGAAGAACGGACTGTTGCTTCTGTTACTGCAGGCTGAGCTTGTTCACTGCTTACTATATATTATTACTCTGGGTTTTCTGACTAATGGCCGCCCCATCCATACCCTAAAAACCCCAGCATCAAGCCCGTAGTCTATATTTTGTACATCATCAATTCATCAACACAGGTTTCTACCCACACGCTGGATATTAGGCCTACAGGCTACCCAAAACTGTGCGTCTGTTACCAGAACGTAGACTATGAGCGTCCCCAATAGCCCCTAAAAAGGTACCTCATCGATACTCACTAAGGACAGCACCACAGACTAAATTAGTACGCCGACCCACTGCGCACTATTATAGTACACAGACCCACTGTGTAATAATAGTGCGCTTCCACCCCACGTTAATAGTGGGTTGCCAGTGTGTCCGTCAGTACATAGAGAGACTTCTTACCACCCGTCGTGCGGATATTGGGCCAGTGTACCTCGTCTATGCATCTCGTCCTATTCCAGAGTCGATATTGAGCTAAATTTCTCAGCAAAATATCCCGTAAGGGCTGTTTTTCGGCAATAGTGGAGTAATGCACTAAAATGCCCCCACAAGGCTGGCTAGACTTGAAATTGTTGAGGGCGTTTATAAGTAAAAACTACAATAGAGGGAGAAATTGGATTCAATTCAAGAAGACAAATGACACCATCGTAAAAAAGGGGAAAAAACAAGTCACTAAAAGTAGGAATATTGTAGTTCAAAGGCCAGGATGGATAAAACGAAACCTTTAGTTTTGCTGTAACTTGGCGAATTTTAAGTACATCCTAGACGACGACACTGTCCGAATAAATTATTCTACCTTCCAATACTTGCCCGTCTGTCTGTCTGTCATGCTTTTAAGTTTCTGGCTACGACGACTGGCCATATCACACAAGATCTAAGCAATCTCTGCCACTTCGCCCTGTTTTTGCCTTCCTAGCTACTGGTTCTGTGTATGGCCGCCTTGTGAGAATGCCACATTGATGACAGATGCAAGAGTAGGGGGAAGAGGGTATCACAGACCAGTGTGCGTATCTGCCGTGTGCTTCTATTTTTTCTGCTCGCTTTTCTTTGAATGGCTATCGCTTTTCCAAATCAATGACGCTGACAAAAGAAATGTATGTACTAATTTTTGTACTTTTCTTCCGAGGCCCTTTTCTTTCCCATCTTCTCTCTTCTTTTCTCATCTTTTCCCGTCTTGTGTCAGTGGGTTGTGAAGCCCCCCCCTGGAGCTGCTTCAAGTTTCACTCGGTAGACGGAATCGTGGCGCATAAACGAGCTTTTTCGATGAAGAGGTCGTGTTACGCCGGGTGCCTTATATAGCATGGCAAGCAGGCACTGCTGCGTTACGGGAAAAACATCAGGAGTGAAAGCCGTTATTCATTCCCAAAGATGTTGTGCATTTACACTGACACGGCATCCACAAAAGATAAGAAGAAGAAGAATAGGAAGAAAGAGAAGGTATCTATTTGGAACCGTTGTGCAAATCGCACGCTATTATGGGGCTAAGGTAGTTTTCAAGGCCCTGCTACACTAATAATCACACTAGTACTTCTCTATGTATCTACCCGGGCCGATCCGAAAAAGCACCCGGACAAGGTGGAAGAACTGCGATAGCGTACACTACGGTGGGTATTAAAGTGGGAGAGGGCTGGTTTGTCGTAGGCCTGGCAAGGTAGCGTAATAGAGGGGGGGCGGCTGTTCTTCAGCTTAGTGCAGTAGCCTAAACAGGTGTCAGACGGTTTGGTCAAGTGGCGGGAAATAAACCCGACTGTAGCCACGTGTATGCGAGAAAAAGAGAAAGCAATGGCAACCTGTCAATCAAGACCCTTTTCTTTTTCGTTTCGCTTGGGAGAGTGGGGCAATACTGGAAGAGCTTTGATGCTCTGCACGAATCCTTAATTTACACCCCATGTCTTGCTCTAAACGAGAAGGCTGCCGGTGGCCCAATAAGAATACTACTTGCACACCATATAAACCTTTTACGCTGTGTGCAAGGTGCATTCCAATTTGTTGCTTATGTAGGCTCGGCTTTAGTGGGCAAGGTACAAGCTGAAGAGAACCCTCTCCCCTCCCCAACCCGAATACTGATAAAGATAGTGTGTTGTGTACTGTATGGAATGGGAAGAACGACATTCCAGCAGCGTTTTTACACACATGACCCATTCCAGGCAAGCAACTCTGAGAAAATGTATATACAAAGAACTGACGGTGATCTACTACAACTTATTGTACTTCTCAACCGCCCTTCTTTTTATTCCTAATGTCCCATATCCTCTACCACCCCTTTATTTTTCTCGGCGATCTCAACATTGAATACTGCCTTTTGCTGGCACACCAGCGTAAGTATTAGTGCATAATCTATGTAGGCTGTATTAATACTTTACATAAGGATACGCCGATTCACATGTGCTAGTTGTGCCCTTTTCAAGTACCCCCCGAAATCTCAAGAGACACAAAGATAAGAGACGCAAAGCTAGAAGAAAATTCTGCAGTCCAAATTGACCCAAATTTAGTCCAGACGTCGAGGGAGAAAAATTGAACAAGAACGAGCTGAACAAAAACGAAACGAAGCGAGTAGATTTGCAGGCCCAACACCCCCTCTTTTTTCTAGCATATCGTGTATTCCCACCCAAAGAACATCACACAACGAGTTGGTCTAGCTGGGCTGTGCTAAGTGGTTAGTCGGGCAGTGTATCTGGAAGCACAGCAAAGTTACAGTACTTTCCAAGCAACTTTTAATTCCACATTACAAACTCAATTTCTTACAATTAACTGTCACCTCTTTATTACAGCTTTACACAGTCACCATTATAGCACTGAAGTTTTAGTGGATTTTTTATTTATCAAAGCTGAAGTGAAAAATGTGATTTTAAGTATGCCTCTTTATGTGTATTAACGGTACTTTATAACTGACTGTGCTATCCACGTAAAATGATGTACTACACTGCCTGGCTAGACTAACTCCCCATAATAGCCCAGTGCTAGTGAAGAGGCGGGACATGGAGAGTGCCTCTCAGTGCCCCCGTCACTTTCTACCATCTTCCTCGTTTCTCTCTCACTACTATATTCCTTGCTAAGAATCTGATTTCAGGTACGACTAGGATGCCAAGGCCCACGAAATGCTATTGAACGGTCGGCTGTGCGGTGTAATTTGGATTATTACTCTTCGAGGCTGCCTTCCACCTATCGTTTTAAAGCAAACAATAAAACGCTTAATCATTTCCGATTCGCTGGCGGTCCAATGCAGGAGCGAGAACACTGCCTACCTCTACGTGTATGGATACAAGGCGTGTAATGAAAATAGGCAAGACAATTGTAGTCGAATTTGCCACCAGGGGCGTTTTCTTTTTTTTCTTCTTTTTAATGCATTGAACATGACATGAATAGGAGCTAATGCTGAAGAAGTCTTGTCCTTAACTGTTAATTTCCTCCATTCCTCCATTGTAAAAATAAAAAAATAAAGCAAGGGTGGGAAGATGAGCCGTAAGGGGTTGAAGTTACACAACCCGTTGGCTGACGGCTAGCGAAGCGAGACGTGGCAAATTCTGCAAATTCTATTCTTGCCGTCGCTGTTATTGTGTCTTTAGACACCGTTCTTCTTGGGGGGGTGGAGACTTGAGAAAGTGCCGGTGAGGGTGTGGAGATAATGGACTGGTTGTGCTACCTTCCAGAGGGCGAGAAAGGCAGAGGAAGGCCTGAGGTTTGTGGAGAGAGTGTGGCCTCTCCAACTGCAAAGGTAGGGCGGCCTCTGCGCCTGCTTTCCCCTTCTCACGATCCTCTCCAGAGACCCTTGTCAAACTTTACATGCTGCCCAGCTATTTGCTACTTTGTCACGGATATTGGGATTTTGCTGACGGAAGATGAAGGCTTACATCCGTATGCACGTTCTTTTCCTTTGCTACCTTTTGACCTTTCTGATGTAGCCTACCGTCTGTCCACGCATGCTTGCCGCACCATTTTATTACCATTGTTGTCGCGTAGAGGACGGTCTCGTGAGTGCATTTTGAATGGCATGCTATATTAGCGTCGGCAGCTGCGCCTACTACTTACTTACGGGAGAGGCAGGGGGGGCGCTAAGCAACCAATCTTCCAAGTTTGCACTCATCACGGCCCTTTTCCTGCTCTTTTAAAGGCCCAGTGATTGGAATGCAAGGGATGCCCTCCCGATACTGATCTGTGAGGCCGATTGGAGCTAAAGTACAACCGCGACTACCCGCGCCAGTGATACCGCACCTTGGCAGAAGTAACGGCAAGGGACAGCTCCCTTCCCGGCCCCATTTATCTCTCAAGTTGTTGATATTGCTTTTTTTGCAGACAACTCCTCTATCGGTTGATTGCACCTTCCAAATGACCACTGTGCCCGACGCCAACGTGCACAATCTAGCCGTCGCTGGTACCTTTGACGACTGCCAAGATATACTCAAATCGCTTTTTAGCGACCCCGAGACCAACCGTATCCTCAAGCTGGGTGCGGTTAACTCGATCAACTTTGCCCGCATTTTGGCTCAAATCACTTACTACTTCTACGCCTACTTTATGCTGGCCAAGAAATTACCGTCCTTTCGCGTCGGTGACAAGGCTCGCTTTGTTGTACCCACAGGCAACTTTGGCTTAGTGCCGTCTAGATGCTGTAGCGGCCCCGGAATAAGAGCCGGGGGTAAAAACTAAATGGAAAGGCCTGTCGGCTATAACAAGGCGGGGTAATTGATTAAGGTGGTTTACAGTACAAACTAAAGACCTTGCAAGCCCAAATTAATGTTCTTTCCTTTGATTTTACGCCTTGTTTGGCTAAACCAAAATATAGCACACCGCTTCGAGGCCGAAAGGGCCATCTTCAAGGTAAGGCCGAGCTTTCTAGTAGTCTTCCTAATTAGTGGATAAGCTATATAATTTAAAATGAATAGAATAAATAAGAAACAAAGCAACGAAATTGCATCTAGTCTTGGTGACTCCAAGTCACTCTTCTCACGGGCAGCAGCCAAGTTCTGAGTTCATGGAGGTGCCAGCTGCTTGTGTGATCCTGTCTGTTATACGATGTTCTTCTTTGGGCAAGATCCTACCTCTCGGTCAGGGCGCACGGCGTCGATGTGCCTGCACATCATTGTGGCCTTTATACCAATACTGTGCTCACCTCGCTCACAAAGACAGTTCCTGGGGTGTATTTGTTGTTTGCGTTGAAGAACCTGCCCATGATGGCATGCTGTCTTAATTTCGATGCCGGGAGTTGGCAGGCCTGTGCCGCTGTTTCGAGGCTGTTTCCGTAAAGAGATGTTTATGTGCCATTTGTAGTGATTGTGCGTCTTGTTGTTTGCCTGTGTCTCCAAAAGCACTGCCAGATCCGGGTCTGACTTCCCTTCTTCGACAGAGAGTGCTGGCAGCAACTATAGCGGACGACACGCAAACAGCCACGTTGAAAAACAAAATGTACAATGTATCGACATTTTGAACCAGGGACTGTTTTGATGATGAACAGCCTAGACTTGCCGATGCCGGCCTTTTGCATGGTCCTTGTTTTGCTCTAGACAATACTGTTGTCCTGTTGACCACTTTGGCCCGCCGCCTTTATTCTCTTTCTTTTCTTTTTCATCGCTCGTCTCCTCGGCAAGCTAACATCGACCCAGTCTTGAATGGCAGTGCAGAGATCCGGCAGACACATCTCTGATATTGGGGCCCTTTTGTTTGCTCACCCTTCCTGGCAATGCTACTTGTGCTTTTGTCTGATATTACTCGGCGTATCTGCAAGGTGTCTGCTGCGCCTATCATGCACATCCACCGTGCATCTCTCTTTGTTTGAATTGACCGTCTCGTCTACACCCCCCTCCCCCCCGTCATCTCTCCCCACTTCCGCTCTTTCTTTCGTTTCTCTCTTGGCCTTCAAATTCTGGCCTCCACTCTTATAAAAACGTGAGCCAAGCCACTCCTCCCCCGTCTTCACCCACAGCCGGGTATATAGACGGTGAAAGGGCCTTCCTCTATCTTTTTCTCTTTTTTCTCTTTCTTACCTCATCCTTGTCTTCACTTTGGCTGTTTTCTGTCCTTCTATTCCCCACGCACTGAACAATATCAACTCTGCTGTTGGGCGTGACTTGCTGTCTTCTATCCATCTTTATTATTGAAACAGCCGCTTCTCTTGCATTTTAATCTTTGTTCTCATTGTTTTAACATCAAAATTTATTTCAAAGGTGCTACAACAAAAACCGGTACAAGGTATGCACGGAAATGGCAGGGCTTTTTCTTCGCAAACTGACAAAGTAGTAAAACACCTGAACCCGGTGATCGCCCGTTCTCTTGCTGCACTTCCCACGCTATTTGTCACGACTTCTCCTGCACCAGCTATCGCTTACGGCAGTATCCAGATCGAGAAGGAGCGTTTAGTCAGAATAGCCATTGAAAGGATACAATCGGTAGCGTCCAGGCTGCCTACCACGTAGCATTTCCAGATTGAGAAAGAACAAGTGAGTTTCTGTACAATTTACCTCCGTTACGCATGTACATCGGTCGTTCTTTCCTGCCTTGAATATAACCTACGCAAAGAAGGGCCTTCTCTCCTCACCCGTTCGCTTCTTTCCTCTTTTTACTTCAATAGCCGCAGCTCCAGAGTGCTCTGTCTGTTCCTATAAAGCTTCCCCGTGTACACCTTTTTGCGGTTCATTTCCGTCTCCTTCTAGTTCTGGCCTATATATATCTGGTCTCTTTTGCCGCCTTCATCTTACTCCCAACCTGAATTCCACATTTTTTCTCCCCCCCAGCTCCTCCTTACATCTCTTCAACGTCGTTGTCACACTCCATCCAAACACAGCGCCGTCGTGTGCGACTGTTACCTTGAATTTTCCTTTTGAATTTTAGAAGGAGAAAAGCCAGAAAATCCTCTGAACACGCCCTCTGACCAGCCCAGACAGACAAACCCTGCCTTTGGCCCTAAAGTTTGGAAGCAGACACTCTATTTCACAGCATACTACATTTCCCAGCCCCTCAACCTTCCCCGAACTTCTGTAAGCTGTTTTCACAGCTTCCTACAGTTCGTTTGGGGTGTGAGCACCAAACCGCAGAGCTAGCGGAAGATTCAGACAATTTGACCGAAGAAAATAATTTTACACTCCTCCCAATCCATTGCCAAGACGGTTGTCTGCTTCAATCTCTCCTTTTCGTGGTCCTTTTCCTGATTGCAGCCACGCCTGTTTGCTTGTGGATTACCGCTGTCTATTCGATTGTGCCTTTTGCCGTGCTCGCAGCTTTTTTTTCTGCGTCCTCCGCATCCCGGCCGTTGCTTCACTGCACTCCCGCCAACTCTGTTGAATCACTTGCATCACGTTCCCTTTCCATTGTCCACCCACACCTTCTTCGCAGTTTCTTGTTACCGTCTACGCCGTCCAGTTGAACACGGTCCTCAACCACACAAAACACAAACCACACAGCTGTGAGGCTCCGTCCAAAAGTCCAGACTCACTCAAACAAGTGTGCTGATCTGGCAAACACAAAACGGGGTCTGTTCTGCATTATTCTGTGGCCAAGTGGCGTATTGTTAGCAGAAACTTTTGCTAACTCTGGCCGTATGCGCCGAGTAGGTACCATAACACTGCGAAACATCGGCAAACTTTGTCAAGAAAACAGTCGCCTGAACTACTTTTGACAGCACAGCTCCAGAGAGGGAAAAACACTGCTAGGCTGCACGATATTGACACCGACAGGCGAATCAAGTGCCTTGATTGTGAGCAAAAAACGCTGTCAAATCCAGAAACGGCTAGGCTGCACCCAAAGACGGGCTCAACCCGAGGTAACTGATCAAAGCGGTCCATAAGTAAGTCTGAACTGCAGTTTCGGCGTGCAGCTAAGAGCTGACCAAACAGAGTCCCGTCACTGGCACTTGGCCGCTGTAGCTGTTGCAACTGCTGCTTCCCGCATTGCCATTACCAGATTCCCTTGCTACCGAACAAGCCCGCCAACAATAAGCTCGAGTCACCAACCTTCGCTGCAATATCATTGTCAAGCTGCGTCTCTGTAACACCGCCGCAACCCAAATAATTGGCATCCTCACGCCCAAGCTGCATAACGTCTGCGGACCGCATCTTCTAGCGCGACAAAGAGCCGCCATTTTCCATACGTGTTACCCGTCATTACAAAAGTACCTCCCGCACGCACTTTCAACCCGCTTTGGTGGCTCGGACAGCTGCCAGCCAGTCGCCTCGACCAACAACAGCCCAGCCTTTCTTCTGCTTGCGTAGTGCAGATTTGTTTCCCCATATGAATCAACAACTCCCCAAGGTATGTGCCACTTTGCTTGTTTAATTCCCCGCTACACAAGCCTGGTGTACACTACGACCGTTTGTGCCACCTCCTTTTTACAGCCTTCCATTCCACCCCCCCTCGCTCTTAAGATACCGAGTCATTTGTCCTCTTGTACCTGGTCATTTTTTCGTCTGGCATGTCAACATGTTGGACTTCTGCCGTTGGGTACACGATCTATCATTTTCTCGGTCTGTGGCCTTTTGTGCGCTCGTTTCCCCGCCCCATCTATAACGTCCGCTCTGGGAATGCAGCAATCGGCACCTGGTCTTCGACTTGTCATTCTCGCATTGTCTTGGTCGCTCCACTTTTTTTCGTTACCTCAAGATCCCCAGCTTTCGGCGCAGCATATCTCTGCGCATCGCCATAGATCAGTACTGTCAACCCGCTTCACACAAACTACTCTATTGCTGAAATCGGGTCAAACGCGAGCGCGACGCTGTCTGAAGCTTTTGATTGCTCTTTGCACCGGAATTGCAGCAGAAAGGACGTTGTCGGCCTGCGAATTACCACGAGTGAGTTTTTCTTTTTTTTCAGTCCGGATTTGTTTGCCATTCCTCTTTTATCTTTTTCTTCCACCGTCTTCTCCCGTGCAGTTGCCAGACTTTGTACCTCACCGTACCCAACACTTCCTTTGCACGCTTCTCTTGATCACCCCCACTCCCGCCCATGGATATCCACTATTCCTTTATTTACTGCTCTGCCTCACCCTGGCCTTGTTATTCAGTTATGGGTCAAATGAAACCATCCAACACGTGGTAGCCTTGCCGCCAACGTGGTTTACTACCCACGATTCTCTTTATCTTTGTTACAATCAGCGGTTACACTTCCTTTCCCTGAAGTAGCTCCAATCATTCTCTTGGTAGGAATGTGTTGCGAGACAGCAAAAGCAGTGTGCTTCTCCAACAATGTATGCAGAGGGAAACTCATGCATCTGGCTTTGCTTCAATGGTTTAGCTGTCGCGTGTCTACCGTTTCTACTCACTGGTGCACCTCACATTTATGGCTCGCTTTATTTACCTCTTTTATCCATCTTATTTACATGGAATTTGATCATTGACAATCAAGCAGGCCCGTTGCAGTCCATCACCACGACACACTTCTGCTTTTCTTGCCAACTTGGAAATCATGCCCAGAAATGCGGGATGACGCTTCATTGATTGCACAACCGCCATCTTCCAAGAATACCTTGAGAGCTCCACGTTGTCTCTACTTTTGTTATTAGCCTACCTTACATTCACACTTTACATGTCATTTCCCCAATTCTGTCCGATGTCTTCCTTCCGTGTCCCATTTCTCAAGCTCTTTTATTGCACATTCTCCATTTTTCTTAACTATTCTCTGTCCATCTCGATACATTTTTGGCACGGAGCAATATCAAATTCACGTGGAGAACAACCAAGAGTGAACTGACAATACTTTTTCCAAATTCAACAGGAATTGGAGCAGTCATCCTCCTATTCCGAGCTCAAGTATATCGAAATCCCACAACCGAGTGAAATGCGGTGAGCTTGCTTTCTTTTCTATATGTTTTCCCAGTTACCCAGATTTACACTTTTCATAATTCTTCTGCAAGCCAGCGGGTCTTTTCTTTTGCCTATAGTCAAGTGACAGGGTGAAGGATCAACAACTAGAGTCAATATTGAGAGATCATCGGATTTGAGGCACGTCAAAAGATAATCGTGTGCTTTAAAAAGTCTCCCCTTCACAAAACCCTTGTCTCCAGACACGCTTACACAAGAAAACATAAACACACTTATGACCCCATCTCGTATCCATTTTCAACCGCCTCCGTTTTCGTGGTGTCACAACCCGTCTCCCCTTCCTATTTTATTTTACTCAGTGCTTTTACAGTACCACAGGGGGTGTCTATATCAAGTCCACTTTGACCGTTTCTGTTGTGTTCTCGTCATGCCTGCGCGAGTCGTTGTTTTCTGTTTGCGTCGCCCTCTTTCGGTTTTTGTCATACAAAAGTTGCACGGCTGTTGGCGGGCACGGCGGTCCAATGTTAGCGATGTTTACATTGTTATACATTGTGGCTCATGTCTCTTACGGAGGTTGACTCGTGTCGCACCGCTGACACGAAATCTAGATATAGTGAAGAAGCCAGCCCGCCAATTCACCTTGAGAGTCCAACTCAACAACCCATCATCTATCCTACGTCTTTTCACTCCTCTTCCGTTTACCCACACGAAGGTAGCAGCTTTTACTCTTCCCAGTCTTCACATATGTTCCAAGACGTCCTGCCCAGGCTGAACACGACGCCGTAAGTTTCTCAATTTCTAACAACCTTCTTCCGTGTTATAATTCTCACAGCATTTGATTCTGCTTTCTCTTATCCAGTTTCCCTTGTACATGTCAATTTTTGAAAGCTGAATACTACCGTTCAATATTGGTTGTCTAGTGCGTCGCCATAACTGATACATTCTTTTACTAGACACAGTTCTTCCAAAGACATGGCATACACGCAGAGGATCCAACTTCCTCAGCCAGCGGCCCCTTCGACACGTGAAATATACTCTCAGACCACACCCGCACATAGAAGAGAGCACCCCGTCCGGTCCTCTCCGTACCATGGAAGCCGCCGGCATCACACGTCGCCGACGCCTAGTCAGCCCTACACCACTCAGAGCATGGATGGTTCTGGAGCATATGTGTCCAGGTCCCAGCAGAGTATTCCACCGCTGTTGGAGATGACCACCTTTGGCAATCTTCTCTATGCCGATGGCCCTGGTGTGGGCACGACCGTCAAGATCGAGATCAACGGAACCATTGATAAAGGGTTTTTTCGAGCAGACAATGAGTGGACATGCTATCGCCGCAACTACTTCTCCTGCATCTGTTCATTCAGCATCACGCCTTACTATCCTGGGACCTCTTTCACATTCACTCAAAAGAGCAACTCGCGGAGCCTCAATGTCAACGGCTTTGCCATCAGCATTTCTGCGGTGGTGTCTGATAGCGATACTCACACCATTGATCTCGTCCAGCACACGCCAAAGCGAGACAAGGGTCCAACGGGCCGCCCTGACAAGGTTCACATCGCGCCAAAGCCTCCACAGCAGAGCCACCATAGTCTTGGCATGTACAACGGCGAAAACAGCATGCCTGTGGGGAATCGCTATGAGCACGCCTATTCACCCACACACGGGAGTAGCCCAACAGAGCACACCTTTGAGCGCATCCAGTTCAAGCAAGCAACAGCTAACAACGGAAAGCGCCGGGCGGCCCAACAATACTACCACCTACTCGTCGAACTTTGGGCCGACGTTGGATCCATTACGACGGGTGAGCGCTTTGTCAAGGTGGCGCACCGCAAATCCGCCAAAATGATTGTCCGTGGCCGCTCTCCGGGCCACTACCAGTCAGAGCGACGAGGAAGCACCAGCAGTGGGCCAGGTGGCTCTGCTGGTAGTCTCGCATATGGGGGCTCGCAAATGATGGGTCCTGACTTTAGTTCCTCAAACTCCTCTTTGCCTCCTGGGACGTATGGCAATGTCTACGACCCCCGCTCTTCAAGCCATTACGGCAATGGACAGCGCCATCATCTGCCTCACAGCATGCCCCACCATCAGACTGACATTGGTATGGACAGCTCCCTGATTACGACAGAAGAATACAAGGCCATCACAGACTCAAAGGGGTACCAGTATTATCCCAATCCCATCTGTGATACTGAGGGTGACCCTCGCCATCCTGTGGAGCTTTTTACTCATTCAAATCGCCGCACGGATTACGATACTGTGCTTCCGCAAATGCATCCAGCCTTGTCAGATGTCCAATCCAAGGTGAAGCACGAAGCAAACCATGATACTCTTCCACAAATATTCTACCCGGGAGACGCTTTCTATTCAGCGAATCGCTGCAGCCGCTACAAGGGAAAACCAACCTCTGCTGGTTACTTTCCTGGAGTTATTCCGCCCTCCAGCATGAGCATGTCGTGAACCTCGATCCACTCATGGTCACGATCTTGGCTCTATCTGTTGCTATATTAGCTGCCTTTTTTCTTCCTTTTTCTGTTTTGATTTTTTTGATCGGTATTATTTTCTTCGAATTTTGCTTGCTTTTTATCCATCTTGTTGATTTTCTTTCGAGACGACCCCTTATGACGAAAAGATTTGTCGGTTGCAGATTGCATGACAAAATCGGTCAAACTGAAGATGACATTTACGCGGGTACATGATGGATTTCCGGAAAAGTACGGACTATGGTGAAATGGGGAAAATATGTCATGTCGAAATTGCAACGGTTGTGAGGAGACTTTCATGGTTCAGGAAAAGCACCAAATTGGGCTCGGAGATGTACCTGCACGTTACCAACTGACACAACTTTTTGTCTTGATTATCCACCATTGATAGGAGTGTGGGGGCAAATGTTGAGACCACTGAATGTTAGATTTTCCAAGAGTATGGGCCAAAAAGTTGGACTGGCTTAGAATACCCGATTGTACACCCCTTTTCATATTTTGTTCTCTTTTGTTTCTTTTGACATTGTTTTTGCCGCTCTTTCCTTTTCTCTACCTTTTCTTCTTTTTATATTGTGATGTTGTCCTTTGAGTTGAGATTGCTCTTTCTACTTTCTTTATTATTTTCTGTCTCTTTTTTGAATTTTGATGCTTTCTTGACCCTCTCGATTTTTCAATCACACACGGAGAGGAATAAAAATGTTCAACCATTTTTGGTTTGGTGGCTGTTGCACCGGAAAGCTCCCCTCAATATTTCTCATTTCAATCATTTTCATTGTACTTCTTTCAAGGGGTGTTCTGAACTATCCCTACATGCTCATATGGGCGCATGGCATGGGCGGCCATGACAAGCTGTACGTTTTCTTTCAAAAATGTGGAGTGGTGCTGGCGCCTCGCCACTGACGGCTTTTCATGGCTGGTGTTATCTCGTTGTCCAAAGATTCTTTTTTATGGCCTTCTTTTGCATGTTATTCATAGCGTTTTATATACCAAAAAAACCATTTTACAGTGACTTTGTCCTGAGTGCTTCGACACTGGGGCCAAGTAATGCAAGCGTGCCTTTTGTTTGCAACCTCGTTAGTTTCAGTAAAAGTAGTAAATGCAAATATTATTATTGTTCAATACATATTGAATTGGCTTGAAGTGATTTACTTTTATAAATGGCGCCTTGGTAAGGAACCTAGAAAAATATAATTCTAGTGCCTTATTATAACATACGGGAGAGGCTGAGCCTGGTGTAAAATGGTCAAACACAGAAAGTGCCCCTCTTCCCACTGTCTCTTGTTTGCAATGTCACCACCTTCTATCTCGCTGCCCCTCCCCGTTTTGGAAAGACCTTTAGCCATCAGTAGCAAGTTACATGCGTTTATTCCACTAGCAAAATGCTCGATACAGCAAGCAGATAGTCAATAAAAGGTATGCAAAACTAGGCTACAAGGCAACATGGCGGCGAGGAGCCAGGCAACCCCACACAATGCCGTTTTCTCTTGTTTCCCATTACAGGGCTCTTGTTTACATGAACAAGGCAACTTTTCCTTGGCCTGTCAGGCTGAGTTGGGGTGGTATGACCGCAGGACAAGGAAAGTAGATGGAAGAAAACACGAGTTTTTTATGCAGGCAGGAAGAGCAAATATTTATTTTTTGGAGTTTTCTGGGGTTTTCCTTTTCGTTTCGTAAAAAAACAATGAACCCCCGTCCTCCACCTCTATGCCTCGCCTCCTCTATGCAGTCTAACGGACAACCCGCCCATTATTTCTCTTCCTTGCCGCAACCAACCACCTCCGCACACAGCACATCCCTCGGAAGATATCTCACGACTTCCCTGGCACTGCATGATATGCTGTTTCCCGCCCCCGCCCTCGAACTCCGTCACGCAAAGCAATACGAGAGAGTGAGGAGGAGCCGGGGCCAGAACGCCATTGCTTCCTCACACCCCGGACAAATTATTCTCGTTATCTGAATCGGCCTGTAATTTACAAAATAAAGGCGATAATTACGACAAGTTTTCTTATCTTTAGCACCGTCAAGTTGTCATTCCGTTCCGAGGTCCATATGCAGCAAAGATGAATTCATCCCATACAACAAAGCACATAGATAAAAACACAATAAAACAAAAGCCATAAAACAACTCAGAACCACCTACTCAACACCCACACCTGCGCCTTATTTTCCCGCCAATTTCGTTAGATGCCGACGGCTGACCGTGAAACAAACAAAAATGAAGATAATACCACCATATCTACACGCCCGCCGCCGAAACTCAAAACTCAAAATCACCACTGTCGTCCTGCGCAGCCATAACCGAGTCGTCCTCATCATCGTCTACATACACTGGCTTCTTCTTCGTAGTAGCAGCTGCCCTTGCTGGCCGGCGCGGCTGTGCTTTTGCCGCCGCCGGCTTTCGCTTGGGGACAATCTCCTCTTCTTCATCCATGTCCACATCATCATCGTCGTCACTGTCTAGTGCTGGCTTGGCCTTGGTCTTCTTCACGGCATATGCCTTTGCTGCGGGAGAGAGTGCGACCTTTGCCTTGGCCTTGTCTGCCTTGACGGCCTTTACAGCCTTGGCAGGCTTCTCTTCCTTTGCCTTGGGCTTGGCCACACCTGGCCTTCCACGACCTTTCTTGGCTAGCGTGGGAACAACATTGAGCGGTGCCTTGGTGGCGGCCACTGACGATGCCGTCTTGGTGACTACAGGCAAGTCGTCGTCGCCGTCCGAAAGTAGTCCGTCCAGCTCGTCACCCTTGTTTGATTTGCGCGGCGACGACAAGGCGAGGGCCTCGTAGTTGGTGTCGTCGTTGCTGTCAAAGTCAAATGTCTTGGACGACGTCTTTGCCTTGGAAATTTTGGGAAGAGAGGCGGAGGTGCTAACCCCGCTACTGTCTCCATGGCTAGTTTCTGGACGCGACATGGAGAACAGGCTTAGGCGTCCGTTAGATGGCGCACTGGATGATGTCTCTGCTTGCTGGCTGATGCCCTTGACCATAGCGCCAACATTGCCCAGCATCTCTTCGTCATCGTCGTCTTCGGATGCCGACTCAGACTCATCAATGGTCCATTTCCTGGCCTTGGTCGCTGCTGCACGCTTCGTCCGGCCGCTCCCAATGTCGCTCGCTGGCATCGCCGGGCGCGAATAAAGGTCAACGTCATCGCTTTCGTCGTCGTCCTCCATGTTACTGGCAGCGGCCTTCTTGCTGGTGCTTGCCGCTGTAGTGGCAGACTTGGGCTGGGGTTTTGTCAGTGCGGCAAAGTCGTCATCTGAAGATTCATCTTCAGCGCCATCCAAGCTGCTGATTTTCTGAGCCGCCGGCTTAGCCTTGGGCTTGGCAGAAAACATTTCCGCAAAGCGTTCGGATGTCTTCTCCACTTTGGGAACCACGGCGGCCGCAGCAGCAGCCTTTGCTGCCGAGACTTTGGGTGCGCGGGCAGGCTTTTTCTCGGCGTAGTCGTCGTCGCCCTTGGGCTTCCTGCCGCGGCCAGCTCCGATCTTCTTACTAGTGCGGCGGCCTAAACGGCGAATGGATGTCTGGATATCTGCGTCCAATGCCAGCTGCGCTTCCCATTCGGCAATGAAATCGTCCAGATCACGACACCAGAGGTCCTTCTCGCTCTTCAGGTCCAGTTCATCGTACTGTTCCCGCTTGGCCAAAATCTGCTTCTTGAGCTTGTCCAAGCGTTCCTGAGTAAACGACCAGATGGGCATCTAGATGGTTAGTACTCAAAGAACAAAAAGAAAAAAAAGACAAAGTAGAGAAAAAGACTCACAGAAAGAAGATAGTCGTAGTCGCGCGCAGTGTCAACGCCGGGCGCAGCATCATCCTCCTCCTCTTCCTCGACGTCATCATCGTCCTTCTTGCCCTTCTTCGCATCACCATTGTCCTTGGGGAAGGCCTCGTAGTCGCGAGAACGCAGTTCCTGGACAACAATGTTCTTCTTCTTCTTGGAGACAACGAGCTTGCCTTCCATGATCTCTTGGACAAAGCGGTACTGGTTTTGCAGCCTGCGGTACTCCTTGTCATAGATACCGAGCCAGTAGGCCTTGCGCTGTGTATACATGCTAAAGCGGTAGTGGTAAAACTCCTCCATAATGTGCTCGACCTTTTCGTAACGGCGGATCTGGCCATTCCGGTCAAAGGCCACCAGGTTGGTCGTTGTCATGGTTTTGCTCAGCTTGAAGCGCTCAATCAGGCCCTCTTCCACGGCTGACCGCATGTGCTTCTCGTCCAACTGGATGACAAAGTGCACATTCCGGTGGTCGTTGAACTCCTTGTAGTCCTTGATCCAAGACGGCGTCTTCTCGGCCCGAATGATTTCTTCCAGCTTGGCCTTGAAGTCATCCGTCCACATGCGCACCGGAAGCTCTGTGACCACAACCTCAGTGGGGTTCTTTTCGTCTTGATAGGCTATGCCGTTGAAGCGAATGCGGCCGGGTTGGCTGTCAGCCTCGGACGAACCCTTCCAGCCACGGAACCACGGCATCATGGGCTCAAATGGCATCTCTTCTCCATTTCCGCCCTCGTGCCGACCCATGCGGCGCTTCAGGTTCCTGACAATGTCCTCGGGGTTATAGTTGGGGATCGATGTGCTCCAACCAGTGCCAATACCATCGGCGCCGTTGATCAGAATCATGGGCACAACCGGAGCATATGTCTTGGGCTCGACCATTTTTCCCTCGTCCACGTTGTGCTCAAGGATGGGCTCGTCCAGCTGGTTGAAGACGCGGCGGGCAAAGGGGGACAGGCGTGTGAAAATGTAACGGGCGCTGGCAGCATCAGAGCCACCGGAAAGACGAGAACCGAAATTACCACTGGGCTCGAGACAGTTGATGTTGTTGGAGCCGACAAAGTTCTGCGCAAGGCCGACAATGGTCTGGTGCAAAGAGGCATCGCCATGGTGGTACGACGCCAACTTGGACACCAAGCCGGCCAACTCAAACACCTTTTGGTCCTTGACAATGTTCTTGGCAAAACAGGTATAGACAACCTTGCGCTGGCCAGGCTTGAAGCCATCAATGACCGAGGGAATGGAACGCATATTGTCGGCCATGCTGAAAAGAATCAGCTCCTTGTTGACAAAGTCCGAGTACGTGATGCTTTTGGTAGACTGATCCAAAAACGTGCCGGGCACAAAGTTGCCGAGCCACTCCTTGCGCGCGTCCGCCTTCTTCTTGGAAAAGGCAAGGTCAAAGAGATCGGCCTCCTCGGATTTCATTGTCATAAATTCCTTCAAGTGAGCGTCCAGGTTGGTGAAGTAGACTTGTGCATCTTCGTTGGAACTGGAACCTAGACCCTTGAGATACTTGTGCTCCCAGCGCTTCAGTTCTGCCTCGTGGGACTGCTTCCACTCCTCGTACTCGGGCATGGTGTAGAACGCCTTGCTCTTGATAGGCTTTTTGGGGTTGGGTCCCTGCCAGATCTTGATGACGGGCGTGATGAATTCCTGGAAGAACTCGGGAATCTGCAGCAGCGAGGGATACTGGACTTGGAGAAAATTGATGAGGAGCCCCTTGATGTGACTACCGTCATGATCCTGATCGGCCATGATCATCAAATGGCCGTAACGCAGGCCCTTGGTGTCCGTGTAGTGCTGCTTGTGTTTGAGCCCCAGAAACTGCTTGATGTTCTGGATTTCCTTGTTCTTGGTGATCTGGTCAATGGTGGCATCGCGGACGTTGAGCAGCTTTCCACGCAACGGGAAAACGCCGATACGGTCCGGATCCAGCACGGCACGGCCGGCCACAGCCAAACCACGGGCAGAGTCACCCTCTGTCAGAATCAAGGTGCATTCGTGACCGTGCTTAGTACCAGCCAAATTGGCGTCGATCAATTTGTCATTGCTGATGCGCGAGCGCTTGTTGCCGTCGCTCTTGGCCAGCATCTTGTCGGCCTTTTTGTCGGCGAAGTGGATAATGTTGTTGATGGCGTCGGTGTTGCGGATCTTGCGGATGAAGCCATCGGTCAGGACGCACTTGGAACCAAAAGCGCTGACTTTGGTGGTCATCTGCTCCTTGGTCTGAGAGTTGAAGGACGGGTTGTCGACGAAGCAGTTGACAAAAATGAAGATGTGGTTGCGGATGTGGCTGAGCTTGAGCGAGTGACCCTTCTTGCGCTTGTTGAGGTCGGCCAAGAGCGCGTTGCAGATCTGGTCGGCAATGTAGTTGACGTGGGTGCCGCCAGACGTGGTGGCAATGGAATTGACAAAGGACACCTGCTGGAAGGTGCCGTCGGACACGGTGAAGCCAATGCTCCAGCGGGCGTGGGCCTTGGGGTCCTCGAACTGGACCGTGGCTGCGGGCGGCAGCTCCTCGCCGGTCACTTCCTCGTCACGCTCTTGGGCAATGGCCTTGGCATACATGTCGCAGTATTTTTTGAAGCCCACCTTGAGGTGCTCGCCGTTCAGATAGACCTTGATGCCGTCGACGACGCCGGCCATGTCGTAGACACGGCGGTAGATGAGGCCCTCGAGGTCATCGTCAATGCCGTTGGGCATGTTGAAGCGCTCAAAGTCGGGCTTGAAGGTGACGCGCACAAAGTCGGCTGTTTTGCTGGACGTGATCTTGGCTTTTTCCATAATGGACATGTTCTTGCGCCACGTCTGCTTGTAACGCTTTCCGTTGGTCGAGTCTTGGCACTCTACGGTGAACTCAGTCGAAAAGACGTTGCAGAGCTTGGCACCGTAACCGTTGCGGCCACCCACGGTGCGTTTCTCGTTATCGTCATAATTGGAACCGGTCAGGAGGTGGCCAAAAAGCAGCTCCGGGATATACACGCCTTCTTTCTGGTAGGGGTCAGAAAGGAAAAGAGATAAATAGAGAAAGTAGCAAAGCAACAGAATCGAAACTCACCTCGTGCATCTCCACGACAATACCCTTGCCGTTGTTCTCGACGCTGATCTCGCCTATCTCACGATTGACAGTGACTTTCAGCATAGACATGCCCGGGTCACGCTGCTTGTTGTCGGCCGCATTGACAAGGATCTCATCGAAAATCTTGTAGAGACCTGGAACGTACGAGACGCTGCGCTTTTCCATCTGGTTCGTGTTCTTGTTGAACACCCACATGGTCTGCTCCGTGTGCTCGACAGAGCCAATGTATGTGTCGGGACGCTTGATAATGTGTTCCAGCTGCGTCAGTTTCTGGTACAACTCCGAGGCTGTCTTCTTGGACGTGGGATAGGACGGCAGAGCGGCATTGTCGTCGTCGACTTGGGCAACGCTGCTATCATTGGAGATCTCCGCCAGCGGTGCGCCTGCCGTCTTCTTCTTGACGGGCGCCTTTTTTGGCTTCTTTGCACTGGGCGGTGTCTGGGAGAGATCGCCAATGCTGTCACCATCGTCGTCGTCGTCCTCGTTGCTTGGTGGCGGTGGCCGCTTTTTCGGCGCTGCCGGTTTGACAGCCGCCGCTTTGGTCGCCTTCTTGGGTGCGGCGGCCTTTTTGGGGGCTGCTTTGGTGGCCTTGGCCTTCTGAAGAAATGCAAGAGCTGGGTCAGCAAAAAATGGGAGGGGGAGGGGAAGAATGAAGCGTTTTAGCAATGCCAATAAAGACTGCAACAGCACTTACGGGTTCGGGAGAGTAGGCCTCAGATCCGCTGTCAATGTCCACGACAGAGTCGCTCATGAGCTCCGAGTCGAACTCCATGATGAAGTCCTGCTGCTGGAGCCGGGGATGAGATGGGAGAAGCTCAAGTCGAGATGATGGAAGAGCGAGTTGGGAACGCGGGCGAAAAAACCAAAAGTCGAATAAAGAAAAAAAGGCGCGCAAGGATCCGGTCCTCGACGTTAACAAAGGAGTGCGAAGGAGAGAACCGAGTAACGATTTGCGGTGGTCGGCTGCGGACGGTCGGTCATGGGTGTCGGAGGCCGAATGTCGTTGAGGCAGGTAAGGGAGGAGGAGAAGAGACGATATAGACACAAACCGGGCCGTTGTCGAGATAGCACCGTTAACAACAGAAAGAGCGTGGCGCTTACCTAAGATGTCGTGGTGTTGTTGTTTCTGCCGGAAATGGACTGCAGTGTTTATGTTTTGGAGCGCCTGATTGGGAAAGCACGGAGCGCCTGTAAACAGCCGCAGTGTTTTCAGGCCCCTGTCAGGTAGCAGCAACGGAAAGAATGAATTGCGCATGACGCGTTTAGAAGTGACTTCCTCTTCGTTGTTAGCGCGTAGCATTTTTCTTTAATTTTTTCCCTATCGGTTTACGGTTGCCGGGGTAGCTGTTGGTGCACGTGATATGTGGCTTGTCTGGAGCACAGCCACAAAACAGGAGCATCGTCTACTTTGAACACGACCGATCTCGGAAAGGCCATGACACTGCAGCAAACATGCATCGTTGCGTGATGAATAGCCTTTGGACGCTGTGAGGCCTGACAGCTAGTCTGCCGCCCTGTTCTGTGCTCCCCTAGTTATATCTTTCGCTTGTCGGCTGGCCGGCTCGACGTGATTGTACAAACTGACGTCTTTGCTGTTGCATCCGTTTGATCAGTAATATTGTCTAGTATTTCTGATGCCATACGTGATATGCCTTTTAAGCGGTGGCAGCCATAAGGCAGCAGAGTCACACTGTATCTCGATCTCTGTCTTTTCCAGTAGCCCCTCGACGGTGCCTGGACACTAAACCCCTGGCTTACACGGGATCGTCTAGTGCACTGGCCTCGTTTGTGTAGCTGTTTGAGCCTTTGTATTTCTTCGGCTTGTCGAGAGGGGACTTTTCCGTAATAATTCAGTAGAGTAGTAGAGGTTCAGCTGCTCTTTTCATTATCAAAGCCCCTCGTTTGTTTGTCTCGATTCTCCCTGGACCCTTCCCCAGAGCCTGATAATTCCATCTTTCTGTCTTCCCTACGTTTTTATCACGCCTACTACCTACATGTAAAACGCCGTTACTTTTATTTTACCGCGGTCTTTATGGCTCTGTGCTTTCTGCCCCCCCCCCCGAGAAGACTTCCTCGATGCAGCTTCCCTTCTCCCCGTGTGCTAGACCGCCACTCCTCTCAGAACTGGGCCCCGTGATACAATAGTGCAGCACTTTCTTTTGTTTTCTAGTCGTACAAGCATAGAGGTCGTATCACTGCTCTCTCGGTCCGTACAACTTTCATGGGGGGGGCAGGACAGAGAAGAGATAGACATTGTGGCAGAGACGGGGGAGGGCGTTTCTGTATCTCTTTTTTCATGAATATCCTTCTTTATTACACCTCTTTGCAAGCACGAGTTCCGATCCAACTTGTCCTTCACCATCAGCCTCTGGAAAGCTGCGTGGTGCTCAACTTGAAGCTTTCTTTCGTAGTACCCCTTCTTCATCCTCGTACAACATGTATCTGGAGACAGCCTGAGTGAGGAAGCACACCTCTTTGTAGCTCCATTCTGTTGTTTTATCGTGGATTGGCTTCCGCTATTCAGAATCGGTAGACGAGGGCCGTGTAGCTAAGGCGGTAGACCAGCCGATATTGCTGTCATATTCGGATTCTGTCCTAGACATACTGTAACGAGACCTGGGCTGTATTCAACAAGATGGAATCGCAAATACAATTTTGAAATAAAAGCATATAAAACCGTAAGGACAGTTAGTTTATTTTCCGAAAGCTGTGTTGCAGTATGACGGCCTGTCTAAAAAGCGTCAATATTTTTCTGACAGGCACAAATAAAATGGCAGACATGAAAACTGAAGTGACGCTGTTTCTTACTGTACGCCGTTCTTAACTTTGACAGCCAGATTTGTGTATCCTTTTCTATTGATTCTCTCCTTGTTTTGTATCAAGCGGATGGATATGAAATGGGGCCAATTTCTGAATAATTAAGGCGACCAGATTATACCAAGAGTGTAAGATGCCGTCGATTCATCCTAAGCCATAGTGCCATCTCCTAATGTCTGCGAATCTCCCCATTGCCGCTGTAGATATTGCAAGTGTTGTGACGACTTCTGACTGTCCTTCCAAGACAAAAACGCATTTAGAGGTGTACTTTTTCAATATTGTGATATGGGTGCTCGAAATGGTCGACTTCATGGCCAAATTTGTAAAGAAAGAAAAGAAACAGAAGGAAGAAGTGAGAAGAAAGAATAGAATCTCTGGCAGATGAAGTTTGGATTTTCTTGTTTCATTTTTGTCACAAACAAAATAGTCTGTCATAAAAATCAAACGCGTTACCTACTGTACTATAGATGCAGGTTTAATTAAGACAAGAAATGGCGGAATCTACTTCTCATTGACTTTTACCATTATTCTTTTTGATTTTATAGACTACTCGGTATAATTAAAAACCCTAGCAACGATATCCATATGATAGGAAGAGCCTAATTTGTCGTCACAAGATACCGCATTTTGTAATCTGCTCTTTGCTCTTTCCGCCACGAAAAATATGAAGATTACCAACGGAAAGAGCAAGTCGTCCGCATTGCCGTGGCCTGATTTCTACTTTACGTTAATAAAAGACGGAGCCAAAAGGAACGAGCATGCAGTTTCCTTTGGTTCTGTGTAATGATTCCTGCACCGGTACCAAAGTTTGGCTGCTCTCTGTCCACTTCTTTTTTGATCTCTTTGTTGCCAGCCCAAGGAGACACCTCCCTCGGAGATGGGCCACACCGACTCCTCAAGGACGCATTTGCGCTGTTTGGTTAGGCGACCCCCCTGGATCTGGCGGTGTCGACCTTTGTCCTGTTAGTCGTCAAATGGGGGTATCTGCTCCTCGCCATCACATCTCCCTCTCGCTTTCTTGTCTCGTATGGCCCTTTGCACCCGCATGCATGTGCCGTGGCAGCGTAGAGAGCCAGGCAGCGTTGCCACGTGTGTCGAGTCAAGCGAGCAGTAACTTTTCTTTGCTACATGTCTGCTACATGTACGGGATAGCTCGCTTTGAATTATGTGTTTCTCTTCTTCCTTGTTTTGCACCACCTGCGGAAGATGATCGCCGGAAGAAGGCGCCTTGATGGGTTGATGGAGTGGAAAGAGAGCAAAGGGAAACTTTGGCATCTTGAGATGGCGGCCTATTCCGCCGACTCCCAGCTGTAGATGTTTTCGAACCCCCTTTTTTCTCTGCTTCCCCTGTCGAGAGCAACTAGAGTTTGGCCCTGACCACTCCAAGTGTCTCACAACATGGTGGCCAACATGGCCGCGCTTCTTTCTCTGGCCTCCCCTTCCTCCTTGTTGCATCATGCAGGTCAAGTCGGCCTGGTAGGCAGGAAGGCTTTCATCCCCACTATTATTCTGCTTCAATTCGTTTCTTGTCATATTTCTCGCTTCGAATCTCCATCTCTCTCCCTCCCTCTATGAGGGTTTGTCTCATCTGTCATAATTTTGATTTCGTCTTTTTCGTTGGGGAGACCTATCCCTGTACAATCCGCGCGCATAAGCTCATCTGTTTGTATCCCCTCTTCCCTTTTCCTTTCTCTTCTCTCCATTAGGCTTTGTTTACTGGATATGTCAAATAAGCCTCCGGTATACCTTGCTTTCTGCGAAAGGCAACACGAGACATGTTTAGCCTTTTGAAGAAACCAAGACTGGTCTTGTAGATGACCGTTGCCGGTACACCGTTTGCGTCGTTTGCAAGCGAGCACAGATTGCCCTCTGTATATTTGTTGTTTGTACCTTAGTTTTGTATCTCGATTGGAATGAAATCACACCTCTTGTATTCAATGACACACTGTCCGGCCATGTTTAGGCTGCCATTCTTTCTCTCTCCGTCGGGCAAAGTGACCTATCGACTGTTTCGCTTCGCTCGCTCGCTGTCACCGAGAAAACTGTACGTCATTTATCACCCAACGGCTCCGTGTGGGTAACAAAACAAGAAAATGAAAGCCTGTCTAGCATTGGCCAATGTCCTATTCTTTTCTTTCTTTCATGACACTGATACAATAAGTGGCGGTGACAGGGAAATCAAACATGACAAGGGTGGTGCCAGCTGCTGAGAATCAAAGAGAAGCGATGGAAATAAATTAGTAAGAAGAGGCAATAGAGAAGAACCAGGGGGCTTGCTCGAGCTCAAGCTTCCAGAAGGTAGAAAAGAACTTGTATGTAAAAAAGGAGAGAGGGGGGGTGGTAGAGCAATGAGAAGGGTTCAGGACGAGAGAAGAGCCAAGGCTATGCAGACAGGAGAGACATCTTTAGAGTACAGCGGCCCCCAGGCCAGGGAAAGATAACGGGAAGACGTTAACGGCGCCCCACTCGCCGTTCATAGAAGATCTGGGTTCCTTTTCCCTAGCCTACTGGCGACTATCGTGGGCCATTTGTCTTATCCTCCCAAATTCTGCTCATGCAAGTCCTGCATACACAGCGTGCCGACGACTCTGCATGGAAGCCCGATGACAGTAGCCGATGCGTTTTGTCTCTTTTTCTTTTCCTGTCTTGGGTTGATGATCTCCCTGCTTCTCCACCGCTTGTCCACAAATCGTAGCAGCGTTTTTGGGCCGTTGTGCCATATGGGCAGCAGTTCGTGCAGGTCTAGTCCGTTTTCTCTGCCACCGCCCTTGCCCCATGGAGATGCTTCTACCAAACGGACGGGGACAGCGCGGTACCCACACAGCAAAGAGCTTTACCCGTTGACGAGCTCACCCCGTCTTTTCGTGCACTGACAACGTGTCTTGTGTATGAGCAGCCGTGGTGCAAGAAGCGGAGAGAGGATAGCGAGAGCCATAAAAAAGAGGGGAATGAATGAGAGACAAGAATGACAAGGTGAGGCCGGCAGAGGTGAGAAATGGTGAGAGAAGGAGGGAGGAGGAGGCGGTGGCGAGAGAGGGCGAAAAGAAAGAGACGGATGGAGAAGAGAGGAGGAGAGAACAAAGGAATACTTTGCGTCGGCATGGGCGAGTCGGGCCAGGCTCGCCGCCAGGGGAGGCACAGAATACACGAGAGAGCAAAGAGAGGGAGGAGAAACGAGGCGGTCTCCCAAGGCGTAGGCGTTGCCAAATCATATTTTGGGTGGCCTGGGTCATGGCTGGTCAAAGGGCAGACAGACGGCAGCGCCGGAAGAATGGCCATAAGAGGGAGGGTCCCCTGTACTGCATGGGATGGCTGCTCTCTGTCTGCGTTGTGAGTGGTCTATCGAGCTGAGAATCAAGCTGCCCCCCTCGTCTCTTCTTTTTCTTTCTCCCCCCATTCTTTCCTTCTCTCTTGTCCGTCTCTGATCTTCGGCTCAAGACGCAATATATCACATTACTTGTTTCCTCTTTTATTTTCAGCGTGTAACCGCCCATATATTACACACTCACACACCCTCCGACGCAGACAAGGTCTCTCATTGTCATTGTATAAGACAGAGCGTTCTTCCACTATTTTCCGTCCCTGTTTATCACTTTGCTCTTGTCTGACTCGTCTTGGCTTTTCTTTCAACTCCTCCATTGACATCGCAGCCACCAGCTTGAGACGCAAGCCTTTTGGATCTTCCTTCTTGAGACCCGTAACGTCAAAGGAGCCTGGGCAGGCCTGTCAAGTTTTCCTTGTCCGGCCCAGATTGTCCCTCTCCTCCAGAAATGTCTTTTTCTGTCCTTCTCCGCTCTCCTCGGCCCGACAGGTTTCCGTCGACACCAGCCGCCTCGCCGGAACTGACGTCGTCTCCGTTTTCCCTGGTGTCGTTGGCGCTTCCTTCGCCGGGATCCATGGACTCGCCGCCCACCATCTATAGCGACTACGACCGGGTGGCCCTGTCTGTCCGACCGGGAATCAGGCCGCGGAAGCCGCAGCAGCAGCCGCAACCAGATGCTGCCTTGCCAACGACGGCTCCTGCCACCACCCACCCTCGCCTGCCGGCTCATCTTGTGGCCGAGTTTGTCCGGGCCGATCCCAAGGGAGCCGTCCACTACTATCCGTACGAGCACAACCTGGACGCCGTCTCCTTGCAGGCAGTGCAGCATTTTCGCGTCTACCCGTTTGGAAGCATCCAAGACTACTGCCGGCGCATTCCGTACGCCAGCGGGAAAAAGAACTTTCACCAGAAGACGGGACGAGAAGGCTTTGAAGGTATGTCTTCTTCTCCCTCTTCTTCTTCCTCTCTCCCCTCTCACTCACAAACAGTCTTTCACTACGTCTTCAAACTTCCTGCAGATGACATGGAGCACCATGTCATGTGGGACTACAACGTCGGCCTCGTCCGCATGACGCCCTTTTTCAAATGCCGCAAGTACGGCAAGGTGAGTCGCAAGCGGCCCGAATCGACTGCCGTCACGAAACTGACCTGCAGACGGCTCCATCCAAGATGCTGAGCCTCAATCCGGGCCTAAAAGACATTTCTTACAGCATTACAGGGGGGTCTATCATGGCACAGGGTGGGTTCGCCTCATTGTCCTCTCATCGTTTGTCATTGATCTGACTGTCTAGGCTATTGGATGCCCTTCTACTGCGCCAGAGCCGTCTGCGCCACATTTTGCCATCCCATTGCCGGCGCCCTGATTCCCATCTTTGGGCCGGATTTCCCGGCCGAGTGTATCCCTCCCGACTCGTCCGACTTTGGCCGCATGGTCATCAGCCCGGCCATTATTGCCGAGGCCGTCAAAGAGGTGCAGCTGATGCGCCACCGCTATGCCCATCCGGCTGGCAACGAGGCGGCCGGCGCGGTGGCCGCCGTCAGCATTGCCGAGCGCTTCTACCTACAGCATCCGGTGCCGCCGCTGCTGTCGGCCGAGGAAAACGACGACGCGCCACGGAGAGCCGTCCCGGAAGAGGGCACGATGCCCGGCTCGTTGAGCGCGCCATCGCGTCTTGTCCTGCCTCGCCCGGCTCCTGGTCCTTCCTCTGCACCTTCATCGCCATGGCTCGGCCCCCGGGAGCTGCCCAGCAGCCTCAGCCGCCACGGCCACCCCCCCCCTCACCACTACTACTCGTCGCCCGAGCCGTTCCACGAACGGCTGCCGCCCGTATCCTACCTGGACTCACTCCCGCCGCTGACACCCTGTACGCAGCGTCCGTTGCCGCCGCCGCTGCTGCCCCCGTTGGTCTTGCCGTCGCGGCGGCTGCCGGCGGCGGGACAGAGACTGCGAGAACAGCAGCCGTTGAAAAGTCACCGCCCAATGCTCTGTCCGTTGCGTCCAGTCAGCAGAGATGAAACGGAAGCGGAAGAAAAGAGTCAAGACTCGCTGCCGCCGCCGCCGTCCCCAAGGAGCAACCTGGCGCCGCATATGCCGACACACTCACAGCCAGACACGCCACATGCACAGACTGGCTACTGCCGCCCTTTGCCACGGCAGCGTCCTGTGTACGGAGAGGCAGCTGCGGCCGTCGGCGCCAACCCTTCTCTCAGTGTCGTGCCCTGGGGAGTCGGCGATGCCGCACGCATGGCCGCGCTGCGACCCGGCTCAGATAGCCCGGAGAGGCCGCTTGACCAGCCACACCAGCGCCACCGCCACCACACATCGTCGGCGTCATCGGCCTCGTCGGCCTCGTCGTGGGCCTCGTCGCTGTCGTCGTCGCTGTCGTCGTCGCTGTCCGCCTGCTACTACCCGTCGCCGCCACCGCTGCCGCCACCGCCGCCCTCTTTGCCGTCTGCGGCCACGCCGGCCCACAGGCCGTGGAGTGCGGCAGACATGCAGATTGCCAACCTGCTCGTCGACTTTAGCGCCCACACCGCGTCCGAGTCGCCGTACCCCGGCGGCCGCCCTGTCAAGGAACGCAGCAACGGCACGACCACAACGGCTCGGCCCAAGGGGAGGAAAACACCGATTCCGAGCCGGATCGGCTCCCAACACAGCCAACGTGGAAGCATTAACGTGCTGTCGTCGGCCTTGTCAGCCTCCATGGGTCTGCCACTTACGCCCAAGGCACGCAAGAAACGGCGTACCATGAAGGAAGAGTAGACGGCAGTGGTCAGAAGAGATCAAGGCCTCTCTTCTTTCAAAATCTGGCTGTCATATCGTGTTCCTCTTTTCTCATTGGCCATGCACTTTTCTCGTTGCATTTCTGCTTTTTCGTTTTTTTAATTATTCTGTTTTATCTATGCGTTGTTTTCTCATCGTATTGTGGTACATTATTGCGTTCAGAGTGGCGGACCAGAGCAAAGGAATCCAGGGGCAAGGCAGTAAGGACAACAGCGGCCTTCCTCGGGAGGCCAGAATGAAACGTGTGTTTTTCAGCTGTATTTTTTTTCTTTTTTTCTCTTCTGCACCGCCGCCTTCCTCTTATGTAGACCCGCCGCCGCCGCCGGCCAGCGCCTTCTTCCGCTTCCACTCGGCCACCCAGTCGTCGGCGTCGCGCCGCGGCAGCACAAACACGCGCACCAAGTCGTCCACCACCTCGACGTCGGCCTGCGCCAGAATCTGCCCCAGCGCCACCTTGAGGCCGACCTTGACGAGCCCCCCCGTCCGCGTCTCCATATAGCAGACCACGGCCGCCGCCCGCGGGTACGCATTGTCGCCCCCGACCCCCGGGTCGTCCCACGGCGGCGGCAAAATGTACGCCAAGTGGTCCCGCAAGCACGCGTACTCGGCCACCGCCTTGATAAAGTCCGACTTGTAGTGCAGCGGGTACAGCAGCAGCGTCGGAAACGTCAGCACCTCTTCGGGGCCCGCGCCCCCCGCGCCGCCCACGTCCTCCGTGGCCAGCCGCACCACGGCGTCCTCCATCTCTGGCGGCTTGTCCGTCTTGCGCGTCCGGATGCCGCGCTCGCGCAACGCCGCTCGCAGCCGTGCCGCTGCACCGGCGGCCGCCTCACGACGCGCAACCTCACGGCGCTCTCGCTCCGCCACGGCCTGGGCCCGCGCCGCCACCTCGGCAGCCAGGCGCTGCAGCGGCACATTGTTCGGCGCCGCCGCCAGGCCGCCGGCACAGGCTTCGGCGGCCTCGGCCGTCTTGTCGAGGGCCAACAGAGCCCGGGCGCTGCGGTACCAGGCCTTGACGGCTGTCGGGTGCAGGCGCAGGGCGGCACCGCAGTCGAGCGTGCAGGCGCGGTAGTTTTGTAGCTCCAGGTGGCACGCTGCTCGGTTCGTGTACAAGGACTCGAGCAGGGCGTGCTGCCGCGCAATCTCGGCCGGCGCATCGCCAGACTCGCCGCCGTCCGCCGGGTCCTCTGTCGCAGCCTCTCTCGTCAGCCGAAACTGCGGCTCACCTAGCTCCGCGTCGGGCTCGGGCTTCGCCTGCGCCCCGACCGGTGCTGGCGGCTCTCCTCGCGCACGCCGCCGGTCTTCGGCTACCAGCAGGGCCACGCCCTTGTCGTAAAAGACGCGCGCATCGGCCCACTTGTGCTCGCGGAAGCACTCGTTGCCGCGCTCCTTGAAATCTTGCGCATTCTCCAGCGGCGTGCCTTCGTACGCCAGCGCCTGCAGCGCCGCCACGTCGTCGTTCTCCTCGAGCTCGGTCATGAATAGCGGCGACTTGTTGAGCTCGGCCAATATCTCGTCGGCTGTCTTGCCAGCGACCGAGGCCATCATCGGCGGCAGCTCTGGGCCAACGGCAGCCGGTGCTGCCGCGGCCTCTGCTGTGGATACTTCTGTGCCATTCTCCAGAGCCGGCTTGGCATCGGCTTGTGCGGCCGCTGGCGCTTTTGTCAGAGTCTCCTCGACTTGCAGCTTGGCTGTGCCGTCAACGACTTGATCTGTGATTTCTTGCAGGCGCACCATTTTGGGCAATCTGCTGTGTCTCTGTGCGTCTGCGTCTCAATCAGTCTGTCAGTCCGACTCGGCGTTGGTCTTTTGCGCGGCCCAGTTGCTCCTCTAGCTGATTCGGCGCGATAATGACGCTCAAAATTTGAAGGCTTTTTTGGAGCTACCCCGTTTTCCAGGTGAGGTCCGACTCATTATTCAGCAAGCCTGGTAGCTCTTTCCTAATCCGTATTATCACCGTTTATTTGCCCCCAAGCGAGCCATGCCTGCCTCGTTCTAATAATACACGCTCGGTAGTGGCAGATCCTCTAATCGCAATCTCCACTTCCAAGGTTGCCGTCCTATCACCATAATTATGCCTTGCCGTTTTGCCGCTCCAACCCAACGCCGTCCGTTTACAATGCAAAAGACCAGAATCGAAGAAAAGGGAGAGTAAAAAACAAAAACAACGAAAAAAATAAAAAATAACCAGCCCCTAAACGGCCCCTTCATTGTGCCGCTCTCTCGGCCGCTCAACAAAGAAACACTGAACGGCGCCCACCACGGCGACCAGCGTCGCGCCGTACCAGGCCAGCGCCGTGCAGTCGATACGGCTGCCGACGGCGTAGAGGTAGCCGGCGATCGGCGGCGCCACCATGCGGCAGGCGGCCCCGGCGCTGGCGGCCATGCCATTGACCTTGCCAAGCACCAACGGGCTCGGCGTGGCCTCCTTGATGAGAATCAAGAGCAGCGGATACACGACAATGGCAAACAGGTTGCGCACGGTCAGGCAGGCATAAATGGCAGCGTACAAGAGGTTGGAAGCGCCCGCGGCGTTGTCGGCGCTGTCGTCGACCGGCACCCGCAGCAGTGCCGGCACCAGCACATAGGCCAGCGGGTGCAGCACCGTGACGAACAGGAAGAGGCGGTAGACGCCGACACGGGCGGCAGCCAGCGGGAACACGACCGCCTGCACAAACAGCGCAATGGCGCCATTAACGGCCATGATCATGCCCACGGCGCGCAGGGACAGCCCGAGGCCGCCGGAAGAGTGCCAGAGGCTGAAGGAGGCCCGAGACGACGGCGGTGCCCGCGCGTCCTCAAAGAAAATGGGCAGCGTCGCATCGTAAGCCATGCTGTGGTAGGTGAAAATGGCCAGCGCCAGCACGGTAGCCATTATGCGGCGTGAAAAGATGCTGACTGGCGGGCGCTTCTCCGCGTCAGCGTCGAGACAGTCGCCGTGGTTGCGGCCATGGCCAAACGTGCCGTAGGTCTCGGCCCGGAGGTCAATGGCTGGCCGCTTGAGCGCGTCCGAGGTCACCAGCAGCAGCGTCTCGTCCGAGACGTATTCTGGCTGCTCCTCAGCCTGCGCCAGCTGCAGCCGCTGCTCCTCGGCCTGTTGCTGGCGCCGCTTGATCTCCGGGTGTGTCTCTTCTAGCAGCAGGTAGCCGAGCATGATGCTAATGAGCAGCAGGGCTGAGCAGAGCAGGTTGGGCAGCAGGTATGGGAAGCGAGCAAAGAGGCTGTGCGCGGGAAAGACGTGTGGAAACGACGCGTGCGGGTCGGCAAAGGTGCCGCCAATGGCCGGACCGACAATGGTGCCGATGCTCCAGACAAAGGGCATAATGGCGTAAGCGCGGGCTGTTTGTTAGCGGGTGTGGTTCTTCCAAACATGTTCTCTTGTGGTGCACTCACGCTCGTGCTTCGGGTTCTTGACTTGCTCGCCCACCATCGTTTGGATGACGCCAATGTTTCCGTTGAGAAAGCCGCCAAAGGCGCGGCCAAGCAGCGCCACCCAGATGTTGGGCGCCAGGCCGACGATGATCATGCTGATCATGGTGCCAAAACAGCCGACCAGCAGCACGGGCTTGCGGCCAATGCGGTCCGACAGTCCGCCCCAGTACATGCCCATGAGCGCCTCGGCCAGCGAAAAGGCCGAGATGAGAATACCGGCGTAGAAGGAGGCATCGCTCGCGTCGCCGATGCGGAAGTGCTTGACCAGGGCCCAGGCATAGGGGAAGATGGAGGTGAGGGCGATGGGTTCGGCGAGGCGGACGATGGCTGCGGTGTTAGCTGGGATAAAAGGCTGCGAGAAGAGGCCAGCTTACCCAGGATAAACAGCTGGAACGCTGGGAAGTCGTCTGGTGAGGCCGGGCGTCGTGCCCGTGACTTGTTGGGAACTTGCATCTTTCAGGCTGAAAAGGGCAAAAGGGAAAGCAAGCAGGAAAGAGGCAGAGTTTCGGAATCGGAGCTGCGGGAGCTCTTGGTCGAAAAGAAGAGAAGAGCAGCGAAATCTCAAAGGGCCGAACGAGACAAGAGCTCAGATATAACGAGCTATGATATCCGATAAGCGTGTAAGCAGAACGGATGTGCAAGAGCCGTCTAGGGGGGTGCGCGTGAGTGGAACTCTGGCAGCTCGGGGTGTGTCTGCCATGGAGGAGTGTGAGTGGACCGTCGAGACAGCTATGGAGTCTACAGATACGGAGATGGGGGGTAGCAGTGCAGGAAGAGGAAAAAAGAAAAGAGGCGATAAAAGGGTCAAGGTAGAGGATGGAGAGGGTAAAGCAGAGGGGGAGATGGAGAGAGAACGGAAAACGGAAGAGGGAGAATCGGGAAAAGACGAGAGAACATGGCACCGGCGTCAACATTCATGGAAAAGAAGCCGAACACAAAGAGCAAACGGGGACAAGATAACGACGACAACAGACGCAAGCACAAGGCCTCTGGCACAACAGGCCAGGAACCAACAGCCGAAACGAATGGCCAGAAGCCAGAAGGACCAGATCGGGCCCGCTCGGACTGGAGCCAAGTGATAACGCGGAAACGAAGAGGGCAAAGCAGAGGAAACCAATAGCCTGGCGTAGTGCCCATAACGGATAGCCAATGGTAATACCATTCATTACTACGCTGTGAAACCCCGGCGCAGATAAGCCCAGACGGGATGACTACTGCCGGAGCAGGTGGACGGAAGCAGCAATGGCTCGCCCGTCTCGGGCTTGGGCGGTTGCGGAAAGGGGAGGAATGCAAGCCCAGCGTCAACCGCCGTCTAAGCGACCCCAGCGCTAGCGGTTGGTGCTGGAGCAGCAGAGCCGTGCGCTGTAAACGTACCGGAGCGCACTAGTAGATCCCATCGTCTGCGGGGCCAACTGGGCTGAGCTCTAGGGCTTTCGGCTAATGGGGCCGCTATCTGGCCCAGGCAACTTGGTCGGGAAACGATGGGCCGTATTTCCCCTTTCCCGCTTTTGTTTTTGCTTGCTCCTTGGCGAGGGCACCCTCCTTGGTCGTTGCAAAGGCTGCGTTGTATTGCGACGGCCGAGATCGGGCCAAAGAGAGATCTCAGATCAAGGAAACCGAACCAGGACTGGGAAGGTAGCTCTTGGTTGTATCTCTTTCTGTCTTTTTACCTGTTATTCATTCTTTCTCTCAGAGCCATACTTGCCTGGTCGGAACGCAAAGCATTGCCGTTTCTCTCCACATTTCCCTCTTCATTGTCTTATCTTGCATATGCAAGACTTGTCGCTATCAAGGCTATCAGACCAGACAGCGGGCCAGTCACGACTGCAGCTGAGCATTGCCCATAGCGGGACCTTTTGTGCTGCCAGATGGAATCGGGTGGAAAGACAACGGGGAGAGGCAGAAGCAGGAAACAGGCGGGTGAAAAGGAATAAGGGAATTTTAAGAAAATAGTCAATAACAATCGTCCTGGGAAAACACAATCGTCCTGGTCAAAAGCAATCGTCCATGGCAAAACAGTAACAAGTAAACGACAGAATACCCCAATCCCGGCTGCTTCCGCAGAACAGCGGGGCAGTCGGCTATAACAACTTGTCGTGGAATAGACGCGTCGAGCTGTCGCTTGTTGCGGCTTCATGCCAAGCTTCATCCTGGCCGCCCAACGGCGACCAAATGAATCGAAAATCCAATGCTGAATCCGTCTCTACCAAACCGTATCATCTTGTCGTATATACTTTACTTAAATGTCGTTTATATGCTGCTCAGGCGTAACAGCCGTCCAAGCACGAGACGTACTCTCCTCCTCTCCAGCTCCTCTCCAGCTCCTCTCCATCATCTCCTCCCGCTGGCGGCCGTCTCCTTGTGCTCTCTTTTGCTCTTCACCTCTTCCTCGAGCGCCTGTCCCTCTCGCCTTATCCCATCCCCTACTCCCCTTCATACCCCCCCTTCACCCTACTCTAATGCTTGTACTCCAGCTGGCCCGGCCCCATTACCCGCCAAAACTCCTCCACCAGCTCTCGCTGCCCCGCCGGCGCTCCACGTACCGCCAGGTACACTCGGCTGTCCAGCGCCGGCGCCCACTCTCCCGCATTGCCGCTCACCACCAGTCCGCCCGCCTCTGCCAGTATGCACCACCCCGCGCACACGTCCCAAGCGTAGCACCCACCCTCCCAGTACGCGTCCAGCTGGCCCTCGGCCACGCCGCACAGGTTGAGCGCTGCCGACCCCAGCGAGCGCAGGCTGTGCACCATGGCGTGTGTCGGCGCACTCGCCGCTCGCGCCGCCGCCAGCCGCCGAAACGTCTCGACCTTGCGGTCAAAATTGGCGCCCTGTCGGTCGGCACCCCACTCGACGGCGACCAGGGCAGCGCCGAGGCCGCGGAGGGGGGGTGCCTCGGCGACGACGCCCCGGCCGGCTAGAGGCAGTTTCTGCCGCGAGGGCTTAACTGCGCCCGAAGCTCTTCCCACCTCCTTGTAGGCCCCCCCGCCCTTCTTTGCCGTGTACAAAATGTCGAGAAAGGGGTTGTACACCACGCCGACGACCGGCTCGCGGCCCACGGCCAGCCCCAGGCTGATGCAGGCAAACGGGAAGCCGTGCACAAAGTTGGTGGTGCCATCAATGGGGTCCACGACAAACGTCGGCGCGTCCGTCACGCGCGTCTCGCCGGCCACATATGTCTCTTCGCCCACAAAGAGCACGTCGGGAAAGGCCGTCTGCAGCCGCGCCGTGACCATGCGCTCGACGTTCTGGTCGGCCTCGGTGACGAGGTCGACGGCTATTGGTTAGGCGGGGGGGAGAAAGACAAAGCAGAAAAACAGAAAGAGGCAAGCAGTAACTCACAATTGAGCTTCGTTCCTTGCGGAATATTGTTCGGATCGGCCGCCAGAATCAGCCGCCCGGCCTCCAAGGCCACCTCCACCAGCGTGTCGTGCACGGCTTGCAAGTCAATGTCGGCCATGGCTGTCTGGTAGGAGAACAATGAACCAAAAACAAGTAAAGGAAAAGAACAAGTCAAAATAAAGAACAGCCAGAAACACAATACCAAGCTGGTAGGGAAGCTTGGCGCACTAGGAATAGTGGACTCGTTAGTGGCAGCGGGGGAGGGGTTTAGACGGGGGAGGGTTTAGACAGGGGCGAGTTTGTCTCCGGTTTAACTGTCAGCGATCCAAGGCGCCCGAAGTGAAAAACGGAAGCCAAATAGAATGGTAATCAGAGCTATGATACAAACGGCGGCATGGCTGCCCATGCATCTCTCTTTTCCAACAGAATGGTTCTTCAAGAAAGCAAACTGGCGCCAATAAATCCATCAGAGAAGAACAGAAGAGAAGAAAAAGAGTAAAAAGAAAAGTAAAAAAGAAGAGTAAAAAGAAGAGAATAACAGGAAAAGAAAAAAAAACCAATCAGTTGAAACCTATGCCTCGCCATTCGTCTCCCATTTGTATGTTCATTTTACGCCGGAACGCCAGTCCACCCATCTTGCGCTTCTTCTCGGCTGCTCGTCTGCCTACACGTTCTCGTGAAAGATGGACCGCCGCTCGGTCGGGCTGTCGTCCGGCTTGTTGCTGTCCTTGCCGGGCGCGGCCCGCGATCCCGCCAGGCTGCTGTCGTCCATCGGCCGCGGACTCACGCCGCGCAGGCTTAACCGGCTCGACGCGGCATCGTCGTCAAACGGATTGCGGCCCCGCGACCGCCCGCGCTCTTCACCGGCGCCGGCCGTTGCTTGCGGCGTGGCGGCAGTGCCTCCGGCCAGGTTCATGTCGTAGGACGAGCCCGCGAAGCTGCCGCTGCCGCCCAGGTAGGCCGTGTTGGCCGCATTCAGGCGGCTGCTGTTGTTGGCGGCGGCTCCCGTGTACGCCGTCGTGGCCGGCGGCTGTGCGTGCAGCCCGAGCTCCTGCTCCTCGCTGTAGTAGTAGGCGTCGGCCTCGGCGCCGACGCGCGCGTCCCAGGCGTCGTCCGGGTCGAGGGGCCCGAAGCCGGCCGACCGCGCCGCCCGCCCGGAGCTGCCGCCGCCTTCATAGGCGCCCGCGGCGGTGCGCTGGTTGCCGCGCGACTTGATGCTGCGCCAGCGGTCGTTGATCCAGCCGGCCACGCCGCCAGGCGCCGGCTGTACGCCGTAGGACGAGGGCGGTGAGTAAAATGGGATAAACGAGGCCCAGGCGGGGGGGGGAAGCTAAAGGTCAGTCGGCGGGAGAAGTGAGGAGAGGAAGAGGGAAGGGAAGAGAGAAGAGGAAGAGAAGATAAGAGGGAGAAGAGAGAAGAGGAAGAGAAGAGAGGAAAAGGGAAGAGAAGACAATCTAGGCAACTCACTCCCAGTCGCTGCGCTCGCATGCGCGTAAACACAATGTACCCAATCCCCCCAGCCACCAGCAGCAGGAAGATCACCAGCACGACAACGCCACCCGTCTTCATGTTCGCGGTTGAGGCAGCAAAAAAGAAAATAAAAAAGCGAGATGACGCTCGCGATGAAAATGTTCTCCCTCTGCAAAATTCGTGGCAAAAAAGTTCAAAGTGCGGCGCAAAAAGCCTGATCGAAACGCAACGTCTTTCCGTCTCGGAAGCAGCGGAGACAGGACGCGCCGTAGCTTGTAAAAAGAAATAGGCCTTGCGCGTGGACGGCTGAGAGAGGGATGGGGGACGGTATGACACGAGGCAGAAAGGGAGAGGAAAAAGGATGCGCAGACAGGTGATAGTAATGTATTATGTGAATATGACGGCCATTTTGGTGCTAATTTGGGGGGGAAGCGCAGGAGCGGGAAGGCGTGGGAGGAGAGCCTTGGATCCGCTCCTGCGCCGCATTGCGCTCTGCCTGCCAAGAGCAGCCCTAAACGCAAGCTCCCTAGCGCTGCCCGCCAGCCCGGTAAAACGGTCTTTACTGCACGAATTGCCCCCGCGCATGCCGAAAACATCCTGACAGGTCTCCGTGCGCCGCTTGCCAAGCCGGAGACCAACTTTCTGCATTCTGCTCTCTGCACCCTTTCCATGGGGAATTCTTCTATGTAATCGTTACTGGGCTTGCTCCGATCAGCAAACGAGAATGAAAAGCTACAGAGCCAGGCGGTCTGAACAAGGCCAGAGCGATAATGGCATCCAGGGGAAACAAAAGACCAGCAAAAGAAAGGAAACAATAGCAAAACCATTACAGCGTACGCAAACAATCTGTCCCCGTATCGCAGCTCAGCGTCCTACACCACAGCCCGGAGGCAACGAGAGAGGCGCCCCGAGCCCAAGCCCAGAGGAAATCCAAGCAAACGATCCTCGCCCCGAGTCCAAGCCGTAGATAGGGAACCACGTCTGCAAGGACACCATGACAGCAAAGAGAGAGGGACAGCATGGTAGCAAAACAAAAGTGCAACATCTCCAAGGAACGGCCCCTGCTACCCGACATGGCAGCACCCCCCCTTTAACAGGCACAGCCGTCCTTCGGCCCTTGGTCGCGCGCCCCCAGGTTCACCCGCGAGCCATCACCGCCCGCACCGGCCCGCACTCCGCCCGCTCCGCCCACACCGCCGCCCGCCCGTGCTGTCTTCAGCGACGTCTCCGGAATCGCATTGGCAATGGCCGTAAACACTTCGGCCACGTTGGTGCCCGTCTTGGCGCTCGTCTCGAAAAACAGCAGGCTCTCCTCTTCCGCGTACGTCTTGGCCTCCTCCGTCGTCACCTTGCGCGCGTCGGCCAGCGTGCTATCGTCGTCGCCGCCGCTGCCTTCGGCCGCCGCAGCCGCCGCGCCGGACGACGGCGCGCCGCCATCGTTGGTCAGGTCGAGCTTGTTGCCCACGAGGGAAATGACAATGCCGGGCGACGCCTGCCGCTGCAGCTCTGCCACCCAGTGCTTGGCCTTGACCAGCGACGTCGGCTTCGTCAAATCGTACACCACGAGCGCCGCCTGCGCGTTGCGGTAGTACATGGGCGCGAGCGAGGCGAAGCGTTCCTGGCCAGCCGTGTCCCATATCTCAAACTTGATTGTCCGTGTCGGCAAATTGCATTTTTGCGTCAAAAAGGCCGCTGTGCAAGAAAGGAAAGAGGGGGAATGTCAGCACAATCACTCCTTTGTGCTCTTCTCGTCTTTTCCCCGAGAAACTCACCCCCAATCGTCGGCTCCTTGTTCTCTTGAAAGTCATTGTTCACAAACCGCAGAACCAGCGACGACTGCCAAGTCAGTAAGAGGCCCCAAAAAGACCAGAGGATGCGCCCATATACCTTTCCCACGGCAGCCTCGCCCAGTAGCACCAGCTTCACGCTGCTGCTTGGCTTCGGTGCACCATCAGGCATCGTTTCGTTTAAGCTACACCGGCTGTCGTTCCGTTCTTTAGATATAGAAGAGGCAGGACACCCCGGATCGAGCGGCAAGCGGAACCTTTTCTCGAAAATATCCGAGACTCGCGGGAGAAAAGAGAATGGAGATTCACTGCTGCCTGACGAGCAAGAAAAGAAAGTCAGCAACCACAGAGCGATTTAACGAAGAATGAAAGGGGAGATGGAAGTGTATTCACATACGGAGCCGGCCGAAGATCAATACAGGTCGGAAAGAGAAGGAGGCGGAGAAGGAGGAGTAGGAAGCGATCGAAAGCCGGTATTTTCTTTTTTTGGGCTGATGACGGATAGCAAGGCGGGAAAGAAGCTCACTCCAGTTGTCTTTCTCCCTTTTGGGGCGGTGATGGGTCACGCATCGCAACGTAATCAGCACAAAGGGAAGCTAATCCACATACGGACTAACACAAGATAGGGGTGGGCCGGAATAAGTTATTGCCGCGTATTGTCCCAGATACGACTTATCGCAAGATAAGTAGAAAAAAAACTTATCGCCCCACTTAAACTTTGAAGCTTTACTTTTTTCTTCTTTCCAAGCCGCCTGTCTGCGAAGAAAAGGAAGAAAGAAAACAGAAAAATCGTTCATCCAGCTTGCTGTTTTGCTGCACTCCCATATAGCGACAGCTACGCGCCTGTCTGTCGAGACGGCCCCCGACACAATCGGATGTCTTCGTTTATTGGCCGCGTGCTGAGTGCTTTTTCGGGAAAACCGCAAACGACATTGACATTGGACAAAGATTCAAAGGAAGACGAGGGCAAGGCCGCAGACGACATGGCGGCAAAAATGCACAATCAGAAAAAGAGTGCGCCGGTCAAGGCGGCCGAGACAGCTGCCTCCAGTAGCAGCAACACCAAAAAGACCCTCTTTGCCGACGACGACGACGACGCTCTTGACGCCAGCAACGACGCCGAAACCTCTACGCTGACGGTCAACCAAGAGTATGCGCGCCGGTTCGAGCACAACAAGAAGCGGGAAGAAAAACAAAGACGTAAGCCGAACGGACAAGGGGACTAGACCAAGCTGGTAAGTTGTTGCTGACAGTCACTGGCAGTGGAAGAAAAGTACGGCGCCGGCCAAGACGATGACGACGACGACGACGACTCGTCTGAATACTCGACCGAGGACGAAGACGGCTACCTCTTGACGCCCGAGCTCGACGCCCAGATCAACGCCACCATCCAGGCCATTCGCAACAAAGACCCCGTCATCTTTGACCCCAACCATCGCTTCTACACCGTCGACGAGGCCGCCGCCGACAAGAAGAAAAAGGAGGCCAAGGATAAGCCCATGTTTTTGCGCGACTACCACCGCGAGCAGTACCTCAAGGCAGCCGCCGAGGGCGGCGCCAAGGACGACGACGAGGCCGCCAATGCGGCGGCGCCCGTCAAGACGTACCAGCAGGAGCAGGACGAGCTTCGCCAGGCCGTCATTGACGGCATGCAGCAGGGCATCGACGACAAGGGCGACGGCGACGACGACGAGGACGCTTTTCTCAAGCCAAAAAAGTCGTCGGCCCAGACGGCGCCGCTCGACAGCGCCACCGGCGCCGCCCACCCGTCGCGCGCGGCCAACATTCCCAAACTCACCGAGCTCGACGTCAAAACCGCCCACGAGGACCCCGAGGGCTACCTGGACAAGTACCTGACGTCGCGCGCCTGGGCCGCCAGCGGCAGCGGCGCCGTCGGCCACTCTGGCACCAGCGGCTGGACCGCGTTCGACTCGGACGACGAGGACGAGGACGGCGCCGAGCTCAGCCGCGCCCAGGCTTACGAGGCCGCCTTCAACTTGCGCTTCGAAGACCCGGAAAAGAGCAACGAGGTGCTGCAGTCGTACTCGCGCAAGGTCGTCGCCGAGCAGACGGTGCGCCGCGACGCCAAGACGGCGCGCCAGCGCCAGCGCGAGCGCGAGCGCGAAGAGCACGCCGCGCGCAAGCAGCAGCGCCGTGAGGAGCGGGCGCGTCTGCGCAAGCTGCAGATCGAAGAGGCTAGCGAGAAGCTGGCACAGATCCGCCAGGCCGCAGGGCTGCGGAGCGCCGGCGCCGGCCAGCAGGAGCTGGCCGAACAGGACTGGCTCCAGCTGCTCGAAGGGTCCTGGGACAATGAGACCTGGGCCGCCGAGATGCAGCGCAAGTTTGACGAGGCGTACTATGCAGAGGCCGACCCGGACCAGATCGACCCGCTGGCGGCCGTGGACGAGGACAGTGGGGAAACAAAGGCCAAGCCGACGTGGGACGATGATATTGACATCAAAGACATTGTCCCCGAGTTTGAACAAGCGCCCCAGATTGTGCTGTCCGAGGCCGAGGAGGACGACGAAAACGACGACAACGACGACGACGACGACGACGACGACGCTCACCGCGCCAAGCGCCGCAAGGTCGGCAAAAAGGAGCGCGAGCAGGCCGCCGCCGCAGCCCGCAGCCAGGCCCGCCGTGACCGCGCTCAGATCGAGGCGCTCGTCGACCGCCACATGGCCATGGACGTGGACGTGGACGTGGGCCGCAGCAGCCGGCACAGCGGGTTCCGGTACCGCGAAACGAGTCCCGAGTCGTTTGGCCTGACGCCGCGCGACATTTTGCTGGCGCCGTCCGACACGGCGCTCAATGAGTTTGCCGGCCTCAAGAAACTGGCCACGTTCCGCGACGAGGAGCGCAAGCGGCGGGACCGCAAAAAGTTGGGGAAAAAGGCACGTCTGCGCAACTGGCGTCGCGACACTTTTGGCGACGAGTTTGCGCAGGACGGGCCCACGTACGGCTTCGAGCGGCTGCTGGGCGAGGAGGCCGCTGCCGAAGCCGCGGCCGCAGGCCGTCACAAGTCCAGATCCAAGGGCAAGGGCAAGGGCAAGGAGGAAAAGGAAAAGACCAAGGGCAAGAGCAAGGACAAGTCATCCAAGGACGCCAAGCCCAAGGAGACCAAAGCGCACGACGGTGAACACACGTCCGAGAAAAAGAAGCGCAAGCGGTCAAAGAAGAGCGGCGAGAAGAGCACAGCAGAAGAGTGAAGGAACAAGAGTGTATAATACGTCGGGGGGAACAACAGGGAGACAAAACAGGGGCCATGGAAAGGGAATATACTTTTACGCAGGGGTCGCATCTCCCAACGCCAGAGGTTCTTCAAAAAAGTAATTGTTGATATCCATTCGCTAGCCAAATACCGGACAGGAGATATCCAAAATAGATGCAAACCTGAGCCATGGACATGTTCGTAATGCCAGAACCAATTAATGCGACAAATCAAACCGGCGCTGCTGTACAATGATACGTCCTGCGTGTTAGTGGCCCAAACTGCCCAGTCCTCCGCCACCGCCGCCACTGCCCGCATCGCCGCTGTTTTCGCCGCTCTGGGAAGCCAGACTGGCTTCAAACATGCTGTTGAACTGATCTAGACTTCCCATGCTGCCCATGTCCGGACTAAAGTCTGGTGGCTGCATATTAAAAGGCATAAACCAAACCGACGACGTCTCATGGCCGTGCGTGTAGGCCTGAATGGCGTCAGCGACAGCCGTGAGGCTGTCCGGTGCGGCCAGACCGGCAGAAACACTGGATTGTCCGCCACTGGTGCCTCCTGTGCCTGGGCCACCAGCCATTGCGCCATTCCAGCTGAGCGAGTCAAGAACAGACTGGCCGTTGATGGCCGTGTCGCCGCAAGGTCCCAGTCCGTTGTTGTAGGTACTGAAAACAAGCTGGCGGCCTAGCTGCGAAATCTCATTCGAAGAAAGGGCGAGTAGGTCAGGGGAGTAAAAGGGCGGTTGCGCATGTTGTTGTCCCTGTTGTTGGTGTTGCTGTAGCTGCTGCCGCCGTTGCTGTTGCTGCTGCTGCTGCTGATGAGAAAATGATCCCATACCGATCGGACCCATGGAAGACATGGCAGCAGGATAAAAAGAGATGCCGGCGGCCTGGGACTGGGAATTGTAAGTTGGGCCGCCGGACGGACCACCTATAGATGACGCGAAGGGGTTAACTGCTTGGTGCAGTTGTTGCTGCTGCTGCTGCTGCTGTTGCTGCTGTTGCTGCTGTTGCTGCTGGTCCGATGCCCTTGAAGATACGCTGCCGGCCGTGTTCCGAATGATGGATTTGCGCTTCGCCTGGGACACAGGCCGGCCTCCGTGGGCACCGGCTGCCCCTGTCTTTAAGCTGTCTGCCCGGTGCAGGTGCGACTTGGTCAGCAGCTCTTCCGGCGTGTGCAGCTCCGGCTTCTGCTCCAGCACGGCATCGTCGCCCTTCTCCTTCTTCTTGATGGAGGCCGGGTCGGAAAAATCCGAACTCGACACGCCGTGCGGGTACCGGTCGAACCAGTCTCCATACTGGAAGATGGGCGATGCAGCGTTGGCATTTTCGCTCGCGGGCGTGCCTCGGCGGGCGGCGTCGGCGCAGGCGCGATACTGCACCCGCAAATTCTCGGTCATGAAATGGAACATGCCCCAGTAGCGCTTCATCTTGGAGAGAAACTTGACGTTGGTGGCCAGGTTGCGCTTCGACGTGGCCTCCATGGTGGGATTGCCTGAGAAGATGCCAAAGATGTGGACAGTGCTCGAAAGAAAGGCACAGTAGCCCACAAAGGGCGCGGCAATGAGGTAGTTCTCCGCTTCCTTGAGCAGCTCCGAGATGCGATTCGCCGCAGCAAAGGCCTTGGCGCCTGCTTTGGTCACAAACGACTTGGGCACGTCCTGGGGCGAGTGGCTGTTGGGCGACGAAACAGCAAAACGGTTCATAAACAAAATGTTTTGCTGGATGGCAATGTGCAGAAAGAGAAACTGGTTCGCCAGGCCCTCGGTGTCGTGCAGGTACAGATTCTCGGCCGTAAAGGACAGGGAGGGCGGCAGGTCCGACAACATTTCATCGGCCTGTCTGACCAGCTTGGAACAGCCAGAATCGGGGCTCCACATGGCCTCGGGATCGAGCTCCTTGCCGCCCTGGTTGAGATAGCCAATCACCCGGCCCCAGAGCGCAATCGCCCGGACCATGTAAGCGGCCACGCCCATATTCTCGTGCGCATCGCCGAGCGCGTCCACGACGCCGTCGCCACCGTCATCGCCGTCGCCCGGACGAGGTTTGGCCGGGTTTTTGGAAAGAAATTCCGTCGGGCCCGGAATGTCATATTGGAAGTGCTTTTCCTTGATGGGCAGCTGGATCTTAATGCTCTCCTCCTTCATAAAGGTGGGACGGTCGGTGCCGGAGGAGTTGAACCGGTCCATCAGAAAGCAGGCCCACATGGTGCGTCGGCGGATTTCGCGGTCGACAAAGCTGAGGACGGCATCGCCAGACGTGCTGAAAGGATCCCTTTCCAGGTCCTTGTGAAGCTGCAGGGCAAAGGCCATGCGGATGGCCAGGCCGCCGAGAGCCCAGCTGCGGCCGCCGTGACAGGTACCAAACTCGTGCAGGCCCAGAATCAAGAGACAGGTCAGAATGGTAATGTTTGGCCATTCGTAGCGGCGCGTTACAATCTCTCGTGCCGTCGCCGCCCATTCTTCACCCCGCAGAAAGTTGGGCCCGTTCCCGAAAAAGGGATGCTGTGAGAAGCGAGCCGATACCGCACACACGGACAAGATCAAGACCGGGGGCAAACTTCCAGACCTGTTGTGTCAGTCAATGCTCTCGGCCACGCGATAAAAGCGCCACTTACTTTAGCTTTCTCATAAAGCTGGGCTTGTGGAGCAAATGGTAGGCCTGGCCGTAGATGCTGTCAAAGAACACTTCGGCCAGGTGTTCCTGGAGTTCTCGCACAGGCAGCGCTTCCAGGCCCTCCTGAAATAGCTTGTTCTCTTCCGATTCTTGCTGGTGGAGAATGCTGCTCGGGCGTGCAAACTCTGAGGGCCCGTTCTTGGCATCGTCACGGGCCCAATGATCCAACTCGGGACCAAAGGCTTCTTCAACACCGCGTTTCTTGGACGTGGAGCATGCTCTGGCGCTCGTAGTACTGCCGCTGGCGCCATTCGCGCCCGTTTCCGCTCCTTTGACGGAGCCCGAGGTCGAGCCAGGGCCAGAAGATACCGAACCAGAGTCGTTGGCCAAGGCACCGAGAATGGCAGGCTTGACGACAGAGCGAGTCACGGTGGCTGTGGTGGCGGAAGCGGTAGCGGCAGAACTTGCAGCAGGATCTCGGTCGGCTTTGGGGACGATCTTGATGATGCGGTCCTCCATGCGCTTGAGGCGCTTGTCGAGCATGGCCATGTAGTCGGTGCGCGGGGCTGCCTTGCGAGCGGTTACTTTGTAGACGCAGGGGATGCGCGAGCGGAGACAATGTTTGCAGGCCGGCTTCTCGCCCGAGCAGCGGATCTTTTTGCGGCGGCAGGCAATGCAGGCCAGCGGTAGCCGTTTGCGCTCTTTTCCTGCTTTCGTTTTGAGCTCACTCCACGACGGCGCCGCGTCGCCGGCCCGGTCCTCCTTGCAGAGCATCGCCTGTCGCGACCCAATGCTGCCCCCGCCGATGCTGTTTCCATCGGTAAACTTGCGCTCGGCCGAGTCTGCCGAGCGGCTCAGCACAATGCCAAACTCGTCCGATACCAGCTCGTCCAGCAATGAGTTGGCCCCGCCACGGTCTGTGTTGGCTACGCTTCCGTCGTCGGAAGCCGGCGCCTCTATGCTGGTCCGACAGGCATTCAGAGCTGCCTTGGTCTCGGGCCTGGTGTCAGCCCCACGAACAGCTTCGGTGCCGGCACCGATGCTAGCACTGGCCCCGGCGTCGAAAGAGGCGGTTGCCGTCAAGGCCGCAGAGGCACTCCCGGCGGCTGTGTCTGCCAGCATGGAACTCTGTCCTGGCCCCGAAGATCGCGGAGAAGGCTGTGCAAATACATCCACGACCCCAGAAGCGGGCATGGCGACTATGATGGAGTCATCCCGCGTGAGGTCGTGGTATGCGTTGAGTTGGAACCCATCAAAATTGGCCGAGCCGGCCTGTGTCATGACGATATCCATGTCGCCGTTGCTTGGATCGCCCATGTCGGAGCCAGTACCGCCCACAAAGTGAATGGCTTCGGTTCCCTTTTCGGTCCCGCCGGTATCCGCAGTACCGGGCCCGGATACAGGTGTCAACAAGAACGGATCGGTGTTGGCGTTGATAGGAGAAGCTTCCGAGGCATCCGACGCCGCGGCCGGAGACGGTCCATTGAGTTCCAGCGAGGGAGGGTTATGATTCTGTGCGTGTTGAAAAGTGTCGGATGGCGGAGCGGACATGGCTGGGGCGCGAGAGAGCGAGGGGGATGGAAGTGTGATATAGATGAGAGCCGAATATGCGTGTCTCTCCTCTAGGGTCGAGTTTCTTCCGACCAACGAGAGAGAGCGGCAAGGCTGGTTTAGCAATCAGACGGTAAGCCGGCTACTGCAGAAGCGACCATGGCGCCCGATCGGCTGCCAGGGTTGTGAGTCGGCCAGCAGCACAGCCAGGGACAGGCCGACGGGCGAGGCGGACGGCGAGGAAGAAGGGCTCGTTCGGATGTTTGCTCTCGTTTCGGTCACGGGTCGTAAAGTCGAAAAAGGAAGCGTTCGCTCTAGTTTCGTTCACGGGTCGTAAAGTCGAGAAAGGAAGCTGTCGAGGCGGTGGCAGCGAAAGTAAAGCTCTATGGCTTCTTCCTAGCTCAGTCAAGTTCTATCTCATGAAATGAGTGCGAAACGAGGACGCAAGACCGGGCGGAGTCGTCCAGGATGACACCCAAAGCCTAGTGGGAGCAAGTGACCAAGCCAAGGTGAAAGATGGACGGACAAAACAGCAATAATTGAAACGGGGGGGGGGCGGAGAGGAAGAAGGGGGGGGGTGGAAGAAGGGGGAGGAGGATGAAAGGGAAACAGGAAAAGGGTTCCAATCACAAAAGACGTTGCCAACTGCAGCTTCGTAAGGCGCAACTGGGGTTCGCCAGAAAGTTGGGGAGCCAAAGATGAAAAAATGGGAGTGGAGCTTGGGGCTAAGTGAGGCTAGTCGAAGCCGGGGGTGGAGAGTATCCCAGAGTGCATTCCGGTGACGGCGAGTGGACCGCTTGTGGGGGAGAGGCCAAGAGCGAGGGTGGCGGGACGGCAGGACGTGCAGGACGCGCAGGACGACAACGGGCGGACGGACGAGATGTAAGTGATTGCGATCAAACGGTTACGTCGGCCTTTTGCGTCGACGGCCATTAGGGCGCGATAATGGCGAGGTCCAGCAGTAACAAGAGTCAACGCCTTTTCGTGTAGCAGAACGCGTTGGCAGAGGGCAAAAGGCCGAAACTTGGTGACTGTGAGGAGGGCAATGGAGGACAGCGACGATAACAACAAGGACGCCGCCGCCGCCGACGAGATGTGGTTGCGCCTGAGTGGTTGCGGTGGCGGGCAATAGGCAGAAACGGCCCGCAAGAGGTGTGGCAAAAGGTCGGCGGTCGCGCAACACGACAGCGGGGGGTCGCAGACAGAGGAGGGCGTGAAAAGACTTCTGGGATGAAGCAAAAGCGAGAGCTAAAAAAACACCATCACGACTCGGCGGCGAAATCCAGGCAGGGAAGGAGACCACGAGCGGCACGCAACCGAAGAGGAAAGAGCAGAGGACGTGGAGCTTCCCGCGAAGGTAAGCAGAAAATGAAGCTCAAATGACGGCTTTGCAGCGCACCAGACTGGATAGTACGTGAACTACGCCGTGCCACCAAGCTACGTATGACAGACAGTCTTCCGGCTCTGAGCGGCATCGATCGACCGTCGCCCTTCTTCTTCCTCTTTTCCCTGCACGGCTCCCAACCAAAGAAAAAGTGGCATCCCCCACCCCGTGTTTTCTCCACAGTGTGCTACGCCGTGCGTGGCTAGTCTCGTTTTGCCGCGTTTTTCTGGAGTCGCAGAGTCCGAGGGCGCAGCACGGCTTTAGTAAGCGGTCATCCTGATTGGAGCGGCCGGCAGACTTTTACTGACAAATGTCGGGAGCACGTTCCCGGCACGTGCCCAGGGGGGCCTCGAATCCGGTATGTCAGCACCGATATTCAGGGAAGGTGCACCTTCCTCAGAGTAATGTTTATCAGTTTTTAGAGATCTGATGCACTTTTTACATTTAAAAGGTTATTGAGCCCGGAAGCTCTTTTCATCTACAATAAGCTTCTTTCATTGTTTTTTATCTCAAAACTTATAAAAGTCATTCCTCGCGTTTCTTCGAGCTTTTTGACGGTACTATTGCCGTAGGTGAACTAGGAGTGATTTAAGAGTCATATCTGCAAGACAAGCAAGGGTCAATAGACGTGCAAGGGAAATTTATGACCTGTCAGCACGGTCTTTGACATCTAGTTCACATCGGCAACAAGAAGAAGAAGAAAACGAGGGCCAGGACCAAGGCCAGTATCACAGTCAGGACCAAGGTCAAAGCCAAAACGACGAGTTTATGGCTTCTCACGACGGAACTGGGAACCCGGGCGGGCCGGCACGCCCTCACGCCGGATAATCCACACTACAAAGGAAGCCAGAGACCGGTCTGTGAATAGGATGGAAAAGAGCAATGTCATCCTTGACAAGTCGGAGAACTGGAAACCATGGCGACCGACAACAGAGTAATAGCCAGCCCTATCGTAGCGCTGACACGACAAAATCACCGGGAGGAACAGAGGTGGCAAGTGGCTGGTCCTTGTTGGATGAGAAAAGGTATAAGCGTAGTATACCGTCGTCCGACAGGGCTTTGCAAGAAGACAAGGACGAGGCCGATTGTGATGTCGAGACTCGAACCTCTGCGCTTTACTCCTAACAAGCCGAGCGCGGTTCGATATCCGTGTGGGTGGCCAGTTACCGATCCGTGCAACGGGCCATGGGCCGACCGCACCACCGCCGGCCGCTTGAACGTAGGCGGGTATAAGCCGACTTGCACTTGCGTTTGGATCTTTGCCATCACGTTAGCCGCGATGGCCACATGTGCTGGGTTGGCCAAAGAGACCAGGGCAGTGCTGAGCCGCGCCCACATGGCGTCGCCAACAATCTCCGGCTTCACCGCCAACAGCAGCGCTTCGTACTCGGCCAACTCGGCCGCGGTCTCAGGGCGACCCATGGCCCATTGAACGGACCGGTAGCTCGCCACCCAACTGGAAACAGAGCCGCGCTCGGCACAGGCGCGCGCAGCTTCCTCCGCCCCTCCCACTTCGGCCTTTTTTTTTGCGGGCTTCTCGGAGACAGGCCGCCAGCTCCTTGCAGGCACCCTCCAGCACCATGTACTGGCGAGCGACCTCGGGCACAGCGGGTGCCAAAAACCACTGTTAGCACCGCAATTGCCAACGGTGATGGTCTTAAACCGACTTTGAGCGGCCATGATTCGTTGGGCGATGCCGCGCAGCTCCGTCGGCACAGGTCGGCAGAGTTACTTGACCTGCGCGCAGCCCTCGCATCGTGTCGGGTTCTCAGAGGCAACGCAGGGGTACATGTTTTCCACGTCGTGATAAGCCGTTAGCACGCAGCGCAAACACGGCTCGTCACTTCGCCGGACCGGCGACTCGCCAGGCACCAGTGGTGGCACCGGCGGCACACACGGAAGAAGAAAGAAAATGGGCAACTCTCTCCCCGACGGAGAAGAAGCGAGATTACTATACTCGCCGCCTTATCGGCATTCACTACAACAACGCCTTCCAGAACCATCGGCAAACAGCAACCACATTGTCTGAACGAGAGTAGCGACCAAGCTATGAGTGGATATTAAGGTTGCACCCTGCCTATGCAAAACCAATAAATCAAAAGAAAAGGCCATGCCAGACGCTACCAAAAAACCAAAAGGCCCTCTCTTCACAACGCCCCTACCATGCTTGGTGTTCTATCAAACGCTATGCCAAGTACACCGGGATGCCATACACACAAACCGCCGCCGCCGTAATGTACCGGAAACGCGGCGCATCCCGGGCCCGCGTTACAGCTTCCACCAACGACGGCGATGTCGAGCTTGGTGTTGCTGCCCTTCCCTTGCCTTTGCCCTCCCCACGGGCACCCGGAAGCAGACCCCATTCCTCAAATGTTCGCCCGGCAAACCGGTCAATCTCCTTGTCCGTCACATCCCAGAGCGTGCCCACTACCGCCGGACACCCGGCCAGCATATAGTCCCACACCGGCCCGTGCAGCTCAAACTCGCCATTGTAGGCCAGCCCGGCCGAGCTGCAGCCCATCAACAGCGCCGTCGCTCGACACCGCGTCAGCTTCCGCACCGTCCGTCCCCGAATGTACTGCGCTCCACTGCCGTGGCCAAAGTACAGCAACACGTCCTTGCTGTTCAGCACGTCCTCAAACTCTGTCTCTGTTGGCGGCCGTCCTACAATGCGAGTCCAGGCGCCGTTCAGGCCCGACGACAACACACCGTCAAACACGGCCTCTGTTGAGCGCAGATCGCCCGACGGATTGAGCATGTATGCGCCGGACGTAGCCGAGGCCATGTGTCCGCTCGGCTCCAGGCTCTCGACGGCAGACTCGGCAGTAGCGGGTTCAGAGAGTGCAGTAGAGGCCGCCGCTTGTCGTTGCTGGCGCTGGTCCATCACGAGGCGACGCAGACAGGCCAGTGAAGGGACCCGAGACACAGCAGACCCCAGCATGCATGGAAGTGCCTCCCAGGGAAAGACGTGCAGTGCCTTGTCCAGAACAAGAATGGTATGGGCGCGGTGAAGAGCATTGGCAGCTTCGGGTGATCCTCTACCACTGTTACTGCTGCCAGTCCGCTCCCGGGCAGCCGAGTGGTAGGTATAGAGCGCGTCCACCGTTTCGACAACCATGGAGTCAAAGTCAATCTCATCGTAGGCGTTGTGCTCGCCATGGAACTGCAAAATGTCCACCACAAAGTAGAGCAGATCATTGAGCGCGTCCTCAAAATCGCAGCCTTCCTCCGTGGCGTCGCCAAGTCCGATAAAAAGGCTGAGCGTGCGTGGATCGAGAGCAATACGTCCAGGCGTCTGAGAAGCGGCTGGGCCCTTTCGACCACCACCGCCACCGCCGCCTCGCTTGCCGCGCACCGTCCTCCGCGAAGGAAGATGCTTGTCCAAGATGCCCTGGAATGTCGTTTGAAAGCGAGAAAAGAGGTCCGGTTGGGGCGTGTATGGCGAAAACACGCCTCGGAAGCCACCAAGCCAAATCTGCTCCACGTTGCTGACGAGGTCCTTCATCCGGCCGTCCAAAGCCTCGCGCTCGGCCCACCAGGCTGCCTTGGCACCCTTCACCGTCATATCGCGCGCATCATGGCAACTGGCATTGGTAGCCTCAATTATCTCCAACAGCTCGGCACGCCCTTGCCGGAAATCAAACACCTCATTGTCGGCATCCCGCGACACCGCCCGGTCCAGCGGCAGCCGGATGACAAATGGGCTATGGCCCGCTTGCAGCTTCGTAATGCACAAGTCATGGTTATTTTCCGTCAACGTCAGCGAGATGACCGTCCAGTCCTTGGGGATGATGTCTATGTAGTCGCGCTGAAACTGAGCAATGTCGGCTGCCGCGGCTGGGACTCCATCTGCGTCTGACAGATCCGAAGATGCCATTAGATGGCTAATCACTTCCACGTCCGCCTCGATTAGTTTTGGTACTGTCTTCTCGGCCTTCTCGGCCAAAAGGGCCCGCTGCTCTCTCCGCCAAGCCATGTTCCGTGCGAGCTCGACGGAGCAGCTGGCGTAGCCCGGATGCCCCATGGCGCGTGGAACGTTCCAAGACGTTGCCGACAGGTAGATCACGGCGCTCTGCAGCATGCTCGAGATGCGGTGCAGCATGCTGGCGTCACCCGACACGGCGGCCATGGCCTGAGCCTCAATGAGATAATCCTGCGCTTCTTGCAAGAGATCGACAAAGATAGGACTGGATTTTGCGGCTGCCCTGCTTTTGGAAATAGCACAAGTAGTAGACTGCGATAGCGACAAGCGACCCATGCGTTCTACCAACGTACCACCACCGGCTATGCTCACGGCAGGGAAAGACAGCGTGGAATCCTGCACAACAGAGAACACGGCATCGCGGGCCATTTGTTCCGTTCCATGCCCCAAAAGACAGGCTGCCAGCGCCACTCTCTCCACGAGAATCTCGGCGCGCGTCCTCGACCCCAGAATGGCGCCCTCTGCCGCCCCGGCGCGCAAAGCAGCAAGCGCAGCCACCCAGTTTCTCTTGGCCAAGAGGGAAAGTGCTTTTTGGGCCTGGATAACTGCTTGGAGACCCAAAACGACGGATGTATCTTTAGGGGCAGCCAGACTTTTGGATGCAGTGACCACTTCTGATGCAGACGTGTTGGTGGAGGGCGCAGCGGCACCTCTTTTTCGAGGCGTCTTGGGCGCGACGGTAGCTGCTGCTTTTCGGCCTCGTGTTGCTCTCGTAGATACGGAGACGGTAGGTGCTGCCCTTGTTTTTCTTGCTGGGCCTGGCGTTGCGACTGATCTCGTCCTCTTTGTCTTGCTCGTTACGGCCTCTTCTGGCGCAGCCAGTTCATCCATGCTTGCTGTATCATCCGAGGCTGCTTGGGAAGAGAAAGGGGTGACGGTGGTGGCATCGGCCGAAAGCTGTTGTACAATCTTCTCGGCCTCTGCAATCATGTCTTGCTCGCCTTTAGGAGAGGCCATTTCGCGATAGAGTCCGCTAAGCTCGCAGGCCAAGACAGCCTTGCTATAGGTCTGGTCCACATCGGATAGGCGCGAGCGTGAGACATTGACAAACTCTATTGCCTTGTCGAATTGCCCGGCTCGGTACCAGACCGTGCCAAGCCAGGCCTCTGCCTGAGCCAGCGTTAGAGCAGCGCCTGTGACTAGTGCAATCTTTCGTGCCTGTTCGGCATAATAAACGGTTTCCTGGAACATGCCCAGATGGGCGTAGATCGTCGACAGGCGCTGCATGCTGTTGAAGAGAGGATGGAACAGGCTCCAGAACTGGGGAGAGGCGGCCGTCTTGACCGTCGAAGGCTCCGAGACGGCGACGAGCGAGACTTCGGATCCTGATTCTGCCTCTATATGCCCGTGAAGCGATGCACTGAAATTTGCGCCTTGGTTTGCGGCAGCCGCCACAGCCGCTGGTGTGGCAGCCGTAGCTTGTGATGGGGCATCTGAGATGCTGTGGCTGATGCTGTCCTCCTCCTTACTCGCCCGACTTGAGGCGTCTCCCATGACCTTCTCTAGCCGGGTCCAATCTTTGAAGAGAATCCGGACACTGTTTCTCGCGTTCTGTAAAGCCACATAAGTGTCTCCATTTTCGAGGGCTAGCCTGGAATGAAGCAAGGAAGCCTGGGCCCCTAGCTGCCTCCTGTGTTGCTCGTCAAACCTATAAGTCTGCTGAGTCTGGGTAGGGTCGTCGGCACCAAGCAGTCGAGCTTCGGTCAGGTGTTGTTTTCTAGTCAAGTCAGCATTCGCTTAGGCAAGAAGAAACAAAAGAAGCCAAAACGCACGCTTCGTCAAGACGGCCGACGGCAATAAAGTGCTCAGCAGACGCCAGGTGGAAGCTGATGTGTGCTTCGGGAGATACACGAAACAGCAGCGGTGGCTGGAGATAGGTGCCCACTTGGCTCAGAATCTGCTCGGCTCTGGGGCGGTTTCCCATGCGGACATAATGCGAGGCGAGTACGGTGTCTTGGGCGAGCTGCAGTTGAATGTCGCTGCCATCGTTGGCATTGTTGATTTCGCTGTTTTCGGTGTCACTCTCCGGTCTCGGAGGAGCTCCCGATGATGACACCCTGCAGAGAATGGACGATAGCTCGAGGACAGTGGTCAGCAGCGAGTCCCGACCAATGGCACGCAAGTAATCGGCGACGGATTGTAGGTGAGTCTGAAGATGGGAAACATCATCAATGGCCTGCTCGAGTTCGGGCCGCGTTGGGTGGGCAGCGGCTAATGCCTGCCAAGAAGCAAGGCTCTTTTCCAAGACACGGATATCGGGATAGCCTTTGGCAAATCCTTCCAGAGAGGCGGCGATTGCTTGGTAGTGTACTTGGTATCCGGCAAGCGAAGCGTCCTCTGCAAAGCCCTGGGATTCCATCAGGCTCAGCGCGGCTTGAACCTGCGGTATGATATCGGCCAGCACGTCGGGCGAGTCCATGTTGATCGAAAAGAGCCGCAAAAGAGTTCGCAGCCGCCGGATGGGATACTGCGTAGGAGAGTAGATCTTGAGCAAAGCTTCCACGCTGGGGTGTGTCAGATGGAGCTGCTGCTGCTGCTGCTGGCGCTGGGCGGCATCCTTGGCCGTGTTGCCGGCGAGGTAGATGACGTAAAGTCGGTGCTCCAGCACGGCGGCTTGCTCTGGTTCGGTCAGGTCGTAGGTCCAGTCAATATGGACCTGCTCCAGTCGCGAGATGGCCACCAATGTGCGCGAGAGTGTCTCGGCGGCATCGCTGTACGCCCAGGCTCGTAGGGGCGGCTGCCTGGCAAGCGCTGCCGTTACCTGTGCCAGCACGCCGTCGTCCACCAGGCTAGTCCGCATCGATTGAAGCGCCCCCAGCGCATCGCCGACCTGGCCCATGGATTTGCAAAGCTCGGCCATGCGCTCGAGCTTGGGAATCAAATGGGCCTTTTCACGCTCGAGGCTCGGCCGCTGCTTGACGCAATCAATGGCGCGACGCAGCGACTTGAGCGCCTCCGCTTCCGAGTGGTTGCCGCGGCGCAGGGCGTGGTAGCTCATGTAGTAAAAGTGTGAGATCTTGACGTAGTAAGACTGCGCTGGATCGGCCATTTTGAGGTCGCCCAGGTACTCCAACACGGTCAGCGACGTTTCCAGCACGGCATCCAGCTGGTCCCAGACCATACGGCCGTCTTCAATCAGTGTTTTGGCCACGACAAAGGCTGAGTCGAGGGTATGGCAGATGGACTGGGACAGCAGCTGACGCCGGTGCTCGTACCGCAAAAAGTCTTTGGTGCTGCTCTTGGCGGCAGGTGGCTTTCCCAGCCATCGCAGACAAAAGTGCGGGCACTGGTAAATGAAGGATTCGAGCAGCTTCCTCTCCGAGTCGGAAATCTTGTCTGTGGCATTTTCCCGTCTGCCCTTTTCGCCATTTTCTTTGCCTTGTCGGCTACTGAGCAGGCGGGTTACGGCAGCCTTGCGTGCGAGGCAAATATTGGACAGCAGCTCTTCCAGCTCGGCCGTGTCTCCCTTGAGGGAGCCCTTCATCGCTTCGAGAACCTCGGAGAGTAGAGAGAGCGTGCTTGGCCCTTGCTGCGCCTGCTTGACCGGGCTCTTGAGCTGCAGTGACAGAAGTAGTGCAGTAACGGAGCAGTGCTTTGCGGCCGAGTCCTGACTCTTGTCCAGGAGTCCCCGCAGCTCAATCGCCCAGTGAACAGCCTCGTCCGCCTGGCCAGTCTCGCGTGCGACCAGGCCCAGGGTCTGGTAAATACTGGCAATGGAGGCCTTGGAGTCTCGAGCAACTGGCACACTGCTGGCCAGCACTTGGATCAGCTCTTGGAGATGGTCGAAAGCTCTCCGGCAGAGCGAATAGGAAAGCGTCTTTCCGTCAGCCAAACGGCTTCGCCGCACGTAGGTAGCCAAGCAGCGAGAAAAGGGTGACAAGAGTTCCTTGTCCACATCGCCCGTTGTGTGTTTGGAGAGAACCCAGCAGCGCAATCGTGTTTCGAGGCCGAGTGTCTGAAGCTCAAACGCCGCCGCTGGGCCAACATGAAGCGATGGTTCGACAGATTGCGCATCGTCTCGGCTGGCCACACCGGGTGCCAACGTGAGCAGCAGCTGGGACAGTGTCTCCATCTGGCGCAAAGCTTTTGGCTGCTCCTGAGCGTTGCCTGCCGTGGCCTTGACATAACGAATGAGCAGCTGTAGAGGTGAGGACCGACAGCTGCGGCGAAGAAAAGGTAAGGAGGATTCGACGAGGGCGGGTCTCTTCAGGGCGGCCAAAATACGCAGCGCCTGAAGCTGAGAGGCCACGATCAGTCGAAGAGCTGTCAAGGTGGTAGTAGTGGTGCTGTTACCGGACAGGTCGCCAAAATCGAGGAGATCGCTGGCAGAGACGGAGGCACTGGATGCGTTGTCTGTTATCAAAGATCCACCAACTGCCTTGGCCGACTTTTCTGCCCCCTTGGCTGTTCTGGAGGTTTTTGCCGGCGCTGCTGTGGCTCTCTCCAACGAAGATGATGCCGAAGCGGTCGCCGCTTCTGCTAGAACAGTACCAGTACCAGCACCAACCAGGTCCTGGAGACGACGCTTGACAATGCGCAGTTCTCGACAGGCCTGATCGGCCATGCCCAGAGCGAGCAGTTTAGCCACAAAGGACGACATGCCAGCCTCGAGCTGAAGTTCTGGCAGTGCCACATGGCCACCATCTTGGAGCGTCCGCAGGGTCTGGAAAGCGATACGAGCACACTCCACCGTAGCCAAACACGGTACAAGGTTGGGATTCTGGCTGAGTGAAGAAGCGCCTCCTGTTGCCGACTCTTTTGCCGCTGGCCGCACCGATCTGACGGGAGACGTGGCCACACGGTTCAGCGTGCGTGGCTGCAGCGGTGCCATGGGCGCTGATACACATCTTTCCAATCCTGCTCTGGTGGTGCCTGTGCCTCCTCCTCCTCCTCCCTTGGAGAGGCCCTGGGGATGTGGGTGTTCTTCGTCGCCGGCTGAGCTTGCCGGCGGCAGTTCGGACGACACAGACGCGGGCGCTGGCGGCGGTGGCGGAGCAGACAAAGGTTTCGCTGCTTCGGCCAGCGATTTTAGGCAGGAATTGATGACATGAGTAGCCAGCTGTGCCTTTTCCTTGTCAGAGAGTTGTGGTGCAGACTCTGGCTTTGTCTTGGGCTTCGCTTCAGCCGGTCGTCTCCGGCTTGCCGCTGTGCCGGGTCGAGAGGACGATGCTGTGTAGTTTGTGGCGCGTGACGGCGCATCGCGGGAGCCTTTTACTGCTGTGGCGGCGGTGGTAGCTTGTGATTTGGCGTCAGTGTCGTGGGAGAGAAGCAGCGCTTTGATCGAGACGACCGTGGTGGGCGAGCAGCTGGCGGTGGAAGCAACGGCATTTCGAACAGCCTCGGCCTGAAGCTGCAGGGACGTCATTGGGGAGGGCGACGCCAGTAGAGATGGGAGAGAGAGAAAGAAAGAAGATGATTAATCAAGGCAACTGGTAAAAGGCGACAAAGATTGGATCGCGAGATACTTCAGGGGAAGAAAAGTTCATATAGAAAGGCGTGGGGGTCATATAAACATTACTGAAGAGAGGGTATACTTTTGGTGGCCAAAAAAAGACAAGAAAAACAAGACGTGCAGAATAGAAGCAGGTAGATCAATTAGAGGACGTGAGGCTGAAGAGACGCGCTCGTTACAGAAAAAGACTCGAAGATCCCCGATGCGCTTGAAGTGCCGTCTGGGCAAGACAAGGCTTCGCGGCTGAAGCAGCTACGACTGACATGTCCCAGCAGGCAGGGAAGGTGCGGTGCGCGCTTAGTTGCTGGATGCGTTGTTTGCAGGGCCGGAACATTGTCGGTCCTGTGTTGGCAGAGCAACAGCCAAAAACGTCCTAGCGCGACAACGTTTTTTTCTCGAATAATCCATTGATTATTCCGAATATTTCTTGACTAGTTCAGAATCGGCAAAAAGACTGCATTCACCACCGTTTTGCGACAACCAAACCGGCATACAACCATGAGTTTAGCGATAGTACTACAAAGAGGCGCTCGTACAGTCACAGCACGGAGCGGCTTGCTTAACCGAGCTTCTGCCACTGTTGCGACTGGAACGGCAGCACAAACGGGAGGCAGACGGGCCGGCAGTTCGCTACCAACGATTGCACAGCCATCGTTTTGGAAGTCGCTGATACCGAAGCCGCTGCGGCAAGGGGACGGTGCGGCAGCATCTGGGAGGGCTGGCATTGCGCGCAGATGGGGCAAGGCCAAGAAGGCTGCGGCCAAGGACTGGAACCCGGCTACGTTTTTTATCGCCGTTTTTCTGCTGATCGGGTCCATGTCGATCCAGATGATTGTTCTCAAGCGCGACTATGAAACCTTTATGCGGCAGTCCGAGGCCAAAATTGGGCTGCTGCGGGAAGTGGTGGAGCGGATCCAAAAGGGCGAGGACGTGGACGTGGAGCGAATGCTCGGCACCGGCGACCCCGAGAAGGAAGCAGAGTGGGCAGCCGGTAAGTCTACATGATAGAACCCACCCTCTTCCTTATGAAAGCCGTCTCTGACCATATAGTCATCAAAGAGCTAGAGCGCGACGACGCCTCGCGGGAGCCCAAGCGGCAGGAAAAGAAGGCAGCCGCTACTATTAACCCGGCCCCAGCGCCCAGCCAGTCGGGCGCTTCAACCGTCAAAGTTGCGCCGATATCGAGCTTTTACTAATATTTGCTCACGAAACGTGCTGTTGTTTTTTGACCCGGTGTTGTTACAGCGAGCGCTCTATGAAATCGCCACTCTATATGTTGATATCCAAGAGGGAAAGACCCGGCCGTTCCGCGTCTATGAGAGCATGTCCCGGAAAACGGCCGGGTTGACAGGATTGGCACGACTGCTGTGGACGAGCCGGGTAGCCGAAGCCGACGCCTGCAGTTCCTCCACGAGCTTGGGCAAGATGATGTCAGTAGGCACCTCGACGCGCACGGCCTGGGCGCCTTGCTGGGCAGGGTCGAGGTCAGTGAAGAAGTCGTCTTCGCCACGAACACCGCCGACGTTGACAATGGCAATAGGCATTCCGCGCTCACGGGCGCGCTTGGCCAGACGCCAGGCCGACTAGGTGGCCAGGGAGGTGGCGAGGACGAGCATGCGGCCGGCGCCGTCGACGGCGGCTTCGGCAGCGCTCTTGACGGCGGGCGTAATTGTCTCGCCAAACATGACGACAGCCGGCTTGAGGACCCCGGCGGCGCGACGAGGGGGCACGGCTTGGCTGTCGACAGCAGCGGGCAGCGCCCAAGCGCCGTCGGCGTCGACCTGGACGGGTGCTAGAGCGGTTCCAGCATCGGCACCAGTCGGAACGGCAGCGACAGGCGGCTTGGCAGCAAGGCAGTGGGGGCAGGGGGGGTAGCGAAAGGTGGTATAAGGGGCATCGGGCAGGTCGACGTCGCCGTCGGGGTTGGCACGGATGCCGCGCAGAGTGAGGCCGGAGGGACCGCCGACGGCGCCGGAGCCCGCCTGGCTCGGGTCTTGATCGGCAACGATGGCCTCGGCGAGAAAGGCGGCCCAAGCCGGGTTGAGGCGAGCCAGCTCGTCCTGAAACGTGTCCCGGGGGTACTCGCGGGCGCAGGTAGTGCAGACGACGGCGCGGAGGTAGCCATGCAGCTCGACGGTGTCGGGGGAGGAGGCGGAAGGGTCATTGGCCGCGTGGTGAAAGGAGTCGACGTTTTGGGTGACTATAGCGTGGACCAGGCCGAGGCGGACCAGATCGCGCACGGCATAGTGGCTGGCGTTGGGACGGGCAGCTTGCAAGGTAGACCAGCCCAAGAAACTGCGTGCCCAATAGCGTTTGCGAGCTTCGTGACTGGCGATAAACTCGTGGAAGTAGATGGGCCGGTAGGCCTTGTTGACACGGTAGGTGCCGTTGGTGCCGCGATAGTCGGCAAGGCCGCTGGCGACCGAGAGGCCGGCGCCGGTGAGGATGACGGTGCGCGAGGGCAAACCAGAGCGCGGCGGAGCGGTCAAGAAGGCCTGCAGGGCGGCGACGGCGGCGCGGGGTGTCGTTGCATGGCGCGGGATAATGGACGGGGCGGGAAAAGGATCGGTAAAGGGGATACGCATAAGAGGTTTGCGGGCCATAGGGAGGTCGAAGGGGGGGGAGAACAAGAGGAAGAAGGGGGACAAGAGGAAGTGAAAAAGGCGGACGGGCGTAGTGCCGGGGAGACTCTGGGATAGAGTCCAGCCGAACAGCAGTAGTGGAAAAAAAACGGCCCCGGGAGAGCGGAGTCAAAGAAGATGGTGTTTCTGAATCCGATGGCCGGAGAGGTGGTGAAGATGTTGACGTCGTTTCGGTGGTGGCCAAAGAGAAAAACGAGACTTCTCGGATTGGCCACTAACGGTCGGGAAAGCCAATGAGTCGTTATGGGGGAAATTAGTGCAGTTTTTGAACTTGCAGCGGGCAAAAGCACTATATTCGTTCTATAAATTGGCACTACCATATTTGCTATTATAAAGACTAATCTCTCGTCTTGTTCCTTTTATCCCCTTTATGTTTTACCAGTGGAATGAGGTCCTCTACACAAGTGGGGAAAATGATTTGTCTCACTTAAGTATTCATCTCCTTTTCAATTGGAACACTCATTCCAATGGAATACCCAGACAATATTGTGTCGGAGACACTATCACATAAGTAATGTTGGGTTTCTGAAAGCTGGGCAACTGTAGATGGTGATGTTGAGATGTGCGTTTATAGGCGTTGACTACAACGAGTGGAGAGCTGTGACGACATATTTTGCATTGTGTTGCTCCTGTGCCACCGCTTAAAAAGGCAGATGGAGCACTTTTAAATTGAGCCAGAGCTTCGATATAAGTTGTAAAGGGACTCATGGCAGGGAATACGCTCCGTAATATCGTCTAGTATCTCGTTGGAGCATCTCCAATTTTCCCAAGTGCGGTTGTCTGACTAAAGTCTCCTGTCACAGACTGGCCAAGCTCAATGCTTTTTGAGTCGGCCGTCAATGGTTACCTTTTCAAAGAAGCATCGAGGCTGGCCAGCCCGTTACAAAGTCTGAGGCAGCTAACGCTTTTAGAATCACGGAGAGAGTAGGTGACGATGGTCGAGAGTCCAGTTTCAAAGTAATCTCGCTGTTTTTCGTAGCTTTTCCAGGCTTGCGCGCTGTCCGGCAGGTTGCTCGAGCCAGACGACGCTGGTGAGGCGGGACATGTTTGTAGCCACGCCCTTTTTATGGCCACGCTCATGAATTCAGTGGACCATTGGTCCAATCCTGGTTGTTGTTGAGTGGGAATGTGGCTAAAGGTAATGAGGCCTTTTTTGTGTTTTTGGCGGAGCCAATGGTTTTGGATGTCGACGTGCTTCAACTTAGAATGGACGGTCAAGTTTGTGTTGGTGACTAGGCTTATGGTTTGAAGGTTGTCATGGTAAGCGGTAACTGGGATGTTGTTGTTTGGGGGTATCTCATTTAGAAGCTTTGTATGAAGATGAGCTCTTTGGTGGCAAAGAGAGGGCGAGAAGGTCGGCTTCGGTTGTTGAAGTAGCCACCGTTTTTTGCTTGGTTGACCAAATCGGACAGCCAAAAGCGAGCTGTACCGGTCGTCTTGGTCATCAGCAAGGAAGCGTCCGAGAATAGTTGAAGTCCTTTGGCAGAGTCATGGGAGAATAGCAAGTGTATGCTTGGTGTGGGATAGGTAGGAGAGAAGGTTGCTGCTCAAGATAAGGCCGTCCATGCGTTAAGTGGAGGGGTTTTGGGAGAAATATTGTTATTAGGGTTTGATACAGCACTGATGGATAAAAGTGAACTGAGGTGATCTGGGCAAATGATGCTTTTAATATATCCTTATGAAGGCGAGCTGATAAGTGCGTGAGCTTATTCGTGTCAGTCTTGGCCAAGGACGCGGCATTTGTTAAGGCGGCCGCGTGTAGACAAATCCTGTCTTGCCTCTTCTTAAAAAGTTGGGGTTTGGGACACCAGTCATACGTCGTTTATCGGCTTGGACTATACGCAGTGCGGACAGGTAACATTTTACCGTTAAATGATGACTGGCCGCTGTGCGAACTGATATAGCAACGATTATACAGCACAAGGCTTATACGAGACAGTTGCAGGTTACTTATATCAAGAGCTTATAAGCGAGTTTTAGTTCATAGCATTCTTTCTCTCATCGCCGTCGTCGTCATGGATGGCCCTGAATCTTCTTATCATACAACGTCGTGTTTCTTGAAAGCACCATGTCAGATTGCCAGAATCTGTTATATAAGAGGACTTGATATGCACAACGGTTTATCTAGACACAAATTTCTTTCTAGCCGATGTGACTAGGGTGAAGAACGGCGAAGATGGAGACGCTAACACTCCGACATTTCGCCGGGAATCCCGTGAGGGGCCGTTGCCATGGCCGGAAAGTCACGACAGAAATTCTCACACCCGGCTGAGATGTAGTTTTCCTTGTTCGAGAGGCGGTGATGACCGTTGCCATTGCAAAGCGCATCAAATCTGGTCTGAAGGATCACGTGAGCACCGGCGTCGTCTGTCTTTCTATTACATCATAGCACAAGGCAAGCACCGAGATATTCCCGGCCGGGACCGTCGCGGCCCACTCCGATGGCCGTCCAGCCAATGGGAGCACCAGAGGCGACAGCAAGACATTTCTCTGATCCTTCTTTTTCCTTCTGTTCCCCCAAAATGCCTATAATATGGCCGGTGTGGACACTAGAGCGTGGCCATTCTGCCGGACGCTGTGCCAGAAACACAAGGCGAATTGCTCGACGCCCGAGGTGAAGCGTTGGCCGGCTTCCAAAGGTCGGCGATTGGCGGCACTATTCTCGGTTACGGCACTCGATTTCCCCCCCGTCACGGCCACCGCTGCCCCGCCCGGGCCCCTTGTACTAAGCTCATGGCCGGGCAGACCTCGTCCGTTGGGCTGCCGTCCCAGACGGGCAATGTCTCACGGCGGTTGCGGCAGGACAGCCAGACGGCCGTCCTGCCGGACCTCTCGTCCGAGGACACCGAGTACGACTCGAGCGATGTCGAGCTGCAGCCGAGTCCCATGTCCCGCGAGTTCCGCGCCCGCGAGTCTGTAGCGGAAGACAACTCGTAAGCCCGGCGCTTTCTGTCCGGTTTGGCCGGTCCTAACGACTCTTGCAGGATCTACCCCGAAGTGCGTGCAGCCGTTCCGGCATCGGACGAAGACGTGCCGGTCAACACGGTGCGTGCCTGGCTGCTGGGCATCATTTCCACCGTTGTGAGCGCCGGCTTCACGCAGCTCTTTGGCCTGCACGACCCCCCCCGTAAGTTCCGGCCGCGGCCCTGCTTGTCCTTGTGCGTTGCTGACCTGCCCAGTGGCCATGTCGCCCTATGTGCTCATTCTGGCGGCCTACTTTATCGGCTGCTTCCTGGCGCGGTACACGCCGGCGTGGTCCTGGACGCTGCCCGGCGGCTTGGGCCGGCTAGAGCTGAACCCGGGTGCCTTTAGCACCAAGGAGCACACCATTATTGCCATTATGGCCATTGGCAGCGCCGGCTTCAACCACGGCGCCCTGGCCACGTACGTCTGGACGGCCATGGAGACCGGGCTCGGGTTCGGCCGGCTGTCGCTCGGTTTCAAGCTGCTCTTTTTCCTGGCCACGCAGAGCCTGGCCTTTGGTCTGGCCGGCCTCTTCCAGAAGCTTGTAGTCGACCCGCCCTACTGCATGTGGCCGGCCATTCTGCCCATGCCGGCGCTGATCCACAGCCTGCACGGAACGCCGCCGACGCGCATGGGCCCGCGCCCTGGAAGCCCGTCTGCGCTGAAACGGGCGGCCACGGGCGCACGGCACAACGCCACCACGTCCTGGACCGTCGGCCCCCTGCGTTTCTTTTGGGTGGCTTTTGCCACGCTCTCGGCCTGGCATCTGGTGCCCGGCTTCTTCTTTACGGGCCTGTCGTACTTTGCCTGGGTCACCTGGATCCGCCCCGACGACGTGCTGGTGAACCAGCTGTTTGGCGCCCGCTCCGGCATGGACCTGCTGCCGCTGGCCCTGAGCTGGAGCCAGGTCACGGCCTACCAGAGCCCGCCGCAGGCCACGTCGATTCGCACCGTCTGCAACGTGCTGGGCGGCGCCGTGCTCTTCTTGTGGGTGTTGGGCCCGGCGCTGCACTTTTCCAACCAGTGGTACGGGCACTACCTGCCCTTTTCCTCGTCGTCCATCTTTGACAACACCGGTCAGGTCTACGACACGAGGCGCGTCGTCAAGCAGCTGCCGGCCGCGCCCAGCACCGACCGCGCCCACTCGTTCAACGCCACGGCCTACTTTGCGTACTCGCCCGTCTACCTGTCGACGACGTCGGCGCTCTCGTACGGCCTCGGCTTTGGCGCCGTCTCGTCTGTCATTGTGCACGCGGCCCTCAACTTTCGCGACGAGGTCTGGGACGGCCTTTGGGCCACGGTGACCGGCAACGAGGTGGCTTCGGCCCAGCACGACATTCACGCAAGAGTGAGTCGCCTGCCTGCTCCCCTTTGCCTGCCTGCTCGCTGACCCGCTCACCTCCAGCTCATGCGCAAGTACCCGCGCATCCCCCTCTGGTGGTACCTGGTAGCCCTCGGCCTGGCCGTCGGCCTGGCCATCTTCTTTGTCGAGTACTACGCCACGGGCGTGCCCTGGTGGGGTGTTTTGCTGAGCGTGGCCATCAACGTGGCTCTGTTTGGGCCCATTGCCATTCTGGCGGCGACGTGCAACCAGGATGTCTCGACAGACGCCGTGTCCAGCCTGCTGGGCGGCTACCTGTGGCCGGGCGACATGGTGGCGTCGGTAGTGTTCCGCTGCCTCGGCGCCAACGCCATTGGCTCGGGCCTGTACCTGGCGCGCAACCGCAAGCTGGGACACTACATGAAACTGCCACCGCGCGTCGTTTTTTGCGCGCAGGCGCTCGGCATCTTGATCAACTGGCTGGTGCAGACGGGCGTCAACGTGCTGGCCGTCGGCCGCGTCAAGGACATTTGCACACCAGCGGCGGGGGTCAAGGTCAGTCTTCTCCCCCTCGTACTTGTTCTACTCCCCCTCTTGTTCTTCTCTCCCAACTTTACTTTTTTCTGACCCCCAGTTCGCCTGCCCCCTCAGCGCCACGTACGAGTCCAGCATGGTCTTTTGGGGCCTCATCGGCCCGCGCCGCCTCTTCTCCCGCGGCGCCACCTACGCCCCCATGCTGTGGTTCTTCCCCATGGGCGCGGCACTGCCGCTGCTGTTTTATGTCGCCGGCCGCGTGCGACTGCCCGGCCGGCCTTCGGCCCCGGCGTCCGACGCGCCCCCCCCGAGACCCCCCCCCCTCCATCGTCTGCGCTACGTCAACATCCCGCTCATCCTGTCCAGCATCGGCAACGTGCCGCCGGCCACGGCCAGCAACTACATTACGTGGGGCCTCATGGGCATCTTTTTCCAGGGGTTTCTGCGCAAACGCCACTTTGCCTGGTGGCACCGCTACAACTTTTTGCTGGCGGCCGCGCTCGAGGGCGGACTGGCGCTGTCGAGCCTGTTTGTCTTTCTGGCTTTTTCCTACCCGGGCATCGCGCTCAACTGGTGGGGCAACACGGTGGAATCGAGGACGGCCGACTACGCGGGGACGCCGCTGGCCAAGGTGCCGGCGGGCGAGATTTTTGGGCCATCGACGTGGACATGAAGGCAAGTTATATCAGGTTAGATTAGCACCGGCGTTTGGATGAAAAGATACGGATGGAAAGATACCAGTGCTTAGTTACATGGAATAGACATAGAATAGAGATACCAGTGTTTAGTTACATACATAGAATAGAGACTTGAATAGACATGGAATAAAGAGAATATAGTCGTCGCGACATGGACAAGGCAAGCTGGTAGGAGAATGAATAGTCGAATGACATATAGTCGACTTTGTGAAGAGTCTCGGGCTTCGTCACACCGGCATCCTTCTCCATGGAATCATTCCAACACCCCTTCGCCCCCAACCACTTGCGTAGTCGTGAGATGGGCTTGTCTTGTCGTTTCCAGTCTTCCACCTCGACTCTGTAAGCAAAGGAGTCATCGGATGTGCTGTGGTCCGACCCTGAAAGTCATGCATTCTGGTTTGCCCCCAGAGCCATTTCCCGTGCCTGCTTCATGCGGACAGCCCACAAGTAGTTTCCGTCAACCCTGACGGTAGGCCGATCCCGCCGACACCGGGGCGGCCGGACTGGCACGGCGGACAAAGCGCCGAATCGGCCCCGTTTTTAAAGACAATTGTGGGCCCCTGAAGGAAGTGCTTTTAAGGGGTCGTTTGTGGTCCACCTTTGCCGGGAAATTTCTACCTTTACTACCGTTCCGACCTTACTACGCCCAGCCAGATACGGCCCGTCGCACAGAGTAAAAACCCAGACCAACAAGACGGATGTCGGGCCCCGTCATGTACTCGTACGCGTGCCAGACGCAACGCCTGCTGGGCTGTCGCGCCTACCACGTCTCGACCGCCGCGTCTTCCCACTCGTCGCCGTGCGGCCACGCGCCCCAGCACATTCGTCTTAGTCAGACGGCGCAGGCCGTTGCTTCTTCGCCTTCGTCGCGCTTGCAAAGGCCAGCTCAGCCACATTCAGCCCTGTCGCAACGCCGCGTGTATCAGACTCTGGCTTTACCGCTGTCGTCGTCGTCGTGGCCAGCTTTGCCGCTATTGCCCCTGCTCGACTCATCACCCTTTTCAACGTCGTCTTCTTCGGCTTTGTCTTCTTCTTCGTCATTGTCTTCTTCTTCGTCATTGTCTTCTTCATCTTCTTCGTCTTCTTCTTCTTCTTCTTCGTCTTCTTCGCCTTCTTCTTCTTCGTCTTCGTCCTCGTCCTCCTCGTCCCCCCCCCTCTCCTCCCTCCCCCTATCCCGCAAACACCGCCGGAAACTCGCCCGCTGGCTCCCGGCCATCATGGCAGTGCAACGGCGCAGCCATAGCGACGACGCACACACACACACAGACGCCCACGCCCACTCTCACGGACTCGGCCACCACCACCACCACGACAATGTCTACCTGACCTCGCAGGACAAAAAGGACGCCGGCGTGCGCATTACCCGCATCGGCCTCTACTCGAACCTCGGCATGGCCTTTGCCAAGGGCGCTGGCGGCTACTTGTTCAATTCACAGTCCATGATCGCCGACGCCTGGCACAGCATGACGGACCTGGCCTCGGACGTGCTGACGCTGGCCACGGTCTCGTGGAGTCTGCGGCCGCCGACAGACGGTTTCCCAACGGGCTTTGGCAAGGTCGAGAGCCTGGGCTCGCTGGGCGTGTCGGGCATGCTGCTGGGCGGCGGCCTGTTTATGGGCATGGGCAGCCTCGAGACGCTGTACGCGCACTTTTTCCTCGACGCGGCCGCAGCGGCCGAGGCGGTGGCGCACAGCCACGGCCACAGCCACGGCCACAGCCACGGCTTTGAGGGGCCCAGTCTGCACGCGGCCTGGCTGGCGGCCGGCACCGTCCTGGTAAAGGAATGGCTCTACCGAGCGAGTGAGTGGCTACCGTTGTGCTTTATCTACGCTTCGCCTCGCTAACCCCCCAGCCATGAAAGTCGCTCGCGAACGCAAGTCGTCGGTGCTCGCGTCCAACGCCGTGCACCACCGCGTCGACAGTCTCACGGGCATCGTCACGCTCGCAGCCATTCTCGGTGCCAACCTCATCCACGACGCCAGTTGGTTGGATCCCGTCGGCGGTCTCTTTATCTCGCTGCTCGTCATCCGCGCTGGTTGGGGCAACACGGTGTCGGCGCTGTACGAGCTGGCCGACCGCAGCATCGACGACGAAGTCAAGGCATCGGTGCGTCGGCACGTGACCAAGACGCTGGCCGACGCCGACGTGGCCAGCCGCGTTGCCGGCGTCGGCCCCGACCTGCACCGGGCCGAGCTGCGCGACGTGTCCGGCGTCAAGTCGGGCCAAAACTACCTTGTCGACCTCGAGCTGGCGGTGCCGCGCGATTGGACGGTCGAGGCGCTGCGCAGCATCGAGGACGCGGTGCGCGCGCAGGTCGGCGGCGCCGTGCGCGGTGTGCGGCGGGTGCGGCTGCGGTTTATTGCGCTGGAGGAGCACCTGGCGCTGTACGACGAGTTTATTCCGGGGGATGTGAGCCCGCGGTCGAGCCCGGAGCCGGAGGCCGCAGAGGAGCACGGGCACAGCCACAGCGAGCCAGGCAAGGCACACAAACGCTAGGGGGGGGAGAGCTCCCGGCCGAAGAACGACCAGCTGGAGGGCCTGAGAAAAGAAGGCCGTCGTTGGGCGCACTGGCGAGGTTCTGGTTTATAGAGGGCGCGTTGTTCATACAGCCGTGCCAGGTAAAATTGCTTTGCATATTGGGAATACAACTGCTTTGTGGAGGTGAATGAATACGAGTGGAAGTGAGCGTGACAGTTTGCATTGCACATGCAGCCGTGCCAGGGTCAAAACTCGTTGCATATTGGCAATACACGGCTTGTCAGAGTGGGGAGCGTGATAGTGAAGCTATGCATAAGCCGTTACGTCATGAGACTCCAAGCTCCCTATTGGCTGGGTGAATGAGCCAGGTCCGATTTAGGCTAAAGACCGGCAAGGCTGCGACACCCCACCAACGGCTGACGGGAGTAAGGACGAGAAAAGTCCAACAAGAGCATCGCAAGACAATTCCTCTCGGTTTGTCTCTCGGTTTGTCTCTTCATTTCCGCCATGGCGTCGACGGGGCCCCTGTACCTGGGCCTGGACCTGTCCACGCAGCAGCTAAAAGGTATTGCGTCCCCTCCGTTTCGTTCTTCTCGCTTCCCCCCCGTTTCTTCTCGCCCCTCTAACAGCACAGCCATTGTCATTGCCGCGGACCTGCACGTTGTGGCCCAGGCCAAGGTAGACTTTGACGCCGATTTTGGCGCACAGTACGGCATCACCAAGGGCGTCCTGGTGCGCGCGGCCGAGGGCGAGGTGTACGCGCCGGTGCGCATGTGGCTCGAGGCGCTCGACCTGGTCTTTGCGCGTCTCCAGGCCGGCGCCGAGCCGCGGCTGCTGCAGCGCGTGCGCGCCATTAGCGGGTCCTGCCAGCAGCACGGCAGCGTGTACTGGGGGGCCGAGGCCGAGCGGCTGCTGGGGGGGCTGCAGGCCGACGCCCAGGCCGACGCCGACAGCTCCTTGACCGACCGCCTCGCCGGCGCTTTTTCCCGGCCCTGGGCGCCCAATTGGCAGGACCAGAGCACACAGGCCGAGTGCGACGAGTTTGACGCCTGTCTCGGCGGCCGCGTCAACCTGGCCGCCGTCACCGGCAGCGCCGCACACCATGTATGTCCTCTTCCCCCCCCTTTCTCTTCCCCGTCTTCCTCCCTCCTCTCCCCCCTGTCTTCCCCCTCTCCGTCTTCCCCCCTCTCTCCCCTCCCCCCCTAACATTCTAGCGCTTCACCGGACCGCAGATTATGCGCATCCGCCGCCGCTGGCCCGCCGACTACGCCGCCACAGCCCGCATCTCCCTCGTCTCCTCCTTTGTCGCTTCCGTCCTGCTCGGCCGCTTCGCCCCCATGGACGTCAGCGACGTCTGCGGCATGGACCTCTGGGACATGCAGCGCCAGGCCTGGTCCGAGCCGCTGCTGCGCTTGGCGGCCGGGGGCGACGACGCCGCTGCCGCCGGTCTGCGCGCCAAGCTCGGCGATGTGCGTCTCGACGGCGGCGGCCGCCTCGGCCCAGTGGCTGCGTACTTTGTGCGCCGCTACGGCCTGGCCGCCGATACCGCCGTCTGCCCTTTTACGGGCGACAACCCGGCCACGATCTTGTCGCTGCCGCTGCGTCCGCGCGATGCCATTGTCAGCCTCGGCACCTCGACCACGTTTCTCATGGTCACACCGCACTACCGTCCGGACCCGGCCTACCACTTTTTCCACCACCCCACCAGCCCGGGCCAGTACATGTTTATGCTCTGCTACAAGAACGGCGGCCTGGCCCGTGAGCGCGTGCGGGACGCCTTGGCCGCGCCCACCCCGGCCGACCCCGCCGACACCCTGGCTGACCCTTGGTCCGCCTTTAACCGCGCCGTGCTCACTTCGCCGCGCCTCGGCGGCCCCCCCAGCCAGCCGGCCAAGCTCGGCCTCTACTTTTACCTCAACGAGATTGTGCCCAATATCCCGGCCGGCACTTGGCGCTACACGGCCGACCTGGCCGCCGACGCTGCGCCCCAGCCCGCCGCCGAGCCCTGGACACCCCAACAGGACGCCCGCGCCATTGTCGAGTCGCAGGCGCTCTCGATGCGGCTGCGCGCCCTGCCCATGGTACAGCCCGAGGCCGGAGCCGACGTGGCGGCCGACGCCGCACCACCCCAGCCGCGGCGCCTCTACCTGGTCGGCGGCGGCTCGCTCAACCCCGCCATTGCCCAGGTGCTCGGCGAGGTGCTCGGCGGCGTCGAGGGCGTCTACCGTCTTGACGTCGGCGGCAACGCTTGCGCGCTGGGCGGCGCCTACAAGGCGCTGTGGGCCGTTGAGCGCGCCAGCCCCGACGAGAGCTTTGACGAGCTGCTCTTGCGGGGGGGGCGCTGGCGCGAGGAGGGCAACGTCGAAAAGGTCGATGTCGGCTACCGGCCGGCCGCGTTTGCCGAGTACGGTCAGGCGCTGCGGCCGTTTGCCCAGATGGAGGAGGCCATTCTGGCGGGGGTTAGGCACAACGGACAGCAGTAGGCACGCAGCAGGAAATAGTTTAAAAACGTGATATAGCCAAAATCGTCGTCACTCTCCACGCGGCTTCTCTCCACGCGGCTTCCCCGTCCAACGTCTCTCCACGCGGCTACCCCCCGTCTTCAACGCGGCTTCTCCCCCCCGTCCACCGTCGGCGCCGCCGGAATCTCCGCCCGGGTCACGTACTCTAGACCCAGGTAGCCGTCGCTGACGACAATCACGTCCACACTGCCGGCCCGCACAGCCGTCTCGGGAAGCCGTAAGACCGCCTTGGCCGTGGGCTTCCGAGGGGCCCCGCCACGAGCGCCGCCACCACGTGCCCCCCCTCCGCTGCCCTGCACGCTGCTCCAGCCCACGCGCTTAACCGCATACACCTCGTCGGTGGCCAAGTCGCCCGCCAGCACAAAGAAGCCCTCTGTCTGCGGCTTGGGGAACTTGGGTGCGTACATGCGGCCCTCGGCGTTGGTCAGGGCGTTGAGACGGGTCAGCGTCACGATCAGGCTGGCGGGAGCGTCCCGGGCCGACGACGACGCGCCCCCTCCCAGCGTCACGGCGCTCAGCGACACCTGCAGGTTCGGAAGCATGGCGGCGGCGCGCAGAAACCGGCCTTGGCGGCTCGAAAACAGTTTCTTGGCCAGCTGGGCGCGCTGCGGCTCGGCCATGGCGGCCAGACGCGAGAGCGGTATCTTGGCCTCGGCAACGGCCGCCAGTGCCCCGACATCCTCGGCTCCCTCGGCCCCGAGACTTGCCATGGGCGCGTCCGTCGGCCAGACGGCCGACTTGATGCACTGCAGCAGCGTCACCATGGCGCGACAGCTGGCCAGCTGGTTCAGCTCGGCCAGCACGTCAATGGCCGCCTGCACGATTCGCACGGCCTGGTCCAGCACGCTGGTCTGGTCGCCGACGTAGTCTGCCACGGGCAGTGGGATGCGCGCCATGTGCGCCTGCAGCAGCAAAAAGGCCTTGACGTGAGGGTCCCATAGCGGAAGGCCGAACGCGGCGCCCGAGAAGACCAAGTGCGTCGCCAGCTCGGCGTTGATCAGGTCCTCGTTGTGCCGCACCGGCAGCTCGTCGTACTCGGCGGCGTGGCACATCCACGTGAGGGTCTGCTCGAATGTGGCTGCTGTGGGTGCTCCGGCCTCCCCGGTCTCCCCGGCCTCCGTCCCAGCCTTCGCTCCGGCCTCCCCGGCCTTCGCCCCGGCCTTCGTCCCCCCCGCCGCCTTGACCAAAAACCGAATCGTCTTGTGCGACAGATAATAATAACTCATAATCTTGCCGAGCGCCGTCGCGTCCACATCCCCATTGGGAAACACCTCGACACAGTGTGACGCCGCCAGCTCGGCCAGCGCCCGGTCCACCAGGGTCACCATGTACGCGTTGGCCTGGCGCTGGGCCGAGAGTCCGTCAGTGGCGCCGTCGTCGTCGCCCATCTCCAGGCCGTAATACGACGGGTTCTTGTGCAGGCGGCGAAAGAAAAAGGTCCAGGTCAGGTAGTCGAGCGCGTCCTGCTTGCTGGCAATGGTGCGGGCCGAGACCTCGGCGCACAAGTGGTTGTCGAGCACAGTGTGCAGCGACGACTCGACGGGGAAGCCGGTGTGCAGAAAATGCTTGTAAAAATCCTTTTTCGAGGCCTGGGTAAAGATGCGAGCCACGCCGGAATTGTCAAACTGCGGCCGGCCGGCACGGCCCAGCATCTGCAGCACGTCGGTCAGGTCCATGTCCTTGTAGGCCTCGACCTTGGCGTCGTAAAACTGCGTGCCCTTGACGACGACCAGGTGCGCCGGCAAATTGACGCCCCAGGCCAGCGTGCTCGTGGCCACCAGGATCTGGATCTGGCCGTTTAGAAAGAGCTCTTCGGCCAGCTGCCGGTCCGACTCGACCAGGCCGGCGTGGTGCAGCCCAATGCCAAAGCTGAGAGCCTCGCGCAACGCCTCGTCCTTGGCCCGCGCTAGGTGCGTCTGAAGCTCCTCCTCGCCGGCCACGTGCAGAAATCGCCGCGGGTTGTCCTCGAGGCCGCACAGGTTGACCAGATCCTTGGCCGTCAGCCGCGTCTGCCGTCGCGACGGAACAAACACAATCACCGGCTTGTCGGGGCTGTGGTTTTTAATGGCCAAAAAGGTCGGCCGGTTCATCGATTGCATCAGCGCCGAGAAGCCGCGCACTTCGGGGAAACCGTCAATGTACAGCTCCAGCGGCACCGGCCGCACCGAATGGCGAAAGTTGAAGAGCGCGCCCTCCCTCGGCCGCACACCCAGCCAGTTGCCCAGGTCAGCCGCGTTGGCGCACGCTGTCGACATGCCCAGCAGCCGCACCGGCGTCTTGGTCGCCGCGCCAATGTAGTTCATGCGCGACACAATAATCTCCAGGATCGGGCCCCGGTCGCCCGCCAGCAAATGGATCTCGTCAATAATGACCAGACTGACCTGGCGCACATAGTTGCGCGTCTGCCAGCTGCGCGAGATGCCGTCCCACTTCTCGGGCGTCGTAATGATCACGTCGGCGTCCTGAATCGTGCGCGTGTCCGGCGTATTGTCGCCCGTCAGCTCCACCAGCTTCAGCCGCGCCGGGCCTGCCAGTCGCCCGCCCCAGTCCTGCATGCGCTCCCGCACCAGCGCCTTCATCGGCGCAATGTACACCACCTTGGACCCCGGCCGCTCTCGCAGCGCCCACCACATGGCCAGCTCTGCCGCCACCGTCTTGCCGCTGCCCGTCGGCGACCCCAGCAGCACGTTGGCCGCCGTGTTGTAAAGCGTGTGGAAGATTTGCGTCTGCAGCGGATTAAAATAGGTAAAGCGCTGCGCGTAAATCGCCTCCAACACCGGGTTCTGTAGCGCCGCAATCGGTAGCGGCTGCAGCGCCAGCAGGTCCGTGTACACGCTCTCCGTGTCCGGCCGGATCAGGTGCTGAAACGACACTGCCGTCACCGTCTCCGCGCCCAACCATCGGTCCGACACGGCTCGTACGTAAATCTGGTCCGGCAGCGGGTCGGCCAGCGGAATGGTGAAGCTCAGCTCGTGGTCCTCCAAAAGTCGTCGCCGCGTCAACAAAAAGTACTCGTGGTGGTAGATTTGCGCCGTCGCCGAGTGTTCCACCCAAATGTAGTACGACTCTGACGCTCCGTGCAGCTGCTCGTTCCACCGGAAATCGGGCCGCACCCTCAGCCGGATCCGCAGCACGTCGCGATTGAGCGGCGCCATGGTCGCCTCCACCGTCAGCGTCGGAAAGTGTCGCAGCAGCCTCGCCACTTTGCCGCCTGCGCTGTGGTTGTGCACCAGGCTGCCAATTTCGCCCGCGTCCATGTCGCGCAACGTTGCAATCGCCGTGCCCGCCTCGTCCAGCCGCGCCAGCACCGGCCGCGGCAGCATGCCCTCAAACTGCCGCAACGGGTGCTGAAACGGCCAGGCCCGCCGCTCAATCGATTTGCACAGGTTCAGCAGCACCAGACACTGCGCGCCCCAACGCCGGTTCAGCGCCATCAAAAACACCGCCCGGCAGATGCGTCCGGCCTGCTGCGCCACGTAGTTGAGGTCGTTGTTCAGCGCAAAGTCCTCGGGCTGTACCTGCGAAATGTAAGCCTGCAACAAAATGTTCGTCTTGGCTTGCGGCGTGTCTGCGCTGCCGGCCACCTCGCACTGCGCTCCGCGCTCCTTGAGCCGCGCCAGCTCGGTGCTCTCGCTGTCGCGCGCCTGAATGTTGTCAAACTCGCCGCTCATTGACAGCATCTGCAGCACGTCTGCCTCTGTCGCCTGCGCCCGCATCATATTGTTGAAAAGCTGGATGCTCGTGTGCAAAATATAGTACTGGCTCGCGATCCGGCCCACGTCTTTGCTGCGCAGCTCCTCCGTCGCCTCGTGAAAGATTATCATTTGGCTCTGCTGCAGCGTGCGCGCCGCCTGCACCGCCAGCTGCCGCCGCCGCTGCACCAGCTGCGGATCCTGTGCAAACTCGGCCCAGTCGATGCCGTACGCCGGTGGGTTGCGCCGCATCCGCACAAACAGGTACGAGTAGCCGATCCACTGCACCGCCTCCGCAATCGACGTCACCGTGCCCAGCGCAATCTCCGCGTTGAGGTTGTCCACCAACTTTGCCGAGAACCGCGACTCGATCGGCTGCTGCTCCGTCACCGCCCGCAGGTAGTGCTGGTACTTGTCAAGCGTTGTGCAAATCATGCCGATGCCCGTGTCCTCAAACTGCGGCCGTCCGGCACGGCCAAAGATTTGTAGGACGTCCAGAATGCCGAGGTCCACAAACTTGCCGTCCTTGGCGCTGTACACCTGTGTGCCCTTGATAATCACCGCCGCCGCCGGCAGGTTGACGCCCCATGCCAGCGTCGCCGTGCAGCACAGCACCTTGATCACGCCCTGTCCAAAGAGCCGCTCCATCAGGTTCCGGTCTGCGCGCGCCATGCCGGCATGGTGGATGCCGAGGCCCTTGACCAGCAGCTCGCGAATGTCGGCAAACCGGCTCTGCCGCGCCGCCGCCAGCGCCTCGTCGTAGTGCGCGTGGCCCGACGGGTCCAGCAGGTCCGCGCACTGCTGCTCGAGCGCCCGCGTGTGCAGCATCTTGGCCGTGACCACCGTGTCGCGTCGCGAGTGCACAAAGACCATCACCTGGTGGCCCTCCTCCAGCATGTCCATCACCTTTTCAAACACTGTCGCCTCCAGGTTCTCGCGCGCCGCCGCGCTGCCGACTTTGCCGCGCACGCCGATAAAGTGCTGCTCCAGCGGCACCGGCCGGAAGGACGCGTCAAAGTAAAAGAGGCCCGCCTGGCGATTCACGCGCAAAAAGTCGGCCACGTCGATAAAATTCGGCAGTGTGGCGCTGAGCCCGACAATGCGGATCAGCGACTGTGTGCTCTCGACCTGCCGCTCCGTCCGCGCCACCAGCGACTCCAGCACGGCGCCACGCTCGTCGTGCAGCATGTGCACCTCGTCAATGATGAGCAGCCGCACCTTTTGCACCAGCTCCGAGTCGCCCACGCCGCGCCGCGTCACCACGTCCCACTTCTCCGGCGTCGTCACAATGATTTGCGTGCGCACAATCTCCGCCTTGGTCAGCTGCATGTCGCCCGTGTACTCGCGGCAGCGCACGCCCAGCCAGGCCAGCCGCTTGCCCAGCTTCTCCGTGATCTCGGCCGCCAGCGCCTTCATCGGCGCCACGTACACAATCTTGAAATCGTCCACCGCCATGGCAAAGTCGCTGACCCGGCTGTCGTCGCCGGGGTTGGGCGTCGCGTACTGCCCAATCGTGTGTAGAATCGTCAGCATGGCCGCGTCCGTCTTGCCGGCACCCGTCGGCGCGCAGATCAGCATGTTCTCGCTCGTCTTGTACGCTACCGGGTACACCAGGCTCTGCATCCGGTTGAGCGCCTTATAGCCCTTGAACGTCCCGCGGCACAGCCCGTCGAGCTCCTCGATCCGCACCAGCCGCTGGCCCGCGCCCAGCTCGCCTTTCTTGCCTGCCGGCACCACGCATTCCACGTATTGCTTGGTTTCCACCTGCCTGCTGCCCGCCGGTAGGCCGTAGCGGCTGCCCGTGGCGCTCAGCGTGTTGCCCGCGCTGTGCGCTCGGTACACGTGCGGATACTCGGGGTCACGCAGCGCCGCCGCCGCCAGCACCGCCGTCTTGTGCTGAAAGTCTTGCTGCCGCAGCTGCTCTTGGCGCTGTGCCCGTGTCAGCAGCCGCTGCCCGCCCAGCACAACGGAGCCGTCACTGAGGAAGGCCGTCTCGCCGCCCGCTGCCGCCGCTTCGCCCGCTGCTGCCGCTGCCTCGCCTGCTGCCGCCACAATCTCCCGCCGGTGTCCCAGCAGCTCAATCACGAAATCGAGGTCCTCGAATCCCACCAGGTCCGTCAGCTGCGACTGCACCTCCTCCTCCGATTGCGTCGACCCGAGCACCTCCAGGATCTGCTCGCGCAGCACCTCTGGCGGAAGCGCCGAAGAGTCTGCCGACCGTCGCGTTGCCAGTGCCAGGCATTGGGCCTCTAGCCACCGCGGGCCGTGAGCCAGGCTGCCGGAGCCGCTGCTGCCCCCCGGCCTCGGTGTGCTGCTGCCGCCCGCATCGTTGTCGAGAAAGAAGCCGCCCTCCGTCAGGTTGTCGAGCCCCAGCTCCTTGAGCTCGCCTTCGGAAACAAAGTCCCAAATATCGGTCCCGCCGCTACTGCTGCCGCTCTCGTCGTCAAAGTCGTTATCGTCATTATCGCTGAAATCGCCCTCGTCCATCAACGGCAGCTTTAGTTTGGCCACTGCCGCCTGCATGGCAGCCACCTGCTGGCGCCACGCCTGTGAATCCATCTTGCCGTCTTCCGCTCCTTGTATGCTCAAGGTCTGTCCAGAATCTCGGCTCGTCGGCCAGCCAAGAAAAAGGACGGAAGGACGGGGATATACAGCGTAAAGAAGCGAAATCGCGGGGAAAGAGTCACTGTGCCGTAGCGGGCCAAACGTAGCGTAGCGGACAAATAAGGAAACAGCCCCTTCCCCACTAAAGTAAACCGCTGCTCTTGGGGGAGCCTTGCCAGGCGGGGCCAAGGGCAGCCCCTGGTCTTGCTTACTACAAGCTAATGTTGAACAACTGCCAAAAGGAGACGTGTTTCTTGTATGCGCTAACATTACGCCTTCGCGTCTTTGATTATCGCCAATCTTCTCGCCCATCGTCGCAACCGTCTTCTCAACGTCTTTTCCTCCCGCCCACCCCCTCTTTGACCGTCCTATTGGTTGTTCATTTCTTGTCTCCAGCTGCTTCTATCGTCGCCCTCTCCGTCCGTCACGATGCCTTCCATGTGGTTGTCCGATTCTCAGAGTGCGTCCCAATTCTCTATTTTCTGTCTCGCAATGCCAACTCGTTCGCTAACCTTTCTTTTCTGTCTTACAGAAGTCGGCGTGGCTTTCTGTTCCGGCGGTACGTCTTCTTGCCTCGCAGGTTGAGCCGGCCGAACCGGCAAGCAGGCCGGAAAAGGGGGGAGGGGGAAGAAGTCGCTAATGGTGCTGTAGGAGGATTCTTCCTTGTCGGCGGCGTCATGCTCTTCTTCGACCGAGCCATGTGAGTCTTTCTTTTGCCAGATTCGAGGGCTGCTTTGCTGACGCTTCTTTTGCAGGCTTGCCATGGGAAATGTATGACGAAACGAGACATCTCTCCTTTTCCTCCTCCCTCGCCACTGACTCCGCTCCAGATCCTTTTCCTCATCGGCCTCACCATCATCATCGGCCCCCAAAAGACGCTCCTCTTCTTTGCCCGCCGCCAAAAGGCCAAGGGCACCGCCGCCTTCTTCGGCGGCCTGCTGCTCATCCTCATGCGTTGGCCCCTCATCGGCTTCTGCGTCGAGCTCTACGGCATCATGATCCTCTTTGGCGACTTTTTCGGCACCATTGCCGCCTTTGCCCGCAACGCGCCCGTTGTCGGGCCCTACATTGGCATGGCCGTCGACCGCATCGGCCTGGGCCGCCGCAACGCCGAGCTGCCGGTATGAACAGAAGATGAAAGGAGGACAAAGAGACGCCTCACACACACACTCACACTTAATTTACCATACTCGTTGCAATCTGCTATTTTCAAGGCGAACGGGCTCAATCTCTTTCGGCGTTCGATTCGGGCTTGGGACGATCATACACGGATGGGAAGACCAGGGTATCAGGACGGTCGAGCCATCAGAGCGATCAGGGCGACCGGGAACCAGCTCATAGAAAGACGCACCTTGGATACCACAAGTCGGGCTGCGGCAGGCAAGGCCGGCATGCCGGGTTCTGGCCATCTTTCCTGTACATACATTGCGGACATAATACAGCGTAACCACTCAGCAGGAAGTAGACGTGTGCGCGGATACCTTTTAAAGGGACGCCTGCTTTTGTCCCACTCCGTTCCACTCTCGTCAACTACTTGGCAAAGCCGGTCAGCTCTTATGAAGTCATTTTGGTCTGGTGTTTTCTAGACTCGGAGGATCGGGTCATGGCGTGGCTGGTTCAGCGCAGGGCAAAATTCATGATTTTGACGACCTCGATCTGATCCCTTTATATACTAGTCTCCTCTGCCTCCTCTGCCTCCTCTTCCTCCTTTGTCCTTCTCCGCTCCTCCGGCTGTCCTGGCTCCAATCCTCGCTTCCGGCCTGTCTTCTAGTAGTTCATCTTTTTCAGGTAGTCGCCCAGGGCCTCCACCGTTGTCCGTGCGTTGCTAGCCGTTGCGCTTTCGCCGTAGTGGCCGATCACAATGGCCTGGGCGGTCTTGATAATGGCAATGCCCGTCTTGCCCTGTAGTTGTCAGTCTTTTTATTTCTTTCTCTTCCTTCTCTTTCTCTCTCTTTCTCTTCTCCTTTCTTCTTCTCCTCCTCTTCTCTAGCTACCCTCCCATGTTGCGCACCTTCCGAATCATAATGACCTTGTCGGTCGAGCTGATGATCGTCGCCACATATCTGTCACCGGCCACGTGGATGCCGTCGCTGTAGGCTCTGCTTTCCGCGGCCGCGTCCTTGCCATCCAAAAGGTCGGCAATCGTCTTCATCTCCTCCGGCTTGATCTGTACCAGACGTCAGTTTCCATCCATGGCTTCATCCCTAGCAGCCTCCCCAATCGTACCGTAAAGTCCGGAGACGCAGCCCAAACGCTGTCGCCGGCCGCGCTGATGATGGCGCCCTTGTCAATGTGGCCGCTGCCCACCAGGCTGTATCACTTGTTAGTACATGATCTCAAGGGTTTCATCAGTCCTCAACAAGTCTCCGTTATCGGATACCGGGATCGAAACGGATCTCGAGCTCGGGATGGCGTCGGAGAAAAGGAAGAAGAAAGCTTGGAGTTTACCTTGTGTCGATGTATGCTGATGATGAGAGAAAACTGTCAGTGCCCATGTCTCCAAATCATCAAAAGAGGCAGCTCATGGCAAAGACTAGGTTTCATCAACAACTCACCTTGCCAAGACATTGTAAGAAACGTTGTGTAGAGAAGGCGGAAGGGAAAGGAGCAGCAAAAGCAAATAGCCAAAAGTGCAAAAGGCAGAAATAAGGCTGCGTGAAAAGGGGGCGGGAGAAGCTACAGGATATTTCGCAGTATCAAAACAAAAAAAAGGGTGTGACGTTGCTTAGTTTTTTTGGGACGCTTATATATATGTGTAGGAGGACCAAGCGAAAGGAAGAAAGTGGGATGGTACGAAAGAGGGGTAGTTCTTGTACGACGTTTGGCAGGGCCCGGGCGCTATAATGACTACTACAAGCCCCTGGAAGTATGGGCAGATCGGCCCGCTAACGGAGAGGTCGAGCTTGCCAGAGAGGCGAGGAGGCCCATAGTAAGAAAAGGAGGAACCGAGCACAAACGGCTGCCACGCCGTCTCGCTCTATTCGCCAGCTTCGAGTCGGATCGAGTCTGGAGTCATCAACGGCAGCGTCCAAGCCAGCCGGCAGACAGAAGCAGCTTTTTCCTTTGGGCTAGTCCCGCCAGAACGCCCCGCATCAAATGTCACGGCGGCTGTTTGAACGGTGAAGAAACAGCCGCATGTGCACGTGACCGTGTTACGACCCTTTTTGTTTACTACGGTGAAGAACGGTGAAGGATGCCTAGAAGCTTCTGTTTGCATTGGCAAGCTTGAAATCGGCGCAAGGAACACGGCCCATTGACAAAGGCATCACGCTCATTGCCGAGGTAGCAGTTATACGCAAATCTATTACCGTATCGACATGGCATTGCTCGTGTGTGGCGCTATCGTGGCTTGTGATTACGTAATACATGCGGCTTCATTTTCTGGCCAGCTCTGGAGCTCAGCTTCCGTCCTCCTGTGCCCGAACTCGTTGCGCCCGCAGTCGCAATTCGTTTCGTTTTCTTGTCTCGCAAATTGGCTGCCGCATTGTATTTTGGGTCTTGGCCATGTCGATATAAAAGCGCGGTCAAGGCACCAGCAACGCTTGTACGGAGAATAACCTGCCGACGTTTGTTTATCTCGCAAACAGGATTCACGCATTCTCTTTGCCTCGTGCTCTCCGCGCGTCTACTACCCCCTTTCAGTCTAGTCTCCATGGCTCCTATGGCCATGGACGTGGTCGAGCCACTGCCTCGACGTGAAGCCTGGAAGCTGTTGCCCGAACCGACCATTTACCCCGTCCAAGATGTCAAATTTGACGAGTATATTGCGCCGCAGACAAAAGGCTACGAGGCAGCCCAGGCACGGCCAGACGGCGAGGCGATCATTGTGATTGACAATGGTGGGTGAGACGGAAATCAATCTGGTTTCTTGTACTGACTGGTTTCAGGCGCTTCCACTGTCCGCGCGGGCTGGTCATTCGAGACACAACCACAACTCTCGGTCCCTCCGATCATGGCCAAGTACCGCGATCGCAAAATGGGCAAGACGTTTTCGTTTGTGGGCTGGGACTGCTATGCGGACACGGCGGCGCGCAACCACATTCGGAATGCCTTTGAGCCGGGGACCGGGGTCGTCTGCAATTGGGACGTTATGGAACATGTGCTGGACTACACCTTTATCAAACTGGGACTCAATGGCGTAGACGGCGCGGTCGACAAGCCGATTGTCATGACGGAGGCCGTGGCCAACCTTGCCTACTGTCGGAAATGTGTGTTTTTTTTGCTTTTTTGCTTGTTTGCTTGTTTTATTTTGCTTGTTTTATTTTGCTTGTTTATTTTGCTTGTTTATTTTGCTTGTTTATTTTGCTTGTTTATTTTGCTTGTTTTTTTGTTTTGTTCCGCTTTCTTCTCTTCTAACAAACAGCCATGACGGAAATCGTCTTTGAATGCTACGGCGCGCCTTCGCTGGCCTACGGCATCGACTCGCTCTTCTCCTTCCGGCACAACAAGGGCGACACCGGCCTGGTCGTCTCGTCGTCGTACAGCGCCACACACGTCATCCCCGTCTACCACTCCAAGGCCGTCCTCTCGCAGGCGATCCGGCTCAACTGGGGCGGCTACCACGCGGCGGACTACCTGCTCAAGCTGGTGCGGCTCAAGTACCGCGACTACCTAAGCAGCAACCTCAGGCTCCAGCTGTCGCAGGCGGAGCACTGGCTGCGGGACTTTTGCTACGTCTCGGACGACTACGACAGCGAGCTGCGCACCTACCTCGACTGGACCGGCCTGGAGGACCGCGAGCGCATTGTGCAGTTTCCGTTTACGGAAGAGGTGGTGGTGCAAAAGACGGAGGAGGAGCTGGCGCGCATCGCGGAGCGCAAGAAGGAGAGCGGGCGGCGGTTGCAGGAGCAGGCGGCCAAGATGCGGCTGGAGCGGCTGATGCGCAAGGAGAACGAGCTCGAGTACTACAAGAGCATCCAGGCGCAGATGCAGGATCAGACCAAGAAGGAGATCAGGCGGCTGCTGGACGATGCCGAGATGAAGGACGAGGCGGCGCTGGAGCGGCAAATCAAGGAGCTGGAGCGGTCGATCCGGCGGGCGCAGATCAAGGACCTGGGTGGCGACCCAGCCGAGGAGGAGGCGGCGGCAGCAGCCGAGGCGGCGGCGGAGGCGCCCGACTTTTCGCTGCTGCAAGTGCCGGACGAGCAGCTGGACGAGGCCGGGCTCAAGGCGAAGCGGCACCAGCGGCTGCTCAAGTCGAACCACGAGGCACGGGCGCGAGCCAAGGCGGAGAAGGAGGCGGAAAAAGCGCGGATCGCGGAAGAGGCGCGACGCGAAGAGGAGCGGCGGGTCAACGACTTTGACAACTGGCTGGCCGAGAAGCGGGAGGCGCGGCTGGCGGTGCTGGCCAAGATCAAGGAGCGCGAGCGACTGGTCAAGGACATGGGCAACCGCAAGAACCTGGCGTCGTACATTCGGATGAAGAACATTGCGAACCTGGCGAGTGACGGCACAGGAGGCGGCGGCGGCGGCGGCGGAGGCGACGGCGGCGGCGACGGCGGAGGCGGAGGTGGTGGACGGAAGCGGCGACGAGGCGGCGGTGGCGGTCGAGGCAACGAGGACGACGACTTTGGCGCCGACGACGCGGACTGGAGCGTGTACCGCGACATTGCAATGAACAAGGACGAGAACAATAGCGACGACGAGGAGGGCGAGGAGAACCCGGACGAAGCGCTCAAGAGCCTGGAACAGCTGCTACTGCTGCACGACCCCGACTTTACGTACGAGCACACGCGTGAGGCGCAAGACGACTGGAGCAAGAAGCTGATGCACGCGTTTGAGCGAGGCCCGCGGCCGTTTGACAGCGACAGTCCGGCCGAGCGGCACCAGATCCACCTCAACGTGGAGCGCATCCGCGTGCCCGAAGTGGTGTTCCAGCCGGCGGCGCTGGCGGGTATTGACCAGGCCGGCCTGGTCGAGATGGCGGGCGACATTTTGACGCAGCGGCTGACGGGGCTGACCTTTGCGGGAGCCGCCATTGCGCGCGACGATTTTTTGCGCGACGTTTTCCTGACGGGCGGCCTGACGCTCTTTAACAATTTTGACCGGCGGCTGTATGCGGGCCTGCAGGCGCTGCTGCCGGCCGGAGCGCCGCTGCGGCTGCGGAGGGCCGAGGACGCGCTGACAGACGCCTGGCGTGGCGCCGCTGGCTGGGCCGGGTCGGCTGCCTGGCGAGCGGCGGCCGTGACCAAGGAGGAGTACCAGGAGAAGGGGGCGGAGTACCTAAAGGTAAGGAGTGCGGGCCTTTGCTGCATATTTACCCTCTGCGTAGTTACCCTTTCTATTTACTAACAAGCAGGAACACGACATGGGCAATGCTTTTGCATAAGAGGGTGAGAGATGGCGTTTGGTTCGGGTCACTTATTGCCGAGGCTGTATTGTTATGATGAATCTAGTACTTGTGTGGAATGAAGGCGCCTTTAGGCCTTTTGTGCCCTCTGGCCAGCCAATGTCTTTTTTTGTGTCCCCTGGTCAGCCGATGCCTTTTTTTGGCCCTTGGCCTGATCGGCGGATGCCTTTTTCTCCTTTTTCTTTTCCTTGCCCTTCTTGATGGCGTCGACGAGCGAGGCAATCTCGGCAGCCTTTTCGGCGTCCTCCTCGGCCTTTTTCTGCCGCTGGCGTTCGAGGGCGGCGCGTTTCTCGGTCGCCTCGACGAGCCGGTCGCTGTCTTCCCAGAGCGCCTTGGCGACGGCCTCGTCGTTGATGTCGCGGCGCGCCTGGTCCACGAGACGGCACTCCTTGATGATCTTGGTGGCCAGAGGGTCGTCCCGCAAGGGCCGGGTGGCGGCCGAGGGGGCGGCCGGTGTCGAGGGCGGCGGCGGCGGCGTTGTAGAGGCGGCCATGCCTTTGCTCTCCGAGTCGTCGGTGCTGAAACTCTGGCGGAGCGCGCCCTCCATGACGGCAAAAAGCACCGACTGGGCACCCTGCTCGGCGCTCTTGACCAGCAGCCACCAGAGCGGGTAGAAGAGCACGTAGACGAGCAGCAGGGCGGTCAGGGAGCCGCCGGTCAGCCAACGGCGGAAGCCGGGGGTGCGCGAGAAGCCGGGGTCGACGAGCAGGACGCGAATGTTGCCGGGCAGGCCATCGGGGCGCTGGTAGGCGTCGACGTGTTTCTGAAAAGCACGGGCAAAGACCATGAGGGCCAGCTTGCTGCGGGCGTAGGCGCGCTGGGGGGTCCAGGGCAGGTTGGCGGCCGAGGCCGAGGCCGAGGCCGCCTGGGGTCCGGACAGGTGGGCGGCCGAGGTCGAGGCCGAGGCTGCCGGGGGCCCAGACAGGTCGACGAGCGGCGGCGAGCTAATGTAGGACGAGCAGGTGGTGATAATGACGCGGACGTCGCGGTCAAACTGCTGCGAGCGCAGGGCCGGGCTCAGCAGGCCGAGGAGGTGGAAGTTGCCCAGGTAGTTGATCATCCAGGCGCGCTCAATGCCCTCGGCCGTGGTTTTGCCGAGCGCCAGCGGGGTGTCGGCCTTGCCGGCTCCGGGCTTTTCTTTCCCCTTCTCTCTGCCCGGCTTTCCCTTCTCTCTCCCCTCTCTCCCCTCGTCTCTCCCCGGCTTTCCCTCGCCCTCCACCGGCACCGCCTCGGCCGCGGCGCAGAGAATAATCGTGTCCAGACGGCGCACCGGCAGGTTATCGATCCACTTGGTGGCAAAGCTGCGGATGCTGTGCAGCGACGAGAGGTCGACGTGCTCGGCATACACCATTTGGTTGCCGGCGCGCGTGCGCAGCTCGTCGACATAGTCCACGACAAACGGGTCGGACGGCGGCTGCGGCGTCAGCAGCACAATGTGGGCGCCGCGCTTGGCCAGCTCAAAGGCCACGACGGCGCCAATGCCCGACGTGCCGCCCGTCATCATGACGACGCGCCCGTGCATGTCGCGTTCGGCCGTGCAGGAGGCGCCGCCAAAGAACAGCTTTACGGCCGTCAGCGCCGCCGCCGTGCCTGCAAACTGCGCCAGCCGCATCGGCTCCGGCAGCCACGCCGGCCAGCCGTTGTAGTAGACCTCTGCCGCAAACGGAATCGGCATCGTGGTAGGGTGTGTGTCGGGAGGTGACGTTGAGAGAAACCGACGATGCTACCTTTTTAGCCCCTAACTGTGCCGTGGCGCTACCACCCGTCTTGAACTAGCGCCGATGACATAACAATACCTTTTTCTCTACCATTGGACGAGCGCCGATGACATAAGACCTTTTTCCCATTGATTCTTCACCTCCATCGCCATCCATGGACAACGACGCCGATTACGAGGATGGCTCTACGAGTACGCCGCTGCATCTCCTGCGCCCCTTTGGCCGCGGCCTGCACCGGCAGCCTGTGGCTTTTGTCAAAGCCGGAGCCGCGCCGGCCGCGACGCCCAGCGCGTCCGTCCCGGCCGCCAATGTCTCTGAGCTGTACTTGAGCATCGTCATGGGCGAGCGGCGTCTCGACGAGGAGCCAACGACAACAGCCACTCGATCCGGCCAAAACACGTCTAGCGCGGCCAGCCTCTGCGAGGTCTGCCAGCTGCCTGTGCCGACGTCATCGTCGTTGGCCGGCCCCCGCCCCCACCGCCACGAGACCTGTCTGGTGCACCAGGTGTCGCTTCAACACTCCCGGCCGCCGTCCCACCTTGACCGCCGCCGCCGCGGGCTCCAAATCATGGAGGCCCAGGGCTGGGACCCCGACAGCGGCCGCGGCCTCGGCGCCGAGCAGCAGGGCATGCCGCGGCCTCTCCCGGTCAAGGCCCGGCCGGCCGGGCTGGGGCTGGGCACGACAGGCGTCGGCAAGACGGGCGAGCGGCACACAACCTCTCCGGCAACGGCCAAGGTCGCGCGTCGCAAAACACACAACGCCAAGCAGGTGCGGAAAATGGCCGACGAAGAGCGCCGGCGCACCGACCGGCTGCGTCAAGAGATTTTGGGCAACCGGGATCTGGACAAGTACCTCAAGGGATGACGGCGTCGACTAGAGCAACGACCCGAGATAAGGCCGGCATGATTTAGAAACTCGACTTTTCTCCGAGTCGAGCGGATGCCTACTTGATGGGGACAAGGAAGCTCTACACTACTTCTCTCCTGTCAGCTTCTTTCGGGCCGAAAAAATGGTGGAGGCGGCAGCGTCCAAAGCGACTCGTGAAAATTAGGAGCTCAGCCCTTCCAGATAAGCTATGATGGACGCCTTGGGCGTCAGGCCGCACGATAAGCACACAGAATGCCGCGATAGGAGGTCTTTGCCCGGCGTGTGACACACATCAAACCACTCTTTCTGGTTCCTCGACCGGTGGAGGACCATCACGTCTTCCTGTGGCCCAAAGCACCTCCTGCAGCCTCTGTGAGACTTGCACACCGACATGTTTGTCTTTGCTAGTGTGCAGAGTGCAGCTGCCTAGACGTTGCAGGATGCCACACCCTCTGCCATCATCACCTCATGGCCACGACACAGCTGCAACGGCTATTAGCCGGGACGGGTCGAGCATTTGTTGTATGGGTGTCAGTGCTTGGAAACGATAGTACGACGAAGGATGGCTAATTTTCCCTATTGTAGGGTAGAACAAATCATAAATCAAAAACTAAGCCTTGAGCATGTTCTGACCCGCTTTATTTATCGATTTGCTTGCTTTCCTGCTCTGTTGGTCCACCCCTTGCTGTCTAAAGGCCTCTGCTTCACACCATCAGGCAGAGATAACCACAAGAATGCATGTGCTTCAAGTGCGTCTTTACATAACGTACATCTTCAAGTGAGCATATTTACATAACAGTACAGGTAAGAGAAACCAAGCGCCACGAGATCTCGATAACCGCAATGGCTGTGCTGATCCCCAAGTCATTATCGTGTATCGATACGACGGCTTGCAGCTTCTAGGCCGCCGACCCCTGTCCAGGGTCCGAGGCGCCGGAGAGCTGAAAGTGAGATTCTGAAAAGGAAAGAAAAGATCCCGATGAGCTCCACTGGGCGGCAAAAAGGCTGGGGGGTCTTCCTGCACTGCACCAATACGAGCTCCTTCAGCTCGGACGGCAGCCCAACGGTTCCGACCCCGGCAGCCGTGTACGTTGCTGACTTGCAGCTCAAGCGGGTGTGGTGTTGAGCGTGTGCGTTGGTCAGCGCGGCTGTTGCTCGTATTGTTTTTTCCGAGAATTATGATTTGTTTCTTTTTGCTTTTATGGCTCTGCCTTTTCGCCCACATCCACCAGCGTTGGCCAACAGGTATCAAGTCGATACAGTTTCTTGTCGTCCAAAGCGACGGGAGAAAAGGCACGTCTGTCTTGCACGAGGCCGCTGTCAGTGACATGCAGAGGCAGTACGACGTAAGAAGCCGGTATCGATACAAGCAGTCCTGGAGAATAGTGCCAGCCTCGAAGACGAGAGGGCGTGCGTGTTTACTCTTTCTGGAAGTATCCTTTGCTGTTCCTGGAAGTATCTTTCGGGATCATCTTTTATTGAAATAACCTCTGCTTTCTTTTTCTCTCCTGGCCTGCCATCCCTGCTTGCATTGGCACGCCTTATCAAGCATTTTGGACAAGCAAGACAAGGCAAGACATCCGGCCAGCCTCTTATTTATCAGCAGCCGCGACAGCCACGGCCAAATTGCTGTACACTACACCTGCTCTCAATGCAGGGATACCTTTCCTCCACGTTGACATGGAAGCGCCGCCATGGACCGGGAGCAGTAGCTATTCGATGTAGTCTTTGGTAGTCCACCAAACTTGAGCGTGACGGGAAGAAATGAGAAAAATATTCCGCTCCTAGACCAGCACTAACTCGAACCGGAAACAAGACCCAGTCAACGGCAGCAGCCAGCGAGTCAAACGCAGCAGAGGCCGCACGCTGGCTGCGCCTGGCGCCTCAATAGGGCCACGCCAGCACAAGGCGAAGCATCCTTGCGCCAGTTCATGCCATTTCGCCTATGCCAATGGTAGTCCACAGCACAAAATACACGCCCATGGAGAAAAGGTATCCGACACGTGTAGCAGCGGTGCCGCTTGCACTGCAACGAGCTAAAATTAGCGAGAGAATCAATAAATGACAAGCGGAGGATTGTCAGCCAAAAGCGGTTGAAACAGGCAAAAAAGACTCGAAAATCCAATAAAAGACACCAACGCCCTGTTTGAAAAGCCATCCTTTCCTCGAGGCTTGATCACCATTATCCTTTCCTTTCAGTCGCCTGCCGTTCCACGCCCAAAGACGGGCGGCTCTGGCTGCTAGTATGGGTTCAAAATGTTCCGTGCATGGAGTACGTAGTATCTGTACGAGCATACGTACCCCCGTGGGCAATAATTGATACTTGCGCAAGCCGAGCGGCCGACCCACTGCGGCTGGATCTTGGACTTTGAAAAGAAAAAAAATAAAAAGATAAAAAATAAAAAATAAAAAATAAAAAATAAAAAATAAAAAATAAAAAAACAAAAAAGTAAAAGAAAAAGAAGAAAGAAAAAGAGAAGAAAGAAAAAAACAAAGAAAAAAGCAGACGCAATCATTACCAGCCATCTCCTTCCGTGTACCAAAACGGTAATGGGCGGCGCCATCCGAGACTATCGTAGCATCTTGGCCGAAGCCGAGAGGAAGAAGGAAGAAACGCACGACCATGGGTCCAGCCGCCGTCTTGTTGCGGTGAGCTGTGCGGCTGTCGTGTACAAAAGAAGGCAGCACAGTTGTACGGCCGAGAAGGAGGAGATTGACTTCGTATCGACTGTATTTCGTCTATTTTGGGTTGGGGGCCTCTTTCATTCCTTTTTCTGCTTGTCTCGTTTCTCCCTGCTGTCTCTGCCCAATCTGGCAACGGCGGCCTGCTGTATTGAATCGAATTCCGTATTACGACGTGGAACAGTTCCTTCACAAGTGGCCCTGGCCGAGATTGTACCCTCAACAGCCCAAACGGCGGCAAATAAGGAGGACGAAATGTACTGCAGCAAAGAGAGTACAAGTAGGGTCTCAAGAAATTCACAATCAAAACTACTCAATGCTTTGGTTTATTGGATGGAAGAAGCAAACATATCGGCAGCCCTCGTGCTTGACACAAGTGACGCAAGGTACTCAATATAGGTACCGGGGGCCGTCTTGATTCTTTGGTCACTGTAATGCATGCTGAAGAAATAAGCTCTGGCAAAACAAGGCACCCTTGTCCTCACTCCTGTCACAGCCTTGCAACCAAGCATAGCAGCTTCTGAGCTCGTTGGTACTCTTCGACTGCGCCGAGAGGCCCAACGGCTTCCTTGGCAGCACCGTTGTCCATTGGCTCTTTCTAGAGGCTGTTCCAAGTTCGATGACGGTTCTGCCATCCGTCTAGAGCTGCCTGCAGAACGCAGCTGGAATCCTACGGTCAGCTTCAACGCATCGGCGGAATGGTTCCCTCGCGGAATATACAAAACCGGCATCCCGAGCGCCAATGCTAATGTGTGGATTCAGCTACGGAGCCGTAGTGCAGGCAATTCTTGTCGTTGAGGTGCTTGGACGTGGTAGAAAGTGTCCGAAAGGGTGTACAAGAATATCACAGCGGTCCACCAGGCTGGAAACCAGAGGCCGCATCGCTAGACAGCGGCAGATACGACGGTGCCAAGAGACGCGAGAAAACAGAATAGCAAAGCAGATAGCATAATCGATATTTCTTGTATTTGGCAGCTCTTTGAACTGATATCTTGTCTGCTCAACTCTTTCCATACAAAGGTTATCTCAACACCGACGTTGCAATCTGTATCCAGAGCCGAGGCCTCTAAACTCCACCTCCAAGCCAACCGTACAAAGTCGTTTAACCATTTCCCACGCCTGCCAGAGTTACCTTACAAGACCGTCTTGGCCCGTTACTTCGTATTCTCACTCGCCTCTTTCGGCCTGGTCGTTGCCCATGCTCTTGCGCTAATCCAGAGCAGCTACACCCGAGCAGAGATAGGCTCGACAAGGGGTATCCTTCTAGCTCGATCCCAACCCGATATATAATCTACACTAGGCTTGATGCAGGCACACACCCCCCCCAGATCCCCACCCCGTTCTCTTCGCCGTGGGCCAACGGCAGGAATACGCCATGGTGTAATGTAGCGTACTTTGTCTTTGCTAGGAACCCGCCAAGCTTCTTCGTACGATGCAGCGTCTGGATTTTCCGCGCGTGTTTGGGCCCTTCCACGAGGAGAAACCAGGCTGCCAACACCCACCCCCTCAGCGTCCCTATGGCTCCCCTATGGAGTCCCTTGGCACCCACCGGTGTATTTATCGTACTCGGCAAAGCGTTGCACATCCTGTATTCCGTAAAACAGTCTTGGTCCTGCTGGCCCATCTGTCTTGCCTGCTGCCCCTAGCTTCAAGCCCCCCCCGTTGACTGGCCTCCATATTAAAGCGTCGACGCCCCCACTGCCTTGTCGTTTCCCGGCCGTCTCTGCTCCCAAAGGCTGGTGTCTCTTTCACTGCTCTTGCCGCACGCTCAACCTGCCATCCGCTGTCCCATCTCTCTTCTCTCTCTCGCTCACTCTTCTTTCGCCTCCCATCCCCCCCTCCCGCCATGTCTGTCTTTGGGCTGATGCGGAGGAACCGCCAGGCGAACAAGGAGAACGCCAAACAGGAGACCGATGCGAAGAAGCCTGCAGAGCCGACAAAGTACCGCCATGTGCCGACACACGCGGCCTCGGACGCCATGCTGGGCGCTCCGTCCGGCTGGATGCGTGAGGACCGGCCCAAGATCCGCGACATCAACCGCCGCCGCAGCGCCATTGCCAGCGCCCAGAGCAGCCGGCCGGCCAGCGCCCGGTCCAGCCGCAGCCATCTGAGCCCCCTGCACGTCAACGTCATGGCCGCCCCCCTGCACCCGGGCCCCTCGGGCACGAGCTCCGCCTACGCCTCCGGCTCGGCCTCGGCCTCGGCCAGCACCAGCAGTTTTGCCTTTTCTCGGCCCAGCAGCGGCCTGTCCAAGGTCTCCTACCCGTCTGGTGCCGCCAACCCCGTGGTGCACATGTCCCACAGCTACAGCAGCATGGACGCCCAGCTGCGCCGCCCTGCCATGATGACCCCGGCCGTGCCGCCCGTTCCGGCTGCGTATGTCGGCCAGGCCGGCGCCGCGTCTGCGTCTGCGCCTGCGGCCGCCACCACCACCACCTCCTCGAGCATCTCTCCTGGTCCGTCTTCGTCTGCCTCCTCCTACCATGACCCCGAGAGCAAGGATGCCTCGCTGTCTTCCAACACATCCCACACGTCCATGTCCTCCTTGTCTTCCTCCGACCAGCTGTCCGCTGCCAGTGCAGACACCAAAGCAGCCGCCGCCGTCGATGCCACCAAGAACCCCAGCAGCATCAACATTTCATCTCTACCACCAGTGCTTTCACTTGCCTAATCCCGCTGTGAGAGTCTTGTTTGTTTCTCTTTTAACGCTTCGCCTCTTCGCCACAGACTACGACACTGACGCACATGCTGCCGCCCACAACCACCTGGGCCGTGACGTGCTGGAGATGAAGCCACTGCAGCGCTCGCACGCCGGAGCTGCGTCGTCCTCGTCGCCGTCCACCTCCTCATCCGTGCCGTCTGCCAACGTTCGGCCTGCTGGCCACTACCACTACGGCAACCGTCTCGACGCAAACCGCAACAGCAGCGGCTTCCCTATCCATGACTTTGCCTCTCCATCCCCCATCGCCACCATGGAAAAGGCCAGGATAGCCGAGGCCGTGGAGGAGGTCCCGGAGAACACTGCCGCCATGCCTCGAGTGTTCTCCATGGGCAAAGGAAAGGCCTCTTGGTCTTTACGGGCCACCGCTGTGACGGCCATTTGATGCGCTGGCAAAGAGGTCTTGTCTCGCTGTCTTTCTATTTCTTTGCTCGTCATTTCGGTCTGTCAAGGCGTCTTTGGATACAGCTTTCCTGCATTTTCGCTTGACATTCTGCCCTTGCAACACCATCCATACAAAACACCGACAAAACAAACGGCATCGGCCGAGGGCTATTCACCAACGGTATACAGAGGGTCAGGGATATACGGATACAAACTTCTGCTGGGGCATCATCAAGCCCGGCTTTTCTCGTGTTTATAAAGGCTACTATGTGGGATTTCTTTTTTTTGTTTTATTTTATTAATGAATTCATGAAGACTAGGAAGGATACAGCTTTTTACATTTTCCATTTCTCCCTTTTGACGAGAACGTCCGATTTTAGAGTTTTGTTTAGTCTACAAGTAATTACTTCTCGATTTTTCTGCAATATTGCAAAAGTACGCGTTGAGCTCCTACTTCACTGTGTCTGTTCTCTCTTCCACTACGTGCAGCCCTGTTCTCTCGAAAGGGTCTAGAATCCTGCTCTGCAACATCCTGTTTATGGTCTGCACAATCCTTCCTACAACATCCTGTTTCTGACCAACAGTCGTGGAGAACAAAGAAACGAGTCGCGTGGCCCGACAGCAAAGGCCGCTTGCAGACGATCCACTTTGGCACGACATGCCAAGCACGACACCGTTGGCTTGTCTGCCTCTTCTTTGCTTCCCAAGACTCCTCTTTGCCACACCTGGAGACACTAAAGCCCGTCCATGGCAGCTGCTTTCGGTCTAGCCGCAGGAACGGCTGACCATTAATGTCTGCCAATAGTCGATACAATCAATTCTTTAGACTAGCCGTTTCGATTCGGATCTGGGGTGTAAAAACCTGCAAAGAAAAGAATCAGTGCCGAGTCCACCGTAAGCTATACACCCCACAGCCTTGCGTTGCCCTTTCTTGGAGGGTTCGCTCTAAACCGACGGAATGGAAGCCAGTTCGCCCTTTGCATCTTGTGTACTCCTATTCTCTGTCAAGCAAAAGCGCCGGCCTTTTCCCGATTGTCCGTCTGGATGGCCAGTGTATCTCCATATTTCCTCTTTTGGCAGCAGAGTCGTCTCGGCCCCACAACGCTCGGCAAGCTAGTGTCATGCTCTCGGCCACGCACAAACATTCTTCCTTTTTGCCAAAGCGGTGAATTTTTGGCGATTTTTTTTGCGCTCATCGCCGTCAGTGATAACTTTTTTGGAGCTCTTTTTTTGAACCTTTCTCGACCATACCCAACCTCCCTTATCACGCCCGCCACATAAAAGTCACTGGCAGTGAACCTCCCACAGGCGAGCCATCCGACAAAGAAACAGCTCTAGACTAGAATACTCATCACTCTCTCTTCAACATGTCTGGCAACAACAAGGAATCCGCAGGTACGTTGAAAGAAGCCGAGCCAAGACGGACAAGGACTGACTGGCCAGCCTGGCCTCTGGCCGACGCTGCTCTGACGCAGGAGATTCTGGACCTGCTCCAGTCGGCGACGCATTTCCGCCAGGCCAAGAAGGGTGCCAACGAAGGTAGGAAAAGAGAAAAGAGAAAAAAAAAGAACGAAACTGACCCCCCAGTCACAAAGGCCCTTAACCGCAACACTTGCGAGATCGCCATCCTGGCCGCCGATGCCAACCCCCTGGCCATCCTGCTGCACATCCCGCTGCTGTGCGAAGACAAGAACACGCCCTATGTGTTTGTGCCCAGCAAGGCGCAGCTCGGCCGCGCTTGCGGTGTCAGCCGCGCCGTCATTGCCGCCAGCATCAACACCAACGACGCCAGCGACCTGGCCGGGCCCATCAAGGCGCTCAAGGACAAGGTCGAGCGTCTGGCCATTTAAGCAGCGCGCCATTGAGGCGGGTCGGCGCTGCGCCGTCGACCGTCTGCCGTCTCTCTTACTGGTGTGGAAACGCCCAGAAGAGGACATGGGAATCGGGCTCGAGATACGGCGTGTCAGACGGTGGAATAAACCTCGACATGGCCATGGATAGTTTGATAGCTTGCTACTCTCAGCAGAATATGAATTTTGCTTGCCGAATCGCCCTGCAGAATACACTATATGATTTTTCTTGCCGAGCATCACCCAGCTTCCCGTTTCGTAGTCAATATGCGTAAACTAGCTTTACTGGACTCTCCACTGCCCCACATCCACTGAAGCAAAGCTGCCACCTATCTAAAACGCGTAAAGCCGCCATCCTTTCTGTGCGACGCTTCACCACGGCTCGACTTTTGGCCACCTTGTCCACGCGTCGCTCGGTGCGCCCACGCTCTTTTTGCTTCTCCTCTCCCCTCCATTGCATTCGCCTGTGATGCGCCACAATTGACACCGCCAAGGGGGAACGAGTCGAAACCAGAAACAAGCACCACCGTTATCCACCCCCCTATCAACACCCACAATGCATCATCTTTCCCAACGCCTTGTCTACGGCCTCGACGCCGTGCGTGCGGCACCGCTGCCGCTGCTGCTGCTGGGCGTCCTGCTCGTACTCGCGCTCGGCATCGCCGCCTGTTTTGTGCTGCTCAGCTGCCTGGCGCCCAAACCGCGCGCGCCGCTGCCGTCGGAAAAGACGTACACGACAACGAGTCCCGACGGCGGCCTCGTGACGCGGCAGCTTCCGTGCTGGTACGACAAGTGGCTGGCGGCGCAGCAGCAGCAGCGCCAGGAGGAGTCGTGGCAGCAGGAGCAGCGACTGCTGGAACAGGCCAGCAGCGGCGCCGTCGTGGCCGCCGTGCCGGGCCTGGGCGACATGGAGCCGGCCGCCGTGGCGCTGACCGTCGTGGTGCCGGCCTACAACGAGGCGCAGCGCATCCTGCCGGCGCTGGAGGAGATGGTGGACCACTGCGAGCGGCGCTGGGGGGGGGGGCAGACCGAAAACGCCGGGTACGAGATCCTTGTCATTGACGACGCCAGCTCCGACAACACCGCCAGCGTCGTGCTCGACTTGGCGGCCCGGCGCGGACTTCACGACGTGCTGCGCCTCGTGCGCCTGGTGCGCAACCGCGGCAAGGGCGGCGGCGTCACCCACGGCTTCCGCCACGCGCGCGGCGCCCACGTTCTCTTTGCCGACGCCGACGGCGCCTCGCGCTTCCGCGACGTTGACCGCCTGCTCGAGGGCTGCGACGTCGTCGTCGACGCCTCCCGCCGCGGCGTCGCTATCGGCAGCCGCGCGCACCTCGTCGGCAGCGAGGCCGTCGTCCAGCGCTCCGCCTTGCGCAACCTACTCATGAAGGCCTTTCACTTTGTGCTCATGGTCCTGACGCCACCCGCCACCTCGCGTATCCGCGATACCCAGTGCGGCTTCAAGCTCTTTAGCCGTGCCGCCCTGCCCCATATTGTGCCCTTTATGCACGCCGAGGGCTGGATCTTTGACATTGAGATGCTCATGCTGGCCGAGTCTGCGCCCGCCGCTCCCGTCTTCGCCCACGACGGCGCCGTCATCGGCACCACGCCCGGCATCAAGGTGGCCGAGGTGCCCATTGCCTGGCACGAGGTCGGCGGCAGTAAGATGAACTTGGTGCAAGACAGCATTCGCATGGCCATTGGCCTGGCCGTGCTGCGCGCCAGCTGGATGCTAGGCGTCTACCGCCGGCGTGTCGCTTAAAGAGGCCGAGAAGAGAAACCCGGCGTTGCTCTACGGCGTTGAAAGGAAAGGAATAAAAGGAATAGACACAAATAAGTGCCAATGTAGCCATTCTGCTATTGTAAACCGTATCACCAGGCTGAGAACATACAATGGCCCATTCTGCTGTACCGCATCATCACATGGATGGCCATTCTGCTGTAAACTGCATCACATGGATGGCTTCCAGCTGTCAAAGTAATTGAGAACGTCCGCCGTCACCGTCTTGGGCGTGCGCTGAATGGCCTCCTGGAAACGCTCCGTGGTGATGAGGATCTCGTCTGCGTGCCCTGGGTCGCCCATGAGCCGCAGATCCGACACGCTGCTGCCGACCGTCTGGCACATGTTGAGGATTTCCGCGCCCGTGTAGCCCTCGGTGGCGGCGGCCAGGCGGTCCAGATCAAAGTCGGAGCTCGTGTCCATGCGCGCCGCCCAGTGCTGCAACATGGCCCGCCGCGCCAACAGACTGGGCGGCGCCACGTAGGCGTGCCGGTCAAAGCGTCCCGTGCGCAACAGCGCCGGGTCCAGCGCGTCCGGCTGGTTCGTCGCCGCCAGCACCAGCACCTTACCGAGTGGCTCAAACCCGTCCATCTCGCTCAGCAACGCCGGCACCACCTGCGGGCCCGACGAGCCGCGTGCCGACGAGTCTCCGCCCAGCGGGCCGCCTCGCCGTCCCCCCAGCGCGTCAATCTCGTCCAAAAAGATGACAGACGGCGCCGCACTGCGCGCCCGCGCAAACAGGTCGCGCACGTTCTTCTCCGACTGGCCGACGTACTGGTTGAGCAACTCGCCCCCCTTGACGGCAAAGTAGTTTAGGCTGCTCTCCGTCGCCAACGCCTGCGCCAGCATCGTCTTGGAACACCCCGGCGGGCCGTACAGCAGGTACCCGCGCGGAATCGGGTTGATGAGCCGCGCGTACTTGTCCGGAAAGTTCATCATGTCCACCGCCTGCTTCAGCAGCCGCACCAGCGCGTCCTGGCCGTGCACCTGGTGCCAGTACACCGGCCGCGGCTTAATGTCAATGTTGCCCATGCACGACGGCCGCACCACGCTGCGTGCCAGCTCGAGGTCCTGGTTCGTCAGGTAAAGCTGGCTGTCCGTGTCCGAGTCGTCTTGGCCGTCCATCTCCTCGGCGCGTGCGTTCATGGCCGTCAAGGCCTTGTCAAAGAGGTACGTGAGGTCGTGGCCGTTGAAGGCGTGCGTCTTGAGCGTCCACTGCTGCACCATTTCCTCGGCCTCGTCCGGCGCCAGCGGCAACTGCAACGCCCGCAATATCGCCCGCCGGTGCGCCATGTCCGGGAACGGAATGCGGACCACCTCGTGCAGCCGCCCCGGCCGTTTCAGCACGGCCGGCATCTGGAAATAGTTTGTACACGAGGCCACCACAAGAACCTGAGGCGAGCCGGCCGCCTCCTCTGTGCTGCTGCCGCTTCGGCCGTTCCCGTTCAACTGGTCGAGAAAGTCGCACAGCGTCTGGATGACGGCGCTGCGGTTGCTGCGCTCCTCCGTCAGCAGCTCCTGGATGTTGTCAATCAGCACCATGCTCGGCTGCTGCTGCATCGCCCGTTGCAGCGCGTCCTGGATGGCCACCAGCTTGTCGCCCAGGCCGATGCGCATGACCGCGCCCCAGCTCTTGGCCGCCACGCGCTCCATCAGCATGGTCTTGCCCGTGCCGGCATCGCCTTCGATGATGATGGAGCGTGTGACCGGGATGTGCGGTGGCTGGAAGGACTGCTTCTTGGTCAGCTTTCTCAGCGACGCGTTCATAGCCTTGACCACCGCCTCCAGGCCCTCAATCGGCTCGATCCGGATGGCACGCGGGGGCTGCGACGGCGGCGATGGAGCCGGCTGCATTCTCTTGGACGAGGTGGGGGTCTGCGGCGCCGGCGAGTCTGCCGAAAAGGGAGAGACCACCGACCGAACCGGGGTTTTCGGCACCGCCGTCCTGGAAGCAGAAGAAGCCACCCCGGGGGCCGCTGGCGTGCGAGGCCCTCGGGTCCGGACAGAAACAGTACTGGCCGGCAGCCGGACCGTGGTATCGTCCAGGACAAAGCGGGCAGCGTTGTCGTCGCGCCCGTCGACCGTCTGCACGCGAAACGAACGCCGTTTGCGCCGGTAGTAAACATCTCGCACCACCATGCCCGGAAAGATCACCTCGGCCAGGTCCAGCTGGTCCGCTACCCGGGACATCCACCCGCTCACGTGGTCCGGCTCTGCCAGCAACGGGGCCAGTCCGTCCCGCTGCGTCACGTCTTCCACCACCACTTCGCCGGCTTCCCAAAGATTTCCCACCACGGACACACGGCACTTTTCCGACGTGCCCAAGCCGGCGGCCTCGCAAAACGCCCGCGACACGCGCGCCATCGTCTTCTTCAGCGGCTCGGGCGACGCCCACAGCGTGGCCTGGCGCTTTTTCGGTGCATCTCCCAGTGTCTCGATAACACAGAGTCGGTTGTTCTCGAGGCTGCCCGTCAACTGAAGCAGATTGTCTTTGCTCACAAGAACACGGCAGGCCGCTTTTGCTGCCGGCTCGCTTGCCGGCACCGATAGGGTCACCTCGACAGACTTGGCCATTGGTGCAGGCGAACAGAGCAATCCAAAGACAATATAGTGTCGAAAGCAGAGATGGAAATGAAGATATATTGGTTAAGAAAACAGCGGAAGAAATCCCAGTAAATCACAGACATCCGGCTGGCCTTGAACCACTAATACGGAAAGCACAAGGCGGAAAGACAACAGACCCAAACTGTTACAAGAAGGCACGAAGAGAAGGCTGTGGCTCCTGCCTGGTGTGTATTCTTTTCGCATATTATTTTGATAGGGCAGCCTGGCGCATCAGATTTTATTATGGGTCGCCCTGTTAGAGTGGGTCCAGTCGGTTCGACAGCCTCACTCCGTTAAAAACACGGCAGACCATCAGCGAAACAAATCAAAGATACGGAGGAGCTCGGCAGAACTGCTTTGCTTGGACGGTAAAGTGTAAGACCCTTGGAGTGTACAGGCCGACGGAAGACACCCGAGATTTCATGCGGAATCTTTAGACGCTCCTTTGCCGCCTCCGTCATCTTCACTCAAACTTGAATATATTCCGCTTCTTGAGCGAGAGAGCCGCATCCGTCGGGGCCACCGGTCCAGAGCCGAGCCTTTTCCTTTTCATGCCCCCGGGGCGTCCGCTGGCGGCTTGCGTGGCGCGCCGGCCATCCTTGCTCAGCCGAGTGGACACAAAGCAGGTGACATGTCTGGCGGCAAGACCGACGGCACACTCGCCAAGACCCAGCGGGTGCGCCTGTGCCAGGAACAGCAGCAGCAGCAGCAGAAGCGGTGGCAGCGTCAACAACAGCAGCAGCAGCGGCGGCGGTGGTGGCAACAACAGCAACAGCTTTACACGGCCCAAAAGGATCCCGTCCATTTACGAGGAGCTGTTCCCGGGCGAAGTGCGGGGGACCGAACACGACGACGCTGGAACCGCCACCGAGTCTGCAAGGCTCAGAGAAGACGAGGAAAAGATACGAGCACAGGGGCAGGCTATACAGAACACGCAAGAGGCCGCTTCATCGCTGGGAACGGGCGACATTGTGCGCCAGTGGCTCCACAGTCCGACCGAGGAGGCGGGAAAAGAGGCCGAGAAAAACGACGACGACACGGCCCAGACGCCGACAACGGACGCTGCCGAGCGGCGACGCGGCAGCGGACCGACTGTGTTGATCCTCTCGGGCGCCTCCACGGCACTGCTGCCGAGTGATTTCTTCCGCATCGCCCCGCCGGCCACGGCGGCAGCGGCCGCTACAGCCGCAGAGACGGCATCTGCGTCTGCCCACATGGACGGCTGGACCGCGGCGGGCGGTGGCCTCTACAAGGTCGTGCAGGACCGCGACCCGGTCACGCTCGCTCCGCGCGGCCGCTATTTCCTCTGCTTTGGCGCCCCGGCCGCCGCCCTGGCCTATGCCCAGGAAGTCCGCGAACTGCACCGCCTGGCCCGCCGCGCCGTGCAGCCGCGCCCGCACCGCAAAGCGGCTGAACGGATCCGGCAAGAGAGCGGCTTCCGCGAGAGCATCGGCGGCGGCAAGGGCGGTGCGGGAGAGCGCCGCGTGTTTGTGCCTTGGCGCGGATGGCGTGTCGTGGTCGAGCCCCCGCCGCCGCCGCCGTCAGAGCTGGCAGACGGCGACGCGGACGCTCGCAGCAGCGCCGCGGCGTTGCGCCAGTTTACGCTGGTGCCGCCGACGGCCAAGCTCGATCTGGCCATGGAGATTCCCGACGTCGGCGATGGGGGCGGCAGGAAGCAGAGCGCCCAAGACGCGTCGTCCTCGTCCCCCCCCTGGGACGACGATGCCGATGCCGCCGATGCCGCTGCCGCCACCGCCACGACAAAGGTGCTCGTCGTGCTCGACGACATCAGCGCCGGCGGCAGCACCCCGCCCACCACCACCGTGGCCGGCCTGCGTCGCCTGATGGAGGCCGACGGCGCCGCGCGCAACCTGCCGTGGGCCGTGTCGGACGGCCTCAACGGCGTTGTGCCCGTGCCTTGGCTGGTGGCCGAGCAGGCACGCCTGCGCCGCCAGGCCGACGACCACCAGTGGTCCCGCCGCGACCGCCTGACGGCCGGCGTGCCGGACCTGCGCGCCAAGACGCCGCAGATGAACGAGGAGGCCACTTTTTCGCGCTTTGTCGTGGCCTTTGCCGACGTTGTGGAGGCGCGCCGGTTTGTGCGCGGCTGGCACCGGCGAAGCGTGGCGGTGCCGACGGCGGCGGCGGCGGCGGCAGAGGCAGAGGCGGCCGAAACAGGCACGGCAGATGCAAACAAGAACACGCCCCGTCGGGTGGCCGTCGTCAACGCCACGGTCCTCTGGTAGCAAAAGGGACAGACAGACACCAGCGGGAGAAACACTTGTATTATATGCCGAGATCAAAGTAGACAAAAAACAAACGAATAACAAGAAGAACAAAGAGGCGTAACAAATACGAAACAAGAATGAAAAAACCCCAAAAAACGCCTTGATCGCCAGAATGTCCGCTCTTTAAGCCTCGGATTTCGGTCCTTCCTATCCTCCTTTCCTCGACCAGGCCGTCTTCCCTCCTCCTTGCCTCGAGGGCGGACGCCTCGAGGGCAGAGAGAAATAACCCTCGAAAAATGCTCATTCTTTGTCTCCTCGCTCGTGGGCCTTTTTCTTGTTCCCTCGCTCGCCCTCCTTGTTGGCTTGCTCTCCTTGTTCGCTCGCCCTCCTTGTTCCCTCGCCTCCTTGTTCCCTCGCTCCCATTCACCCTTAACAGCACTTGCCGTTGCCCGAATCGCTCTGGCCGCTGACATTGACGCCGGCCTGGCTGGACTGCTCAGTCTTGTGCGCGGCGTCGTCGCGGGCCTTGATGCTGGCGGCCAGGTCGTAAAAGGCCTTGTCAATGTTGATGCCGCTCTTGGCCGAGACCTCGAGGAAGGGGATGCCGAGCTCCTGGGCAAGCTGGCTGCCGCGCTCGTAGGAGACGACGCGCTTTTCGTCCCAGTCGCACTTGTTGGCAATGAGGATTTTGTTGACGTTTTCCGAGGCGTGTTGTTCGACGTTGGAGAACCAGGTGCGGATGTCTAGAGGTCAGCGGGCGAGCGAGGAAGAGACAACAAACGAGCGAAGCGAGGAAAGAGAAAAAGGACACGAGCGAAGCGAGGAAAAAAGAAAAAAAAGGACACGAGCGAAGCGAGGAAAAAAGAAAAAAAAAGGACACGAGCGAAGCGAGGAAATAAAGAAAGAAAAACCAGATACCAGAAAGAACAGGAGCAAAGCGAGGAAAAAAACTTACTGTTAAAGGACCGCTCGTCGGTAACATCGTAGACCAGCAGAATGCCCATGGCGCCGCGGTAGTAGGCCGTGGTAATGGTGCGGAAGCGCTCCTGGCCGGCGGTGTCCCAGATCTGCAGCTTGACGCGCTTGCCGTCGAGCTCAATGGTGCGGATCTTGAAGTCGATGCCAATGGTGGTGATGAAGCTGGGCGTAAAAGAGTCCTCGCTGAAGCGCAGCAGGCAGCACGACTTGCCGACGCCCGAGTCGCCAATCAAGAGGAGTTTGATCTGTCATTAGAAGGACAAGCCAGGCGGGACAGCAAGGAGAAAGGACAGGGACGAAAAAGACAAGACGTACAAGAACGTCATAGTTCCGGTTGGAGGCCATTGTGACAGTTGTGTGGTGAGATGTGATAGCAGACAAGGATGGAATGTCGGAGATGGCAAATCGGGCCGGATATCGGAACACAAAGACGGCAGCGAAACAGACAGGACGGTAGACTCGATGCTTTAAATCGAGAGTCGCGATGCTGCTCTTGTATGTGTGTCGAGGTGGTAAGGAAGCAGAGCCCCTAATCGTTTGTGCGTGCCACTTTTCTGTCCGCGTCCAAGCAACGGCCTAAACAGGATTCAACAAAGCCGGCCGTGTGTGTTGGCACGGGCTGAAATGTGGGTTTGCGAGGCTGGGAATCCAGGGCAGCCTTGGGGGAAGCAAAGCAGACTCTGGTCAGAAACAGGCACAGTCGAAGCCAAGGGAGAGCGAGACACGGCGGAAGAAAGCTGGTATCAAAGCCGGAGCAGAGGGTGCGGGAGGTGTAGAATGGCGAGAGCGATGACACGGTTTCGCAAAAAGAGAGATCGTGGAAAGAGAGCCAGATGAAAAGGCGACTGTCTCGGGGGAATAGACGATGCCAGCGTCGGGACAGCGAAGCGGTGACGGAATAGGCGGTAAACGGAGGCAAAAAGACAGGGGCGGAGGCCGGTCGGTCTGGGCTGGGGGGAAACGGAATGCCGGCAAAGACGATGGGAAAAGGTACAGCAATAGCGGATGGTTGGGCGGTCAGCAGAGCTCGGCGGGTTGGCGACACGTCTGGCGCTGCGATTTCATGTAGGGAAGAAGGAGGAAAAGGGCGGCCAGACGGAGCAGAAACAACAGGCTGGCTTGACTTGTCTGCTGTGCCTTTGCATCTGCAGGGCGGGGCAGGGGGTTGGGCGGCGAGTCGGGCGTTTGGGGGCCATAAAGCCACGTTTAGGCAACGCAAGCCGCTGTGGACATGGCAGATTGCCGCTACAGGCGCTAAACGCACCATTCCAGTAGCGCGCTACCCCCCTATCGCTCGCTACACTATGCTGTGCTACGGCTCTCAAAGGCGGACTGCGTCATGATTGCATTTATTCAGACAGACTTCCGACAGATCACGCTCCGGTGGAAGCTCCAGAGCCTTGCCTCTGCGCTCTTCTTGGTCTTGGACTCGCTTGTAGAAAAGCTATTCAGTTTCACTGGTCATGCCATGCTCGTGTATTGCGTTTTCTGCCGTAAATCGTTCCACTGTATAATGCTCTTCGCCCACAGAAACCAACTTTTCGGTGTCCTGTCGTAAAGGCTGCCTCTGCGACCGCTCTCGCCCGCTCTCGACCACCTAGGCCAGCCGAAGCCACCGCCCTCCCGCCCGCCTAGACCAGCCGAAGCCACCGCCCATATGCCCACCGCACCCGCTCCAGCGCTTGCCGCTGCTGGTCCACCGTCTTGGCGTTTAGCACCTCGTCCACGTCCTCGAGAAACTCCTTTTCCACCTCGCTCGGAAACAGCCCCGACCCGCTCGCCAGACTGCGCAGCACGTGAACCTCACACACCAGCAGGCCCCGGTGCTTGTACGAGAGGATGCCGTTGAGTGTCGCCGCGTCCGTGGCCGCATCGCAAAACAGCCGGTCCATGTTGCGCAGCACCCGCACACAGCGCCCAGCCCGCCGCCCGCGCTGCAGCCCGGCCCGGCCACCGAGCACGGCCCGCAGGTACTGTAGCGCCGCCACGCTCACCAGCACGCCCGGCGTCAGACCCACAAAGCCAAACACCAGCTCCTGGCTCTTGAGCAGCGCGTCGATGCCGCTAATCGCCACCTCCAGGTCCACCTTGGTCTTTTGCACCTGGATCAGCAGCGACCGCACCAGGTCACCGCCCACCGCCCCCCGCAGCGGCCGCCGCAGCCCGCTCTCGTAGGCCCGCAGCACCGGCGTCACGTCGCCCTCGCGCACCTTGGCGCGGATCACCGCCACCTCGGCGTCCGACAGCGTCGCCGCACTCGCCGTCCCGTTGCTGGCGCCGGCGTCCCCTCGGGCCAGCCCCGGCCGCTCCAGCGCAAAGTCCACCACCATGCGCTCCAGGCTGTCCCGGTCGGCCTGCAGGCTGTCGCGGCTCATAATGGCAATCTCGCTGTTCTGGTCGTGCCGGATCGTGCCAATGATGCGCGTCACCGGCTCAATCACCCAGTTGAACCAGAAACTGCGCACCGTCGTGCCCAGCCCGCGCACCCAATCCGCCAGGTCCGCCCGGTGGTTCGAGAGCACCCGCAGAATGGTCGACGACGACAGCAGCAGCACGCCCGCCGGCAGCCAGTAGCGCAGCAGCGGCGACGGCTGTCCGTAGTGCACCACCTCCCGCCGCAGATTGCGCACCAGGTCCGGGATCCCGCGCGACAGCAGCACGTCGAGGCGCTGTGCCAGGTGCGCCGGCTTGTTGGCCTCAAAGCGCTGGTCCGTCGTCAGGATCGGGTCGCCCTGCACGCCGTTGAACACCCGGTCTTCAAAGTCGGGGATCGAGCTCTCGACGGCCAGCACGCCCATTGTCACCTGGTCCATCAGCGACACGCTGCGCTCTACCACTCCCTTCCACCGCCGCCCATTGTCGGCCGTGATCTCCTTGAGAGCGGCCGCGCTGGCACTGAGACTGGCACCGCCAACGCCAGCGCCGGCGTCCGCCCCGTCCGCCGTGCTGCCGCTGTCGCTAATGTCATCAATGTCAAAGCGCAGGCCCTCGTCGATCAGGATGCCCAGTCCGCTGGCAATCAGCTTGCGCAGCTGCTTGAGCCGCTTCTGGCTGTGGCGCGCGTCCGCCCGGCAGCGAGCCATGGGCGACAGCAGCCGCTGCTCCAGGTCGGCCAGAGACTGTGCCGTCGTCACTCGGCGCACAATGCCGTAAAACTGCTGCCACTGCTGCGCCAGTGACGCCGTCCGTGATGCCCCGGCCGCCCGTGCCTCTCCTGGTGTGGTAGCACCACGCGCCGTCGCCGTCTGCGCTTCAGAGGCGCGCCGCATCGCCATCCAGCGCGCGCGGCTCTTGCCCAGAACCTGCCGCATCTCCTGGGCCCAGCGCCAGAAACGCAGTGGCGACGTCTGCATGGTGTAGAGGCTAAGATTTGTGTACGAGGCCAGGATGCCGTCCCAGTACCAAATGTCGTCGTGCAGAGGGATAATCTGCTCCAGCAGCGTGTTGAGCAGGATGCCGTACACCTGAACGGTCGCCTTGCTCACGAGAAGCCACTCGACCTCGGACACGAGAAAGCTCTTTTCGGCTTCGAAATCGAGCCCTTGTCCCGGTACGACTGGGAGCCCGGAAATGCCGCCGCTGCCGCTGCTGCCACTTATGCTGGACTCGCGGCTGCCGCCTTCTCGCACGCATATGTCAATGTGCTCTGCATCGTCTTCGGGTAATCCATGCGCGTCACCCTCGGCTTGCTCCAGCTGCTTTGCCGTGTCCAAAAGTCCAGAATGCTGCAGCAGATGCCGGACCTGGCTGGCGCCTAGGATTGGCTGTGCAGACGAGTTGGCGCTTAGGCTCTTGACAATCTTGAGCAACTCATCCACATAGGGCGACGAGAGCGCCGCAGCAAACCCCGCCTCCTGCACCTGGGCCGTTTCGGCCTCCTCCTCGTCCATGTCGCTGCCAACGTCATCGTCGTGATCATATCCGCGTTCACTCGCGGCCGCGGCCACGGCAGCTGAGGCAGCCGCCTGGAAAGAGGCAAGCGGGCCGCGCGTGATGCGGTCAATGTCGGCCTCCCAGGCACGCACATTGCTTGGGCCCAAGTTAGCTGTGGAAAAAGAGCAACAAAAAGGGCAGAGGAGGGGGAAGGGAGCGGACGAGGCCGACAAACTCTACAATGATAGACATGGCGTTGTCTATCCCTTGGCGCTTCCACGCGTTGAAGCGGTGTGCAACAACGGGAAGGATCCTGGCAAGACGTGTCAGAGCCTGTTCGGCCGGTAGTGTGTGTGTGTGTGCGTATCGGGCTATCGTAGTGATGGAATTCCTTATCCACCACGGAGGGGCTTCGATTTTCGCCAGCAGCTAAGCCACCACGAATTCTTCCCTAGTCTAGTGCCAATCCGGATGCGCCACTACCCGCCGCGCCAGGCTGGCCGTCAGTCCACGAAAGAAGTGGGAATGTTCAGCCAGAGCGCGGATCCGTCAGCAAAATGGGGGAGTAGAGTCGCTGGGGGTGGAGAACAGCTCGGCCGGGGCTGCCCGTTCACTGCAGCCTGCTGGAGCCAATGCCGGAAGACAAAAGAGCCGGGGCCTGAAGCTGGCGTGACTCTGCAAGGAAGCCAGGCACAGACAAGATCCGATGGGAAGAAGAAAAATGGAGTGAATGCGAGATCTTGGCCGCTATGGGCCGACACGGAAAGGGGGGGGCCAACAGCCACAGGCCATCCGAGGCGGTGGGCAGAAGTCGGCAGATTCTCAAGGATAGTCGAGGCTCCGGTGCATGCTGTGAGGACAGGCCCCCTTTTTTTTCATGGCGATGGCCGCAATTTTGGAAGCCAAAAATTGGCAGATCGACGAGCTTCGACAAAGTTTCAAGTACAATGTGGTCCAGGGCAGGCACGCTGTTCGTGACTGCCGGGGCAGAGCGAGCCGTACCGCGCAGTTACACGTACGAGACCAATACGAGTACGAATCCGACAAGACAGTGATTCATGACAGTACGAACATTATTTACACTGTCTCAATATCGCGCCAATTAGTATGCAACAACTCTGCCCACCGCCTGCTAATTGCCCCGTCTGATTGGCCCGGAACACGGATGCTCCTGGCCAACGTGGGCTCATCACTCAATCGCTCCTTTGGTGGCCCTGGCGTGTCGCCCCTAATCAATAAACAGAATGGGGAAGGCGAAAAATCACATTAAATATGCCGGCGCACCTTCTTTTGTTTTTTCCTTTGCCTCATTGCCAGCGTCCTCTCTTCGCCGCATCGCCTTGTCCTCCTCCTGTCGCCGTTGTTTCCGTTGGGGCTCCATTTTGTGTTTGTCTTTTTCTTGCAGTCTGTTTTCCAGACTAGGCTTTGGCCCGATTCTATCTTTGACCCCTTTTCGCCTTGCGCTTGATTTCGCCAAAATGGAGGCCATGTACGTTTTTGTTTTTGCCTTGTCGACTTTTGTGATTTCACCAGTGCTGACCGCTTCCTTCCAGGCTCACCAATGCGACCATGGCTGGCGTTTCCGCCACAACGGACCTGTACGGCGTTTTCGAGGAGGTCTCCAAGTACAATGTCCAACTCAACGTGGCCGAGCGGCTCTGGGCTGTGAGTAGCGATATCTCCCGGCCGTGTCTTTTCTTATCGTGCCCAGCTAACGCTTCCAGTCGTGGTACTTGTGGATGCAGAACGACACCCTCGCGACCGGCATCATGAGCTTCATCATGCACGAGGTCGTCTACTTTGGCCGCTCGCTGCCCTGGATGATCCTCGACGCCATGCCCTACTTCAACCGCTGGAAGATTCAGAACCAAAAGGTGCCCACCGCGCGCGAGCAGTTTGACTGTGCCGCCCTCGTCCTCCTCAGCCACTTCACCGTCGAGCTGCCGCAGATTTGGTTTTTCCACCCCATTGCCACCTGGTGCGGCCTCGAGTACGGCGTGCCTTTCCCGCCGGCCTGGAAGATCGCCATGCAGATTTCCATCTTCTTTGTCATGGAGGATGCCTGGCACTACTGGTTCCACCGCGCGCTCCATTACGGCCCGCTCTACCGCACCATCCACAAGCTGCACCACACCTACTCGGCGCCCTTTGGCCTGGCCGCCGAGTACGCGTCGCCCATTGAGGTCATGCTGCTGGGCGTCGGCATTGTCGGCTCGCCCATCTTTTGGGTGGCGCTGACCAACGACCTGCACCTGGTCACCATGTACATTTGGATCATCCTGCGCCTGTTCCAGGCCATTGACGCCCACAGCGGCTACGACTTCCCCTGGAGTCTGTGCCACATCCTGCCCTTCTGGGCCGGCGCCGCTCACCACGACCTGCACCACGAAAAGTTTATTGGCAACTACGCCTCCAGCTTCCGCTGGTGGGACTTTTGCCTGGACACCGAGGCTGGCGTCGAGGCCAGCAAGCGCCGCCGCGAGAAGAAGCTTGCCGAGATCAAGAAGAAGAAGGCCCAGTAAGCGGGCTCACGAAGAGAAGGACGACAAGAGCAACCGGGCCAGCTCGCCAACACGCTTAATTACTCCCGCGCCGTGTTGTGCATCCTGGGCCATGCGAGCCATGAGCACGCTCTATTTTATTTTGTGTTTCGCATGCGTTCATGTACAGGAGGCGTTTGGCTGTGATGCCCCAGCGGAAGGAGGGAAAAAGAAGACACGACATCGCTCCATTATAATTTACGGAATTTCTGCTTTTTTCGTTTCACATAGTACATAGTTTGAAGCATAGGTTTTGTGTGTTGCCGACGCCCAAGGCTGCACACAGAACAACCTTTTGAACAGTTCCGTACACGGATAGACTAATTCCACTTATTACTCATGTCCAGTGGTCTATGCCCGTTGCGCTTTTGACTCCCGCTCACGCTTTACCTGGCTTTTGCGTGTCGCAATCACAGCCTAATGCAGCAGCCTTATCGGCCAGGCTCTGCAAGCCGGCGTCTTTGCTGGGCGATGCTGACGGCGGCGAAGCCGGCTTGTTGGCTTTGAGCTCGCCGTCGCCCAGGATCTCGCCAAAGTCTCGCGCCAGGCCGTCACACACAGCCGCCAGTGCGACGTCTTTGTGAGTCAAGCCAGGCTGCGGGCTGTGCGTTGTCCAGCGGATCAGCGTTGTGTTGAACACCTGCATCCTTAGTAAGACAGACTACAAGATTATCAAGAGTCATTGTCCATGACGCACATTGGACCATTCGGGGTGGTGATTGCGGAGCTTGCACTGGAGAGCCACGGCCGTCATAAAGTCCTAAGCGAGTAAGCGGAAGGCGACTGTATTGAAGAATAGAGAAGAGAAGAGGGGAAAAAAGATACCCATGTCTTGGTAAACGTCTTGAACCGAAACGAACGCTCGATGCCGTCGCCCGTGACTGTCAACGTCCACGGTGGGCTACTATGGCTGCCGCTGTCGGAGGCGGCAAGCAGACCGGCCAGGGCGGTCTTGACAGCGTCTGCTTCGGCTTCGCTGCCGGCCACAATGACCGGGGGGGCAGAGCTGCGGAAGCTGCTCGTGCTGGCCAGAGAGGCGCCGGCAGAAAAAAGACGCTGTTGCTGCCGCCAATGTGGCGCTTGCACACTACTGGCAGCTCGGCAAACCAATCGAAGATACATGACAGCCAGCGGTTCTTTATGGGATCGAAGAGCAGAAGAATAGCCTTGAATGATCGGAGCAGGGAGAGACTGGAACGTCGGCATCTCTAATCCGAACCCGCCATCTGGGAACGGGTTCTCCACTAAAAACACGGGACGGAGGTAGAGGTCCAATTTGGCCGTTGCATTTCACTCCCGTAGTTTAAACGAGTGCAGATATTGCAATTTTCGGCTCAGCATGAGCCTTACATGTTGTTTTATGTGGCAGCTGTACGAGCATGAAAATACAATGTATATATAAAATCAAAATCTAAATTACATCTTATAACTGTCTCCATTTCCGCCTTTTCATATCATCAAATCAGTATGACGCATGAGTAAAATCTAACAGTTCATATCCTACGAGGGGTATGACCCAACCAGCCCAGTATTAAAAACTGTCATTTATTGTCGTAAATGTATGCAGCAGGATATCTCACCACCTGATCTTGCCACATACCTTTCGTAGAAATACATAGATTCAAAATTGGATTTGTATACCTGTTAAATACCCAATATTTCTGTATGCCTGTTAAAGATTCAATATTAGTTCTGTATGCCTGTTGGAGTTTGAATTAGATCTTTGTATTCTCGTTAAAAGCCAAGCAATAAACGAGATGTAGACATATTTGCATGCCACGGCCGTTTCCAGGCGCACATGTCGAGCTGCTTTTTCCATGTATTTCTTACATTTTCGACCCACCACAGCGAGATATGTACACAGTGTTATGAGCTAAGAAAGCACACGGCCTGGAGATTAGGTAATGTATTAGTGTACTTTGTAGTGAGAGTGTGACCCCACTCTTGTGACGGGATGCTTACGTACGAGTTGGCCAAACACGGTGTTGTGACACGTTAAAGTCCGGTGCGCTGCGGTGTAGCCAAAGGCCGTTGCAGACTGAATCGCCATTTCACACTCTGCCATTTGTAGTGTATGGGGAGTTTTGCATCGCATTTCTTGGGGTGTGTTTCGACAATGCCGAAATCGAAGGGGTTGTTGGGCTTGGCGGGCCATGACAAAGCAGCGCTTACAAATCAGTTGACTAAGAGTTATTCCTGTTTCGGTTTTTTTGGGCTGTGCACGGTGTGGAGACGCCCATTCTGACTGGTTTTTTCCGGCCTAAAGTTGCCCCTCTCCTCTTCCAGAGATTAGTTATTTTGCTGACTGAGCTGAACTCTCGCATGACTCTCGCCGGTCATCTTTTTTCCCTATTCTTTGCTCAACGCACTCCAAGAGACTAACCGCCCCGATTACCGTTCTTATCCTCTTTCGGGGGGCCCAAGCAACGCGCTACCGGCCGCTGGACCGTGCTGCTATAGCGCCCCTACAGCGCATCGCTGCGGCAGCAACGCAAAGCAGCGCAGAGTCCACAACGTCAACAGAGCGACAAAACCAGACCGCATCTCTGCTCCAAGCGAAAAACGGGCGACATAATTGAATACACTGCTCATCAGACACCGTCTCCTTGTTTCGCCAGTTTCTGCTGCAGCTCTCGATTTGGCACCGTCGCCGAGGTGCATTCGCCCGACCGCGTGCCAATCCTCGCGAAAAAGCAGAGCTTGCAAAGCTCTCCCAGCCACGCGCATTTAACCGCGAGCGTTTGGGCTCTTAATCTGCCGCCGTCCAGCTTTTGCTCTGTCAGGATTTCTGCTTTCCTCCACTTGCACGCCCCCTTTGCCCTCCACATCCACCCCAGCTCGTTTTTGCTGAGTCAGAGAGCAAACCACACAGCCGTCAACCAGAGCTCGTTCCGCCGCCGCCGCCGCCGCATCGATGGCCAGACGCAAAGTCATGGCAGGTGAGTTTCGCTCTGATCTGCTCTTCCCCTCCTGCGCTTCTCCCTCGCTCCGCTCCGCTCCCCCTTGTTTGCTTCGACCACAGCCGGCATCGCGAATTTGCTCGGCCGGCTGCGACTCTGGGAGTTTCCCAATGTTGGCCCTTCATTGCGCGTAAAAATCAGTGTTATCTCCCTTTCTTTAGGGAGTCTTTTATGGCCGATTTCTCAATGCACCCTCACCTTCCACATTACATCATTAAATAATGATTCTCGGGCTTTTCCAGCTGTTGCTCCCCATGGCCTCTGCTGGTTTTCCCTCTGCACACAAACAGTCTCTGTGGGTGCCAACACAATCTTTGTCGGCTTCATTGGCATTGTGTGCATTTTCTTTGCCCTTCCCCCCGGGTTTCTCGCTTGGCCGTGGTGGCTCTTCTCGGGTCAATCGCGCATTTGGGCTTTTGTCTTAGTGCCGGAAATATAGGCGCAAAAGCTATACAGTGCCACCCACTATGCGGGCATCCTGACTATGCTTATACGTACTCTTTACAGCTGGCGTCGGTCTTTAAAACGGCCGGGACCCCCCCCGATTACGAAATCCAACCTTACCTCATCTTTTCCTCTTACACCCATTTCTGGCTACCTCGTTATACTGCACAAGCACATCCGCACTCTCCCCAGCTCTCTCTCACTGCCCTTACCACATCAGCTTATTCACCTTTCTGTTTGCTTCTCCGACCCATGCTTTCGATTTCCTTTTTCCCTAAGCCTTTTCTCATTTAAATTGTGCGCAAGTTTTCACTAACACGCGCCTTTCGCTTCCTCCGCTGTCAGCCACACCGTCGCCCCCCCTGGAGGACCTTGATAACGAGGCGGCCAATTTGCTGGCCTTGCAAAAGCACGTTGCCGCTGCATCAGCCATTGCAGCCGTGAGCGGCTCAGACGCCAATTCTGTCGCTGCCGCTGCCGCTGCCGCCGCGGCTGCCGCCACACCCGTCCCAACGGCCTCTGCAGCCCTGACGGCCACGGCCCCAGCTGCCACAGCCTCGCTGACGTCGTTTAGTCGGGGCCAGCTGTACGCCGCCTCTGCCACGCAAGTGCTTGTGCAGCAACAGCAACAGCAACAAACGACGCAGCAACAAGGCGCTACCGAAGCCGAAGACCACATCCACCCTGCTCTCCGGTCTACACAACATTTGGCAGTCCACAGCACGTCACAGCCAGCGTCTGCCTACCCGCCCATACCCGGCCCGCCTACCATGATGTCGTCGGCGGTGCAATCGCAGGTACCGGCGCCGCCAGCGCCTGTGGCTCAGTCCATTGCCCCGCCGTCTGCTGCCGCTGTGCAGCTCCTGGCCGGGCCTACAGCGTCTGTTTCCACGGGCACCAATGCTCTCGGGGTAGTGTCGGAAGGCTCTCCCGTCACAGATGGCCGGAAGGGTCCGCGTCGGGAGCTGTCGCAGTCGAAACGTGCGGCGCAGAACCGAGCTGCTCAGGTAGGTTTAGCACGTTGCGTGGTGTTATGAGCGCCGTACTAATGGATTTTGTCAGCGAGCTTTCCGCCAGCGCAAAGAGGGCTACATTAAGAAGCTGGAGATGCAAGTCCAGAATTACGGCGAGATGGAGAACCAGTTTAAGCACCTGCAGTCGGAGAACTACGCCTTGCGCGAGTACATTATCCACCTCCAGTCGAAGCTGTTGGATGCCAAGGCCGACCTGCCGCAGCCGCCGGCCAACCTCAACCTGCCGCCGCCGGGCGCCATTGCAGCCAATGCGTCCAATGCTACCAGCCTGCTTGTAAACGCAGCAGCAGCAGCGGCCAACCAGCTGTCTAACATCCGGCAGCAACAAGAGCAACAACAGCAGCAGCAGCAGCAACAACAGTCTTTCACGGGCAACAATACGCTAGTCAAGGTGGCCCAGGAAGTTGCGCAGCTGGGCGGAAACATTAAGCCGGACGAGGAAGAATACCGGCCCGACACGGGCGACAGCAGCGATGCCATGCACACTGATGACGACTTGGAGCGGCAGCTAAAGTCGGCTGTTGAGCCAGTGGCGTCGATCTAGCTCTTCGCGGCTAGTGGTCGCAGCGAAGTGACTAGGAGGTAGTTGAGGGCTTTGTTGTCGTTAATTGTCAGCTACTGTTGTTGGGTCTCTTGTTTTTCTGTTTCTCTTGTCTTCTCTCCTCCCTTCTCTTTTCCTTTTCTGCGTCCATAGGCTCCAAGAAGAGGATGGAATAGGGCGTAGGGGAAGAGAAGAATAGCAAAGGAACGGGAGGGATGTCTTCTTGGGTTCTATCCTGTTTGCTTTCAAAATTCCCTCGCATGGCTTTCGTCTTCTTGTAAGTGGTTACGGGTACGGTACCGGAAAGAAGACACCGGAAAGGGGGCGAATGGGAGGGGGATGGGCGGCTGGGCGTTTTCATATTTTGGAGCTTTTGTCACTGTTTCTTTTTTCCCTTGTTTTCAAGTCAAGAAAATTGTCTGTTTTGTCTTTTTATACTCTTTATCTCTAGGCCTCTCTCCCCAACGGCCGTGTTTCCGCCACTCTGTTGATAGTGCTGTTTCTCCTGCGTTTGCTGTGTGAAAGGCTTGCTTCCAGCTGGCCAAGAGCAGTAAGAGCATCAACGTACCATAGTAAGAAAACTGTCAAACAGCTGATTGACCAATGTTTGCGAGGAGAAAGGAACGCTTTGATGAGATGGAACGGGAAACATTCCGCGAGGCACTCAGGAAAGAAAGGAACGAGAAACACTGGTGAGGCACTCAGAGCTTGGGTCGTGTTTCCCGGCCATTGCTGCCGCCGTGATGCCATTGCCTCTGGCCAGCAGCGGCACTGGGCTGGGCGCGGTACAGGTAGCCCTGGGCCACCGGGTTGTGGTGAAAAGACGCCGCCAGCGGCAGCGGCGGTTGTGACTTGACGGGCGGCCGCTGCAGATTGCTGGTGAAAAAGACGGGGTGGCAGACGGAGGGATCGGGCTGCGGCTGCGCAGGCAACGGCGGCGTCCATGCGAGCCTTGGCATGGCCGCTGGGGAGGGGGCGGCCATGAAAAGGTAAAAAGAGGCGAGGTTTGCGACAATGGGCAACGATGATGGAGATGCTATAACGGTGCAATGACGACGGCGACGACGAAAAGTCGGCATGGACGCGGCTTCGGCATCAGACCTCGGCACACGTGCTTTCTGGCCGAAAAGGAAAACGGCGTTGCAAAAGATGTCTCACAGCCGGCGTTGCTTGACATGTCGGCCGAACGCGGCCGCAGACTCGCTTTTGCTGGGGGGTCTGCCCTGTAGCAGTTAGTGTGTACCGCATTAGCGCATGCAGGCGCCAACGTAGCCCCTTTCGTCATATGCGCTCTAAAACTGACCCGCCCCCATATTGCCGCCGGTTTGGGGGTGGCTGCCATTGTTTTACTTGCTCGATTTGCATCCTTTTCTTCCACGCTGAAGCCAAGACCTGCCGACTTTTTGACTGCGCTCCGTTTTTGGTCCCTTGATTGTGTTTTTTCTCAAAGCACGCCCCTTATCCGAGCTGGTCTCCCGCAAAGAAAAAGCCCGCGGCTTTGACGATTCTTTTTCTGCTTCGCTTCTGCTTCGTTTCTTGCGCAGCCACCGACTTTGCATCTCCGTGACCAGCCATGTCGTCTGCTTCGGGTCCGGCAGCCACGCCGCTGCTCTAGTACGTCTCCTTTATGCTCGCGGTGCCCTGTTGCTCGTCGCGCTGACCTTGTCTTTGCAGTTCCTGCGTCGCCCACAACTCGACCATTTTGGCCGAGTGCATCGTCTCGGCCTCCAGCCAGACCTCGTCGCTCGCATCGCTCATCCTGCCCAAGATTGAGCACCGCACGCCACAGAAGCTGACCTACACCCACGGCGTGCACCACATCCACTACATTGCCGAGGCGCCCGTCGCGGCCGGCGCGAGTGCGGGTGGCGGCGATGTCGACATCTCTGACAACCCGTCGGCCGCCGGC